>OY756262.1:4652887-5271417 GCA_963576845.1 Megachile leachella | reverse complement strand
TTTTAGTGATTATAGGAATTCTAGGGATTCTAGGGATTCTGGGAATTCTACAGATTCTAAGGATTCTAGGGATTCCAGGAATTCTAAGAATTTTGGGATTCTAGGAAATTTATCGGATTTTAGGGATTATAGGAATTCTAGGGATTCTAGGGATTCTAAAGATTTAGAGATTCTAGGGATTTAGGGATTCGAAGGGTTTTAGGGATTCTCAGGGATTTAGCAATTCCAAGGATTTAGAGATTCTAGGGATTCTAGGGATTCGAGGAGATTTAGAGACTCAGAGTGGATAATAGAGATTTCAGAACCTAAGTTATCAGAAATTTCAGGGACCCTAGAAATTTTAGAAAAATAGGGACTTTAAGAATGTGGAGAGTTTGAAGATTCAGGAACTTTTGATATTGAACCTTAGCTTTATAGAGATCTTGAGGATTCTGGGGAATTTTAAGGAGTACAATATAGGATTATAACTGTGAAAATTCTAAGAATGGTGGAATTTCTAGGGATTTTTTGGGCTCTTAGCTACATAAAGAACTTTATGGTCTAGTAATGATTATTTGAGAAGAGGTTTCATCAATTGTTACTATAATGTAACGTTACTGTCTACTGTGTGTACTTCGTATGAATCATGGAACATCTCCATATATCGCCGTTTTCGCAAAGAAGTTTTTCATACAATATACTAATTACCAATGTACGTACCATTGCACTAATTTACTAATTATAATGTTACTGTCTACTGTGTATAATTTGTATGAGTCATGGAACATCTCCATATATCGCCGTTTTCCTAAAGAAGTTTCTAATGCGACGTACTAATTACTAATGTGTATACTATTGTATTAATTTACTAATTATAATGTTACTGTCTACTGTGTCTAATTTGCACGAGTCATGAAACATCTCCATATATCGCCGTTTTCCCAAAAAAGAAGTTTATCACGCAATCTAGTAATTACCAATGTACGTACCATTACACCAATTTACTAATTATAATATTACTGTCTACTGTGTCTACTTTGCACAAGTCATGAAACATCTCCATATATCGCCGTTTTCCCAAAGAAGAACTTTATCATGCAATCTACTAATTACCAATGTATATACCATTATACCAATTTACTAATTACCCAATTTCAAAATGTCAACTCTAATAAATTAATAATGCAAAGTTTCCGAAACTGTAAAGAAAATTCCAAGCAAAAGGAAGAACCTTCGAAGAAGGAAGCTCGCCACAATGGGCCAAGCACACACTCAGGAGTGCGCAGCATCCGCGTGGGCGTGCACACGATCATGCACACTCGCAGGGAGGTTTTTACATAAAACCACGTGCACGTATATAAGTCCTTCTAAAAATAGAAATTTGAGCAAGATACTATTAATAGCGGATGAGTGTGTTCCCACAGCCGTAGCTTACGGCTCTCACTCGGCTTAGCCCGTTCGTTACCGGCAGCTTTTTGGAAAGACCGCCCCTTCTTTTTGGCCTCCTACAAACGGCTAACGAAAAGAAATGGAATTCGATCCTTGCACAACCATCTTCTATCTCCGTCCACTTTCGAAATAAACTGGAAACGATAATTACTTCTGGTTTCTTCCGATTAGAACGCTAGATAAAATAGAGATTATTTATTATTTCATAACAGTTTGTTTACATGATTGTAATTATTTTGTAGGCTTGACAAATTTTGGGGTGAAATATTTTGGTTATGTTACGTTATGTTTGATGTCTGCTATATGGTGCTGTAAACTACTTACAGTTTGAAGATGGCGTATTTAAAATAAAATTGTAATAGAATTCTTGTATAGCAAATAAAGGAACAGATAAGAAAAATATTGTAAAAATATTAATAACAAATTTTAATCTAAAATAAAAAATATTTTCTCCTAACCTAACCTAATATCTACCTTACCTAATATCTAACCTTATATTCAAAATATAAATTATTGCTGTGAATTAAAATAGAAAACTCCAGTCTCCAGAGTAAATAGTTGAGTCAAGAATAGCTCAAGGATTTTTCAAATTCCTTCATTTTGTAAGAAGATTCGGTTCAACTGAAACCTAAGATAAAGTATCGAAAAAGAAGGTATTTCGTTTAAAAAATGTGATTAAGTACGAAGGTGTTAACCTAGAAATTATTATGGTATCATCGGATGCCATTATGTCCCGGGAGTTAGTCCAAAAAGTATGAGTAATAAATTTATTTCGGTGTGTCTTCACTGGTTCATCGCTCAGAAAACACATTTCCCACTGTAGTAGAATGTAAACGAATACCAAAGTGCCATATCTCGTTGATTCATGACAGTATTGACAGATGTTGGCCAGTCCCTCTTAAAATATCACCCGTTAATTGATAATGTGTCTTCCCATCCGCCAATTAAAATTTGAACACACAACAAGATCACATTTTACAACGTTAAACATGAAAATATTTATCATAAAAATGAAATGATTCGTTAAAGTTTATAAATAGCATAAAGTCGTTAAAACGTCTGCCATTTTGTATCCCACTGTCGAACCAACTTCTCAAATTCTCTTTCTCGTGTTTCCTCGAAATTTCTTACATGCTTTCGCCCTCTCTATTGCACACCATTTACAGATGGCACCGCAAAATGGCGGACCATGTATATTTATTCAACGAAATTCTTTCAAATTCACAGATCAATCGATTGTTGCTCAAATTCTTTACTTTCTGTGATATTTTAGATTAATTGTGTTTTGTATAAGAAAGTTAGGGAATCATATTAGTTTACTGAAAAGGTAAATGAAGGTTAGAAGACCTTGGGTTGCAAAGTTACAGCTTTAAACTGAGACACATGGACTGATTCAATAGTGATCGATTACACTTTCAAGGCTATAGGAATAAAATACAAGGCTGTAGGCTTCAAGGACCACTTATAAATTTTGAAATATCTAAATAAAATTCGTGTTCATATGAAAGTTTATTAGCACCGAATCTCAGGAAGGAATTTCAAAGTACATATCAAGGTTTATTAGCACAAAATTTGAGGGACCAGCAATGTCATCTTGAAGGATCACTCAAAATCTCAAAATCCATGTGAAAGTTTATCGTCAATAAAATTTTAAGGATCATAAGACTCATAAAAAATTGTAAATGTTTATTGATCAGTCCACTAGTGCTTATCACAGCTTCACAGAAAGGCACGAAAATAGTGAAAAATGTGTATGACACAAACTGGAAGAAGGGTTATTATGGAATCTGTTAGTAGCCATCTCGAAGAAGTATAGTATAACACCCCCGCTAGATGGAAGGCGGCTAGTACTCCCTCTGCCACCGCGACGCTGTCGTCAACAGCACTGACGTTCCGATGCACACGTGCCGTGTGCAAACCCCTGGCTATGACTAGGACGGTCACGACGCGTGAACAGCCATTCGAATCCAGTATTAGTGCGGTGTAGAGTGCTTCTCGGTGTTTTTTCATCGTCACGCCTGTCTCCTACCCGAGTTTCCATTTTCACCTGTGACTTCGACCGATAACGGTGGTGAGTACCAAGACACCAGTGTCCGCGTACTGTCGCTACACCTCAGGATTCACTTTCGAATTTGGAGTACCGAGTCTTTTCTTCAAGTCTTATCTGCATAAGTCTTTGAATTCTAGCTATCAAGTGTGAGACTTCCTTTTTTTATTACACTTTGGTGAGTGAGTTTGGAGTTGGGAAATCTGATCACTTCGGTAGCGTGGAATTCGTTCGCCGGAAAGCCATGAAATCTGAGCCGGACTCGATTTAGTACACACGGTGTACCGCTTGTGATGTAATGCTTCCTAACTTTACACTATGGTATTCTATATTAGCCCTTACTGGGTACAAAACTTTTTAATAAAAAAGAAATTACGAGAAATAGAAATACAGTACCATCGAAAGAGGTCCTTGACAACAATATGACCCTCGTCATATCAGTAGTCTACAGCTTTTCATTTGGAGAAAGTTAAAAGAAAACATAGGGTCTCTAGGTCTCATCCTAAGAGGACTCGCATAAATCCTTCCCATACTCCCTATTAACTAAGGGAAGTTTAAATTTGATACGTTCTGATTAAACAATGATTGAGCATAATAAATGCATGGGTTAAGAGAACCCAGAGATGTGCAGGTTTGGAAGGTAGGGGTAATGGCGACCGCGTTGTGGAGAATCTAGCACCTTCCCTAATACGGCCTCGCGGTCCGCCTCGCGTCTGCACGGATATAGAATCCTCCGTCTCTCTTGCAACTCTCTCCGAGTCTCTCTAGTCTCTCTAACACCGCTATAGACTGTTCCAAAAGAGTTTACTTCCTGCAGAGGTGCATCCCCTCATTGTTTATGGTTGCTGTTGTATCACGTGATTGGGGAAAATTAAATAATTTTATCGACATTTAAAATTATCGGATTGTCTAAAATTGTTTGAGATAAAGCCATAGAGGCATTTTAACCTAACCAAAATTTTTTCTGCGCTTCATTCATGTGCGGTACAATTTCGTCTTCGAGATTCAAAGGATAATTTAAACCCCGTTATTCTTACTTTCACGGAGGAATTATTCAAGGTATCTGACGTTCTGATGAAATTTGCAGGATTTAGGGGTTCATTGTCTCCTCTGAGAATGGTTTTTATTAAAATTATTGTTGCGTTTGTGAATCGAGTTGGCCGCGAATTCTTCAGCTTCTCCGGTTTCCTGTTGGTGTTTGTGACCGACACATGTCGGACTCACACCCGTCACGAAAATAGATTACCGGTAGTAGGGCGGAGGCTGAAATTGTTTACGTTCCTCGTACGATTAAGTAATCGCAGGTTGAATTATCGCTGTTGAGATGTTAATACTTGTTTATACACCTATAGCCATAACAAAATTCCGAGTCAATTATTTATCTTTTTTTTGGATGTGCATTCTGAAACAATTCTTTAAATACATTTTTGATTTTGACCTTGTGTCTAGTTGGTAATTTATCTTGAAGAATTTTATGGCTCATGTTTTACTGTATCGATTTTTAAATATGGAGAGGTTAGGTCAGATCGGAATAATAGCTTCAGTTTGTCCACAATGTAAAATTCACTGAAACTAAATTAATTCATATCTCGGAAGATGACGGAGAATTTCCTTAAATTTTTAACTAGCGATCATTCACGAGGTCTGAATGGTACAGCCATGATTGATGGAATTCGAGAAAATTTGTAAGAATAGAAATGCACTGATTGAATTTTATCGACAATCGAGTCATTTTAAATTCATCGCTAGAATAAATTTGATCGTATTATTAATACAATTTCCTCTGTGTCTTTTTCAGTAAAAACAAAATGCCTTTCAAACCAGTAGAGCACCCTAAGTGCCCCAAATGCGGCAAATCCGTATACGCCGCGGAAGAACGAGTTGCCGGAGGGCTGAAATGGCACAAGATGTGCTTCAAGTGTGGTAAGTGTTTGCATTTCAATGTTACAGACTGGAGAGCATATTACACGTTCTTCTTGAATGATTCAACGGGATAACTCGATAAAGATGTTAGACTGGCAACTATTTTCTTTTCGAACTTTTCAAATTCATGGTTAAGTGTCTTCTATTCAGTATTATTTCAAGTTTTAAAAATTATATACGAAAGTTCTTCATAAAATTTAGTTGAGGTTAACCTCACTCTATATACCTTAATTTAAATTGTATTTAAATTACCAAAACTGTAATGAAACTTAATAACCCTAAACCAGTGCTATCAATGAAGTCTTACACATTTAATTCTCTGTACCTAACCTAAATCCACGTAGGACATTTTATTAATTATTCGACTACAATGAACGTAGCAAGTGACACGAGTCTCGTTGCGCAAAAACACCATCGGCCATTTTTAAATTTAGACGGTCCTATAAATAAATTTTATGCCAGTCCCGGATGGTTTGTCTTGGCCTTAATTAGTTTTGTATGCTAGCCAGCGTTCAATTGGAACCACAGCGTCGAAGCTAAAGGTGCAACGACCCCACAAAAAACTTCCCTTCACTTAAAATAGGAATCGAATATTTAAAATACTTAAAAACCCTCGAACGATTTTATCAATTCTATAAGCGTGCTGCAATATCTAATGTTATAAATTTCTCATGTTAAATAATCTATTGACACATTCTGAAATAGAGATTTGAGGATGAATAATTGAGAATATGTGAGCAATCTTAAAAGTCTTCAGGGTTAATGGTTATGATTACTAATGATGGTTATGGTTACTAAGCTAACCTAACCTTGAAGTTCAAACGAAAAGAATCAAGTTATGTTGGAGTTTCTCTGAAATACCTGCCGTGGCACCAGCCAAAGAACCGTGTGTCTGTTGCAGGTCTGTGCGGCAAACTCCTCGACTCGACAAACTGCTCCGAGCACGAGGGTGAGCTGTTTTGCAAAGTGTGCCACGGTCGCAAGTTCGGCCCTAAAGGATACGGCTTCGGTGGTGGCGCTGGTTGCCTGTCCATGGATCAGGGCGAACACTTGAAAAGTAGCGAGTGAGTGCACCTGCCGTCGTCCATCCTTCCTCTTCTCACCCACACCCCCTCAAAAAACTCCCCCTGTGTCCCCGACCCCTGACCCTGTCCCCTGTCGTTAACCAAGAGAATGAATTAGACCAACGAAATCGACCGTCGAATCAACAGACAGCCTACAGATCCAACAGCATGATCCTCTTCTTGTCAAATCGTGCCCTGAAGAACGAACCGGATGGAACAGCCCTGCTGAGTGGAGCATCTTCGTGCACGTGTACACTACGACCGTGTAAATTGTCCACATCCCAACCTCTTCTGTCTCGGAATTTCTGTTCCCCGTTCCCGTTCGAGGCTCTTCGAGCCGGCATTTCACCTTTTCTTATTTCCTGTTTGTTATTTCGTGAATTTCAACCCACGGACATGTACGGATAGACTGGGCGCCCTAATGGGGAGATGCAAGAGATATGGCGGTCTTAACGGGTTAAATTCTGCGCTCTGCAAAATCTAGCAAAGTATCTTGAGGGCAAATGAGCTGCCTATGGTGTAAACTCCCTGTTGGGAGTAAACTATACCTCTCGTTTCGAGCTCTCAGTAGAGTACACTGCCATAACGGAAACCAGTATCGACACTCCTCGCAGAGTGCGCAGTCTATCTCTGTGTATTGTGTATCTATCCTAACCTAACCTATAACCCCCTTTCCTTTCGTCGTCCATCGGCACCGACAACGATGATGGTGATGGTGATGATGATGATGATGATGTTACGACGACGACGACGACGACGTTTATTATAATGATAATTAACTGTGTTTAATCTAGTTCGACTGTCTCTCTCGTTTTTTTTGTCACGTTTAACTTCCCGTTTCTGTTTCTTCTTTTCTCTTTTTACTTTTCCGTTGCCTTTCTCTGTCCGTTTTTCTTTGTCCGTGTCGGATCGAATCTTTTTTTTCTCTCCGATCGTGTATATGCATATATATACACACGCACCGCGAATATATACATATGTATATACTTGTTTCTCCTTGACGATTATTTTCCTTTTTGTTTCCTTTATGCGATTACATTACATATTACGCTAGTTTATAGAATCATTTGTACCATCTGTAATAAGTGCCATTAAAAGACGAAAAAAGGGAAAGAAAAAAAAACAGAAGGATCCTGGTGTTCTTCATTGACAATGCTTCGCGAGCTGCGAACGCATTTACGGTCGGACAAAAATGTTCTTGCCAAAAATTCTTGTGTAGTCTTTCCGAAAGTTGTCGATAATTACTATGGTACAGATGAGGAATTTTGATCCATGGATCCACTGTGTCGAAAACATTTTTGACCCACTGTAGGTGCATACACAACCTGCTTCGTTATGTACACGGGTGCACGAAAGTGTTCGACCACTCTTCTCGGTCTTCTCTACAGTTAATTTCGAGGTTAGATACGTTTGAGAAATTCTCGTAATTCGAGTGTGAGATTTATAGAAGGTAAAACTGTTCGCATTTGGAAAGGTTAATTGAAATTTATATAATTTCTGTGAGGTTCATCGAAGACATTGTGCACCGGTGTACATACCCGTAGTTATGTATATAAATCTCTATAACCCAAAAAAAGAAGAAAAAAGGAATAGAAAACAGAGAATAATAGAAAAGAGTGCACGAAATTTCGGCCTGGCGTCGCAAAACAGGGGAAAGGAGTACCAAGCACCCAAGGTTCATGGATGAACCTGCCAGGCCGTCCGTTAACCCAGTTTCCCCGTACCCTGGACCCCTTTAAAGAAAGAAAGCACGACAAAGATAAAAAAGAACATATATATGTAGACCTTAAACTACCCCCGCCAGCCCCGTCGAGTGCGAGCCAACCGGAGGCCCATTGAACAATATATGTTGTCGCTTTATCACGAGCCTGCGCGCACCCCTCGTGATAAAGGGAATTATCGAGTAACAAAATCAAAATGGTGAGCACCGAGTCTGATTCCGCCTCTCTCTTTCTCTCTCTGTCTATCTCTGCCTATGTCTCTTCTTTCGCCTTCTTCTCATGAACCAAAGAAACGAGCTTATTTCTTCATTCGTTTTTTTTCAATATTTTTTTTTGTAGTCTCCGTTTTTCCATCACTCTCTCTATACGATTTATCGATCCGCACACCTGCACGGCCTCTCGTACCTTTTATTTATTTTTCTTATCGATACACACACGTAACCTCCTAACCTTGCTAACACGTTAACTCGTTGGGTGCTTATTAGGATTGTTTAGTACGCTCGCTTCGTGTAGAAATGAATTACGTAGATGAGTAGAAGCTTTTGTCTGTCAGGCTTCCACGATCGGTCTCGAATTATTTTTTATTTTTATTTCAATTGGCTACCGCACCTACTTTTTTGTAACGAGACTTTCTTTCTTTCTACACTTTCTTCCCTGGCTTGTTCCGTTACCACCCTGTGTACTCGGTCGGGCTATAGCGAGGTCGTAAATTCTTCAACTTGGTACAATTGTAATAAGATCACAAGCAACATACTAAGTTAAAAGAGCACTCTTATAAAATTACAGAGAACTCTTAAGACTGGGGGATTTGAAAATTGAAGAATTTAAAAGATTTGAAAATTTAGCACTTCTGAAATTTTACATATGTAACCTTTGACTTTAGAAAATTTTTATATATGAAAGTTTGAAAATTTCTCTGGAACGAAACTAGTTATAAAATTATTTTTCCAAAATAATAACTGTGAAGTTTGTACAGCCTGAAAAATTCTTGAATTCTGCTCGAGTAATTTTACGACCACGCTATATCATACCGTTATCACAGACACACATGTGGCCAGCTCCCATGTGTCCCACCCTCCCTGACGCTCTGTCCTCACTTGTTTCTTTTCTTTTATTTTCTTTCGAGTAAACGTGTATTATTGTTTAGTTTTCGTACACGCACACACACGCGCACACATACACACACACACACGCGATCCGCTTCTTGGCTCTCCTCTCGGGGCTCGGCGGAAGCCACTTTTGCGTGGTTGCAAAGGGGAAAGGGGGATACTAACCTAATACTAACATGTGCCTAACACGCTAATCGCCGGGTTGTTATTTCTGTGACGGGTTTCTGGTTATCGTTTTTTTTCGAACGGTGAACCGATCGTAGAAACGGGTTTCGAATGTCCCGCCTCGTTCGTGTTCGCCGCTCGACTTTCCTTCTTCTTTTTTTGCAGTGGTGTTTTTTTTTCTTTCATTTTTATTCTGTCTTATCCGCTTGGTCCCTGGTGATTCCCAGCCCTCCGTGTCCAACGGCCTCTTCGTAACCATTTTTTTGAGGTTAAGTTTGTTCGAGGACATTTTTGATCATTTCGGAAATTTTTGAAAGAACACAAAAATCACAAATAACCCTGAGTCCCAACTTAACCTGTAACACCAGTTCAGTTCAAAGAAACCTAAGGCCTCAAACAAATTTAATCACGTCGGGCCATTTGAATGGGGCTGTGGCTCACGGCTGTTGGGAGTCCCTAGCAGTTCGACCACACACGCTAACCAAACGACCAACGACGATCTCTACAAAGGACACATTTTTAGGGAACTTTCGAGAGGATCAAACGCCGTTCTGGAGCCACGAGCTATCGCGAAGGCACCGGAAGGAGAGGGTTGCCCTCGATGCGGAGGATACGTATACGCCGCTGAGCAGATGCTGGCTCGAGGAAGGGTGAGTTCATCGCAAAATACTTTCTTCTACCGCGTCGTTGCGCTAGCGTGAAACACCTTGGTGCCGCGATTATTCCGCGGAGAACAATGTCTTACGTCACCGGCTCTTATTTTCGTCCCGGAAACCTGATACTTCGAGTTACGAAATATTCGGGTTATTAATTATTAAAACGGTAGCTCGAATTTTCTTCGATATAGCGATTACTCATGGCTAATCTTATCCGCCGACGTTTTGGAAGACTGAAATAAAATGGCTGGTTGCTGTAAGAAGACAGGGTTCTATTAAGCCTCTGTATGAATTTGGTGGCTTTATACCGAGATGAACTTAATGTAACGTGAAGTTAAGTACATTATTGTACTGTGTCTTCAAATTTGTAGACATCAAACCAACTGTACAATCTATCTCTAAATCTAGTTATATCAATGTACCACATCGTCAAACTTAGTTATATCAACGTACGTCTTCAAACTTAATCATACCTACATACATCTTCAAACCTAATTATACTGAAGTACATCTTCAAACTCAACTGTAACCACAATACATCGTACCAACATACATCTCCAAACCTAACTGCACTCACAATGCATCAGACCAACATCTTCAAACCCAATTATACCAAGGTACATCTCCAAACCCAACTGTACCCACAACGTTTCATACCACATCTTCAAACCCAATTACATCTCCAAACTCAGCTGTACAACCAGCTATACCAAAAGCTACTCCAACTCTACAGCACCGAATCACAAAATAACACGAAACGCAGTTATGCCCGTCAAATCGATCAAGGCTGTCTTCAAAGGAGTGAAAGCGAATATGAGGGTGGCCTCGCGTAATTCGATGCTAAAATTGACCGGACCACCTGGCTGACACGCTGCCAATGGCTCATGGACTGTAAAGTATCCTCCGTAATCTTGCCGTATGACGAAACTGGTACATTTCATAACAATGTGAGGAAAAAAAACGTCAGAGTGGAGAATGAGCGGTGCTTGTTGCCGTTGGTGCCGGCCCAGAAACTTTTCTGTCTTTATAGAGCTTGGCGACGGGCCAACTGGCCGAGTGGACATGCTTCGATGTTGGAAAATAACTTGGAACCGGGTATCGTGTTCGAGGATTAGACCGATGGAGGCTAATTGCCCTTCTTAGGCCGCTGCCAATCTGTCTTGACGACCAATGGAAGCTCGAAGATGTATAGGTTCTGGATGATTCACCTCACTGAAATGAACTCGGAAAGTTCGAGACACTTCTTTACTTGTTGAATTCGGACTGATCAGCGGAATTGTGAGGTTAATTTTAAACCGAAGATAATTTGGTGTACGATAAATCTGAAAATATGAAGTCTGAGAGCCGTTATGCTTGACGTAATATTACGGACGCCGGCCAATTGGAGTGACCCCAAGATGCGACGAGCCATTTTTTCAGTACACGATCTTTGATTTTCAAGATCAGAAGGTTCGACGAACTCTGGCGGAGTACCGGGTGTCTCCTTCGAATATCGATAAAAATTAGAGACAGCCATTTGTACAAAATTTATTCAGTTATGACGAATTACGAAGATTCGAAAGGGACACTCGGTATATGACTCGCGGCACCAAGACCCTTTACAGATCGATCGATTACGCGAGAAGAATTCGCCTGTTGCCGGGCACACCATGGTTATTCCTGCTTCTTGTGATTAGGCTTACCATAAGTCATGCTACAAGTGCAAAGTCTGTCACCGGTCTCTGGACTCGACGCTTCATTGCGATGGTCCCGATCGCGAAATATATTGTCGAGGTATCTCTTTTTGCAATCCAAACAGTCTCTCTACTTCTCCCGGATTTGTGTTCCCCTCTCGTGATCGTGGTTAACACTGTTTGTCCGTCCAGAGAAAGAAAGAAATACACACTGGCGCAAAGTGTTCTACAAATTATCCGAAACCTGGATCGTAAGGGTTAAGTTCCTCAATTTATATTTTTTTTTATTTCAAATCTTGGCCTTCGTCCCGTTTTATCCGTAGATCTACAGCTTTCCACTGTAGCTTCTACAGCTTTGTGATAGGAGTAACGTTTTATTAGCACTTGAGAAAAATGAACCTGGGAATAACTATGTGTATAGAACGTAAGACTCGTTAGAATCCGAATGGTGACTAACACTCGTCCCTTTGTCTCCCACGCAGCAATGGCACAGGGAATGTTTTAAATGTGCCAACTGCTCCAAGAGATTAGATTCCGTCAACTGCTGCGAAGGTCCTGATAAGGACATCTACTGCAAAGGTGAGGATATCGGGATTGTAGAGCGGACACAGCGTACTGGACGTGTTCGACAAAATTAAAAACACAACTCTTTTAAAACAACTGTTACCAAAGGGAACTACATCTGAAAGTTTTGAGAATTACAAGTGATAAAATGTTAGAAACATATATTTAAATTAAGGAAGAAACGTACATTTAAATTAAGAGGTTATGTGGACCAGCTTCTCCGTCTGGAGGCGCCATCTCAAGAGTTGGAGGACTCGAGACAAGAGCAACGATTTTCAAAAGTTTCAGATTGCTCCGCTTGTCAATTATAAAGCAAAGAACATGTCCAGAGACGGTGTGTCCCGCGTAGACGTCAGGCAACCAGGCCAAAACGACCAGATACCTTTAACCGATGTTCTCTGCAGTATGCTACGGAAAGAGATTCGGACCGAAGGGTTATGGCTACGGCCAGGGTGGTGGCGCCCTACAAAGCGACTGCTACGCCAATGGGTGGGTTTTCAGAGCCGAGACTGAGACGGGAACACGCGAGAGATAACCCGCCTCGGCTTCCACACTCTCTCACTATAATATGATGCGCTTGTCTGCTTAACAGCTTGCTATCCGAAGAAATTCGGTCCGCGAGGCATTGGCCATGCTGGGGTTATGTGGATCGGGCTGCAGTGCGATATTGAGGACGAGGGGTACGCGACCCCATATACTCCGTTATTCGCCGTGTGTGTTTGTATAGTCCCCATCTGTATACAGCGTGGATAAGAGTCTAAGAAAACACACAGTGGATTTACGAACTCGCTGTATCGTGACGGAGACTATGCACTACCCTTCCGACTAATTTTATACGATTTTCGAACTCATTTCCAACACCGTAAAGAGCCAAGGATATCGATTGAGCTCCATTTAACCGCGATGAGAAATTCCATGAATGAAAGTACGAACGAATGGACGTTTGGTTGTGTCTCTACACACGTGTACAGTAGAACGTCAATAATTTCTTTTCGATTACCGACCATTGGTAAAGAGGCTTCGTGGGTATTGACGTTCTACTGTACACACGAGTCGACGCCTTAACGCTTTGCGCTATTACTCACCCCACTACTCTTTCAGCAATTCAATCGCTTCAGAGTGTCGAGTTACTAATTCTGATTAATTATTTCACCTTCTTAATATCTTCACTTACCAAAAGATTTCCCAAAGAAATTCAAGAGTAATTTCTGAGTTTGATCCTTCCTGTTTAAACTGTTGCATGCGGATCTTTGCGGACAATTGAACGTTCGGTAAGTAAAGAATTGTCCGCAGAGAATAATCTAAAATTATTAACTTGGACCCTTTGTATTCCTCGAATGCATTTTGATATAACGTTTGTTGTTTGAGAAGTGTGCCTTCCCAATCGAGTCACTCGAATATTGTTTCGAGTGACTCGAAATTGGATGACTTTTGAAGATCGAAAGAACGGGAGATAAGGTTAGCCTTTCGAATATAGCGACGCCGCTCCTCGTACGACCGTGATCGACACCGCCATAATCAAGGCCCCACCAGGCAAGGGTTGTCCACGCTGTGGTGGCGTGGTGTTTGCCGCCGAACAAGTGCTGGCAAAGGGTCGCGAGTGGCACAGGAAGTGCTACAAGTGTCGCGACTGCACCAAAACCCTCGACTCCATCATCGCCTGCGACGGTCCTGACAAAGATGTCTACTGCAAGACCTGCTACGGAAAGAAATGGGGACCGCACGGATACGGATTCGCATGTGGATCAGGATTCCTGCAAACTGACGGCTTGACGTGAGTAAAACCTAAGGTTACCTAGCAAGGAGAATCAAGGTTGTAATCTATCAAGGATGTTGGTTTTAGGGAGGAAGAAATCTCGGCCAGCCGACCATTCTACAACCCCGACACGACCTCCATCAAGGCACCCGCCGGACAAGGATGCCCCCGTTGCGGTGGTATGGTGTTCGCCGCTGAACAGCAGCTCGCCAAAGGCACCATGTGGCACAAGAAGTGCTTCAACTGCGCAGAATGCCACCGACCACTGGACTCCATGCTTGCCTGCGACGGCCCCGACAAGGAGATCCACTGTCGGTCCTGCTATAGTAAATTGTTCGGACCCAAAGGTTTCGGATTCGGCCATAAACCGACTCTCGTTTCGACGGACTCAGAACACGCTCCTTCATAGTAAGTATATACGAATCTGTCCATAGTACTTTGTGAATTGCCTTGAAGCCAGGTACGAAGGTAATGATACGTTCTGTTGCAGCATCGACGCGAAGCCCCAAGTCGGCCAGAAGCGGAACGACGGGCACGGTTGCGCGCGCTGCGGATACCCGGTGTACGCCGCCGAGCAGATGATCTCGAAGAACCGCGTGTGGCACAAGCGTTGCTTCAGCTGCGGCGCGTGCCATCGTTCGTTAGACTCGACGAACCTGAACGACGGTCCGGACGGAGACATCTACTGTCGCGGTTGCTACAACCGAAATTTCGGGCCCAAGGGCGTAGGATTCGGCATGGGCGCGGGCACCCTGACGATGGCCTAATCGACCACCCTCGCGAAACAGTCTCATATATATATATACGAATATAAATATAAACGCAAAAGCTAAATTATATCCGGACACGCGTGCGCGCAAACGAACGGCGGTCAAACGTGGCCGATCGTTCGTTCGCGCGCATCGCCATAATTGTATATGTATAGGCGCCTGACTTCCTCGACTAACACCGAGACCACGAAGAAAACACGCTGCTCCGTACAATGGATAACAAATTCGTTTCTCTTTTCGCTGAACGACCATAGCGCGCAACACCGATCCGGAAACGCGTGCGCGCCAACGACCGAGACGCAAACCGATCACGATCCACGATCGTGAAACGAGTGACAAATTGATTTTTGTTACTTTTCTATGCCGACTGTCCGCGAAACGCGTGCTCGCGATCCCCTGGACCCTGGATCTTGTACTCGGTGCTGTTCCCGCCAAAATGTGGCGCTTTCCCGCCAAAACTTGGGAGGTTAACCTCTGACGCGATGGTGCTATGCTTTGTCGGGAACTGTACCGTATTGTTGATGTTCAGTGAGATCTTTTTGTCCAGGGGTCAGGGGAACGCGACAACGCAAAGTACAAATGGAGAATAATGGGCAATTTCTGATAATTCGATCACTGTTGACTTTTCCATCACTTTGATTCGATGAAGAGCACTAAATTTGAATAGCCTGAAATTCGACAGTCTTCAAAGTCTTGAAACGTTATCTTCGTGAAGGTTCAAGGCTTTCGAGACGTTTCAAAATTTGTTAACCTCGAACGAACCTCGAAGCGATCATCGGCTCGTCGCTGCTCGAAACGCGATCAGGAGCAACGATGTAACGACGACGAATAAAAGAAAAAAATGAACGATTATTTTCAATAAATGTATATTTCGAAAAGGAACGAACGGAAAATTGTGGGCTATGGGTTGGGGCTGGGTTGTGGACCTGTGTTTGAAAAGGGAAGCGACGAACATCGTGTCTCGACGGCACTCGACATTCCATTTGTCAGATCGAAGACGCGTCGAAGGAAAAGTCATCGTTCGGGAATTAAATTGATGCAAATGATGTGCCTCGCGCGCTCAGCAATCGCCCGAAGCATTTACTATATAAAAATAGTTTCAATATCGACGGCGCATACACACACACACATAGAGAGAGAGAGAGAGAGAGAACGTGCGAGTTAGGTTCTAACCCTTAAACCGGAAGCTTTCGTAGCGTCGGCGCAATATAACGTAACAGAACATTAATCTTTAAGTAGCCGCGCGTACGTTGACGATGTACAACGCGCCATCGGCGACTGTTGTGGAAAATAAATATCATTTCTCGATTTCTAGAACGCCAGACCCCCTGTGTTCATTCGATCCCCGAGGCGACCACTTAAAGATTAAACGATCGATATTACAATTTCGTCGGTTTAAGGATTAACTTCGCGATCGACCAATTGCGATAAGTTTTCCTTCGACATTCAGGAACGGCCACCCTTTACTCCAGTTTATTCTCCTTCGATTACGCTCTTACCATCACACTCATATCGTCTGCGACTAACTTAAGCCGCGTACACGCGTAACGAATTAACGCCTCCTACGTTCTCTTAATCCAAAATTTTGGTTATTCCTAAATTTTCAACTTCTAAATTTATAAATCTCCATTTTTTAAATTCTCCAATTTCCAAAGACTCGTATCTTCATACTTCAAATTTGTACCCAAGCCTACGTCCTCAAATCATTAAATATCCTAATTCCCAAATACCAAGTCCTGAAATCCTTAAGTACCCAAATTCTCAAATACCAAGTCCTCAAGTCCTAAATTTCTTAATCTTTCCCCAATCACAAGCTCGTCAAACTCGCAAACGTCCTAAGTCCTAAACTCCTAACTTCCACATGTCCTAACTGAAACCCTCAACTTCCAAGCAATCCACTTCTGAATCCGCAATTCTTAACTCCAAATCGCAACTTCCAAATGCCTAAACCTCCAAATCTCAAATTCCCATACTCTAAAACCTCCCGAGTTCTCCAAAGTTCAAATCGCACCCCCAAATTCACTCACAAAGATGGCACTTTCCGTTCGACGTGTACGCGGCCTTACATGGACCTTAATAAATCCTTACACGCTAATGGATAATTCTGTGGATTTATGTATACTGTGAATGGACAATGATACGTCGGAACTACATCGTCTTTGTCTTGGACGAATGGGAAGTTGTTCCCGTTCGACGGTAAGTACTAGTTACGGTGTAAAACACTAATATTCTATATTTGTAGCAACAACTGTACAGGCGCCGGTCACATGTCCTCGATACACTTATCCACGAACGACGCTGTTCAGAGTCCCGTAAACGGTTCCCTCTCGTCACACAAACTGTCAAGACGTCCAAAATCAAAACGTTACCTTAACCGTAAGAGATGGAACATACTTCCCATACGTAATGTCACTGTTTGCTCCACATATGTCCACAATTATGCGATCAGCATCGATCTATAGAATCGTTCACAATAATCGCACGATTCCAAGTGACATCAAGTGCGAGTCGTAAGTCCATCGAGTTAATTGCAACTCCGGGGACTCAGACGCTAGTTTTGTTTTTAAACGTCTCTGTAACTTGGTGGCTGGACACTGTTTAATTAATCAGTGAGGAATTAGGACGGTACACAGATATCAGCATCTATTTTCGAGCGCGTTTCGACGAGGCCGTTCGCTTAAACTACTAAATTCAGTTCGGTAAAGGATTGCTAACTCTCGTAACAAGAAAAGAAATAACCTAAATGATCGCCGGGTTCTCCATCACAATCGCACGGCCTCGCGACATCCTCTGAACAGCACACGATATTCTCTATATTTACACGATTCTGCTGGGATGGATTATCGTCGTCACCAACACTCACCGCGATTTCCAACTGCGAACCACTTCGAAATCAGACCAGTCCAAAACGTTCGGAAACTTGTTCAAACGACATTCGAATCGCCTTAGTAGAGGTTCGCGGTTTTCAGCGGTAGCGGGTCGAGCAAGTACGGCGGTAACGCGGAGAAGGGCCTGGGGCTACAGGAGCCCCATGTTCCTCCGCCACCGTTGCTTCCTCGGGTGTTCGGCGAGGTTCCTTCTGCGGAGGTGTCGCTCGAATGCTTCACGCTGACCAAGTTCGGATTCGCGATCGGTTTCACTTCGTTCGAGGAGAGCACGCTGTTGGAACTGCCTGGTGGCGTCGCTGGACTTCTCGGAGAACGGCCCTCCGCTTTCACGTTGCCCGCGACGGGGCTGGATGCTCCGCTGTCCACACCGATACCGCTCTGTGAGCTTGACTTCTGCTGGGCGAGCCTCTCCTGCTTACGAAACTTTGCGCGGCGGTTCTGGAACCATACCTGCAAACAGTATTCCGGTTAATGCTCTTTTGTGGAGCATAGTTATTTTGTAAGATGTTTGACTAACTGTAATGGGAACGGTATTCAAAGTTAACTGAAGTGGTTAGGTTTGTATTGGTACGCATGGAGTTCATGTGGAGCGGTCGGTAGAAGACGGACAGATGTGAAGTGGTCAGATATAGAGCGGTCAGACGTAAAGCGGTCAGATATAAAGCAGCCAGATACAAAAGGAACCTAACACGTAACGATGTAACGGGTCGGTATAAGACGGTCAGATATGAAGTGGTCAGATATAAAGCGGTCAGATATAAGGCGGTCAGATATAATGCGGTCAGATATAAAGCGGTCAGATGTAAAGCGATCAAATGTAAAGCAGCCAGATACAAAAGGAACCTAACACGATATAATGGGTCGGTATAAGACGGTCAGATATAAAGCGGTCAGATACAAAAGGTACCTAACATGTAACGATATAACGGGTCGGTATAAGACGGTCAGATATGAAGTGGTCAGATATAAAGCGGTCAGATACAAAAGAAACCTAACACATAACGATATAACGGGTCGGTATAAGACGGTCAGATATGAAATGGTCAGATATAAAGCGGTCAGTTATAATGCGGTCAGATGTAAAGCGGTCAGATATAAAGCGGTCAGATACAAAAGAGACCTAACGATATAACAAATGACAATATGTTTGCTCCTATATTATCATGCAATGTTTGTTACATCATTATCATACAAGTAACCCAACATTGCAAGAAACCTCCATTAATCTAAGTATATGTAATATTTTTAACAACATGAAAGTTATCAAATAAAATCAGATCGACGATAAAAGAGGATTTTCCGTAAAATCTTTCCACAACAAACGTATGACGAGTAAGAGAGCGATATAGAGAGACAACGCGCGTGTCTGGTCACTTCGCTCGTCAGGCGGCGCTCGTAATTGGCTCTAGTTGGTCAAATGAAATATTTAACGAATAAAATAAACGGAAAGCGGCGGTGACCTGCATGTTAAAGTAGCGGATTTATTTGCTTTACCGTTTATCTGACCAGCAAAGCCACCCTCTCTCCAGCATCCCCTCGGTCTCCCTCCCTTGTTCGTTCCTCCACGCGCGTGCACGTGGATCCCACCCCTAGATTTTCCAGGGGCGGCTACGTTCGGAATCCCTAGCACGAGACTGACTGGCAGGGACTCGATGGAGGGGGAAAGGGGTGGATCAGAGAGTCAGGGGCGCGGGACACCATGATGAACGTGATTGCCCTTTCCGGACGGCAAACACTGCTATTGGATTTTTATCAGCTGCCGCTGAACGAGAACGTCGTTCGAGAAATTTGAACGAGTTCAGCGTGTTTGAAGATTCTACTGATACTTTTTTGTCGCTTGTACTTCCGGGAGGTTTAACCTTCTGCCGCCGATGAACGGATCCATGGAAATCAGCGTGACAGCTTACATATTCATGGTATATCGTTAATGAATATTTTCTTATGCTTCGGAAATTTTCAGGGTATGTATGATCAGGGGTAACAGGGCTAATGAAGGGTTGGAGAGATTGTCAATATTTGGGTTACGTTGGGTTGGGAATTTGGATGTTTTCGGGGAGGCGAATTTTTGAATTTTTGGGTTTTGGGTTTATGGGTTCCTGGGTTTATAGATTACATTTCTAGATTTGTAGATTTGTAGATTTTCAGTTCTTCAAATTCTCGGATTCTTAAGTTGCTGAATTCTCAAATTCCCAAATTTGCAAAATCCCAAATTCCCCAAATTCCCTAAATTCTCCAAATCCCAAATCCCAAGTTCCTCGAATCCCAAATTCCCCAAATTTCAAGTTCCCCAAATTCCAAATGCCTCAAATTCTAAATTTCCCAAATTCCAAATTTCTCAAATTCCAAATTTCTCAAATTCCAAATTTCTCAAATTCCAAATTCCCCAAATTCCAAGTTCCCCAAATCCCAAGTTCCCCAAATTCCAAATTCCTCAAATTCCAAATTCCCCAAATCCCAAATTCTCCAAATCCCAAATTCCCCAGATCCCAAGTTCCCCAAATCCCAAATTCCCCAAATCCCAAACTCCCCAAATCCCAAATTCCCCAAATCCCAAATTCCCCAAATCCCAAATTCCCCAAAACCCAAATTCTCCCATCTCCAAACGTTCCAACTCCTCTAACTCTTCCCAACCTTCAGAGGTTAGGTCATCAACCCTACCTATAAAAATCACCAAAAAATTGATCCATCAACCATCAATTACAACTTACTCTCAGTAACCCAACCTAACACATTAAATAACCTAACCTAACCCTAATACCTAACCTCATTTACCAATTTTCTATCACAAAAATTTTTCTGTCGCAAAAATTATAAAAGACGGTAATTTAGCGAAATGACGAGACTAGGTTGAAAAAAAGTTGTGCAATACAGACAGAAGCTACGTGTACACGAGGAGAGCGGTAATAATTCGTATTTGGCCACGGACCAAACCCCGAAGAGACCGTAGCATGTGTGCCGTTGTTTGCAGAACGGACCACGACGACAACGGCGACGACGACGGCGTGAATTAGGGAGGCTACGCGGTGGCGTTAATGTTAAATAAATACGGTGCACCTAAATAAAATGCGACCAGCCACGACGACAGATGTCCGACTCGTTTTGGATAAATATTTAAGCACCGTTTCACGCGCTTCGTTGCCTCCGGCTCTTTTGCCAATCGGCTTCTGTGAATTTTCTTTTCGTTTATTATATTCGTCGGTTGTCACTGAAACTTTAATAAGGTTTTATTCAGAATGAGATGAAGTAGATTTATTTTCAACTATTTTTCTTTATAATTGAGTATTGTCTGTGATTCATGCTTGTGACGAAAAACCACCCCTTTTACAAGGCTTTTGTATCTTTATGTACCCTAAATGAGAGATGTTCTTCAGAATTAAATAATCTTGAAATCAGTAACAAAGAGAATATAATAAACAAGATTTTTACAAAGGCGAAATGTTGGGGAATTAACAAAAGTAGTCATCCGACGGACTGTGCTCCTCTTTATTATTCCCCTTGTTAATGAAGAGCAAAGTAGAACATTTGTTATGCCAGTACAAACATTTATAGCGAGCAAACCCTACAAGCTTATGGACGAATCATTAGGAATTCTATGAGTCTGCTGCGTATTTACTCGTTCGATTAACCCCACACGCTTTGGACCCGCTCTGATTTCCTCCTTCTGAACCAGTTAACCAAGGATTTCTTGAATTGTTCCACCCTTAGGCTACTGTGTGAAATCTCGTATACTTCGGATTCACCTGCGTTTCGCTATTTTTGCGATAAATCGAATTGGAGAAAATTTAACTTGGGGTTAGGAAATTTTTGATGTATATTAGATGTTTAGGAACGTTGTGAATTTATGTATGTATGTGTACATATGTGTACTACTATGTGTACCTCTGTATGGACATATTCATATGTGTACTTGTATGAATGTTATTATGTGTGTGTACATATGTGTGCTATTATATGTACTTCTGTATGGACATATACATATGTGTACTTCTATACATACTACTGTATTATGTGCACATATGTGTACTACTATGTGTGGTTCTGTATGGACATATACATATGTGTACTTTTTTGCATATTACTGTATGTATGTGTACATATGTGTACTACTATGTGTGGTTCTGTATGGACATATACATATGTGTACTTTTTTGCATATTACTGTATGTATGTGTACATATGTGGACTACTATGTGTGGTTCTGTATAGACATATACATATGTGTACTTCATGCATACTACTGTATGTATGTGCACATATGTGTGCTACTATGTGTGCTTCTGTATGAACATATACATATGTGTACTTCTATGCATACTACTGTATGTATGTGCACATATGTGTACTACTGTGTGTGCTTCTGTATGGACATATAAATATGTGTACTTCATGCATACTATTGTATGTAAGTATACACATGTATACTACTGTATCTATAATACACATATGTATATGAATATATATATGCATATGTATATGAATATGTATATGAATATGTATATGAATATGTATATGAATATGTATATGAATATGTATATGAACATGTACGTTCATTTATCAGAAATATACACCTGCATTAAAAACATGTGTACGATTTACATTTGATTTTCTAGTAATCAGAAATACATATATGTGCCTTGTACATGTCAATTATATGAGACAAATATATCTTTTTGAGGACAGATGCAGCTAGGTGTTCACAAATGTTTTGAAGAAGTAGAATTATTTAGAGTGGCCAGTGAATTGGACTCGGAAGTGACAGTGAATCGTCAGAGTAGTGGTCAGATACGAAAGTGGATGCAGGGATAATGAGATCTGTCCAGACGATTTATTCATCAGTCGAATGGTATTGGCCCATCCGATCGATGCATCTCTTAATCAAGATTCCAACTGCAGACCGGTGGCTATGATGGCCTCAAATTTGGCTAATTGAAGAAGGACCATGTGTGAATGAATCACACTCAGTATTATTAAACTATCAAATATTGATATACCACAATATTTGAATTATCAGGTCAAATTTTTGTCAAATTATGAATGTTCTAATTCAAGTTTCATATTTTTAATAACAATGTTAATAATATAGTTTTCTTCTAAGTTTACGAGTCTTCAAGAATTATTGAGTCTGTCTTGTGATGTGGTAAACTTTTTGCACAAAGAATTTTGTGCACCAATTACGAACTCTGCAAAAATTGCCAAATGCAAAATATTTAATCTTAACATTGCAAAATTAGCTATAATTGATGCAGCCATTAAGAAAATCATAGATGAAGGTCCAAACCGATATGTCATACGCTTCGTCTAACTATTTCAGAATATTCCTTACATTTCACCTCGAATATTAATTAACAGAAGTGCAACACATCTGAAAATTAGCTACAACCCGATTACCCTACATAACCATAAAAAACCGCGTTGAACACAAAACAAATTCCGAGATCGTATCTTAACGATTCCCTGTTAATCGCAACACTTGGACCAAAGCCGAAGAAGTTCCGTTAACGCGAACCGTGTCCCCGGTGGCTGTGTTTGTAGCTCCCGTCGTTCTACGTGGATGATACCCAGCAGGACAGTTTTTAATCACCGTAAGTGGATCTACATAGAGCTCGCAATTACCAGGGCACACTCCGGGCATGGGCCCCTTGTGTATCAGCCACCCTCGGACCAGCAGTGCCGTGCCAGCTCGAGTGTTTTCCCCATTTCGCATCCCTCTTCGCCACCCTGCCTCGTCCCGAGTTCCTTCGTCAGGAAGTGTTATTGCCCATTCGTTGCTTTTTGATCTTTTCTAAGTCTTCCTGTTCGCGCACCATTTTGTCTTACTCAGCCGGAGATATTTTTCTGATTATTCATCTCTGACAGTTTCTGCTGTTTTACGTATGGTATAATGCTTTGTCTACTTTTCGGAGGTGAGCAGTTTTTTATATTCTTACTCTTTTTTTGGGGAATACGGGATTTTTGGGGTTTCTTGATTTGCAGGTATTATAGGTCACAGGTTTTCTAGGTTCGTGGAATCTCTAGGTTTCAGGGAGCTTTGGGTTTCTAGGACTTTTAGGTTTCAAGGATCTCTGGGTTCCTGGGATCTCTAGGTTTCAGGGATCTTTAGGTTTCTAGGGTTTCTAGGGTTTCTAGGGTTTCTGGGATCTCTGGGTTCCTAGGATCTATAGGTTTCTAGGGTTTCTAGGATTTCTAGGTTTCAGGGATCTCTGGGTTTCTAGGATTTCTAGGTTTCAGGGATCTCTGGGTTTCTAGGACTTTTAGGTTTCAGGGATCTATAGGTTTCTAGGATTTCCAGGTTTCCAGAATATCTAGAATTTCTAGGATTTCTAAGACCTCTAAGTTTCTAGGATCTCTAAGATCTCTAGCATCTCTTAGATCTTTTGGATCTCTAGATTTCTAGGACCTCTATGTTTCTAGGATCTCTAAGATCTGTAGCATCTCAAGAATCTCTTGGATCTCTAGATTTCTAGGACCTCCATGTTTCTATAATCTCTAAGACCTCTACGTTTCTAGGATCTCTAAGATCTGTAACATCTCAAGGATCTCTTAGATCTCTAGGATTTCTAGGACCTCTATGTTTCTAGAATCTCTAAGACCTCTAGGTTTTTAGGATCTCCATGATCTCTAGGTTCCTAGGATCTCTAAGATCTCTAGATTTGGGGAATCTCTAGTTTCATGAGCTTTCTAGGTTTCTAAGATCCCTTGGTTTCAACCCTATCTGGGTTTCTAAGCCCTCCAGATTCTTAGGCTCGTCAGGTTTCTAAGTTTCCTAAGTACCTAGACCTTCTAGATTTTTAGTCTGTCAAAACTCCTAAACTCTATAGGTGTCTAGATGTTTTGAGTACATAAACTTTCTAGACTTTTAATCTGTTTAAACTCCGAGGTTCTATATAAGTATCTAGATTTTATAGGTACATAAACTTTCTATATTGTTAGTCTGACTGACCTCCTACACTCTATATAGGTATCTACATGTATGTTTTTTAGGTACATCAACTTTCTACATTTTTAGTCTGTCTAACCTCCTAGGCTCTATAGATATCTATTTTCTAAAGGTCCCTAGTTAATCTTCATTTCTAATTCACTTTAGATTCCTATACCGCTAGGTTTCTAAGCAATCTACACCTTCAAGGTGTACATTCTTTCTAGAAAGCACGTGGATGCTTTCTAGGTTTCCTAAACACTCCTCCAAGAAAATAATACACCCCAAACAAAAATCTTCTAAAACCACCAAAAGTGTTTACCACCGGCCTTGACAATGCACCAATGCCATCTCTTCATCGATACCTCATCGCTCCCCATAAATCCCTCGTCCGAGGAGCTGACTTGTCGGCATTATGTATGCTCGCAGGTTGCTCAGAACGTTAATGGAGTTGTAATTCATACGGAATGACATGTGACTCAGAAACAGCGGAACGTGTCGCCACGCGACACACTGCACCCCTCACTGGGTGTCATCAATGCAGCATCGGAACAGCAGAGGGTGAACAAGCCTGGTGGACCAACAATCAAGGGACGCTCGTTGCTCTTACGCGGTCGTAAGGGACTGAATTCAATTGAAAGAAGTGGAACACGATCTGGATACGAGATTAATTCAATAGCAGGGTCATCAAGGTCTGGCCGTCTGGTGGAATGCAGTTTACGAGGGATCTAGTTAGAATCAGTCTATGGGTAATTTAGTGCGTTTCTGTTTGTTGCTGGTTTCAGTTGGACGTTGTTAGTTTCAGTTGGTAAATTTAGTTCCTAGTTGCTAGTTTTAGTTGGTAGTTTTAGCTACTGGTTGTTAGTTTTCACGCATATTTGTGAATTTGAGTGTAGAGACAGTTTATGTTAGGATAAGTGGAGCGTTAGCCACAGTCTATGGGTAATTTGATGCATTTCTGTTTGTTGTTAGTTGCAGCTGGTAATTGCTAGTTTCAGTTGGTAGTTCTAGATGCTAGTTGCTAGTTTTAGTTACTAGTTTTAGCTACTGGTTGCTAGTTTTCACGCATATTTGTGAATTTGAGTGTAGAGACAGTTTATGTTAGGATAAGTGGGACGTTAGCCTCAGTCTATGGGTAATTTGATGCATTTCTGTTTGTTGTTAGTAGCAGCTGGTAATTGCTAGTTTCAGTTGGTAGTTTTAGTTGCTAGTTGCTAGTTTCAGTTGATAGTTTCAGTTACTAGTTTCTAATATTCACGCATATTTGTGACTTTGAGTGTAGAGACAGTTCATGTTGGACAAGTGGAACGTTATCGATCAGTCTTGCGTCTGACGCTTTGGACATCTGTGACAACGCGAAAATGTCACCTATGACATCAACTGATGGTCCAAGTCCATTTCAATGGTATTTCAAGAAGCTTATCATAGAAATGTCATATAACTTGTGAAGTATTATAGTTTTAAATCTTCCATAAGATGTGACAGTGTAATAAATGGAAAACATTGATGTCTGCTGACGTCTATAAGCACCTAATCTTCATGTTCTCAATAAACATATGTCCTTTCAAGTCACACTCAAGTGACAAAAGGTGAATCGATAGCAATTTCAAGGTCTTGAAGAGATTCTGGAGACAATATGAATTTCTTTTTCCTAGGAGACATAGGAGGGTGAAGAGAAATATATTCGACAGGAGGTTCTCATAGAAAAACGAATAAGACGGAGGTTCGATAAAATGTACATTGAATGTTAAAGATAAAATGTAAGATCGAGTAATTTAGAGCAAATAATCGAGACACCTGGATAGCCACGAATTAGGGAAGATTCGAACTGCCCTTCGTCATGGCAAACCTCCTTGGAAATGGCGGTCGGCCCGTGGCGCCGCAAACTACTAGAAAATTGATAGTAACCTCGTGCTGAATTACCATGTGCCTCAGTAATTTCGCATAATCTACCCCAATGTATCTTTCACCTACTTATTGACCTTACAATAACAAATTACAACTCAAACAGTGTTTAACACCATAAAACATTGCTTCACATTTATAAATTATTCCCGATAGAATTAAATATTACCAAAACACGAAATAAAATTAACGTTCGAGCTGTTATGGTTATGTAATATTAAACGATGAATGCATATATTTAGAGCTTCGTTCACACGGATACATTATGGTCGAAGCGTATGTCGTTCGAAGTCGTAATAAATTTAATCTTAGCAGAGCTGTTTCAAGTACAATGTGGCACGGCATCGTTTCACGGGGCATTAACCTCTGTCTCTGATTGGCGATCACGATTATTATTACAGAGGATCAGGAAGGTACCTGACAGTGTGTCCCGTTTGTCGACGCCAATGTCACGTTCGGGATTAACATAACCTTGCTTCTGATCTTTACAGACGTTTACGACAACCTTTATCTTTGTAAGAACACTTTTTTATTTTTGTTTCATGTTTGGGAAATTGGAGATTTGGGGAGTGGTTTTGCTTTTTGGGGTTTAGGGATTTTGGGGATTTTGGGATTTGGGGATTTGGGAATTTCAGAATTTTGAGATTTGGAAATTTGGGGATTTGAGAGATTTGAGAGATTTAAAGGATTTGGGGGATTTGTGGAATTTGGGGGATTTGGGGGATTTGGGGGATTTGGAGGATATGGAAATTTCAGAATTTCAGAATTTCAGAATTTCAGAATTTCAGAATTTCAGAATTTGGGAATTTGAAGATTTGGTAATTTGGAAATTTGGAAATTTCAGAATTTTGAGATTTGGTAATTTAAAAATTTGGAAATTTCAGAATTTTGAGATTTGGAGATTTGAGAATTTGGGGATTTGGGGATTTGGGAACTTGGGAATATAGGGATTTGGAAATTTAGGAATTTGGAAATTTAGGAATTTGGAAATTTAGGAATTTGGAAATTTGAAAATTTAGAAATTTGTAAAATTTGGAATTAGGGAATTTGGAAATTTGGAAATTTGGAAATTTGGAAATTTGGAAATTTGGAAATTTGGAAATTTATAAATTTGGGAATTTGTCTATTTAGGAATTCATAAATATTAAAATTTAAGAATTCAAGAATTTGAGAACCTAAAAATTTGAATATTTAACAACACTGAAACTTAGGAATCTCTTCCAAAAAATATAAGGAGCATTAATACAACAAAAATCTATCAAAATCCGCTATCGTGAAGTCCCAACACTCAACAAAAGTCAACAAAGAAATATTCAAAGCGAACATCCAAAAGACAGTTCACTTTCACAAAATAAACAAAATTGTTTATGATAGATAGGAAGGATAATAAATTTCATCGGTTCGATTTAGCTAGAGGATTTCCAAGAAGTTCAAGTTAATCCGTCAGATACATTAGACGGTATAATCCATCAAGCAGCGACTCGCAGGTAACCGTGAAAACGAAAATGGGGCTTGTAATGCAATTACACGAACCGTGTTCCGCCATCACCCTTGTCCCTTCGTTTTATCCCTCCATTTTGTGTGACACAGTGGATGGGAGGATGCTGGAGTAAATACGGACCAAAGAAAACCTTCTTGATTTTATTCTCCTTCACTTTTCCAATACATTGTTTTATTCTTTCAATTTATTATATAAATACTGTTTAATCATTTATAAAATATTATCTGTGCATATCATTTCTTTAAATATTTTGTTTTTATTAGGTACGTTTGTATAACTTCAAAAACTGTAAAGACTTGTTCTAATAAGTCAAACTTGTTCTAATAATTCAGTGTGTCACTACTCTTTTTTAACCTAACCTCTTGACATAAATAATTAAGCTTTGAAAGACTGTTAGTATGATATGGAGTAACTTCTACAATCTCAAATTCTACAAATTGCAATTAATAGTTTTTTCTACTTGCTACTGAACTTGACACCGTACTAATAAATGAAAAAGACCAAGATTAGTTATAAAATTGCAGTAGTTAAATAAACAGAAGTTTAGCAAGAGGAATTTCTAAAAAGTTTATTTGAGGATTAGGTAAGGTTTTAAGGTAATTTTTGAAATCCGACTTACTTGGACTCTAGCCTCCGTCAAGTCGATCTTCATGGCGATTTCTTCTCTGGTGTAGATATCCGGATAATGCGTCTCCTGGAAGGCACGCTCTAGTTCCTTAAGTTGAGCAGAGGTGAAGGTTGTTCGTATCCGGCGTTGTTTCCTCTTCTCCGCGAGGCCATCGTGACCAGAGTACGCCTTGTAACCTAGCCCACCTATAAATCCAATAGAATCGAAAGCTTTATTCCAGTTCATTGACATTTTCATTCAAGGTATTCATTAAGAAATGATCTCTATTCTCAATAATAGAAGACACCTTAATTTTATATGAGTTTATTATAAATTCCTATTATCCTTAAAATCTCCGGGCAGCTTAAATACAGTATGTCCGCGGCTAAGTGTGACAGCTTAATATCTCCTGAACTATTGATGTCACGAAAAAGTGCTTATATGGAAATTGCAGGGTAAAAGAGGCCCGATGTTTTGGCCGAAGCGAAATTTTTTTATTGTTATTAATGTAAAAGATATGATAGTGAAGTTTCGATTTATACGTGGAATTTCAATTTTTTTTTCAATCAGGCGATAGTGCTTTTCAAGACGAATTCATCAAGGTTTTATGTACCTACCCGATTTTTAGTAGTTTTCGAGATATAACGCTTAGAAATTTACTGATTTTCAGCAGTGACGTCTCGGTTTGACGAGTAAGTCATAAAAACGATCTTATTGTTACGGTAAGTGCCGTAGGTTAGACCCTGCCTGCCGAAACAGATAGGCGGGGTCTATGGTCAAAAATGGCAGTTCCGAAGAGTAAGAAACGTGAAAAAAATTATCCATTACAGTCTAAGATGTCCCAAACTCCCAAACTATTAATATAATCTTCGATACGGAAATCTTAAACTGTAATGGATAATTCTTTTCACGTTTCTTACTTTTCGGAACTGCCATTTTTGACCATAGACCCCGCCTATCTGTTTCGGCAGGCAGGGTCTAACCTACGGCACTTACCGTAACAATAAGATCGTTTTTATGACTTACTCGTCAAACCGAGACGTCACTGCTGAAAATCAGTAAATTTCTAAGCGTTATATCTCGAAAACTACTAAAAATCGGGTAGGTACATAAAACCTTGATGAATTCGTCTTGAAAAGCACTATCGCCTGATCGAAAAAAAAATTGAAATTCCACGTATAAATCGAAACTTCACTATCATATCTTTTACATTAATAACAATAAAAAAATTTCGCTTCGGCCAAAACATCGGGCCTCTTTTACCCTGCAATTTCCATATAAGCACTTTTTCGTGACATCAATAGTTCAGGAGATATTAAGCTGTCACACTTAGCCGCGGACATACTGTAGAACCTGGCTGTCAGAAACGGTAATCTTGAAATAATTTTCTGAAACAAGAACCCTTCTCTTAAAATCCTCAGCTAATCATCAACACTCCTGATTAGCGATAAACGAAGAAAATCTGTGCGGTCTCTGTTCAGGTCGCAAAATTCTCCAGAATGCTTATAGATTATAGAATATAGGTGAGGATGGCTGGGATACCGAGGAACGTAACCATAGCAATGAGTGACTGAGGAGGGAGAGACAGAATCCAGGGATGAGACAAAGAGGAAGGGCAGCAGAAGGGTGAGAGTAAACGAGGGAGAGCAGTCGAAGAAAGAGAGGCAAGAATACGAAAGAGAGGGGCCGGGAGAGGACGAGACACATCCATTGATTTTCAGTGCCATCTTGTCGTCGTTTCCAGAGGAAATAGCGTGGTACCTTCGAGCATGGAGACGACTTTCCCCTGAGAGAACCACCCTTCTTTTTTTCATGGAAAGACGATCGCCCCGCCCGACCCCTCGTCTTCGCCAACTTCCTTTCCAATTGATTGTTCCTTCATAAATTCTCCCGTTTTAACGCCGGACGATGTTTGATTTGCTCGCTGCTGGAATTTCGTTGAATTAACGAGCGCATTCTAATTCGATTCCTCGTCACTCCGTTTTTCTTTTTCCTCTATACGTATTTCTGTTTTACTTTTCAATTCGTTCTCGCATAATAAAAATTGAGAGTAATTCCGTTACACGATGGAAAGATTATTTAGCTCATTTTATTCAATTATATATTAGCAATTTGCGTCAGAAACCATTTAATTTATAGTTGCAGGAAATGACACTATGTCAAGCTATGTACAGAAACATAGAAAATATACTACTAAATTAACTAGAAATTAACCAGAAAGATCTGAGGAACATTCCCCCTATAATACACAGTTCTTGATAAATTAAAATGTACTGTTGCAAATTTTTATAAACATTGGAACTACATGCAAGTTACAAGAAAATGACAAACGAAGCAAAACTGAAAGTTATAAATTTCCAAACGCACAGAGGCAACAAGTTTATTCTTACGAGGTGATTTATATCGATCACATGAGCTTGTGACATTTTTATAACATTTTTACAAAATAATCCCTGTTTCATCATTTTGTAGCCTCAATTGTCATGCAGCAGGCATTACAGTCCATCTAACATTTTTGAGAAATCCTTTAACAAAATCCTTTAACAAAAAAATATTCTTATGAAATTTGGTAACTTAAGAGCAATAAGCATGCAGGATAAAGGTCACTAAAAAAAGACCAATTATAAATTTTAGACGTAAGTTCAAAGAAGCGAAAGGTTATTTATATGAAATAATGTGAATCACTCACTCTGCAGATTGATAGCCGACGGGAAGATGGAGGCAGCGTGTCGGTGTACGTCTTGCGACCTAGCGGCCATAACGGAGCAGGGTGTTGCATGGGCCCCATGGTGCGCGTGGGCATGGGAGTGAGTGGTGTGATGGGCCCCTAACGGCGTGGTGGTGCCAGTGCTGGTGGTCCCGGCGTTCCCAGGATAACCTGCCCTCGCCGCGGTGTAACGATAAGCAGCTTGGCTCATTTGCGAGCAAGAACTGAGGTCCCCGTATCCACATTGCATTTCACTGGCAGCCAGCGCGCAGCTAGAGGCCTCGAAGCCCGCTGCCGCGGCTGCAGCCGCTTGATTCAAGTACGAGTAGTCCATGATTCACTGAACGCACCGGTCCGTAGGTGAGTCCCTTAACGAGGGAGGTCTGCGACGATTAATCGGGGACACTAGAGCACCTGGACAGCTCATCGATATCGCTTAATTCTTCTCCATGACGGTTCCTCGTCGATGAACGGATTCTTCCATTCACTGGGACATCGTGGTCCGTCGGATAGCGTCGCAGATTCGATTAGAAGAGAGAAGCCGAGGGTGTGGAGCGCGCGGGCGCGCGCTCCTCCGGGCCCTGACCGGCACGTTCCTCGGGGCCCAACTGTTTTGGGTCGCCTGTTCCGTCGGAATGTCGGTTAATCGAGGTCGGTGTACAGGCCACGTCGGCAGCGTCACGTAATTCTCGTGGTCGCGAGAGCTAAGGGACGCGGGCGGCAACCGCTTCCTCGATAGCGGCTTATGACGCGTAATCGGATCAGCGATATCAAATTATTGCGATTATAGCCGCGGATAGAAAGAAGTTTTTCGGCCCGCTTAAGAGAGCCCGAGACGACCGACTGGTGGGTCTCCTCAAAATCAAATGATAAGCTTAATTCAATAACCGACGGAGAGGGTGCACGCCGGGAGGTGTGGCCGGATGCCCGTTACCGAGAGACGGGTTTGGTCACCGGCTACGTTTTCCTCCGCGCTGATTCGTCGATCCCTGGAGCCACCCTTGGACCAAACCGGAGAACGGTTACCGCCCTCTCGCTCTCTGTGTTCATCCCCGTACGTGTGCCACCTCCGGTTCGTCGGCTGCGACCTCTCCCCAACAGCCATCAGCCCGAATGAACGCTATCATTCGATGATGCCATCCCTCTCTCCAGGGTCTCGATTTTACGATCGATTCCGAGGCAGGCCGTTTCCGCTGGACAACCGGAGACACGCTTCCGTTCCTGTTTACGCCTGGCTCCTCTGTGGTTGTCTTGGTGTCGATCACCGAGCCTGCTTGAGTTTTTAACCTAACTAATCAACAGCTATGGACAACAGGCGAGATTTCGAGCCTCGGATCTTGACGCTCCTGTTTACCGAACAGTCCATTAGGCGTAATTGCTCGCAGAAATTGCAAAAAGGAGATTGCAAATTTCTCCGGGTGCACTTTGTCTTTGTTGTCCTCGATCTGCGAGCGTAAGAATAATGTTCCTCCGGAATTAAAAAGTGTCCCTGAACCGCTCACACAGGGTGGATCAGGGGATTAGAGAGCGTGGAATATGATTTATCTTCAGATAGAGAAATTACATGAGCAAACACGACACGGGAGCCAACGCATGCTACGAACCTGTGCGACACTTGTTTCGCACTTGTTCTCACGAAAGGGCCGATGAGAAGTGGTCCTGGTGTTCGACCCTGTTCCCTGTGTCTCGTCCCAGGAGAATTCTCTTCCAGGGTAAGCGGAACGTCGTATACCGCGCAACACCACCTATGTGTGTATTCAGAATACACTGGAGTAGACTCTCCCCATTGGCGTAGGTTCCAATTTCTCTCCGTCAAACCCTCCACTAATAATCATTAAATAAAATTCAAAAAATATGCATACTATATGCATAGCTACACATTTGCTATCACGTTAAATCTTATTACTTCAAGTCCAACATACAGTTGTGTGACATACGTACATCGTATGTAAACACCCTTGTTTACATAGCGTAAACATACATGGTGTACAGAGTGCAGTCTCTTCAAGAAAAAAGCTTGCGCTTACGCCAATGATATGAAACGTGCGAGCACACAAGTCTGTGTACGTTCGTCTTTTATATCAACACAGAAAACGTCAACCCCCCTTAGCGGTCTGATACATATGTCCTTGATTTGTCCGGAGAATAATATTCTTCTGGAAGGTTGATTAAATATTGGTTAGTGATCTCGGATGCCCTTCACCCCTGTTGCCATTCCACCCCATCGACTCGAAGACCCACAGGAATACAATTTAATATTTCCACGTCCGAGTAACGGTCGACTATTTTTCTTCCGATTCACACGTGCATGCCACTATTAAGCCGCTTCCACGATGTAACATGGTAGATTATATGTGGTGCAAGTTACTGACAATGAGACATTTTTGGTGATTTGCTCGTGTAATGGTGGCAATTCGAGATCTTTAAATTTCTGTACTTGTTAGATTTCATAATTCTTCAGTTTGAATGTGTTTCAACTTCCAGTTTCAAATTTCTAAATTTTCAAATTGGAGTCCCAGAATCTTCAATCACAAATTTATAAATTCCATACTTCTAATTCCCAAATTCTCAAATTCCCAAATTACTAAAGTTCCACACTCTCAAGTCCCAAAATCTCTAAATTCCACTCTTTTACTTCCCAAATTCTCAAATTTCCAAATTACTAAAGTCCTACACTCTCAAGTTCCAAACTCTCTAAATTCCACACTTCTATTTTCCAAATTCTCAAAGTCCTACACTCTCAAGTTCCAAACTCTCTAAATTCCACACTTCTATTTTCCAAATTCTCAAATTCCCAAATTACTAAAGTCCCACACCCTCAAGTTCCAAAATCTCTAAATTCCACACTTCTATTTCCCAAATTCTCAAATCCCCAAATTACTAAAGTCCCACACCCTCAAGTCCAAAAATCTCTAAAGTCCCACATCCCTAAATCTACCCCCAACATTTCCAATCCCCCAATTCCAATTTTAATCGCACGTCCTCTTGACATATCACCAATTCCACGCATATCTATTTAAACTCACAATTAACTCTCATAATTGTCCTCCCAACAAACAGTGATATCAACAACGTCGTAACAAGTTGTCCGAACGTCCCATAAAACAAGGTCCAAAAGTGATTTATCTCGTTACAGAGTTACACTGTGTCTCGTTTAAATCGTAGATAGATCATCGGACCTGTTCATTTCGAAAAACATTATAACAACCGGTTCATAAACTCAACATGGCCGCAGCATGTTGTCGTGAACCGGTGTAATGAGACGTAAAATAGATTAACGTAGTAATTCACGTTAGCTCGGTGTAAAATGTTACTGGGCGCTGATTAAAATGGCTTACGATTATTCGTTTGCCGATCTGCTTTTGTACGACGTTATTACAGGCTAATCCTGTTTGTCGCGCATTTATGCACGGTTATTTTCTCTTCGTTAATTTCGGAAATTATAACTGAACGCTGGTCATAAAGTGTCATCGCACTCGTGTTGAAAGTTTTAAGTAGACGAATATTGTTCCTTGCTCTTTTAGATTTTTCCGTTGCTGGAGGTGTTTACTTTTTTAGCGACCCAACAGGTGGCATCTTTGAAAATTTTTCACTAAAAATTTTTCTGTTGTGTCTATTTCAGTATATGATTTTTTAAATCGTCGTTGTACATCTACATCTTAAGTGAAATAATTATTAGATAAGTAGTATGTAGTAGTATGTTTGGGATTTTTAGTTTAAAGATGGCGCCACTTTGAGAAAGAACCTGAAAACGATTGTTGTATAAAACAGTTTTATTATACGATTAAAATATTTCCAGAAACAAATACATTGGTCATCTCAGATGACAATAGAAAGAAAAATACATGGATGCAATGAAAAATCCAATTTTAATACTGGAAATTGTACAAAGGAAACAATGGTATCAAATATTCGAGTAATTTATAAATGCAACGAAAAATACTTGAATTCGATTTATATTTAACGTATAAAGATTAAATCATTTCACCCATACTTTGCAACAAACATATCAAAACAAAATCTGATAAATAAACCTCCAAAGACGATTCGTGTGCTGCTTAAATCTTGCATTTTTATAAATATACAAACCTGGAAGAACAGGAAATGTATCAATTAAGTAGATGTAACGCGATAAATAATTGTACGTACCTCACTGAAATACAATAGAAAAAATATATTATACATTTCAACAGATTCAACAAATTCATTTCTGGTAGAAGATTGTGTGATTCCTCGCGCAGGCATCATTCACGTGCTGATACTCTGAAACAAATATAATCAAAATAGATTTTAACCATGAGCTACCAGTGGGTTTTGGAATTTTTGGAGCTTTAAGTTTTTAAGTTTTGAATTTTAAGGCTGTAGGGTTGTAAGGCTGTAGGACTTTATAGCTGAAGGACTTTAAGTTGAGACGGAGCATTAAAACTTCAAAAATTCCCAGTAACCCACTCATCCAATATTCAAATGAGAAACCAACGCTACCGTGATTCGACCGGTAATGCAGGTCGTCCCAATTGACTGACCCGCGTCTGGTCAGTTTCACCTTATCCCCTTGCAGGTTCCTCACAATTTCCTCGCGTTCAGCGTTCCTGATTTCCGCCATCTTCTGTTTCGGAACGTGAAGCTTGCACACGTTCGGATCTTTGACACACCACACATTCGACTGAAATTCCGGTCGGTACAGAACAACTTTTCTCGCGCGAGGTTCCTCGAAGGAAGAAGCCAATTTTTCCTGTTTAAATACCTTACTCTGTTCGTACGTAGGTACAAATATGACATTCTGTGGGGCCTCCTGTGGACACGAGACAACACGGTAATTGACACCCGGATTGATTACCTCTACATTATCGACGGAGGTAACTCGATTGCTTTGCATGTATATAGGTATTTTCTGCGTCCTATTGTTGTTCTCAACAGCCAGGTACTTCACTGGCTGCTCTTCGAGGACCACCTTTCTTGTACACTCATTCGTTTGCTCCTCCAAGGGCAGTATCTGCAAGTTCTGGACGCCTTGGAGTATACCAACGTCTGGTACATCTTCCTGGCAGAAATTCCTGCCGTGTACGGTTCTCAGTTTCTCTTTGTGGCAGGACACATCAGAGCATTCTTGATTGTTCGAGTCAACCACCACGTAACAAACGTGCTCGTCGTTGAGGCACTTCTGACCGGGATGAGGAACTCTCCTCAGCAGCAGCTTCTCGCAGACGGGTTTCTGATACACCTCTGCGTTCTGCATCTGTGAGGCATTTGACTCTTGGCTACAGTAATACGAACCATCAGAACCCTCCGAGCAGCGATGATAGTTCACTGACGGTCGCTGACAATTTTTGTGCGCGGAGCAAACGTTCATGGTCTTCTCATGACCTACAGAGACGCTTCTCTTCATCACGCAGACGTTAGGATTATCGGTGGTGATTAAACTATTTAGATGCAAGCAATCACTTATGTTCCGTGAATCCTTTTTCGTGAACATTATAGTCTTTTGTATTGGAGCGTTCGTACTCTTCTTGCTGAAGAACATTTCGTTCAAAATCTGAGGCTTAAAACGCACCTCGTCCTTGCGCAGACTCGGTGACGCTATCACACATGTCTGTACGTCTGCAGGGTCAAATATTGCACTAGTTTCCAGCTTCTTGGCGTTTAACTCCGTCTGGAAGGACTCCGAGGCGAAGAGAACGTTTGAGGCGTCTTGAGGCTTTCTATTGATTTGTATCGACTCGTCGAATAAGTTCACTTCATTGCTGTTTGCAGTGGGATTGCATCGCCGCAGTATGGCGGGAACATGTTTCAAGTTCTTTAGCTTAGTCTGATGAGGAGCCTTCAGGTTTCCTTTTCCCGCGTGTCTCATCGAGGCAAGCTTCGCCTGACGCATCGCTTGCACCCGTTGACTCTTGTTTTTTAACTTCTTGGTAACTAAATTGTTCGGAAGATGTGCTTCCATTGGTATGAAAAGAGGAGATTCATTTTTCTCCACTTTGTTCGCATGCGACGAAGCGGCAGCCTCGAAGTACGTGCTGCCACTGTCCTTGCATCGAGGGTTGTCAAAGTGATTTATTCGCAGGAAAGGACTATGTGAAGTTACATCCGGAGCTCTGGATAAGTCCGGCACATTTTCTACTTCTGAGTTTGATGCATTGAGTAAGGATAGGTCAAATAATAGGTGCGACGTTGGAATTTCGCTCTTCCTATCATCTAAATCAAATTTCTCTGGAAGTATAAATATATTTTGACTCTCCGGTAAGTTGTCCTTCTTGTCCTTTCTGTGATGTAGTTGACATTCAGCTTTTTCTGATGTGAGGTCTAAATATTGAGCGTAGCTCGAAGAACAGAATCCTGTTTCTGGTTCAAGAGTGCTTTTACTAGAACAGGTTGCTGTTTCGTTTAAAACTGTTCCACGTTTAATCATATCTCGCAGACATTGGCTACGGAACGATTCTGCGAACATGCTTCTCAATTTTTTCTTTGTCACTGTTAGGGGATCTGAAAAAGATGCAGTAACAATATGAAACTTGGGGACTACTTAAAATATTTCATTTATGACAAATTTATTTATAAAAAATATTTAGGGAATATAACCATTGAGTAAAGTATTAATTTTAAAATACTATTATTTTTTTATTCGCGTATGTTTGAATGTATTACCTGTTCCGGTTTCGGGAAAATTTCGTCCCTCAAAGTTCTCAGCAGAAATAATATTACACAACTCCTCATACTTCTTCATTGCAACATCATCTGATTTTTCATTATTCAAATTCTTCTTTTCTGGGTGCTGTTGAGGGAAATCGAAAACTGCTGAAGGATTCGGGTCTTCCGTAGATTCCTTTCTTGAACATCCTTTTTTCCTACGAGTATACCTTTTTTATTATATGTTAATACTTCATTACTTTATAGTTCATCTTTCATCTATGTCTTGCTTGAAAAGATTCAATGAAAATTACCTGAGACTTACCCATCCACTTTACCCAAAACAGGACTTAAGAACTCATCTCCGAAAGGAGTTGGTTGTAAAATATTTTTAATATTAGAATCCAACAGAGGATCTTTTAAAATTTTTTTGGTATCATTTTCAATTATAATAGGCCTGCAAAATAACATAAGTGACATATAATTTCTAATGAAGCTTCAGGACGAAAATAATTTCAGATAATTTTCTTACTCTGATTCTGAATCACAGCCATTTAAAAGTTTATATACATCTCCTTGCAGGCGCGCATTATTTATGTCGTTTAAAGATTCTTTCAGATCAGCTGTAAAAAAATTTATTATATTATTAAAATAATTAATTATTTATATATTATATATTATATATTATGATATTATTATATTATATTATTTATATATTATAATTTTATATTAAAATTATTTTATAATTTAACAATTGTAAATAATACGTACATCTCCGAATTGTTTTTCCCGCCGCGCCATTTCTGTATATACCTACTAACTGAAACAAGAAACAACTTTGTTATGCGAAGATAATATAAGGAATTATTAACAGGCATTCAATATTTTAATGCACGCTTTAAAAATAATTTATTGTACTTACGCGTCTCGGTAGAATTCTATTTGCTACTTTTTTTGAATTTCGCGCCTTTCCTGATTTGCCGTCGATCTTCGTTTCCTTGCTCTGCAAAATTTCGTTTGCAAATAATAATCGTGAAAGGGATTGGAAATTTAAGTTAAGATTTGATTAATATATACATATTCCTCTCGTATGTCTGCGAAACGTTGTAAAAGCTTTACGAAATTATTCTGCCGAAATTTTCGCGTCACCTGACGGCTCTGCTGAAAAATCACATTTCGAACGTCACGCTTTAACAAACATTTACTGAGATATTGCAACTTACTAATAGAAATTTAATATGTGGTAAGCAAAATTTAATATGTGATAAGAAACCACGCTATTTTTGTACATTTATTTATCGTTCGATTTATCGATATATATCGTATAGTTCAGTAGACGAACACCTAGCCTCAATTTCATTTCAATACGTTTTTGCGTGCTTATTTTATCAAATATTTTAGAGAATATCTAATAAACAATTTTCTACCAACATTTATGCAAAACACGACACTTGTCACGACACATAATGACTTTAATCATGCTTGTCAACTTGTTGAACATAACCAAAACCACTGCAACATCTCGAAGTATTACACTCTTGAACACAATGTTAGATGTTCTTGTATGACAATTATATTTTTAAATAAAAGAATCCAGAGTCAGTCGAGGGGAAAAATAATCAAAGATTCACAAAATGCGAGATGTGTAATATATACCCTTTTGGACTTTAACAGCTTTCGTTGAAGTTCTCCAAGATCTCTTTTACATTTCTTCTTCTTCGTTCGACCTTTTTCTTCTTTACGAACAGTTTTTCTTCTTTCTTCTTCCGAACTGTCACTGGCTGCTGTGGCACGTACAACCTTCCCCATTTTCAATGACACAATTAATCAATTCGAGAGCATCAGATCGACGAGCGTCCTCAATGTTTGTTTACATTCCCATACCTTGCTTCTTATGGTGGCACAAGTAAATATATATCATGAACTGTAACAGTATATCGACACACACTTTGTCTCGTTCTAACGATGCTAAGGCTGTTCTCACAATTGACCGATTAATGTTGTTGATGGTGAAACGCCATTTTTTATCGCGTACAGTCCATTAACATATTGGTAACTGACACCACTGCAAGTAGTAAACATCAATTTCCTGTTAATTGTATCGACATTTAGTTAGAAATTCGCACTTCTGAAGTTACGTTTAGGAGACATTTTAGAGTTTTATTCTTTGTTAAGTATTTGCCTAGTATTATAAATATTCTAATTTATTATCGATTATATAAATTATTTAATTTACTGATCCAGAAGTTTGGGGATTTGCAAACTTCCGAGTGACAAGAAATTTGACGTTGCACTTGAGCGCGTAACGTTACTAGTCAAATGTACTTTGGCATTAAATTTAGAATGCAACTATAAATTAAAAGTAATATTTAAAGAAATGAAAGGAGCTTTAATTTATTGATACAACGGAAAATTTTAATTACTTCTAGTAACGAGTTGAGAAACAAATTAATTTCTTGTTTGTACGGACACTTAATTGATCATTTGTATGGAAGCCATATTGGTTTCGGCGCGGCGGGAAATATTAGTTGAATAGTAAATTCGTACAGTTTAGTAATAAGAACGTTGTAATAAGGTAGATATCGAAGTATTTGATGTTAGCGATAGTAATAATTGGTTTTCATGATTTTATTAAGTAAATTATTAGCTAAAATATGAACTATATTATTCTGTTTAAGACAGATGCTTCCACGGATGTTTCCGTAGTGTAGTGGTTATCACGTGTGCTTCACACGCACAAGGTCCCCGGTTCGATCCCGGGCGGAAACAATTTTTTATTCTCCCTGCATTTCTCTTTTTTACTGTACATACAATTTTTAAACAATCGATGTAATACATAATTACAATAAGTACATCTATAATTACAATAATTGGGGAATAATATTTTATCGAGAAAAGTGATCAATATGCCATGTATCAGATCGAACTCCGAGCATATAACAAAATTATAAAAAGTCAAAGTTCGTAACTTTCACCACATTTTATGCTTCCTAAGACAGTTTAAAGCAAATTCCTATTAACATTCGGTGCATTTTATTGTTGATTAAGCGCAAAAAGTTGAAATTTAGTAAATTAGGTCCAAAAGGTACACGTTACGGCATCTAGCGGCGATGGGATGAATTACAAAATCTGAAAATTACGATTTTTTACATAATTAGCGACTTTTAAGTATTTCTGAGGGTCGTATAGTGTTTAGTGATCGAATAGGGAGCAAAATAATGGCATACAAGTTTGCTGAAAGCGTTATGTCCGAAAAATCGTATGTCCGAATACGCATATCAGGAAATTATAAAAAGACATATTTCATGACTTTCTGGGCATATTCTTTTTCCTCAGACATTCTGGAGTAAACTATTATTAATACTTGATGCAAATTATTGCCGCTTAAGACCAAAAAATCAATATTTTCGAAGGGGTATTATTTCAAATTTGGCGCCTTTCACTGCTGGGCGGACTTTTTTAGTTCATAGCATGCGCTATTTTTTATTTTCGTTTCTGACGCTTTGAGAAAGTTCTTACAACATTATTTTAATCCGAAAGATATCCAATTTAGCCTGAGAAATACACAAAATGCACTAATCTTGCAGAAAGGCGCAATTTTATGATTTTGTAGTCCCCCGTTCACCGCTAGATGACTCAACGCGTTCCAGTTTCGGAAGTTCAATTAACACTCATTTTATTGGCTTAATTTATTACAATATGCATCAAATTACATCGGAGTGCAAGATTAATTACCTGCAAATTGTTTTGACTGTACCAAACCATTATCAATTTTAAAAAATTCTTAGGTTAATGTTTTCAGTGTTATGTGCTGCCGTCTAGCGGCAGCAGATGGAACTAATTAAAGTACTGTTCCAAAAGTACGTAGTTCACCCTGTTCGCCGGAGAGATGGCGCTTTATGTTCCATTTTTGAAAAAACGCAATTTACAGCGATTTTAATGAATAATATGCTATATATTTATTATATATTTATTAATATTGATTTTAGGATACTTATAATATATTCTGTGGGTTCAAACATGCAAATTATGTTTAGTCTAATTCGTACACTATACTGTGCCCTGTCGGTAATGTAGAGAATTTTAATTTTCATTTGAGTGACCAAAAGCTGTCACAGATATATTTTCTAAGAAGCTTACTTACAAACTTTGAGCAGAATCTTAACATGACTATCCAAAAACTTTTCCCAATTCTGCTTCTCAATTTTCAAAATTTTAAAAAATTTTTTAAATTTCAATCTGGAGCTTCCATATTGGAATTTGAATATTCTAACAATGAGTAAAGAACTCTAATTACCCCGAAATATTAAAAATATTGCAAGTGAGTCACGAATTCTGTCCAACGTTATTTCTCGAATATTTTATAGTTGGCAGTAAACAATAATTTTTCTCGCTACAAATAACACTGCCACCCACAACAGTCTCACCCTCGAAAATAACGGATCGTGCCCAATTTCTAATCCTTACAACAAACCGAGTCACGTGACTCAATTATCAAGATAATAATAATCAATAATAGTCGAAACTCTAAATTTAACAACTGTTGAAAACATATGAGCAATAAAATTATTTCGTTACAAACACACATATACATGAAAGTACATCGATATACAGGAATGCGAATTCTAACATAATCTATAAATTCGTGTCGCCTGTTTGCGAATTCAGAGGTTTATTGCATATTTAATTTTAGTTTGAAATACCAAAAAGATTTATGTTCGACAAAATGGTATTAAAATCAAAGACTCATCCCTTTTAATCATTTTTCTTCAGCACGAAAGAAATCATGCATTTTCAACGAAACGTTACATAGTAAATTAACGACGTCGTTCGATGTTTAATCGAACAAGAACAGTTCTCCACTCGCTTTTCCAAAATTGTACGGACCGAAGCGTAGATAGTCTCCGCGCATCTGGAAGAGGTGAAAATAAATTTAGACCGACCTGTTACGAACGAAGGCCGTGCCAACTTGAATATACAACGACGATACACAATACCAATTACAATATCACACTATTTTCGTCGGCTTGCGTCCACTGTGTTCCGTTGCAATTCAATTTTCTTCCACCTGTTGTTGACTGTCAGTAAAGATGTGATCCAAGTATACAAGTAGGTCTGATCATAACTAGATCATAACTACTTCGAAAGAGGTAAGATAACACTTATAGCTCGAGTCAAGCTTGACAGAATGGTGTCAAAATTTAAGCAATTTAGACTTCCTTGCACTATAATTTGTTAGATGCCTCAAAACTGACTAATTGTAGCTACAATATTGAAACAGACAAAAAAGTTGAAATGTCATATAAATATGTTATAATTCAATCATCGATTATGCAAATTATAATTGAACTTGAACTCCAAATTGAAGCGTATTAGAAATTTGAGTAAATTTGATCACGGTTGGGGTACGAGTGCATCAGACTCAAAATAGTGCAAGGGATATAGGAAACATTTAGTGGACTCTATTATACTAAACTAGAACTAGGAACTAGAGGGTGTAGTACTAGACTGTGTAGGTGTTGTACTATAAGACTTACACTGGGCTCACCTAATCTTGCACAGAACAATTTACATCGTTCTAAACACTAAGGAGAAACTAAGTAGTTCTAAGGAGAGACTAAGTGCATCTATGGAGAGATTAGAGGGATTCTATTCTAAGGGAGAAGGATATTAAATTAACTATTCGATGCATTGTCGTATAACGCGTGACGATACGATGCTAAGCAATTTAATGCGTGGTGATATAATGTGTGATAATACAACGCGTGATAGTACATCGCGTAATAATACAACGCGTGACAGTACATCGCGTAATAACACGATATGTGACTGCACAACGCGTGGAGATACTACACGTGGAGGTACAACGAATGGAGATATTACACGTAGCGGTATAACGCATGGTGAGACAATGCGTGATAGTATAACGCGTGGAAATATAACGTGTGACACTAGGACGCGTACTAGTACTATGCGTGGTGACACCTTGCGTAGTATAACGCATGAGGATACAACGCGTGGTAGTATAACGCGTGGTGACACAACGCGTGATACTATAACGTATGGAGATGCAACGCGTGGTGACACAATGCGTGATAGTATAACGCGTGGAAATATAGTGCGTGACAGTAGGATGCGTAGTAGTACCAATGCGTGGTGACACCTTGCGTAGTAATACAACGCGTGGTAACACCATGCGTAGTAATATAATGCGTGGTGACACAATGCGTGATAGTATAACGCGTGGAAATATAGCGCGTGGTGAGACAATGCGTGATAGTATAATGCGTGGTGATATAATGCTTGATAGTATAACGCGTGACAATAGGATGCGTAGTAATACAACACGTGGTGACACCATGCGTAGTAATATAACGCGTGGTAACACCATGCGTAGTAATATAACGCGTGGTGACACAATGCGTGATAGTATAACGCGTGGAAATATAGCGCGTGGTGAGACATTGCGTGGTAGCACAACGCGTGATACTATAACGTATGTAAATACAATGCGTGAAATTATACCGCATGAAGATACAACACACCATAACACGTGCCAACAGCGCCTCCTAAAACAACGCGTGGTAGCATATACTACATGATAGTATAATATGTAACACGTGCCTATAGCAACAATATAAGAATCTAAACAATACCTAAAAAAAAACTTAAGAACCCAGATAAACATCTTTCATAAGTAATCTCGAACAGCTGTAAGAGCGCTAAGACACCTCGTCCTCTACCTCCCCTGTCATCCAAAGAAAGTTTCGCCGCACTAAAATGTATCTAAACCAGTCAACGAAAAACTTGTTACAAGTCCAATAACCGCGACAGACACTCTTTTGCACGGTGTCCAACAACGTAACCCAATGCTTTTAATAAATTCTGTTGCGGCTTTATTAGGACACAAGAAAGGAAACATTAACAACATCGTTCGGGAAATCAGGTCCGTATTAAATTGGCGTCTGATATTCAGGGCTCTCTTCAAAACAGGAAGAAAATAATTAAATAATAAATAAATAAAATTAAGAAATGATTGAAAGAATAATGATTGTTTGAATAATTTCTGTCTGATTTATGTATTCACTGCAGTTTTTAATTTTAAATGAAAAACGTGTGATTACGTTTACTGCAATTTTTAATTTTAAACGAAAAACGTATGATTACATTTGAACGTGAATGAGATGCTTTGAAGGACCCAGAACTGCGAATCCTTTAGACCTTGCTAATCCCAAACGTTTCAAACAAAATCGTTTTCTCTACCATAACACATGTGATCTCTATTTTCAGTGGGCTATTATAACCTTCTCGCAAGGATGTAGTGTTTTCTCCCGATCTAATTATATCCCCTGTAACCATAACCTCATCATCGCAAAACTCGATGCAGTTTGTTGTTCAAACCCCATGATTTCCTCTGGTTCAAACATTCTCCGGAATTGGGTCTTTGTCATAATTTGTAAAACACAAATTTGATGAATCAAGAAAACCGCGTATTTAAAGATCAAAGAAAATCTGGACGCAAATGTGTCTATTACCGTCAGATATTATAAAACGTTGGCCGAGAAGATTCTAGAAAACTCAGGAATGTCGGCCTCATTTGTCCAACTAATTAATGAGGACATGTTTCGAATAACTAGTACACTTGTTTTCGTCAGATTTTGTATTTTGAAACGATGACAAGATTATTGGCTTGAATTAATTGAGTCAAGAACAGGGTCCATTCACACGAAACCTTATTCTCACAAGTGACACTTTCTTTATGTCAAAATTTCTCTATTAATTATATTGTGTGACAGAACCTCTATATTTCCCTGCTATATAAATTCCAAGTAGAAAGTACAATTCCACCCCGAACTCTTCTACTCCCCAAAGCCCTCAGTAATCCTACGCGTAGTAATCCAACGTGTGGATATCCAACGCGTAGTAATCCAATGCGTAGTAATCCAATGCGTAGTAATCCAACGTGTGGATATCCAACGCGTAGTAATCCAATGCGTAGTAATCCAACGCGTAGTAATCCAACGCGTAGTAATCCAACGCGTAGTAATCCAACGCGTTGTAATCCAACGCGTGGATATCCTACGCGTAGTAATCCAACGCGTGGATATCCAAAGCGTAGTAATCTATAGCGAGCATATTCTACGCGTAGTAATCTATCGCGATCATATTCTACGCGTAGTAATAGCAAGGTTCCACGCCAAAAATCGACCAACCCATTTTACTCCAAAACAATTTATTTTCTAAAAAGCACCGGAAGGATAAGTCATAACAAAGGTTCCACTTCGTAAACAATAGGTATATGTGTGTATGGATGGTTTAATTAGAAAATACAAAATAAATACATAACGTATATACATGTACATACAAAATACACAATTTTCAGGTCTAACGCAGTGGATCGATGGTTCACTTTCCCAGCAGGATCTTGCGGGTGGCACCGATGCTCTGGCCGGATTGAGTGGCGCCCTTGTTGGAGCCAGCTTGTAAACCGATCACCGATTCACCGGCACGCAATTGCTCTTCTGTGAACTCGCGTTTGCATTCGTCTGCGGGTTTCGGGCCTAGGTAGGGTCCCTTCCACTCTGGGTGCTTGTATGTCTGTAAATAAGGGAAAATTTATCATGATGGCTGCTGTGATATTTAGGACAATGGGAAAATATAGGTCCTTGGATCTGAGGATCCTTGGGGCTGAGACTAGGTCTGGGTTAGGTTAGAGACTAGGTCTAGGTTCAACTCTTTAGATGGTTAGGTCTTTCTAGGTTTAGATCTTTGGGAGATGTTTAGGAGACCCTACATCTGGTAGCTAGTTTGGACCAGTAACAGTTGGAGACTGTACTTCATAAATGAACTGTGACTACTTCAGTTACTGATGCTATGATACTGTCTCAAGATGTAGACTTCAGCCTAGACCTTGGAACCCCAAATTAAACTGATACTATGTACATGATGCTGTCTTCTGAAGATGTAATCCTCAGTCTAAACCTTGAAACCCCAAATTAAGCTGATACTATGTGCATTATACTGTCTCCTCAAAACGTAACCTTCAGCCTAGACCTTGGAACCCCAAATTAAGCTAATACTGTCTCCTCAAGATGCAACCTTCATCCCAGACCTTGCAACCCCAAATTAAGTTCACGTACCGTGCGTCCCAGAGCGAACAGGGTCACCACCACCTGCGCAATGTCTTTCTTCTCCCAAAGGTCAACCGTTTGGAACACGTCAACGTCGTCCACCCCGTACTCCTTTAGAGCTTTCTGGAACCTAAAGCAAAGACCTTGTACAAACCGTTCCACATCCAAAATAAAGCTTGAATGAAGCTGATCTCAGCAACCACTTACATGTTGATGTTCTCCATCATTTTGAACTGACCACCAGAAGTGTTGATCTTAGGGACCGATCCCGGAGAGATCTTGTTCATCAGGTGACACAGAACCTGGCCATCCTTGATGACGTCCTCAAAGAGTTCACCGGGAGGGAACTTCTTTCCAAGAATGGTCTCGATCCATTCCTGGGCTTCCTTCTCCTGTTCCGGATTACGCTTTCCAGCGATCTGCAACGAGAAATGAGACACCTATCTAATCTGTTTCTCCAGATCATTGGAACCGATTTCCAAGTTTCACAAATAGACAAGTTTCACAGATTTGACTATCACGATGTCACCAAACAGTGTGATTAAAGATGTCACAATATGTGATGTCTGTCCATGTCACAATGTCACCATGTTCCAATGATCACAATGCACGATCCTCGTGTTCCACGTTACCTTGGCGCGCACTTGACGTTCAAGAGCCATCCTTGTACCTTGTGTTGTTTCGTTCAGAGGACTGAAGTGCTTGGTCCGTGGCTTGGTCCCTCTTATACCCCCAGCGTGATGGCGGGAACACGGCCCACGCTTCCGTCGGAGCTGTCCAATGCGATTGGACCCGTGTGTATACATGTTTCACAGAGTCGAAAAAAGACGACATCCCTGCTATGTGTGCGCGCTTTCCACGCTTTTCAGACGGCTAATATTAGCAGCTTATTCACTTGGACAGAGGAACGTAGGATTTCCAAAATCACGGCTGCCAAGGTATGTCTTGGGACAATCATTCACCGTGTAATTGCAGGAGAATTGGCCCTTTGTGGTGAGGGAGTACTTTGTGGATGGATCCTTTGCAACATGGGGACGTTGGATGACGTGACAACTCTTCAAATTATGGAGTAAAGGAATGGGTGAGTACATGTTGGGAAGAATTTAAATATTTCTGATTGTAAGATAACATTCTGCTTAAATTATAACTAGAGATGTAAAGAAATAGGTTTGAAGGAATCTTAAGGATGTAAATATCTGAAAGTATGATTTAAAAATCTGGAGTTCAATTTGTGGATACAAATGTGAATCTAAGAATACATATCTACTACTATATAAATATTTTTATAAACTAAATTGTCAAATTTTAAAATCTCTGAACACTCAAGTTTTTAATGTTAGGTTAGGTAAGTTAGGTGTGTTAGGCATGTTAGGTATGTTAGGTGTGTTAGGTGTGTTAGATATGTTAGGTTAGGTGGGTTAGGTGGGTTAGATAAGTTAGGTGAGTTAGGTAGGTTAGGTGGGTTAGGTAGCTTAAGTGGGTTAGATGGGTTAGGTAGGTTAGGTATGCTAGTATCTACTAACATAAAAATCTAGGAATATAGAAATACAATGATATAGACCCTAATATAGACCCTAACTCAATTTTAATTTACCTATCAAAATTTATAGAAAAAGTCTGCCCAAAAGGCAAGTAAAGAACAAACAGTATTTATACTTTTCACATCCGCTGTCGTAATATGCGTTCCAGAAAGCCCCGCCTGCATCCGGCGGTCTAAATATTCTGATAAAAGGGAAAAACAAAATGAAGTTGCGTAAAGATTCGATGGTTTTTTTCTTTAAATAAACCAGCCGCTATATAGAGCGAGTTATTATTACGTGATCCACTTTTTGAATTCTTGTGGAACGAGGAGAGGAAAAAGGCGGGAAATCGGTTTAAAAATTTGCCTTGAAGAGGGCGCCTCTGTGTAGGGCCTTCCGCCCTACGTGTTTACCGAGACATGATAATATTTATTTAGAACTCGGTTTGTTAATTCGATATGCAGGAAAATGATCATTTGGCGAAATTGCTGAGTAGTGAGTCAAGTTTAAATATAATCGTTGCGTGCATGCCTCCCCTCTCCGGGGAAATGCAAACTTTTCTTCGTGGTTTCGGAGATTTTCGCTATTTCAGGATCGTCACCATGATTCTTCATAGAAACACGTTGTAGGTAATGTTTTATTACCGATAAATTCGCGTGCGATGGTAACACATTTTATATGCTAAATAATGGTGGTAAAACTTTATTGACTTAGGAATTATATTTAGAGACGATTTAGAGATGAACTGTCCAAAATTAAATCCTTGTATCTCGTGATTAATTAGTTTCATGAAAATGCAACTCGCGGGGGTGGCATTCAAGGTATTCTATTATTACCACCTATTAATCATTTATTTAATGTTAGAAGGAATTCAAGGTGTCGATGTATATTCACATCCACGTAAACAATTGTGGAGGTTTTTGGAAACAGTTACTATTTTATTGTAAATAAGACATTTGTTCTGCGTAAGATTTTCAACTCTTCCAAGTCTTCCTGAGTGGTTTTGACTCTGTTTGGATGACTCTGGCTCTCCCTGGCTCTCCCTGGCTCTCCCCGGCTCTCCTCGGCTCTCCCTGGCTCTCCCTGGCTCTCCCTGGCTCTCCCCGGCTCTCCTGGCTTTTTCTAACTTCCAAACCAATGGTAAATAAATATTCCTCTTACCTACCCTTATCGCAAGCCTACATTACACCCAAATGCACCAACACGAAAATTCGTATGAACTCCAACCGACATTAGCGCCATCTGAACGACTGAACCTAAAAATTATCCGTGCGTGATCTACCGCTTTCCAGCAGCCTCCACAGAAAGTGGACAAAAACTTTGAAGACGTAGGTGGTTTTTCGTTATTCGCCGAACTCGTTTTCCTCTTTCTTCGTTTTCCTCGCAGTCTGATTCGCATCGAAGCACAGAAATTCACTGTCTGAAACATTTTTAAGTCAACTGTGTTGTGATGTAAAAATGTACTGGAATCTGACGGACAACCGAGAGAAGCTCCGAAAACAGTGTTTTTAATATCTGTTTTCTTTGTACATTTATTTACTTCGCTTTATGAATTCGATTATTCAATGAATCGTTGTCGATGTACTTTTAAAATAGTGTGATTAATTGTAACCTATGTAGAGTTATAATTAAGTACACCTTTGAAGGTTATGTGTTTGTTTTCTCATAGTTAACTTGTCAGGTAAAGTGTATTATTTGTTATAAAGATATTTTCGGTTATTTGTGTACATATAAATAAACAATTTTATGTAAGACAAGAAAGTGTAAATAAATTTACGTGTTTAATAAAAGATTATATACTTGAGTAATGATTCATGTGATCTTACTGTACAACGAAATACGAATGACTTTACATGAAGTGGTTTCTGTATTAAGCTACAAACAAAACACGAATATGTATGTAAATAAAGAGCTTGTTGGTTTCAATCGTTAGGATAGTCACCAAAGAGACATGGCGCAAAGGTTTCCTGTACCAAATACAGGGAATAATGGCCCACCGCCTCAAAGATATGCAGCTTCATCTGTACCTCCAAATTTACGCCAATATTCTGGTCCAAATTTTCCTGTGAGTATATTGTGTGATGTTATTAATGTGTATATGATAACAGAATCTATAAATTGAATTTGTATACAGATGCAGCAAAGATCTGGGTTTACTCCGCCTCCCCAAATGGCAAACACAGGCCCTGGTCCAGCTAGTATAATCAGAGGGAATCAACCATATTCGAATTTGCGTCAAGGACCAATGCCTACCCCACCAGTTGGAAAGAGAAGCGCGGATCAACGTATACCTATGTCTCAACAAAAACCGTAAGTCTATCTATGGTGCATGTTGTACTTTAATTTTGTATTCATGTATTTATCATTATGCTCATTAATCTTTTGCGTTGAATAATTCGTTTGATGACTGCATTAAAGATTCTTTCTTCTTGAAACTAGTTCACTGATACTTATGATTTTGCATTTAATTATCTTCAACTTTTTTTCATCATGGCACAAATGTTAAAATACCATTTACAAATTTACCAGGAACTTCACTGCATTTCATAAGCTTCAAAATTGGTTTATTGATTTTTGAATCTATGATTTTTACACAAACTCATTTAGGTATTTTTGGAACAGTGATTTTTCACATTCCACATCCAAGAAGAAGAAAAAATTGGCGGATAAGATACTGCCACAGAAAGTGCGTGATTTAGTACCAGAATCTCAAGCATACATGGATTTACTTGCATTTGAAAGAAAATTAGACGCTACGATAATGCGGAAACGATTAGACATACAAGAAGCACTGAAACGTCCCATGAAACAGAAAAGAAAATTACGAATATTTATTTCCAATACTTTCTATCCAGCGAAAGAAGCTGGAGAAGGAGAAGAGGGTTCTGTTGCCTCTTGGGAACTTAGGGTCGAAGGTCGTCTATTAGATGATACAAAAAATGATCCTAATAAGGTAAAAAGCAATGTACGTGACTGGATGTTACACAGATATTAAGGGTATCAAATTAATATTTTAACTTCTAGGTAAAAAGGAAATTTTCTTCATTCTTTAAAAGTCTAGTTATAGAATTGGATAAAGATTTATATGGACCTGATAATCATTTGGTTGAGTGGCATCGTACATTGACGACGCAAGAAACCGATGGTTTCCAAGTGAAAAGACCTGGGGACAAGAATGTTCGATGCACTATTCTTTTGCTCCTTGATTACCAGCCATTACAAGTAATGCAGTTTACAAACGCTTACTTCCAAATAGTGTTTGAATAAAGGATCCATGCTTAAAAACGCTTTTTCGTTTGCAGTTTAAATTAGACCCCAGATTAGCACGACTTTTAGGAGTACACACGCAAACGCGACCTGTTATCATCTCCGCACTGTGGCAGTATATTAAAACACACAAACTTCAGGACAGTCATGAAAGGGAATTCATAAACTGTGATAAGTATTTGGAACAAATATTTGCTTGTTCAAGAATGAAATTTGCAGAGATACCACAACGACTGAATCCGCTACTTCATCCGCCTGACCCTATTGTAATAAACCATGTTATTAGCGTGGAAGGTATATATAATCAATAGATAATTTAAGCTGTGCGGTAACCCGATTCGATTCTTTAACATTTTAAATGTTAAAAGTTGAACAAGAGCTGTTTATAATGTAACCTTTTCATTGTGCCCCATAGGTACAGAAACAAAACAGACTGCATGTTATGATATAGACGTAGAAGTGGACGACACATTGAAAACTCAAATGAACAACTTCCTACTGTCAACGGCGAGTCAACAGGAAATACAAAGTCTGGATAACAAAATTCACGAAACAGTCGAAACGATCAATCAGTTGAAAACGAACCGAGAATTTTTCCTAAGTTTTGCCAAAGATCCTCAACAATTTATTAACAAATGGATTATATCTCAAACGAGGGACTTGAAAACGATGATAGACGTCGTTGGTAATCCAGAAGAGGAACGTAGGGCAGAATTTTATTATCAACCCTGGGCACAAGAAGCTGTTTGCAGATACTTCTACACGAAGGTTCAACAGAAACGTGCAGAGTTAGAACAGGCACTTGGCATCCGGAATTCATAAGAGTACCGTAACGAAACATCATTAATGTAAAGTATTTATACGATTCTTTTCTTTGCTTCAATTGCAAAATCGATCGATTAACGTGTTTTACGCTTGACTTGGTATTCTGTGACGTTTAGTGCAGACGATGGTAGGGTGACATATTTTTACGAATGTCGAGAAGCGAAAGAACAAGATGTATAGTGTCATGACCGATGATTTGCAGCAAATTTATTTACGTCAAGTTATATCATATATCTTTGTTCATGCCGTCTTTTTTATGAAAATATGTATCACGATTCGCTACATGCACTATAACTGTATAATATAATGAATAAACCTTTGATATAATTCGTTGAAATAATGTGAAACCTGGTCCCATATTGATGAATAAATATTTTCAGTAAGACTATTGTATTTAAACATCGATTTTATTCTACCGACTGATGGAAATCAAAATGAATTTTAAAGGCGTTAATTTGTAATGTACTTTTTATTTGTAATCATGTTTCAATAAATTCATAATTTATTAATACTGTATGTGAAATTTCATTAATTAAATCTGAAAAATGAATTGTGAAAGAAGAGGATAAAACGAGGGAGAATAATTAATTTTTCTTTTATCCAATTGTTATTTTGTGCAAGTAAATACAATCTCTTACATAATCAGTACATGTTGATGCAAAATATTGTTTCCTCATAGAAACGGTACTATCGCCAATTTAAAACATAGGGGACAGGGATTTTAAAACGTCTATTTCCTTCTTTTTTTTCTCGTCAATCACACGATGAATATGGAAGTTCGATTTGTTATCCTGTGTAAAAGTGCTCGTTTCCATTACTTAACACTATCGTAGATTAATTTGATTCAATGTTACAACATTAAACATTCCAGATGAACATTCACACGTGGATGGGATATTCCAGTGCCATTTAGAATTACATTTCCACCTAGAGATATCGAATACTTCTCATTTTCTGTAAACGAATCACTTGAGAAAATAATCTAGAGATACATCATTCCAATTACACATGAATTCCTACGCTTTTCTTTTTTTAGAAACACCAAGCCGAAACGATGCATTACGAAACATCGCATACCGACACAAGCATTAGGGTGCATTCAAAATTAGGCGAGCGAATGCTCTAACAAGAATGCCTGTTAATCCAACACTCTATGAGCTCTACGATACAATTAGTTATAATCGATTTCGATGTAATCCAATTTAACGTAATAAAATTTGACACGACTCAAATTGACATGATTCAATTCATCGTATCGAACGCTTAGTTTAAAGTTCACGAACATTCGCTCGATAAACTTTTGCGCTAAAGGAGCACGAAAAAATGCTCTTGCTCGTTCAGTTTGAACGCACCCTTACACGCAGAAGCACTTGATCATAGTTCTATTTATCGCGCAATGCAGAAATAAAAAAAGTAAAAGACCTCGATTTACATTATCGTTTGTTTTTCGGCGATAAAATTTCAAAACTTCACAATTTCGATTCGATGAAACATAATTCTATCGCAAGATCGCATACTGTTTTACAACACTAAATCACAAGTGCACCAATTGATTGTATCGTTTCTAATACAATAAACTCTGATTGAATTCTGACGTATTCGTTCGCTATAGTCACCCATCAAATGTCATGACCCACGGTTCAATTAGTAGAACAAACACGTCAACGATTGCACTTAATGAGATCAAGGTTTATTGTATATAGATTTATTCCTAATCTTAATTACACATTCACATATATTCCGTCGTATAAAGTTTTAAATATATATATATGTATATGTATGTATGTATACGGGTGACAAGACGAGTTCAATGCTTTTTAATTAAACGACATTATTCACCTACATCGTATGGAAGTTTTTAAAGGTAGAAAGTCTAAACACATTGTTCTATGCCCATGACGAAAGTCCACAAAGATCACATGTTGCCAAACGATGAGTGGCAGGTGAATCTCTGTACACCCTAATATCTCATAAATAATCATGATTCGTTTCACTAGTCCTTGCTTGGATAAAACTCTTTTTTCTGTTGTCTTCCACAATTTTAACTGGGGAGTGAAAACGCTACAATGGTCATATTGCTCTTTGCAATACAGAGTAGTTGTAGAGCCTCGTAACAGTTTCTTTTCTGTTTCCTTTGCCATTAATGCGTAGCTCAAGTCATCACATTGTGGGTATTGCTTTACATTTAATCCAGCGTAAAAAACACAAAACTTTCTATGCCAGTGCATCTGCTAAACTTCTTGCTTCCTTCAACATCCAATATTATGTATTCGATCCTTGATAAATATGTCTATCTCATCATCTTGTTTGCCGTTGTGATTTCTGTACGCATCTAGTTTTTAAGAGGAAGGTAAAATTCCATTTTGTGCAGTCTTTTGGTACAATGTTTAAGTAATTATGAGAGATACATCCGGTGCAAGAGATCCAAGTATCTGGAAGTTTCGGGTTCGAAGCCTTCCCTTTTTACATTACTATTGATACATTTTACACAATAGCTCGTATGTTAAATGACTGTCTACAAAGCGTATAAATGTCACCTATAATTGCGCTCTGTCGCGACGGTGATTTTCTCATAACATAATCGTTTATTTGTACTATACATCACATGAATAATATATATTATGTTTACAGTTTATCGAAATGAGTCTATTAAAACAGAGTACTTGCATGTTCTTTTTTCAAGACAAATATACGAATCAAAGATCAATTAAAATGATAGATCTTTCCTTCTTAATAATTTAAACAAGTATAACACGTATAAATATGAATTTAAAATCTTGAAATTAACAACATGATTATATAAGTAACAAAGTTATTAAAAAATGTTAATACACCGTACAATCTATTTTTCTAAATTTAGGAATGTTTTTGTGTTTTATTTTTTTTTCTAACGACTTAACAAAAGTGTTGAAATTTAATCAATCATTATCATCAAATTTAATCAAGAAACACTTACGTCAGACTAAAATTCTGCTTAACAACAATTTTCTCAAATACTGATTCGGTACCGAAGCAACGATAGGTGTCATTTCCACGTTTTAACTACTACTATGCCAGTGATAATATCATCTGAAACATACACGCTTTTATTATAATAGCAAATAGAATTATTTTTTTTAATTCGTACAAGCATTTGATGCGACATTTTGCAAATTACTCCCTTAAAGTACCTTCTAACATAAATAAAATTGTATTAATTCATTACGCTAAAACATAAAGGTATTAATCATTTTAACCCAATTTGTTGGGATAATTCAATAAACGTAGGATATGTATAGAAATCATTTGGTATAGTTACAGTGTTTGGAAGTATTGTTAATTAATAATTCCTTAACAACATAAATATTACTATGAACGATGGAGTATAGAAGGCATACAAAATTAGAGCGTAGAACAAACTTTTCTACTATACATCACACTGGATGGATCGTACAGCAAGGCAGTTTGTGTACTGTGAGGTTTATTACTTTGATATGCGATGCGCACATAAATAACTAACAAAGTTAGCCATTGTACTGAGATAAGTCAGATACTAATGTTTACGATTTCAATATGAAATAATATACGCTAGAATAATTTGATGTTTTCCCCGTTTTAAGTTCAATCCAAGTAATGATAAATTGGCATTTGAGTCACGTCTGCGCAACTCGATAAGGCTTGAAATATGTCTTTGACTCGTTCCAAATCTGAGCAAATTTGTTAATGCTTCAAAAAAGTCCTTGCAAACACGTAAATATCATAAAAGAACATAAAAGTTCTTCAAAGTGTTTTAGCTTTTTCAAGTAAATCATTAATGAATTTCTGAAACATAGAAAGAAACATATAAATACATGTTAGTTACAGTTACTAACTTGTACAAAAGCTATTCCTGAAACACTACATCGAACCCTTCTACTATACTTCCAAAACCAATTCCAATAATATAGTAAATGTACCAATACCTTCTACTGTTCTGAATTAATAAATTAGTCACAAAGTATTTGAGTAAATTGTAAGAAAAGGAATATTAAAGCAACAAGTAACAAGACACATGTTTCTACACACTTACATTTATATCATGTGGTGGTTTCTTTGTATCAACCAGTAAGTCCTATAATAACAAAACAAAATAATAATTCATAAAGTTTTTAACATATTGACCAATGTTCAGTTACTTGTATATGTGCATACATACTTGTAAAAATCTTCGTCTATGCTCATCGCTATCCATATCAAGAAGTTCATCAATGTCAATTTCAACTTCTCGATTTTTACCACTTTCATTCTGTAAATTAAATGTTGACATGCATTACTATTTGAAACTGTACAAAATTTATCTTTGGAAAAAAATTTCATCTGTAACTTACAACTGATTCACATAATTTTTCTAGTTCATCAAATAACCACATTTCTACTGCAAGCCTTTTACGAATAAGGGACATTTGATGGGACCCATATTTGGCTGTCAGAAATTTCTCTCTGCGTTCCTTTACTTCTCCTTTTTCACTAAAAGCCACATGCAGATTTGCACGTGCTGGACTGCGCTCTGCCGTAAGTACACCACCTCCTTCCATTATAAAACTACCTAATTTTTCAAAAATATATTTCAGTAATAAAAGAAAGAAAATTAAAATTATTAAATTAATGAAACAATTAAAACATAGTTTACAAAATGATATGCAGATGTATCACAAGAAATAATGAAATATTTTTATACAATATTAATGTACTGGATAAAATAAAAATTACACTGACACAATTCTTTTTCCCTGAATATAATAAGATTTCTATAATGGTTATATAAAATCGGCCGAGAAAAGGATTAAGTATTATGATATAGCACGACTGATAAAAAGATAATTTAATAGAAGCATGAAAATTACGAAACTTCCTGATTTTCTGTTAGTCGGTGAAATTCCATTCACTATGTTAGAATTAATTATAGAATCTGTTTGAGCGGATTAATCGCATGATCGATCATTGACAAACTAAATCAAATTAATTGAAGGAAATAATTGCAACACTCAAGCTTGTTGTGTGTGAGACGGTTCTTAATGATGCGAAAGAATCACGCACATGCCAACCGCTTCTCCCATGCTACAATAAACAATGGAACCCCAATTTTATTAACTGAAATGCTATTGAATGCAAATGTAACCTCGGTGAGACGCGACGCCGTAACTGCGCAAACACCTGGAGCATTGAAATAAAAAAACGTTACGTTTTGATAAAATGTAATATATCAGATTAAAGAAGAAAACAAAATGCAGCTGCAGGTCATGTAAATAAAGCGATATGAAAAGCCTTTGCCCAGCGCTTTAATAAAAGATCAAGAACTTGCGTTAGCAGAAGCATAAACAAAGATAAAACTTGTTATTTCGGTACAGAATGAGCTAATTAATCTAAAAACAGTATTTCTAAAATTCATTCGTACGATTACTTGACGTTACTTACACTCACTGCTTTTTTTTCAGAACGTACACTATTCGAACCGTAACACTGTCGTACTGCCAGAAACTGAACGAATAATAAACTTTCTTGAAGTTAGCAGATAATTATATAGCATTTTTCTACTAGTCACGCTTACCAACCACGGAAAGAAATGTTCCCATTTGTAGATACAGTAAATAATGACAGAAGTCAGTTATTATTCGTTCAATAGAAGATTAGTTTGCGTTATTCTTTAAATGACGCGATTATTCCGTCCGTTTCGTAAGTTTGCAAGTTTTATATTCAGCTGAAATTTTACAAGTCATTCATTCGTACTGTGATACGTGCAAATGAAATGTTAATATTCATTCGTCAAACACATTTTGATAAATTTGGTTCAGCGTGACTTAAAGGTATGTAGTTATTTGGAATTTTATTACTGTGCTCACTTTCTCTTTTTAATTCGTTTATCTTGTCGGACAATCTAATTTTGATCTGTAATTTTCTGAGAACCATATTTCAGGTTATAATTTTGCAATTTTTGGTTATCATTATATATAAATTTATTTTAAAAGATTCTATAATTTATAATGTTAAATGTCTTATATCTTATATTTTTTTTAAGACGCAATTGCTTTGTGTATAATATTTGTTATATAAATATAGATCAAAATTTAAATGTATTCTTTTGATATGTATAACTTCCAATTTTAATTTTTGTTGTAGATTCTTCTTGTCAAAGATGGAATTCCCAAATTTAGGAGAACATTGTTCGGAAAATAGTTGTAATCGTTTAGACTTTTTACCTTTAAAATGTGATGCATGTTCAGCAATATTTTGTGCAGAACATATATCATATAGCAATCATAGCTGCCCAAGTGCTTATAAAAAAGATATCCAAGTTCCAGTATGTCCTCTTTGCAATGCGCCAGTTCCTACAAAGCGTGGTGATCCCCCAGATATTGCAGTTGGACAACATATGGATAATGAATGCCAGTCTGATTTAAGAAAACCCAGGCAGAAAATTTTCTCCAATAGGTAAAATATTGCATATTTACCATATGAGGAACAGTTAGATTATTTTTACTACATTGTGTTAATTTTTTTTATTTCAGATGTTCTTCAAAGGGTTGCAAAATCAAAGAAATTGTTCAAATACGATGTTCTGACTGTGGGAAAAATTTTTGTCTGAAGCATAGACATCCAACAGATCACGAATGTATAAGTCAAGAAGAGGCTATTAGAAGAAAAAGATTGGAAACACTTGGTAACAATGTGAAAGTAAACAGAAGAAACAATGAAAATTTCAAGAACTATCAAGGCAGTATGAGCGAAGATGAAGCTCTTGCTAGAGCTCTTCAAGCTTCTATGCTAGAAGAAGATACGGCTAGGCGACGAACACTTGAAACTGTTCCTTCTGAAAATAGAGATAGGTGTAGACTTTCATAAGATCTTTACTCTGCACAAATTTTTATAAACGTTCAAGGTACGTTTTTCAACCGCACAAACATAGATAAATGATTATATCTTTTAGAATTTTGATCTTCTGCTTGGCATAAAATCAATTTAATGATATTTAAAATATATTGAAAAATCATAACTTGTAACTTCAGCTTTCTATTTCATAATCTACTTCATGTGGACTTTTACGAATTTTATTATGTACTACTCAAAAGTCTATAGGTTCATATTTAATAAATAAGAACTGAACCATATAAACACATATGATGCTAATTATTTAAAAGCACTTTTAAAAGTTCAAAATTTTGCTATGTTCTTTCTTTCACACTATCATTTTAAATTGACTTTTAGAATTTAGTAGAGTCTTCAAGAATGTAAGACATTATTCTTTTTATTTTTTTTTAATATATTGTGAAGTTTAGTTCATAAGATGTTACTGAAAGTGCTACACTTTATTTATAAAAGAAAGCTACAAGGATTTTAAAGTTTGTGCTTGCACAAATGAGAATGGTTTTATAAAAAAAAAATAATCATTTTGAAGTTTGAATCATAGTCTGATTAATAAAATAATCTGTTATTAAAAAAAATTGTTAACGAAGTTTATAAAATACTTGTAGAAGGTTATTAAGCATTTACTAAAGTTTACATTATAGTAAGTAATTTTAAGTAGGAAGAAAGTATAAAAAAGTAACGTAATGTAGAAATAATTGTAGTTATCAAATTTATAAACGTACACTACACTTACTCTATAGTTTATTATATTTAATATTTATATTGAAATTAATGTACAATATAGCTGACATATCGACGTAATCAGCAATTCACATCTTTTATACTTTTTTAACAAATATGTATAGTAACACCGAGAACCTTTCTTGTTTCATAAACATTTTCTTTCAATTTCTTGTATTCGTGTAGTAAGACAAATGCTTCAATTATAAGTACTGTTGAAATTATAATTTATTCCATATGTATATAGTATTAGATTTCATACAATTGTATATTCTCTATGTCTCTAATTATTTAATTTAAAAGAAATATCCGAATATTGGAATAACATTTTGTTATCCAATTGATGAAGATTTAAAAATCATTATTATCTATTTTTAAAATCATATATTTATTAAATTGTCCTTACATTAATAATATTTGTAAATGTTTCAGGATTAATTTCAGTAAATTCAATATTACATATTTTTGATTACATTTTTATAAGAAATCGTCTCGAGAATTAATTATTTTTTAACAGTTTAGAAAAATTATTCAAAAATATATATAATTTGGTTTACTGAATATATCTTGGAATATAACAATAGGACTTCTTTTAAAGAAATATGTAGTTTTATTATAAAAACAAAAGTGAACTTTATGATTAAAGTTAAAAATAAAATTTAAGTCTATTATGACATTTCTTTTGCTAACACAAATTTCGTTATTTTCAGCTTCACTCCTAAATAGTTTAACATTATATTGATTCGACTACGTATTAGCAACATTATCTGCCAAACTTGCGTGAAGATTTAAAAAGATATTAAAGACATTAAAAGGCAGCCTCAAAGAAGAGTGCCTTAATAGATAAAACTTAGTTTCTAGTAAAACGTAAATTCTTCATAAAACAATATTCATCACTGTTATTTCAAATTTATATGTTTATCTGCTTCGAGAAATTAATAACAATTACATATATATAAATATATATATATATATATATATATATATATACTAGACGCAAAATTTCCTATTTCTTATCACAAATACAGTTTCTATTTGTATTTAAAAAACGATAGAGCTGTAATTAATGTAATAATTTTAACTGTTCAAACATTTATAAATAAATTTGTATATTTATCTGATAAATATACAACTCATTTAGTCCTAAAACATTACTTTTTATCTAATCAGAATAAATGTGAACTTAGTTAACAGGTTGGCTAAACATAAAAACATCCTAAAAGTTTTATCTTTGTTACACTTTATTGTAAATACTAAACATTGAAAAATACACAACTACATTTTTTTCGATTTTCCGATATTCTTTAAATAATTGCTTCAATTGAATATTAAAAAATTCATGAATTGCTTAAATAATATATATATTTCTAAATTATTTACAAATTTTCATTAACGAATAAATGAATTAATAAATTATTACAATTTATAGAACATCTTGAGAAGATTCATGAATCTAAGATTCAGAAATTCATGTATTACTTCACTATACTTCGTGTTTCCGAGACTTTAATACCCTATATATTTATAAAAAATCAATTCTGAGAACACAATATATAGCAATCATATACTTATTTTCCAACTTTTCCTAACTTGGTATCTGTCTTAGGATTAGCTGTGATACTTTGTACACGGACGATTGCCTCATTAATCTTTGTTTGAAGATTTCTAATGTCTTGAATGTAAAGAAGGGCAAGAATCTTAGCTGCATTCTCTAACGTAGGTTTGTTCAATTGGAAACCAGCAGCAATGTCCATTATAGGAAACGGTTTTCCACGAATAATTTTGGAATTTGGATTCCGTAAACACTCTGAATTTAATCTCCTTTGCACTAGTTTACTACAGGCTTTTAACGTAATCAAATGATTTGGATGATGTGGAATTCGAAGTAATTTTGCCAGTGAATATGTTCCAGTTTTAAATTCAGTGCTGTAAACTAACAATAACAAAATAATTAAAATAAGAATAAAGCACTTTAACTGTTACAAAATTGTAATGATACATACAGTCTAGATTGTCAAGTGGATTCTTTGATCTAAGCTGAGGCACCTTTGCTTCTTGTTTCAATTTAAGTTTCATTTCTTTCACATTTTGTGAATACTCTTCAGCTAAAATAAGATCAAAAATTTGTCCACCGTTTTTTATAGCTATATAGTCAATGAAATATGAATTTGATTTGCAAGTACATACTATTATGTTCTGCTTCTAACCAGATGGCATGTCCCAGCAGCCACTCCAGCTGATCTAATGGTTTATTCAAAACTGGACATTTAATATCTTCGCAGTACTTAACAAAAACTTTAGGCCAGCTTTCATTTTTCAAATTTCGTAATTCTTTTCTATCCTCTATAGAGTACTGACGTATTTTTTGATCTTCCAACCAGATTACTACTTTACGAAAGTGTTGAGTATCTGCAACAGATTTATGACATAATTAAATCAACAATATACTGATAATTAATAATAAAAGAATGTTAGTTCAAATGATTTTATTTGTCACACATATTTCATACATTTAATATTATATAGGTTAACTCAGAATATAAAACAAATAAAAATCATAATCTTAGAATTAATGGTTGTACGAATTCTTCGCTGTTAATAAAATTAGAATATAAAAACTACCATACTGTGAATTTTAGGTGTATGTCTTAAACATAGAATTACATATTTGTTAAACGTTGCCGGTCGTTCTAACCTATAACGATGAAGTCATCTTGTCAAAAAAGTTGACTTCAAATATTTACCACACATACAAATTTAAAATAATATAAAATAATATTATTTAAACCTGAATACACTCAAGATTTTTAATGTAATCTTAATATATTATTAAAATTTTGTCTTAATATATACAAACTTCGATGAAACAGACCATTCACATTAACCTTGTCCCATTCCACGTAACCGAGTGCTTTCAATCTTCTTTTAAACATTTTCAGTTTCAAAAATAAATATAAATGTTATAAATTAAGTGCATAAGCTTTCTGAAAGTGTCGTCAACCGTATTAACCGGTGACAGAATCACGTCAACCACGGACAGAGGATATAGCGATAGAGTGTAAGCTTGTGTTACAGCTGCGGAAAGCAGTCGGAGACAAGTCCTAACAGCTGGTATCCTATTTTGGTAATTGAAAAATTTACAAATATTTAAATTTTCAAATTCAAGACTTTTGAAATTTCAAAGTAACAAATTTTTAAATTTATATAGCAATTTATTATCTATTCCACGAGAAAATATCCCGCTGTACGAATGCGCTGCGCGTGAAGTATGCGCAGTAACTAAAGAGGCGAGCTTTATGCACGGCAAATTTACATGTAGTAGTTAGTACAAAATTAACAAAGAATTTAAATAAATTGCGCAGTATCGGCCAACAAAAAAGAAGTGAGAGCATAATTAAATTTTTAGAAATTTTCTAAGTTTGCATTATGAGGCAAATTAAGCGTGAATTGACTCCAAATATTGATCAATTTACAATAAAGCATTCAATTTGATTTCGCTGATTGTTTATGTGTGTTTGACATAGCGTTATATTTAAGACTAGATGGCGGTACAAGTAGTATAGAATTTTTACGAAGTATGTTATCTATATTTTATATTTTTAATGGATGGACGGTAAACCTGAGTTGCGCAGGACTGTTGCGCAGTCAGTTAAGCACAGTCCACTGGCAAAAGTAGTGGGGCTGCCCAGGAGAAAGATGGCCGCCACCAGCGAAGAATCGAGTGTTATGGAGCCTTCTCAGACGAATTCCGGGCAAAATCAACCCGTTGATCCTCTTAAGATGCTCTATCCAATGGTAAACGAAGAGGAAACACCGCTGCCACGGTCATGGAGTCCTAAGGACAAGTACAATTACATCGGCCTCTCCCAAAACAATCTTCGTGTTCACTACAAAGGTACGTTTGATCACTCTCGATCTTTCTCAGCGATTTCTTTGCATCTCTGACTATCCTTGTGGAAGATTTTTAATGTTCTCCGTATCAAAGGATCAAGGAACGATCTTGGCCAATAGGATTTGATTCTTGCTCGATATGGACGAATCGTTGACGGGGCTGTAATATCGATTGAAAATGGCAGGGCTCCGTTTCGCGTGTGTCAGCGACCTAAACAAAGGAATCAGCTGATCGGTCATGGTCTCTATTCGACTTTCTCTCGATTGCTTGTATTTTTCGATCGTATATCAACATTTCCCGAAAATATTTTTTATCGATCGTGATTTCTTGTTGATTCCCGTCGGTCCTGGCGTAACTTTTTATAAAATTCGTGGAAAAAATGAATCTGCGTAGAGAAGACGCAATGGCAATGACAGCTGCGATGTTTGAACAGTTACATTTCTATCTCCCTTGTTTTCTCTGTCTTATTCTCTTTCTCTTTCCTTTCTTCCTTCTTCGTTTATCCTTGACCAGTTTTAGAGTGAATACACATTTTATAGTTAAATATTCAAATTTGTTCTTTCAAATTTAATGAAATGACAAAAATTATAATACTGTCAAGGACAATATTATTGTTATTGTTATTATATTTTCACTTTCAAAAGTAATCAATATTTGGGTTTGAAAACATAATACAATTTTTTATGTACTTGAGAGGAAACTTTTTTCAACAGCAAAATCTTTAGTAAAATAAACTAATATATTTTAGCAAAATTATTTATTATAACCTTGATATGATATCATATAACTTTTTGCTAATATTATAAAATATGATCTTTTAAAGTTATTGTATCTGTTGCAAATTATTTACTTCTGTTAACATATTTAATTAATATAATCATTTTGTGTTACAGGGAAGATTATAATTTTATAACCTAAGTTTGCATTTTTTATTACAGAGATTATGTGTTAAGATTATTACTTTAATAAATGTACATTTAACATGTTTTCATTGTCTAATTAATTCAAAAGTTATTAATACCAATAATATCATATGAATTAAAATATGTTTGTATACTTTTAAACATTTCATAAATTGCACTTGTTAGTTCATGCATGTTGGTAACAAATGTTTATAGACAATTATTTTTTTGTAAATTTAATAAATATTATGATAATAAATGTTATTTTACATCAATGATTAACACATTTGATTTATAATCAAAATCATTGTATTTGTTTAATAGTAAATATGATTTTTAAATAGGAAAACAAAATTTCAGTGATTTCATATTTTATTGAATGTTGCAGACTAATTATTCTTTTTTTAATAATGATACACTATCATGCTTATAATATTCCTTTATCATTATGATAACATGGAAGCTTGTATCTTCTGATATATCAGACATTGTAACTGTATTAGATTGTTTTAACCAGAAAAGTTAAATAAAAATGAACAAAAATAAATTTATACAAGAATATTCCTTCTTCATTTCTTTTGATGTTCTTTCAGAGCCTAAAAGTTTTCCCAAAATTTGTTATTATTTGCAAGTATTATATAATTACATAAAATTGCAAGTTTTTTCATTTTCTTCTTTTCACCTAAAAAATTTTAAAGTAAAAATTTTGACAATTATTAATAATTTGTTTAAATTAGATATCTAAATGTATTCAATAAATAAAATCACCAGATCGTTTTGTAATCTATTATGTAATAATTATTAATAATTTATTATATAAATATTCGTTCATTCATTGCTTACCATCTGAAAACAATGACATAAAGTATGTTGCTAAATAGAAACACGAATTGCAACACGTTTACCGGTGTGCTTACAAGATCCGTTAATAATTCATTTATACCTAATTAAATGTGAAATGGCTAACTCTGGGTTACTAGGTCGACAAACTGCATCACTGCATTGAAAGTGCATCCAAGATTAGCGATTAGATTGCGACGAACGATCACTTCTGTTCTCGAATTTCTTTCCTTCAAATTTTATTTAATGATCGTACTTTCGTTATCTTCGCCATCGAATTCCACTTCTCTCCGTTTATACGCAGAGAAATTATATTGAAATGACTTTTTACTACTGAAATGAATAATTTTTATTAGACTTATTAAAATTTTATTATTTCATCATATAGTGGATTATACGGCTATATACGCCGTGGCAATACATGAGGCTTGTACAGTTGGAAATTGTTATTGGACCAACTGATTCACCTCAACTCAACTGCAAGATTAATAAACAATGGTAATTGTATTTCAGGTTATGGAAAAACTCATAAGGATGCCGCAAGTGTACGTACAACGCACCCAATACCAGCGGCCTGTGGTCTCTATTATTTTGAAGTGAAGATCGTCAGTAAAGGCAGAGATGGGTACATGGGAATTGGGTTGTCTGCTCATGGGGTTAACGTGAACAGGCTGCCAGGCTGGGACAAGCACTCCTATGGTTACCACGGAGACGACGGTCACAGTTTCTGTTCCTCGGGAACTGGACAGCCTTATGGTCCCACATTCACCACGGGAGACGTAATTGGCTGTGGCGTAAATCTCGTCGATAACACTGCCTTCTACACGAAGAATGGACACCACCTTGGTATCGCATTCACTGATCTTCCGGTACGTGACCACATCAGGACCATTTGTGTATTGTGTACAAAATGTTTCAAGAATGTACCGCATAAATGCAGCAAACTCTTCATGACTGAAGGCATCAGAAAGTCCTCTTCCATTTTGTAACCCGATACCTATGTTTTCATTGCATTATAAGTATGGTCACAAGCAACATTATTCTTTAGAAATTTTTATAAGTCTTTGCGAATTTACATCATTAAATTAAATGAGGAACAATTATTTTAAATCGTCTATATATACATCAGAATCAAATTCGCAGTGGACATTTTTTGGGCATCCTGTATATTAACCCTTTGTCTTACGACGTACGAAAATATTGACCTCGAAATCGGTGTTCTTTTGATTATCAAACGAATCGGATTTTTAGCGAAAAGCTACAGGATTGAATGTATTAATATTCCTTCTTGAAAAGAATTGTAGAACACAAATGAATTATCAAGCATTAAATGCATGAGTAATACAAATTAATCTGTGTTTATGTTTTTAAACTTTGTATATGATATATGATATTCTAATTGCATCCTTAAGTACTCAACTTTCATAGTAGATAATGGTAAATGTTTTGAAGAATATATGGTTTTTTTATAGCCAAATTTATATCCTACGGTGGGTCTTCAAACGCCAGGAGAGGTAGTAGATGCAAACTTTGGACAGGAACCTTTTGTCTTCGACATAGACGACATGCTTAATGAGCTTCGTGTCAAAACAAGATTGCAAATTATAAATTATCCAACACCAGATCATGGACAGGGTCAGTGGCAAGCAGTTCTTCATAAGTAAGTTCAGCATTTTCTACAAATAATTTCTGTTGCATTATTTCATATCATACTTGCTGTTTTAATGAATTTTAAAGTTATGCAGTGTTGTATAGCACAGCAAAAGAATGAGAATATTCTGTATTGTAAACTGAAATGACCCTGTTGATAAGTGTCCTCTATCATATATAATAATACATGCATGTTAAAAATACATGTATGTTGAAGTTTAATGATCAAATTATGGTTCAAATTTTGTGTACATCTTGTGTCACCAAAACAGGAACATTTCAATATAATTTATTTGAAGATCCTGAAAATATTGTCAGAGATAAGGCTGTATAGTTCAAAAGGACACAGACATGCCAATATAAAAATTATTTTTCTTTTCTTTTCTTTTTAGGAGTTTAAAGTCATCGAAATCTTTTTTTGTCAGGATTACATATTATTATGAATACTCAGTGCTGCTTCACAGTTCCACGACCCACAGGCAATATGAACTTCACAGAATTTTAAAGATGAAATTGTCTTGAGACATGAGTAAGCCTCTAAATCTTGAGTTTGCGATACAAAATAAGTTTTAACCATTACTACAAGCATACACACTACAAAGTTCCCAAGCATATATGATTTTCAAACTGCATAACTTAAATACTTGACAATATTTTCATGTTTTCATAATTATAAAAAGGGAATTGGGTAACAGATATTATTTTGATTTTGTTTGTTTATGGTCACTTCAATATTTTGTAGCAGTTAACATGCAATACAAAACCAAACAAATCATTTTGCTTCATGAGAAATTTTTGTACCAGTTTGTATACATTTTTTCTAGCGATTGTTGTTTGTTTTTGCAGAATGGTTTCAACATATTTAGTCCATCATGGTTATTGCGCTACTGCCGAGGCGTTTGCTAATAGTACTGGCCAAGGATTTGAAGAAGATCTTAACTCTATTAAAAATAGACAAAGTAAGTTTTTAAATCATTATCTGCTATTTTTTCCTGTAATTTATAATTGTCAACTGCTCTACACCAATGATAGCAAGATTTGAGTCTTTTTTGTAAATGAAAGTGTTAAGAAAAGTTTATATTTCTGTGTTTCAGAGATTCTAAAATTAGTACTGGCAGGCAGAATGGGAGAAGCCATAGAATTAACCAGTCGATTGTACCCTGGTCTCCTGGAACGGGATCCGAATCTTCTTTTCGCTCTGAAGTGTCGGCAATTTGTTGAGATGGTGAATGGCAGCGATTCCGAGATCACTCAAAATTCTAACATTAATCAAACTAGTGTTATACAGTCCACGAAGGCTTACACAAAGTCCTCAGCAAATGGTAACGTTGAGGAGATGAATCTGAACAACGCGATGAACGGTTCCACCGAACAACAATTGCTGGTCAACGGACAAATCGAGAATGATGTAGATATGGAAGAGAACGTTATGAACGGTATGAAAAATAATACCGAAAATGGCTATCAGAATGGTGACCTAAACACCAATGGGTACAAGTGCCAGAATGGAGAAGATGTCGATATGGGTGAGACGTTATGTTGCTTTCTTTACTCGATCAGGATAAATTATATTTATTGTCAAAAATTATAATCAGTTACCATTCTTACTTTTTCAATAACAGTAATTTAAAACGAAAAAATGTTAACTTGTTCTCAGAGACCAACAGTCTTAATCAAACTCAGCAGCAGCAAAATGGCGGTTGTATTCTAGAGAACACATTGAATAAAAGTAATAAGAAACAACTTTGTGGCGGGGACAAACAGGCGATCGAGAAGATGCTAGAATTCGGCAGACAACTGTATTCACAGTCGATACATCTGCGACAGCAGCACGGAAAAAATGAAAGCAATAAAAAGATGCTCCAAGATGCGTTCAGTCTTCTAGCTTATGCAAATCCGTGGAACTCGCCAGTTGGCTGGCAGTTAGATCCTCAACAAAGGGAAACAGTCTGTGCGAGACTCAACTCTGCCATACTCGGTAAGATTTTCTATATACATTTGTGAGACGGTATTATATCACTTGTTATATCACCATGCAAATCACATACTTGTTATATCACCTCTACCCAAAGCACATCCTCACTAATAATGTTTAACAATGTATAATACCTTCTACATCATGCAATGTGATGGGTGTCTTGTATGCATTAATGCTCCAAGTATCCAATTTATTTTGAAGTTTTAGCGTAAGTTCTCTGTTACTAATTTTGTGATGAAAATGTGACTTCAGAATCGAGTAATTTGCCACGACGACCGCCATTGGAAGTAGCCGCGTCACATGCGAGAGAATTGGTACGGTTGATGTCTCACGCAGGTCTTGGGGCATGCGGCTTCGCGGTCGTAGACAATATCATCCAATATTGACGGTGCCTACCCCTGCTACCACGTCTGCTTCTTCTGCCGGCTCGAGTTTGGTTAGTAATTCTATTATGCGTACATTACGCATCGATTAGAAGAAGCTGGGGATAGTTGATACACACACGTACACATACACACACATAAGAATCGTCGTGTGAGAATGCGAATTATTCGTTATACCAATGAGGAGGATTGTTACGAGAAGTTCGTCGTTTGTCTTTAAATTAAGCTATATTTTGTGATACGAAGAGAATATCGCGCATATTTGATTTTGTTTATTTTGCTGATAATAAAATGTCCCTTCTATGTGGAATGAATAAAGCATTTTAATTTTCGTTCAATCATCCATCTTTCATGTGGAAAACAGGCTTCAACGTGCTTTGTTTCTCTGTGTCGTTTATCTTACCCTCATTTCATATAATGAACGTCTAATTTTTCCCATCTTGTTATGCGTAATTGTTTTACCTTTTATCCGTTTGATCTTCTTAATCATCAATGTTGTTTCATGTTATGGATTCATAGTGAGGAAGGGTAGTGTGTTTTTATTTTTTAATTCTTATAATGGAGTTTCTGAACGACAATAAATTATGTTTAAGTTATTGTTGCAAAATATTATTAAATAGTGTTTTAACATAAGGAGGCTGGTAACGATATGTAAATCATACAATTCAATTATGGATGACAGTTTTTGGAACTCTGGAAATCTATGTATCAATTATCCCTGGACTCTACAGAAACATTTTACATATTTGTACATTTTTACCTCTAATGTAGATAGTAATTCAATTAGCCTTTATATAATTTATGACCATTACAATTTTGTAAAGAGAAACCTTACAAGAAAGTATGTACACACCCAGTACACGATCCCTTTTTGTTGAAATTATTTGTAAACTAGTTCATAATTCTCTCGTGTAACTGTTAAGTACTTGACTTTATATATTTTTCTAAAATTATATAAGGTTTTTAAAATACGCATCGTATCGTTATAAATAGTTTTTATACCCATACACTATCTTTTGTGTTTGATATAATAAATTCAAAATTAAGTATATTTTACTTATCAATTCATGTTAACTTTTGTTGTTTTTATACAGTTTTGCCAAATACATGGTGCTGTAATTAGAAATTAAGATACAAATGTTACGAATTTTTTTACATAAAATGAATTTTCATATTTCTAAATCACATATTCGTGTCGAAAACAAAATCATACATAAAAATAGTGAACGTTTCAAAACTTTTTCTGATGACATGAATCTTGGAAAAAATTTGCTGATTTATGAAGGAATAGTAATTGTTATGATATTGAATATCAATGATGAAGTTTTTAATGAATATTTATAAATATTTCTTTTTACTTGCAAATTGTTTACTTTTTTATAATCATTCAGACGAAATAGACGTATTTTATAAATCTAATCATACAAAACATATATTATTATGACACTTATTTCTAAAATACTCATTATATATATCGCAATATAGCTTATTAATTTAGTTGTAAGTTGAGTTAATCTTTTTATACTTTTTCAGTTTTAGCATCCTCTCATTTGTGATGCTTTCTAAATTTGTATAGACATCTGTGATCAAAAATGAAATTATCGAAACATATTACATTTTTCTTTCTTTCAGAAAATTTATTTTATGTAACATTTTTTTTCTGGCTGTTTTTCTGAATCAAGAATATAAAGATTAATTTTTTATGAATTCTGTACTTTAATGTAATTTCTTAATATTACTATATATCCATTTTGTCAATTAAAAAAAAATGTTTAAAATACTATATATTTTATTATTCTTTATTAATTTGTAAGTAAAAACAGAACGAAATCGCAATACAAAATAAATATGATATAACTAAATTGGCAATCATGTGTGTATATTCTTATAGATTTAATAAAATATTGTGTGCAAATATACAATCAAGTATGTTTATCAATTACTAAAGTACACAATCCATTGTTCCTTCTTTTCAAATTTGATAAGTAAAAGATACTAATACTTTTATCTTTTTACATATTAATATTTGAATAATCTTAATTTATTTGTAATAGTTTTATACTGCTTATTATCCTTTGAAAATAAGTAGTATAAAGTTAATATGTGAAGGATTTGCATTTGTTTCAAAGTTGAAGATTTAAACTTTCATAATTTGTTATATTTTCCATCTTAGGAAATTCCTTTTCATAATAATGTTTTATTTTCAATATTTTTGGCAGAATCACTTCATTCTTTTTATTATTCTATTTCTTTCAACTACAGAGGAACCTAGAACCCATTCTTTCCATTCATTCCATCTCCTTCAATAGTCTTGTGCTCATATATTTTTTTGGTTGGAAGCCTTAAACTGAAAAGGGGAATCATCAAAAATTGTGTTATAACCAAGAACTCTACATACATAAAGTTAACATTTTGAATTTGTGGGTTCAGGATCTTCTCTAGTAAGTATTAGTGCATCTTCTGATCCTTGATCACGTTAATAATTATAGTCCTATTAAAATATTGTGAAAATCTTTTTTCAGAGATGATTTAGTAGTCTCAAATATTGTTGACTGTGATGATGGATGCAGCATAGACTTTTCTTGGTTAAGTACAAGAACACTAAGTTTAGCAGTGCTATCGGAGTTCTCAAAACTGAAGACATGTAGTGGCCATGATATAATAAGGTTGTAGTGTTCAACGTAAGCCAGAAGAAATGAAATTTAATTATTGATGTAACAATTTAATGAGAAGTGCAAAGCACATTGTGTTTCTAGAATGTGTAATATGATTCAGTAGAGTCTGAATTAACCAAGAAAAGTCTATGACTTTGAAAATACTTATAAAACAGAGGGAAGGGGTTAAGTGATGTCCTGTTACGATGCTGATCATAGCAATGTTTGTTTCAGGATGTGGAGACGGAACGTGGAGCAGATAATACTTTTGCAACAACAACTTCGCGACATCGCGTGCCTCTTCAGCTAGAGTCCGCTCTACCGGCAGTTGGCTCTCTGGCTCGATCTCACGTATACACCCCGACAACAGTAACAAAATGAAACACACACACACAAGCGAAATATACATACATGTACACACACGCCCGCAGCGAGCAAGAATAAAACCCACCAAATGTATGTTACACGATATGCCACGGGGACGAGGATGATTTTCAACGTTTTGACTGTGATCATCGAGGATCATTGTTGCGAACAGCCCCAGACCTGGGAACTCAAAGGAGAAGGAGAGCAAGGATGTTGATAAAAACGAGAAACTAGGTTGTTGATCTGATTAACACGGTTGTGAAACCAGGAAGAGACGAAGAGGATGGTGACGAAGGACAACGGATGCGAATAAAAAGTTAAGGATCACGTTTTAAAGAAAAGAAAGAAACACCTGCCAAGACGACCCTTTTCTCGTTTCCTCTTTTTAGCCCCGTTATTCATCATCGTCATCTCGAAGTTGTTCCTTCGTTCCCAATTAATTATGACCGACTGTGTTACCCGTCATTTGTCGCCGAGGAGTATGCTTTTATATTCGTCTCGTTTCGAGCAGGTAGGTTCTTATTGACCTTATTCGATTACTCTCCTCGTGACTCATTTCAAAATTATAGTTTTACTGTCGGTTCTATTTTTTTTAAGTTTGTTGAATGTAACCGTTTGCTTCCAGTGCGATTAAAAATTTTAATTTTGTTTTATCGTTGGCGTAATTACACTGCGACGGAGGGTGTTAGAAGGTTAGGTTTCTTAAAAATGGAGATCTAGAAAATACAGTGAAAGTGGCAATATAACGAGAGCGTCAGACCCAGTCCAGTGGTGGTTACGCCAATCATTGTAACGAATATATTGTTAAATTGAATTGTATTAACAGGTTGTTTCATCCTCTGTGTATTTTAACATCTCCTCTTGATTGTTATATATTTTTTTCAGAATATATTTTAAATATCTCATCCCTTCATTGTCACCCTTTTTAACGAGAAAATTAACGAGAAAAGAGCCTCGTCGATACTACTACGATTAATTAATCCCTCGTCGATTATCCTGATAGCCTTTCTAATCGTATCGTCAACGAGTCGATTTTTGTATCAATTGTTAGCTCTTAAAGAAAGAAAGAAAAAAATAATGAAAAAAAGGAACACGCGATAAAAATGAAGAATAAAGATAATATTTTTCGATTAAGTTTCGTTATTGTAATTTAAGGATTTCGAACGTTTGGCGAACGCGTCAAACGACGGTAACAATAACGAAAGCAATAATTTTTGATTTTGTAACGATATTTTTCTTTTTGCTACTCGTTTTTTTTCTCTCTCTCTTTCCTTGTTATTATTATCTTTCTTTTAATGTCACACGAATATTCGATGCAACCACTTTACGGTCGTTAAGTTGAACTTCCTTTGATTTTACTCGCTCTAGGTTTGCGACTAAACGATTTAAAAGAAAAAAAATTGTGTACTAGTGATACGAGAAATAAGGAGCGTGAGGAACTTTGTAAAAAATTAGAGGAAACCAAAAAAATATTCAAAAATCGAGCGATCAATTCGACGGAAACTAATATACTATATATGATCCTGATTGATTGTAAAGATCGAAAATTATGACAAGTTATATAAAGTGCAAAATGAATAAAAAGTTGTATAATTAAAGAGAACGTTGTAAAATATGCGATGGTATCTTTCTTCCACAATGACAATTCGTTTAATTATAAGTTCCGCGCGATCGATCGAGGGAAATTCAAAAATTTGTTCGATTCACAGCTTATTATTTTTTTCAAATTTAGGTTTGTACATTGAAGAAAATTTCGATTAAAAATTAAGGAAACTTTAGATTAAGTTAGGCGATACGAATTGTCTCTATTCTAGCGGACGAATTTTTGATACTTAAAATTATGCAATCGAAATTAAAATCGTTCTCTCGATGAAATCGAGATTGTATGTTTCAATTAATTACGCAGTTAATCGGAAATTTAATAAAGGTCAATTTTTCTACTAAAAAGAAATTTCAATTTTTTTCTTATACATTTCAGTTTTTTGATTTCGAATAAATAACGAGAGAACCATTAAAATATTTACAGAGTGGCAAACTAACGGTGAAAGAACTAACATTCGAATTGAGGATAAAACACAATATGAAACGAATCAATAATTAACAAACAAATACATGTATAAATATATATATATAAATATACAAAAAAATATATAAATATATATATATTTATATTTAAGATTGAAACAATCTTGTATTCTATAATAAGTAATTGTTTTTTATATGCGAAATAGTATATATACATATTATTATTATTAATATTATTATTATAATACGTATATACATGTATATGTATGGATACGTGTAAAGGTATATATAAACATGTATATGTGTATAAATGAGCAACAAAACGAAAGAAATTAACAGTATGATTAATAGCGTACGCGTGAATTCATTATTTTATATGTATGTGTATATGTATAGAGGCACACATATCAGTATGATTCATATGTGTGAGCGTTTTGCGTACATATATGCAGACATAACGAATGTGTGTATTCTTGTGATAGAGAGGGAGAGATTGTGCAATAGAGAGAAAGAGAGAGCATGAGAATTCATTGATTCCAAACGAAGATCAATGGACAAGATAAAATTTGACAATTTTTAGTGTTTAACGTTTTCTGTACTATAGGTAGAGCCATGAGTATCTTGCGAAATAATACAGTATGATTTGGAGACACTGTTCGTTGAATTCTGTTTCTATCATTAACAGAAATCCCTCAACTTTTTTCTTTTATTGTCATTTCTCCAAAAATTTTTTTGAATTTCCCGCCAATTTTGTCTAAGGATCATCTTGGAAATTTTTTTAAAATTTATTAATAGTGTTTTTAATCAAGGTTTCTTTTTAAAATATTCTAAGAAACTTACAGTAATTTTTTTTACTGGAGACATTTTAGTCTAATTAGTTTTATCGATTTGGAATGCTTTTTTTAAAAAAATGGCGCCACAGATTTAAATTTAGAAAGTTACCGACTGAGTACCAGTTACCGATGGAGGATACGTCGGTACGTATTACGTTTCAGCGTTTTACCTTCAGATGGCGATAAACTGTATTCTATATAATACATCACCATGCGTTACATTATATTTATTATAATGACACGTTAACACAAGTCATAGTGATACATATATCATACATTATAGCATCACGTGTTATATTACTATAACCACTATGTGGCATTGGATGTACTAGAGATGCTACGATAGATTTATAATATTCATACAAAGTGAAAAAAGTTCCAATTCGAAAGAATCACAGAGTTCGAAATTCAAATATTTGAATAGGCGGTTCGATTTGGCGCGGCGAGCTTTCGATTGCCGAGAATCGAGAACGGGAGTCCCGCGCATGCGCGCGGGTCGATTTCTGGTGACCAACCCGTAAGCTCGAGTGGTGGGGCCAGTCGGTGGATCGATCGACGTCCCGTCGAACCTCGCGGTGGTGAGCGCCGCTGCGCCTGTGGGGCGGGGCGAGAGGGCGCCTCAGTCGTGTACCGGAGCCCATCAGGGACGCGTCCAGCTCCTCGAACGCTTCGAGTTGCTCGTTCGCTCGGATCTCTCTCTTTTTCTCTCGATCAACCTTGCCAAAAAATCGGAAACTCGGTTTTAAACAAACCGAGAGAAGCTCGCATAATTATCCGGGGAGAGAGAGAGAGAGCAAACGTGATCGTTCAGTGTTAAACGAAGTAGAAGAATTATCCTTCCTTGCAGTATCCTGTTCGAACGCTGTCCGGGATAAGTAATTCGGGTCAGTTTCGCGTGAAACAGTGAGATCGGATCGAATCGACACGGTCCGTTCGGGATTTTTCGGAGCCGGTTCGCGTTACACTCGATCCCTGCCGGTTCATATCGATTCGAGAGGTGATACGCAGAGATACACGCACGTCCCTAGTGAGACAAGTGAGATATACGTGGAGTAGGTGCGTAAAAAGGGTTTCGAAAGTATCCACGGGGTAAAGGCGTCTATGTGCGCGCCCGGAGACACGGAGAGCTACCCTGGCACCTAGCGGACGACGCGGGGTGGCTTCACCAGTGAGTCTCAATTTTACGCCCTTCTTTTTCACCCCCGATCTAACCGAATTATCCTGCGTTTCGCGTTTACAAATTTTATACGTAATATCCGATACTGTAAATGTGATTCGCACGAGCAACAACTCGTATAATTTGTTGCGCACGCCGGATAATTCAATGTATCGTAAATATCAATTTTCGATATATTAATTATTTGTACATGTTACGAATTCGATTTTTACTTGTAACCCTCCATATTTATTTTAATTTTGCGTACTTCAACTGATTAAAAGTGGAAGGCACAAGGTCCCACCCCTGCTAGTATTACTATGGATACCTCAAGTTGACTTGTCTCTACGATACAAATGAGTTGCAATTATTAGATGTATCGATTATAAATAATTTCTTTATATATTTTATTACTGTGACAGGTACAATTGTTGCGGTGCAACTTTCTAAAAATACTCTAACCCCATGTTAATGTTTCAAATTTATTATTATAAAAAATATACGAATAATAGTACCCTAATGCAAATCTACTCTAGTAACAATAATTTTACGAAAATAACCAAACTAATATAGGAATAAATTAACGCCTATCATGACATGTCTTATTAGGTTAGGCTAGGGTGAGGTCCAGATTATGTTAGTCCATTCACGTTACGTTAGGGTTAGGTTAGACCCAGGTTAGATCAAGTTGTATAAAGTTAAATCTGATTGATAAATTGTTATATTAGCAACATTTAAATTTTCAATGTTACATAAACGTTGTCTCGTAAAACTGTCTCGGCGTTTATTAAGTGACAATGAACGTGACTCGATGTTTTACGAGCCAAAGGGTTAATCGTGACACAGTGATTTTTAAAATGTTCGAGATTGTGCGTAGGAGTGACAGCGGTGTCCTTTTCTGTTCTTTGTTTAATCGAAGCTGGGGTAGTGGTCGGTTCAACGATGAAATTTAATATCTCTGTGGTGTTTCTCGAACGTTTACCGATCAGACGTTGCGTTCGAAAGAAAATTCGAATCTTTGTATTCCAAAAAATTATGTCTCACATTTCCCCAACCATATTAACCTGTATTCTCCCCAGGACCCCACAATCTACGAGTAATTAATTGCTAATTAAAATAAATTATTGATGGTAATTATTTTAACAAGCTAAAATTAATATTTATATTAATTATAAATATTTTGTAAATTAATTTAAGTTTAAAAATTGACCGATAAATTTTTAAATAGATGATTAGTGTTTTAATTTTGAAACACGTTTCGAAATGTGTCATAATACTATTATCATTGAGTCTGCCGACTCGCCCTAATGTCAAAATAGATTTTATTTTTGAGACCATGGAAACCTTCGAATATTTTTATCTTTTTTTGTTGTTCCGTACTGTACTGTTCGTCGACCCGAGCTCTAAACACCGTTGATAGATCGTGAGGTTTAATTGATATCGAATTGCGCTCACAGTGGTTCTCATTCCTCACTGTCTTCCATCTTTGCTATAATTTCTAACCAAGTATTTTATCACTTAACCATTTTATAGTATAAGTATATACTAGGTTTATGAAAGGTTTACACAGACATTTTTGTTACACATCAAGCTTTAAATTAATGTACCATATGTAGTATTTTATGACTGTGTCAATCATGCTTGACTTTGTTTTGAAATTGGACATTGTTTACTATAGGCGTCCATTTTGTTTTGGCGTTAAGCGATAACTTATAGGACTACTTTCTTTGAATCTTAACCTTTAAATTTATTTGATAATTGACACTTTGCGTTACTGTTATATTAATTTGTTAAACAATTTATCATATGATGAATATTATTTTTTTTAATTAACCATTTATTATTTTATACCAAAAACAATAATGAGGCACTTATGCAGCCATTTTCTTTGGACTTCAAACTGATGTACCATAAATAAAATTTTGCAATACTGCTATCAAATTATATAACAAATTACCAGCACTGTATTAATAATAAATTTCACTAAATTATGATCACAATAAATATTTAAAACAGAACCAAACAATTTACCAGAAATTAACTCATTGTTTATTTACAGCCTCCATTTGGTTTTTGTCGAAAGATAGTTTTAAAAGGCTGTTCAATTTTAAGGGACTCAAACGCTTTCTTTAGTTCGAAAATAGCAGATGTTTTGCGTTCATGTTAAAAATTCTGCCAACGCTAACAAGTGTTAAGAAATAGTCCGATTTTAACACTAGTAGCTCGTGACGCATTGATGGTACTTCGGTACTGCTTCGCGTAAGTTTTATTTTTCTTCTGGATATTTTCGAAGTCGTTCCATCTCTTCGAAATATCGCTTTTATAGAGCTGGGTTCGAGGATTAGGACAATATTTTTTTTTTTGGAACTAGGTCTGTGTTTCATTCAATTTTATCTTCTTTCTTTGGTTGGAATTTTCGGATTTGGGGAATTTAGGGATTTGGGGAATTTAGAGATTTGGGGATTTGGGATTTGGGGAATTTAGAGATTTAGGGATTTGGGAGTTGGAGGTTTGGGATTTGGGGAATTTAGAGATTTGGGATTTGGGGAATTTAGAGATTTGGGGATTTGGGAGTTGGAGGTTTGGGATTTGGGGAATTTAGAGATTTGGGATTTGGGGAATTTAGAGATTTGGGGATTTGGGAGTTGGAGGTTTGGGATTTGGGGAATTTAGAGATTTGGGGATTTAGGAGTTGGAGATTTGGGATTTGGGGATTTAGGATTTGGGGAATTTAGAGATTTGGGGATTTGGGAGTTGAAGGTTTGGGATTTGGGGAATTTAGAGATTTGGGGATTTGGGAGTTGGAGGGTTGAGATTCTGGAAATTTAGGGATCTGGGGATTTGGGGATTCTGGGAATTTAGGGATTCGCTTTTAAGATTTGGGGAACTTGGTGATTTGGTGATTTTGTGATTTGGGGAATTTAGGGATACACTTTTGGAAATCTGGGAATTTAGGAATTTAGTAATTTTAGGATTCTGGGAATTCCGGAATTTGGTGACTTTGGGATTCTGGGAATTTAAGAATTTGATTTTGAGGTTCTGAAAAATTATCAGTTTGGTAATTTTGTATTCTGGGGAATTTATGTGTCAACTTGTAAACTTTAAATTTTACAAATTAAGCAATTTATGAATTCAAAAATTGGGACATCAGTTTCAGTAAAAAAAGAGGTGGTAAAATTGTCGAATGAGTGGTTTTCTCGTTATTTCCAGCACGAGATTTTCGCCAATCGCAAAAAGAAAAGCTCTTCCGAACGGATCGTTAAGGCGTAACAAACAAATTACTCATCGCGATGTAAAGCTATCGAGTGTGTAAACGAACTCTCGTCTGATAAAAGTCGTTTGCAATTAGCGGCGTTACATTGTTTGCATGTATTGATGCGTCCTCCCTGTGCGAACATCTCGTCCCTTTCCTCTTCATTTATATTTCTAACATTTCTTTTCTTATATTTCTACAAAATTTACTCTTCAAATCCCCCTCTAAATTTCAGTCTAATTTTTAGTCTAACTTGCAGTTGAAATTAATTCTGAAACATAGCTTGACATAAGCTGTCGACATAAAGCGTCACAAAATGGCACTTGTCAGCTATCGACTTAAAGCTTCAGTCTTGAAAATATTTCTCAGTCATTTTCAAGTCAGTAAAAATATTTGTACAAACGTAAATGTTTCTAACAGAAAATTATTTTCTGCAAATAATATGTAAATGATTTGAGAACAGTTCGATAAAATTAGCACAAAATGGCACTTGCGAAATTTAAGTCTTACCAAGAACATTCATTAAATTGCAATAATCCTTCCTCAAGTCTTGATACGAAATAAATTTTAGCACATTTTTATGCGACGAAATCACGTTCGATCATTTGATATGCATCACCTTGTATCGTTCGCTACCGAGTAGCCATTTTGTGCAAAGTAAATCGACCTTCGTGTACTCTTACATCGTGCAACCAGGTTTAATTTGATATGCAGTAAGTACTATTTTGCGATACTTTTATGTCATGAAATCGTGTCAGACTTTTTCGAAAGCCACCTGATACGCAACAATCTAGAATTACCAACTGTTAAACTGTTAACCGCAAAGTAACGACACAGAGGTTTGTGGCGTGCTCTTAACCCCGTGTTGATATCACCGGTTCTTCGAGCACGCACTTAATATCGAAAGGTTGGGTCGAGATAGGAGGTCTTCTTATCAGAGAAACATGTTCCCTGACCGGTCAAAAATAATCAACAGCTTTATTAATACTCTCTTTTCACTTCGGTTATTATACATTTCCATCTCATTGATCGTTAATTGAACACGTCATTATCGATTACGAGCATCTGAGCAAATAATTCGTGGAAGATACATTTGCATAAAAAATTGATAACCGATTGCAACAGCCACAATTTCGAAATATCATTTTCAGCTATTTCATTTTAGAACTTCATTAGTTGTGAGATCAAAAGGAATTCATTATTTTTCGTTTAGTTATATCGCAGGAATAAAAAGTTATGCACCTCTGTCTGATAATTAAAAATGGCACAAGTCTGACTGCGTTATCAACTGCGCATATGTACGGTTAACATATTTTACTCAAGGTCATCAAACATACTTTAACAAGATTTCCATCTTTGACCTACACTCTGTACAATTACTGTCCCTGTACATTTTTATCAAATTAAGATACGATACTAAAATAGAAATAACCTGTGCAAAAATTTCTAGATTCAAATATTCTTGAATTCCTATAGGGAGTCTCACAACTAGTGTAGGTCCATAGGATAGCTGATTCTGAATAAAATTTCCCTTTGCAAAAATTCCATACGAAGCTTAGTTTTTGAATTATCAAGGAAAAACACCGGACCAATCAGAGCGCACTGATTGCGCGCGCTCAGCCGCTGGGCGGTCCGCGTCAGCGCATCGCGTTCTGATTGGTCCAGTGTTCTTTCTTAATAACTCAAAAACGGAACTTCGGATCACATTTTCGTAAAGGGAAAACTTGTTCAGAATCAACTCCCCCGTATTTCTGGAACGTTAGTTACGAGATAGCCTGCATCCTACACGTTCTATGCCCTGTCTTATGCTCTACACCCATTGTAATTCAAAACGAAGACTGCTTCCTACGCAGTTGTCTGAAATGAATAAAACTTTGCAAGAGGGTGTACGACAATTCCTACGCAATCTGGAATTAGAACTCTGAAAGAGGATGTACGACAAAAGCCTATCGAAAATAGTGATACGAATCCCTACATTTCCTGCGGCATACCTCCTGGCCTTAAGCCTTATCGAACATAAGAATGCACTGTGCGCATTATGTTACAGAGGTGGTGCTCACGAGAGGTTTGAACTCGTCCCAGGGTGGCGGTCTCCATCGGTAGGAAACGGGAAGGCAGGTGAACCGCGTCCAGGAGGGGATTGACGAGCAAGGACCAAGAACACGAAGACGAAGACGACGCCGTCGAGGAGGAAGAGCAGTCCGAGGGTGGCGGTGAAGGAGCTGAGGAGGTGGTGGAGGAGGAGGAGGGTGGCGACGACGACGACGAGGACGGAGAAAATCTCGGGACGACTGTTGCGACGTGGGTCGCGAGCGGTGGTCAGGAAGAGGGTAGAGTAACGGTTTCGGTTCCGAGGCAGGGGAGATTTCGAGGTTGGTGGTGGCGTTTGTGAAGGCAACCTGTAGCAAGATGGGCTGTGCCATGTCCGCGGAAGAGCGGGCCGCCTTGGCCCGCAGCAAGCAGATCGAGAAGAACCTGAAGGAGGATGGGATCCAGGCTGCCAAGGACATCAAGCTGTTGCTGCTTGGTGAGTGCGTTCACCTTCACCCTTTTGGCAATCTTCTTTTTTAAACTTTACTGTTTTAGGGAAGACAGGTATACAATTTTAAGGAAGAGTATACAGTTTTAGGAAGTATTTATTAGGGAATAAAGGTGATATAGGAAATTTATTAAGGGTACTATGATACAAAGAAGACTTTTTGGTGCATTGATAACTGAAATTACTTGGTCTAAATAACTGAGTATTGTTACTATGTCGTTTGATACTATGTGTACTGCTAGTAAGGGCACAGTACTATAGATAGAGGGTCATAATATTACAGATAGAAGACATAGTACTATAGATAGAAGGACATGGTACTATAAGTATGTAAAGCTGCGATGTGGGTGCATATGGATAACTGAGTATTGTTACTATGTGGTTTGATACTTTGTGTACTGCTAGTAGGGACATAGTATTATAGATAGAGGAATATGGTACTACAGATAGAGGGTAATAGTATTACAGATAGAAGACATAGTACTATAGATAGAGGGACATGGTACTATAAGTATGCAAAGCTACGATGTGGGTGCATATGGATAACTGAGTATTGTTACTGTGTGGTTTGATACTTTGTGTACTGCTAGTAGGGGGGACATAGTGCTATAGATAGAGGGATATGGTACTACAGATAGAGAGTCATAGTATTACAGATAGAAGACATAGTACTATAGATAGAGGGACACGGTACTATAAGTATGTAAAGCTACGATGTGGGTGCATATGGATAACTGAGTATTTTTACTATTTGGTTTGATACTTTGTGTACTGCTAGTAGGGACATAGTGTTATAGATAGAGGAATATGGTACTACATATAGAGGACATAGTATTAAAGAGAGAGGGACATAGTACTATAAGTATGTAGAGCTACGATGTGGGTGCATATGGATTTTGAAACATCAGAAATACAACCAAGAGATATTTCATCTAACAGAACAAAAGTCCAAAGATATTTCAGCCTAAGAATATCTCATCTACATACATACAAACCTAGGAATAGTCTGATTTAGGAATATAGAGAATGAGATGTATTTTAATCTTGCAATATATGTGGGTGTGCAGATTATGGCTCTACAAATGTGAGAATGTGGGTGTCTAACATGTAGATGTCTAAATAATTAATACTCACCCAAAATCTAATGTATATTACAGCTAACTCTGATTAAATTTATATAGTATTACATGAGTGTTATAGTATTATTAATTCAAAAAGAGTGCAGAAGAAATACTTGAACGTGAAAAAGTAGCTTATATAAGTAGGATGAGGCTTAATGGGTTAGATTGATCATAATATAAACAACGAATATAAAACGAGTAAGGAGGAGTGTTTATTATGTAATACTGACCATACGTACCCATTCAACGTCTATAATTATGACCACAAATCATCAATTAATTCTTCATTGCATAATTTAATGTAGAAAGAATTTTTCATAAATTATTTTTGTTGTCTTCTTTTGTTTCTTCCGGATTATTTATACCTGGGCCTGGATTATACTTAAATATTGTAACAAAAGAGACGTTTAATTTTTTCTGAGCAGTTTACTCAACGAGTAATTAAAATAATATAAAAAGAGCAAATGGCTAATTAATTGGCTCGTTGTTCCGTGTAACTGGTGTTCAACGTACTGTTTGCTTTTAATGACTCTCTTGAACCGATGTCGACGATCATGACTTCAAATTAACGAAGTCGATTTTAATTAGCGTGAAATTTTCAATTATCAACGCGATCGTGCGTCCGCAAATCGACGACTTTGCTCCTATTGTGATGTCATTACTTTCGCACGGTTCAGATGTCAATTTGGCTGTGATCTACAGTTGAGTCTTGTTATATTGCCGTTTGTAGTGGGACATTCGAAGTTTGAAGTGATAATTATAGTTTTATATTTCTAATGTAACGTAACTTTAATATTGTTGTTACAGAACCTAACTTTAACACGAATCTCATTAATTGAATTTAATAATTTAACCTTTTAAGGAAACCTAACCTAACATATAACGAAACGTAACTTTAATATGAGTCCAACTTAATTTAATTTAATTTTTCAACAAAATTTAACGTTTACATTAATTTCATTTATAACAGAAGTAACTTTAACATGAATCTAACTAATTCAATTTATTAATGTAGCCTTTTAAACTAACCTAACCTTAACGTATAACAGAACCTGACTTCAACAAGAGTCTAATTTAATTTAATTTAACATTTCAACAAAATTTAATATTTACATTAATTTCATTTATAAGAGAAGTAACTTTAACATGAATTTAACTAATTCAATTTAATAATGTAGCCTTTTAACCTAACCTAACCTTAACATATAACAGAACCTGACTTCAACAGGAGTCTAACTTAATTTAATTTAACCTTTCAAAGAAACGTAACCTTACCATCAATTCAACTTATACAACCTAACTTTGACATACATCTAACCTTTAATAATTTAACCTTCCAATGAAACTTAACCCCAACACGTAACTCAATAATCTGATACATTGTTATCGAAATCTGATTACGCTTATTTGAAGTAAGATTGAATTACATTCAAAGAGAACAAATACTCAGCTTAGGAAATTTAACTAAAATTAAAATTCTATAAAAAAACCCATAGCATCCACTTTCCTGAAATACTGAAGCATCTAAAAAATGTCGACAATAATCAGATCAGTGTAACGTAAACGAAACGCGATACGAAGTTATCGTATGACCTAATAAAACATCGACTAAAAAAAACCGAAGCGTATAAATTATAATTTGGTCGCGTGATTATCGAGAAGACACGGGCGAAAAAGATGCGCGAAACGGAAAAAGCTGTGCTCTCGAGGCCGGAAGCATGGGACCGGAAATGACGTGGCGCACTGTGCCAGCGGAACTTGTTTTCCTGCTTATGGGTGGCGGGTCTCCCCCTCTTTTAAAAAGCTCTTTCATCCCGAACCGTGTGCCTACCACGTTCTACTTCTATCGATCTGTTGGAACGCTCCGATTCTACTTCGTCAAGTTGGCCGTTACACTCGACTTCCGTCGCGTTTTTTTTTATCGCGTGTCACTTATATGCCACATAGGTTAACTTTTGTCTAATAAATTCATGAGAATCGATTGTCTATCCGTGCTCGTTTCTGTCGTAATCGTTGATGCTCTCGCGTGCTCGTTATAGGATTAGACATTGCGGGAAAAATTATTTTTTACGCTGATTCAGTTTTGTGGAATGTATCACAAAATGGCGGATATGATACATCACACTTAAAGCTTGGATAAAAATGTATATAATTGTTTGATTTATATTTTTGATTATAATTAACTGCAAATTGTGACAGACAGTAAAAACATCATTTTACATGTTTAACCATGTTGCTACATATCTAAACATACTGTTAAATGTCCAACCATGTTGTTACATATCCAACCATGTTGTTGTATGTCTAACCATGTTGTCACATATTTAATCATGTTGTTACATGTTTAACTATGTTGTTACACATCTGACAATATTGTTATATGTCTAAATATGTTGTTACATATTTAACAATATTGTTATATGTCTAACCATGTTGTTACATATCCAACCATGTTGTTGTATGTCTAACCATGTTGTCACATATTTAATCATGTTGTTACATGTTTAACTATGTTGTTATACATCTGACAATATTATTATATATCTATCTATGTTCTTACATATTTAACAATATTGTTACATGTCTAACCATGTTGTTACATATCCAACTATGTTGTTGTATGTCTAACCATGTTGTCACATATTTAACCATACCGTTACATGTCTCACCATGTTGTTACACATCTGACAATATTATTATATGTCTAACCATGTTGTTATACATATAACCAGACTGTTACATGTTTAACCATATTGTTACATATTGAATTGTAAATTATGACAAACAGTAGAATCATATTGTTACGTGTCTAATCATGTTGTCACCTAACCATGTATAGTCATATACCTAATAGCAAATAACAATATTTAATAGAAAATAACATGACATACAAAATGATGTTCCACATCAAATGTTGAAACACAGAAAAATCCAAATCAACAACAGAAACAATTAATTAATTAAAAAATTTGTTAAGTACCAATTAATTGAATCAGTACCATAGGATGGTACAATGTAACATCGATAGATCGATTTAACAGCCATTCAAATTAGCGAATGATATACGGGTTAAAGTAAAGAACGACCGTTTGCGTTTCCTGCGGCATAAATGGGATGAAAATACTCGTAGAAGACGCAAGCAAAAGGGATGACGTCATTGGTAACACCAATAAACAGAGCCCAGATTTCCCTCGAATAATCTCGAGTTTGAATGCCGACCAGAAAACCAGAAATTCTTTGTCTCTGCTTCAATTGGACGCGAGATTTTTGAAAAAAAACGATGCTTCGTGTCTTTCGACGTCCTTTTTATTTTATCGGGGAAGTTGCAGAGTGAGAAATGAATAAATGGTTTCCTTCTTTTTTTCTTATTATTTCAATATCGTTATTGACATATTCATTACGATTGTTTACTGTTATTATTGACGTATACATGAATCATTCGTGTTCAGATAAGCAAATGTTTGATAGTTTAATCTTGTCAAAAAGAAAAATTGATACAGGTTTCTTCAAATAAAATGCTCAAGTATAGTTTCAATTTTTTGTTACAATAAAATTAAGGTATGATACTAAATTTTATGTTACAATAAAATTAAGATGTGTATACTAAAATAGAAATTATATTTGCAAAAATTTCTAAATCCAAATATCCTTGGATACAGGGTGTCGCAACTAGTATAGGCGCATGGAGTAGCAGATTCTGAATAAAATTTCCCTTTGCGAAAATTGCATACGAAGCTTAGTTTTTGAATTATTAAGGAAAAACCCCGGACCAATCAGAGCGCGAGGATTGCGCGCGCTGAGCCGCTGGGCGGTCCGCGTCTGCGCGCGCACCGCGCTGTTATTGGTCCTTGTTTTTCCTTAATAACTCAAAAACGGAGCTTCGGATCAAATTTCTGCAAAGGGAAATCTTGTTCAGAATTAACTACCCTATGGATCTATGCTAGTTTTGAGACGCCCTGTATATTTTTTAGATATACACATTTCTATCTCAAAATTTAAATTTCCATCTTCCTAGATTTAAATATCTTGGGTTTCTATATTCTTAGTTGTCCACATTTCTATCCAAAATTAAAAGGCTCCCAATTAAAATAAAACTGTATCTTCAGTCAAAATAAAATAGTATTATTCGAACTTAAATAATTAAAATAAATAAGTTATATAAATTGTTATAAATGACAGTCTGCAGCAAGATAGAATTATATAAGTGGACATAATTATAGCAACTCCATAGAATTATTTAATAACGCTGTTCTAATTATTTGTGCTTCAGGTGCTGGTGAGTCTGGGAAAAGTACCATCGTTAAACAAATGAAGTGAGTCCACAAATACAGTATTGTTGTTACACGTTTCACTGGTGCCCGATCACGTAATTTAACAGAAACGTTAAAGTGACATGATCATCGCTTGAATTAGATTGTTCGCTAATAATCATCTGCTAGAATAAAGAGACACGCCATTGTCTCTTGACATCCTAAGGGTTGTTCACCTCGAAAAATCGATAGTTTCCATGTTGAAAGACCGGTTGCCAGTGAAACATGTTTGAAATCTTGTTTTCTCGTCAATGGACCCATTCATGGTGTGCCGTGAACAAAGCGTCGCGTGTTCGGTCGCAGACATCATTCTTGGGCCATTCATTTACCATTAACAAACAAACAGGAAATTTTTTAATAAATTGTACGTGTACAAATTTCACAATGGGTTCCATGTTTTAAGACGTGGCGGGGTTTATGAAGTTGCCGGTTAACCCCTTGCACTATGATTTGTCAGGTGTAGCGGTCAGATAGGATCACTTCATACGTGCATAGCTACAATATTCAAATTGACGCCTATACAATTTTATTGTAGCATTACTGCTCTATTTTGTTATCTATGTCATCATTCACGTATTTAACCCCTTTTAGTGCAAGGGGTTGAAGAAATCGTATCTAGGGATGTTGAGAATGAAACTGATGACTGTTTCTTTTATTTTTACAGAATTATCCATGAAAGTGGATTTACACCCGAAGACTTCAAGCAGTACAAGCCCGTAGTATATAGCAACACGATACAATCTCTAGTCGCTATTCTAAGAGCGATGCCCACTTTGGGCATTAGCTTTTCGACCAATGAACGAGAGGTGAGTTCAACCGGTAAATAAAATAAAAGAGTTGACGAAAAGGACCATTTTGCCAATTAGGTGGTGCGAGATGGGCTAAATTTGGATGTTGGGAAATTATAAGGTGGGAAATTAGGGAGTTGGGGCATTAGAAGGTGGGAAATTAGGAAGTTGGGAAGTTAGAAGGTGGGAAATTAGGGAGTTGGGGCATTATAAGGTGGGAAATTAGAAAGTTGGGACATTGGAAGGTGGGAAATTAGGAAGTTGGGAAATTAGAAGGTGGGAAATTAGGGAGTTGGGGCATTAGAAGGTGGGAAATTAGGAAGTTGGGAAATTAGAAGGTGAAAAATTAGGGAGATGGAACATTAGAAGGTGGGAAATTAGAAAGTTGAGGCACTAGAAGGTGGGAAATTAGAAAGTTGGGGCATTGGAAGGTAGGAAATTAGAAAGTGGGGGCATTGGAAGGTGGGAAGTTAGGATGTTGGGAAATTAGAAGGTGGGAAATTAGGGAGTTGAGGCATTGGAAGGTGGGAAATTAAAAAGTTGAGGCACTGGAAGGTGGGAAATTAGAAAGTTGGGGCATTGAAAGGTGGGAAATTAGAAAGTTGGGGCATTGGAAGGTGGGAAATTAAGAAGTTGGGAATTGGAAATTTAGGAAAGTAAAAGGTGGAAAATTAAAAAGTTGCGAAATTGCACAATTGGGAAATTGTGAAGTTATGAAACTAGGAAGTTGAGAAACTGCTCAATTGGGAAATTAGAAAGCTGAGAAATTAGGAAATTAGGAAGACGTGAACTTAAAAAATTAGAAATTTCAAGACACCCATTTCCGACTTAACGTCCAAATAACAAGTCCCATGTTACGCAACTTGCTTTATTATTATCGATGCGCAATTCCCGATAAAAAATATTAGGAAACAGTGATCAGATTGAGAGACACTGATTCAAGAACTCGGATCAATCAACACTCGAGGCAACCCCTTGTGTTCGTTGTTTTCAAGACAGGGGCTCGTTATTGGTTCTAAGGTAAACGATGAAGCCACGATCGGTAAATATACCGATGAGGGTGCTTCAGAAATCGTCTTCAGAGATACTCATCGATCGCTTCACTGCATGGCTTATCAATAATTTTTGGTGCGCCGTGGCATTTCACTTTTAAGCACACTAAAGAAATGTTCCTTTTTAGAACCTTCTTAAGTTTAGCATCCTCACTATTCTAACATCGTACATTTCTTGTACGTTTCATAATTATAGACAGATAAATCTTGTAAGTAGAAATTAATGTATAATAATCTTTCTTTTGCTACAGAAATTTGAAAGACCTTTAATACACTGAGATTTAATACTTCCTTTATTGTCCACTGGGTATTCTTATCGAGAGCTTCAATGGCTATTACGTCTCATAAGAAAGGCTTAATTTCTTCTCTAGTATTATAAAGTATATATAATTTAAAAACTTGAGGCTTTTTTAGAATTAATTAAAGAAATCACGGTTTGAGATTTTTTGTACAGTAGGTACATTATTATGTGAACAAAATTATTCACAATTGCAGGATTGTAGGATTTGGGTTAATTAGGGTGGTAGGCAAAAATTGTTCTCAACTTTCTAATTTCCTAACTTCCTAATTCCTCATCTTTCTAATTTCCCAACTTCCTAATTCCCTATCTTTCTAATTTCCCAACTTCCTAATTCCCCACCTTCTAATTTCCCAACTTCCTAATTTTGCAACTTCTTAATTTCCCAATTACCTAATTTCTCAATTTCCTAATTCCCCAACTTCTTAAATTCCCAACTCCTTAATTTCCTACCTTCTACTTTCCCAGTTTCCTAATTTCCTACCTTCTAATTTCCCAACTTCCTAATTTCCAAAGAACCAAATTTAAATATAAAAATTTGAACCAAGAGCACCCCAAAGAAAATTGTACCACCATAAATAAAATATAAACACATCAAAAATTATGGTTTCAGACGGACGCAAAAATGGTGTTCGACGTGATTCAAAGAATGGAGGACACGGAACCATTTAGCGAGGAACTTTTAGTCGCAATGAAGAGGCTCTGGTCTGACAATGGTGTTCAGGAATGCTTTGGAAGGAGCAACGAGTACCAGCTCAACGACTCTGCAAAATAGTAAGTCAAATTAAGATTTTATCGCAAACTCCTACTATCTATGAGCTCCACCTACTATAATAGTAATCTATAACCATGGACGTAGTCGGGAAATAAATTTTGTAAATCTCCGCAGAAGACTCTTTCTTCTCGATGAAATGTTTCGAAAGATCGTCTAGCTCGAGGGCAATCCAAACATCAGGTCTCATTAAACTTCTAAAGAAATCGATCTGTCATTTTCACCTTCAAGCAGCCTCGTACTTTTTCTGTTTCAAAATCTTGGAGCGTCACGTTTGCCAAAAGTCTGAAAAACAGCTCTACCCTTGAACGTCGCGGGTGGTCAGTTTATGTTTAACGAAATTTTTATTTGAAGACAATATTTTTATTTGAGAAGTATTTTATGGTTGGAGATTTTAAAATGGGGCTGTTTTAAAATTTTTTATTTTTCAAGTCTTTATGTTTTCCTAATTTCCTAATTTTGTAATTCCCTAGTTTGTAATTTTCCAGGTTTTCAATTTCCTAAATTCGTTATTTTCCACCTTTCTAATCCCCAAGTTTCTTAATTTTGTAAGTTTCTAATTCCTTAACTTCTCAATTTCCTATCTTTTTAATTTCCCAACTTTCTAATTCCTTTGCTTCCTAATTTCACAGTTTTCTAATTTCCCATTTTTCTAGTTTCCTATCTTCCTAATTTCCCATCTTTCTAGTTTCCCATCTTCCTAATTTCCCATCTCTCTAATTTCCCATCTTTCTAATTTCCCAACTTTCTAATTTCCCATCTTTCCAATTTCCCAAATATCTAATTTCCCATCTTTCTAATTTCCCAAATTTATAATTTCCCATCTTCCTAAATTCCCATCTTTCTAATTTCCGATCTTCCTAAATTCCCATTTTTCTAATTTCCCAACTTTCTAATTCCCCAGCTTCCTAATTTCCCATTTTGCTAATTTCTCAGCTTCTTAATTTCCCATCCTTCTAATTTCTCAGCTTCCTAATTTTCCAACTTCTTAATTTCCCAGCTTCCCAATTTCCCATCTTCCTTAGTGTCGTTCGCTGTTACTTATTGATTTTATTATTTATAATTATATTAAAAAGTATTGTAATTAAGAATATCTTGTAATTAAGAATAGGTCGTTGACACAATTTAATATATACAGAATATTTACAAATAAGCTTAACCCAGAAGAGAGCTGCCAAAGCCCTTGGCTCCTTCGCCGAATTTGGAATAGGTCCAAATCTAATAGAAACTCAACCTTTCGAACCTTCATTCATATTCATTGGCCAAGGTCTGCTAAGAAATTAATTGTACCGTATTTACGATTTAACTTCACCTTTTTTGCATAAAATATTAAAAACTATAACAAATATAACAAGTAACTTAAACTTGTAGAAGTTCAAAGAGACTTTCTTAAGATTTGACGAATTTAATTATTTCGTGAAAGTTAACCTAACCTAACCTAACTCGGTCTAATTTAATTAAACGACGCGTACAGACGACAAAACAGGGAGAGAAAAGAGGGATAGCAGAATTTCCAGGGATTTTGAGCATTCCTTCCCGGTTTTCCCCCGGTTTCCTTTTCTCTTATTTAGGTTTAGCCGCGTATTGATCGGCGATGACGTCACGCCACGCCCCTGTCACGTGGCCTAAAATGGCTGCCGACACGGACCCCCCACCAGCTCGCTCGTTTTCACCCTACTCTAACCCCCAATTGTTTCTTTTTTTCATTCTGTTAACGCTTTTTCGGTACGCCGAGAAGAACAACAAAATATAGGGATACACAGGAGGGTTGAGAGAAACCGGTAGGGATAATGGAAAGAAAACCCCGGGCTCGTTGGGAAATTCTTAATAATTGGACACTTTATAATTAGCAAGAGAAAGGAAGTGGGTCTCAGAAGTGCCTGAAGTAGCGAAATTAAGAGCGGAAATTCTGACAGATTCACTGGGGATATTTTTCAAGAAAACAGGATTTTAACGTCTTATGTTCGTTTAATTATTATCGAATTTTTTTTAATATTAGCAAATAAGGGTAGGTAATTATTCGTAAGGGTAGAAGTGAATTATTATTATTTTATTTTATCAAATTTCTTGCGTAAAGAATGTTTAATGTGTTCAGACCCAGTATGGTAATATTACCTCATGCAAACAGATCTTCATAATTTTGACAAATTTTGCAATATTCAATTTTACTTTTATATTGAAGCTAATAATTATAGATAACTGTGCGTTCGTATAAGTTTGTAAGGAACGTTTAATGTGTTCAGACCCAGTATGGTAATATTACCTCATGCAAACAGATCTTCATAATTTTTTCAAATTTTGCAATATTCAATTTTATTTTTATATTGAAGCTAATAATTATAGATAACTTTGCGTTCATATAAGTTTGTAAGGAACGTTTAATGTGTTCAGACCCAGTATGGTAATATTACCTCATGCAAACAGATCTTCATAATTTTGACAGATTTTGCAATATTCAATTTTATTTTTATATTGAAGCTAATAATTATAGATAACTTTGCGTTCATATAAGTTTGTAAGGAACGTTTAATGTGTTCAGACCCAGTATGGTAATATTATCTCATGCTGCATCTTCATAATTTTCCAAGTTTCTCTGAGATTAAAATAAAAACGAGTACACTGAGTCACCCGATATATTTGACCAACATAAGGAACAATCGGAAACGTTATAACTGAGAAGCATATGATATACGACGCTTTCGGGAAGCAACTGGTGATAAAGCTATAGTTCACATGTAAAGGGTGTGCCTCGTGGCTGTAAGGAATTTCTGAGAAACGTGAAATTTGATTTCCGGTGATTGCTTATCGGTGTTTGCAATTATCGATAAGGAAGATGTTTGCAAATATGAAGTCGATGTAATCTGCACGTATTGCATGTGCATCGTAAATTCTACAGGGTGTCTTAAAATTATTGGAATTATTTTAATGAACTGTTTTGGAACATGTGGAAGAGAATGTGTAAAAAGAATATTATTTGTTAGTTAATTTTAGGTTGAGTATTATTGTCTCACCCGTTATCGATTATTTTGTAATCTATACGAAGTGTGAAGAGTAAAACCCACGCATTGCGATAAGACAAGTGTGTGGCAGCTACAGGTGCATACAACTTTGGCAATGAATGGCGAATCACGAGTGGAAGATCGATATACCGGCCTTGATTAACGACTCAATCTAAAATGTCATTTACCTTCTAGGTGTCCCTAGATACTTTGTCTACCGGGTGTACTAAAAGCACCTCCTCAAATATTTATTAAACGAAAAACAAAACTTGCAAAATATTCTACTTGTTAAAGTATTCTATCGACCTTATCGACTTTAAATAAAATAAAATAAAGAACAATAATTACATACAATTACATACAATTATACATGAATAAAATTATTATAATTCATTCATAATTTTGAAAGAAATCTTAAGAAGTTTTATAATTTCATAATTCTTCACTTAACTGTTTAGAACAATAATTTTAAAATATAATTACTTACAATGTTACAAAAGTAGTACCTTTCTTAATTCTTACATTGATAACTAAACGAAAGGTTCGTTTGAAATTTCAGTTTCCTGGACGATCTAGAGCGATTAGGAGCAAGGGATTATCAGCCTACGGAGCAGGATATTTTAAGGACTCGTGTTAAAACAACAGGCATAGTCGAAGTCCACTTTTCCTTCAAGAATCTTAATTTCAAGTAAGTTCAAATTTATTTTATACATAGTTCAATTCATTTTGAACTAATGACGCAACAGGTGCGTCAGCGACCATTGACACAGTGTACATCCTACAGTTTCTTTTCATGCAAACTTGATTTGGCCACCGATAAAAACAATGACGTACTAAGTGCGTCTCAAACATTTACATTAAATTCAATTCACTTTAAACTAATGACGCACCGGGTGCGTCGGCGCTCATTGACACACAATGTACATCCTAGAGTCTCTTTTAATGCAAACCTAATCTGGTTATCGATAATACAGATTACGCACCGAGTGTGTCTTGAACATTTATATGTTTAAGTTCATATTAATTTATAATTTCTTTAAAGACATTTATATTAAATTTTTGTTCAACAACCACCACTTGTTCATCTCGATAACTCGAAGTATTTTAACGAAATCTTGAATTTGGTCAGAAAGGACAGATACGAAAGAATCAAATGCAGGTGTGATTTTATCAAACTTTATCGTTGCAGACACATTAGGATATCTCGACGGGAAACTGTTTTCCATTTTCTTTTTATCTTGCACTCCAGTGATATGCTTTCGTGTTAACATCCTGTAACGAAATATGTAGACATCAAAGATTATGGAAAATTTGATCACCTGTTTCTTTGTTCATTCTTTCATTAAGTGTACATTATCAACATGTTGTAAATAAATATAGTAATGTACAACAAATATTGTAGTAAAAGATGTTACAAAAATAGCTTCAGTAACATAACTTTGTTTGTTAAAAATTGTATCATTAAATTATGTTAATGGCTGGAAGTTAACGGCCCTAAACTAAATTAATCATACGAAACTACAGTAGTGCACTTTAATAATTCTCTCATTGTTAAATCGCAAATTATGAATGAGATTGAGTGCTCGTAGCGAATCAACTCAGCACGTAGCCTGAAATAAATCATTTCTATTCAGAGAACATCCATTAGTTCTGTCAGCGAGAACTCAAGATATTAATCACTGTAGAGCAGTGATGGGCAGATCAAGTGGCCACCGAAGAACTTACTGTGCATTTCAAGTTTTCAAATTCCGAACTTTTCGTATTGTTTCGCAGATTGTTCGATGTGGGTGGTCAGAGAAGCGAGCGTAAAAAATGGATCCACTGCTTCGAGGACGTCACTGCGATTATATTTTGCGTTGCGATGTCTGAATACGATCAAGTTCTGCACGAAGATGAAACGACGGTAAGAACTCATATATGTACAAATGTTTCTAAATCCCAGATTTGTAATTTTTTTGGTTTGTAATTTACTGAGTTCCTGAATTCCCAGTTGTAATTTTAGAAATTTCGAATTTTTCACCTTTTACTTTCCAAGCTCTCTAATTTCCAAATCTCCTAATTTCCTAACTTCTAAATTTCCCAACTTTCTAATTTCCAAATCTCCTAATTTCCCAACTTTCTAATTTCCAAATCTCCTAATTTCCCAACTTTCTAATTTCTAAATCTTCTAATTTCCCAACCTTCTAATTTCCAAATCTCCTAATTTCCCAACTTTCTAATTTCTAAATCTTCTAATTTCCAAATCTCCTAATTTCCCAATTTCTAAATTTCCCAACTTTCTAATTTCCAAATCTCCTAATTTCCCAACTTTCTAATTTCTAAATCTTCTAATTTCCCAACCTTCTAATTTCCAAATCTCCTAATTTTCCAATTTCTAAATTTCCCAACTTCCTAATTTCCCATCTTCTAAATTTTCCAACTTCCAAATTCCCAACTTTCTAGTTTCCAAATCTCCTAATTTCCCAACTTTCTAATTTCTAAATCTTCTAATTTCCCAACTTTCTAATTTCCAAATCTCCTAATTTCCCAATTTCTAAATTTTCCAACTTCCTAATTTCCCATCTTCTAAATTTTCCAACTTCCTAATTTCCCAACCTTCTAATTTCCCAACTTCTAAATTTTCCAACTTCCTAATTTCCCAACCTTCTAATTTTCCAACTTCATAATTTCCCACCTTCTAATGGCCCACCTCTCTAATTTCCCACCTCTCTAATTTTTCCACCTTCCAATGCCCCAACTGTCTAATTTCCCATCTCCCAAATGTCCCACCTCCTAATTTCTCAACTCCCTAATTTAAAAAAATACCCTTCAAACAATTCTTAGTTCACCAAAACAATTTCTCCTATTAAACCCAAAAAAATATGACACTGTAATTTACAACCTTACTGTACCACCGTCTCTGAATACAATTAAAACCAGATACTTCTCATATTATATTATATTAAATTCTCAAGTCTGAAGATACTTGATCCGTCACGGTAACAACACTTGTGACAATAGTAATTGAAACCAGTGAAATCTCTGTTTCACTTTCGTTACCTTACAATGAATATTATTATAAGAATGTTAATTTTGATTAAATGAAACAGTCTGCAAATTTTTGTTATTAAATTATTTATTTATTATTGTACAGTGTGAAGTAGATAATACGTGGGAAGGAAGCATGACTGCAATTGTTGAAAATTAACGAGTTCTCTCAGTACGACCTCATCGATTAACCCCTCGCATTCTTCAGTGAACAACGATTTACTCATTCTTTTTCTTTTTCTCTTTCTTTGGGTTTTGATTTTTACATTTTACATTCTTCTTTAAATTTTTACTATACTAATTTAAATCTGTTTGTTACAGAATCGAATGCAAGAGAGCTTGAAACTGTTCGACTCAATTTGCAATAACAAATGGTTCACCGATACCGCTATCATCCTCTTCTTGAACAAGAAGGATCTTTTCGAGGAGAAAATTCGCAAGTCTCCGCTCACTATTTGTTTCCCTGAGTATGCTGGTAAGAATCGAGTCCTCAAAAAACAAAATCACTCAAAAATCCTTAAAAAAAAAATTAGACAAACTGTAAAAGATTTCGATAGTTTACTTCCTAAAATTTACAATTTGTCATAGAATAACCATACAATAATTTCGTGGAGAATGCTCCATTCATTCTCCGTTAATTTAGGATAGAACTCAATGAACTATCATTCATCTTTCGTATATTTGTTCAACCACGAACAGAATTCAAACTATCGAATCTTTAAATAACGAGCCACGGTAAATTGGAAGCGTCATCTGTTAATAACGATCGAAAGTTACGGGGTAAAAATAGACGCGGAAAGTTCTCATTGTTATAAAAAGTTCGTAGTCTGTTGCCGTCCTTGGAATTCCTTCACGACCCACAAGAAAACTACCTCTTGTTTGAGATACACCATGATCTAAATGCGTATTGCTCATCGCGTGTCATGTATCCAGCTTCTATGCTGGCCATTGTTTAAATTTCACTCATTTTGTCTCCTCAAATTATTCTAATATCTTCTGTTCATTGTTATTCTGTTTCTATTATTCTTCTACTCTTTATTATTTTGTTCATATTATTATTCTACTCATTATTATCTAGCTCTTTACATCACTATTTAGTTTATTTCCACTTTATGATAGGTTTATCGTTAAACTTTTTCTTCAGATTACATCCAACTTCTATCGTAGTCATTGTTTAAATTTCACTCATTTTGTCTCCCCAAATTATTTATTATTATCTGTTCATTGTTATCTAGCTTTTTACATCAATATTTAGTCCATTTACACTTCAGATTCTTCATTGAACTCTTCCATGAGATTAAAAGCAATTGGGTTACGTTCACTCATACTTATTTTTATCCAGAACTACTACATCAGAAGAATTGGTTCACATAAGCTATAGCGTAGCCTGTTTTACATCTTCTAGTTCCATATTCCTAATTAAGGGCAAGTGGTCAAGTTCCTTATAGTTACTTAATCAAGGGAAGCCTTCTACGAGTCTGATTTACAAAATCATCTCATGTGTTGGCATAAAGTTCCATATTAATATGTAGGGTGACATGCTTGAATTAAAACATTCATCCACATACTACCATCAATGACATCCACATTGAAATGTGAAGCTTTAGTAATGTAACTAAATATGTTAAGTAGATATAAAGTTTAACTAAATATGTTAAGTAGATATGAGGTTTAACTAAGTGATTTAGTAATGTAATATGTTAAGTACATATGAAATTTAACTAAATATGAAGATGTAATAATGTAATAAAATATGTTAAACAGGGGCGCAAGAATACGGTGAGGCCGCCGCATACATCCAGGCGCAGTTCGAAGCGAAGAACAAGTCAACCACTAAAGAGATCTACTGCCACATGACTTGCGCCACTGATACAAACAACATTCAATTCGTGTTCGACGCAGTCACAGATGTCATTATCGCCAATAATCTTCGTGGCTGCGGTCTCTATTAGAATAAATATTCCCGTCGCGGAGCCGATCGACCGACACACATTCACACTCACACTCACACATATGAACACGACAGGCATGTATTGCGAGAGCGAGGTAGCGTGTGAGAACGAGAGACTGCGAGAAAGAGTGCCAGAGGGGGAGAGACAGAGTGAAAGATAGTGAGCGAAAGAGAGAGAGCAAGATATACACCTATGTACCACCGCTAGCTACTACTACCGACCACCTGCGGACTTTCTTGGTTCTTTTTCTTCTTTTTTTTATCACCCTTACGTGCACCCTTTCGATTTTTCCTCTAAGTGAGAACTAAGTGGAAATACTTGCAGAATTAGTGAAATCTGAGTTTCAGTTGTGGACAGCAAGGATGTTTGTCAACATTTTGCAACTCACTCAAAGAAGAATTTAATGCTTAGAAATAAATACTCGTATACAGAATCTATAATAGATCCATGTTTGATCTAATTTGCAAGATTCACAAGCTGGAGTTTATAGGTTATGTCGTTGTGTCCATCTGCTGGACATTTAAGAAATCCTGAAACTTTTAGAGATCCGACTATAATGGAATCGGCTCTGATAGTTAATAATAGAAATATCTGGAGATTGAGATCAAACTGAAACGAGTCACATTTATTATTTTAAGCGGCGAATTCGGTTCTCAGAGTGATTCATTATTAAAGAAACATCCTATGTGTATGCTGTATATTGATCGAGGTGTTTCCACTTTTCAAATAATCCGACGAATTTAATCTGTAAGATTCAATTGGTTGTGACTTATAGAATTAACCTGTCGATTAACGTGTTTATGAACGACTCACTAGAATCTGATCCATTTGATTCAGTGAATTAGAATAATATTCAATGACAATCAGCTTATGTTTTAACTATGGTTTCAAGTTACTTCAGGACTGAACCTATAATTTAACAAACTGAAAATTTGGTGTGTATTTTATTTGATGAAGAAATGGATCACAAACTTGATCCTTTAAGTAAGGAAAATAATCGAAAGGGTCACGATGGTTGACTTTTCTGAAGTTCAGCAATGAATTGCACAAAGACCAATCACACAACACACTCGGATCCTCTGGTTTTATTATACATTAAGGAGAAGAGATTGAAACGTGATACCTCTTCACCCAGGTAGAAAATTGGACCATCATGGGATGCACAACTTGTGTTATTTTTATTAAAATAACTCCCAAATAACACTCGAGTGAATAAATTTTGAAACAATGGAGAGAGAAGTGAAAAAAGAAAAGATGAGTGGAATTAAAGCACACATATCTAGCACAAAACGCTGCCTTCTACTAGTTTAATCCATTTGTTTTATTCTTCCATTTTTAAGACTTGTTTCAACCGAATGTACCAACTAAAATTCGCCATATCACGATACTTTGCACAATCAATTTTCTACCTGGGAATATCATACGGACAATTTACAATATTTCCTTTACTTATATTAATAATATCATTCAACGTATTAGCTTTATTTAACGTACAATATGTTTTATTGCCATACCAGTCACGCACAAATCGATAAAGAGCTATATTTTTACTTGTTACATTTATGTTTTCTAAAGATAAATTCGACGGTTGTTAAGTTCAGCTCCTTTAAATTGGAAGACTGAAGAAATCTGAAAATCGACGCAATCCAAGATTCATGGAACGAACCAGACAAGTTTAGAGCGCCCAGAGGTCTCATGAAATTTTAATTCGGGCTATTTCGAACATTTCTGTTCAATCGACGTCTCTTTAGAGACAGTTTTAACACGAAGATTACTTTCTGTAATATTGTTCCAATTCATGAAACGCACGTTCACTGTACGCACATAATCGCACAGTAATACAAAATTACACGAGTGTACATATACGGTACGGTGCAGTCTCGCTATATGGCCGAAGATTGGAAAATACAAAATTTGGAATGCAAATTTGAAAGTGAAATTGTAAAATTTATAAGTTATGAAATTGGCAATTTGTGAAGTGTTAGAAGGACCATATAGCGGGACTCCTCTGTATATAGGACATCCTTTGGAGTTTTTATATCATGAAAGGATGAGGTTCCACTGTGAATACACTAGGATCCTTGAATTTCCATATTTGAGCTAATTTAGTTGACTTAAAAAATTATGTTTACGTTCTTGGACAAGTTAGGAAAACTTTTGTTTTCGAGTTGGCTCTAAAAGGAACATTGGTACGATTGAAACATTCCATATCGAAGTGAAATGTTCCCTGTTATATTAACGCACACTGCAATTTTCGTATTCAGTTTTTCTAAGGAGCTTGCTCTCTACTGGGATTGCAATTGTGGTTAGAAAATGCATGATACAATAGTAAACGTGTTAATTTTATTAAGCGACTTTACCAAAGGTATCCAACTTTTTTAACTAACTTCTCTTAGAATACAAAACTATAATTCACTTTTATATCGTGTGTAGTGTGATTTATTGAAGCATTCTTTTCCCCTCTCGAATAATTGCAGTTGCAATTCCAACGCCGCTGTAATATAAAAATGAAATACAGAGTGATCGACCAAAAAGAACCAAAGAATCGTAGAACAATAATTACAATGTAAAGAAAAAAAAAAGATCTTCGAATTAATCCGAATTATAAAATGATAGAATTTCCCGTTGGAAAAGGCAAAATTTCACCATTTTCCTTTTTTAATCCTAGAAAGATTTTTCGTTTGTGTTTCCGTTTTTTACATATTTTGTGAATTATTTTTATATCGTTAGTTGAATCTAGGGGATAAATGAAAAATAGTATTACCGTCACCGCCGTTGCCATATTACTGTAAAAGTTAATATATATAAATCTTAGGGGTATCGATTATAATTAATTAAGTATTCCTATATGTAGTAGCCGTAATTATGTATAAATTAAGTACGGATATAGAATTTCTAGTCAAAATAGAGAAACGTACTAATTCGTACGAAACAGTTTCGGGGAATTTTTTTTTTCTGCTAAATTGAGTTCAACTCAAAAGTTTTGTATTTATACTAATGTTCATTAAGTTAAAATGTAATAATTTTCAGAACGTTCAATTTATTTTCAGACGGTTGGAAATCGGTTTCATTTGACCAAAGAAAAGGCAGCGACTAAATTTCTAAATTTGCCAACTGCCCATCGATTAAGCTCTGTAAATTGATTGAACTAAAAATTGTAACAGGAAGTTGTGCAATTTCGAGGCTGGAAATTGTATTCAAATAATTATAATCGACTAGGATAATGAATTAAAGTGTTATAGCAGTGATTCTGTTGACATTTGTTTCTTCTCGGCTCTTTTCCCTAATCGGAAGTTTCCCTAGTTTCTGAATGTTTCGGAGAGCCATTTAATTTTTTAATTATCCTTCTTTTCGTTATATTTCCTTTTTTTAACAAATTTCGTTTGTCGAACGAGAAATTCAGGGATTTGTAAAAAGATCTTTGAAAATTTGTGCACAATTGAGAAAAACACGTTTCTTGCCTTATGACGAAAGACACATTCTGCGACACCGAACATCAAGGGTTTTTAATAGAAGAGAAACAGTAAAAAATAAATGACAGAAGCGAAATAATATTTTTCACGAAAACGAGAAATAAAAGTTACGAGTACGTAAATAGGAGAAAGAATGAAAAGGAGATAACAGAGAGAAAAGAAAGAAACTAATGGAAAATGTGTTCGCACGGAGGTCGATAAATATTTGGATAGAGAGAAAATGGAAGGAGAAAGAAATGAACAGCTTACGTACGCTTAAATTAATTCGATATTTGAATTTGGCGCCAAAGTTCCTGGCTGGGAGTAGGTGGCCGCGTGGTGGGGGTAGATGAGTGGGCGGAACAAATGCGAGACTAACTAAAAAACACTAGTGTTATTATCGTAATTGTAACTGATTAAATGGTAACGATCATAATCTTATCGATAAACACTAAATGATAATAAGACGTTGATGAAAGGCGGAAAGAAAATGAGGGAAACACAATGGGAGTCAAGGTTGTGCAATCATCGATGAATGATTGTTTACAAATAATACACCCAACAAAAAAAAAGAACAAATCGTTTCGTAAAATCATTCGTAGATTCGACGAACCAACGCCGTTTCTTTCTTACTTTTACCTTTTCATTCTTTTATCGTGAAGGAAACAAACGAGACAGAAAGGGATGAAAGAAAGAGAAAACGTAAGCAAGGAAGAATGAGTGTGAGAGAGGGAGAGAAAGAAACAAGGAAGGGGGATTTTTTGGGGACGAGTAAGGAAACGTTGCGAGAGGAGAATGCTCTCTCATTATACATATATAAATATATATAATTATTATGTAATAATTGTCCATACATCTTGAAATGTCGAAATAAACGAACAAATAAAGATGAGCAGTTATTATTGCTACTCCATACAGATTTATCACGAGAACTGATTGAAAAAGAATTATTTTCTTAAGTGGTACATACATGACATCCAAGCTCCTATCAACACGTGTTCACAACAGACATTTGTCAAAAAAAAAGATATTGACACGTGTACTAATAAAACTCCGATATAACCACTCTCAATCTTTTGAAACTGTGTAAAATAATCTAATAGCATCATCTAGCATCTCACCGCAAAAACATGTCACACTTCTCGATAACTGTCGTTAAAAAGTCAGAATCGAAACATGGAGATATTCCGAGGTTTCGTCAAAAATTGATAATGGTTTGGCAGTCAAAACATTCCAAAGTTAATTATTTTTGCCCTCCGATGTAATTTAATGCATATTAAAATTAATTAAGCCAATAAAATCAATCATGCTTGAATTGATCTGAAACAGTACACGTGGCGCGACCTAATGGCATATGTAGGAACTAATCAAAGTAGTGTTTCAAAAGTATGTAGTTCACCCAGTGGTGGGCAGTCTCAGCGCATGCGCAGTAAGCTATTCGCAGAAGTTCTCAGTAGCGTATACAGTTTGATGAAATATAAGGTATCATTAGGCCCTAATGAGGAAAAAAAATAAATCTGAAGAAAATTGCAGGAAAGAGAATAAAATGGTTAAGTAATATAACAGATTATATACAATAACGGTAATATTATTTATTTATGATTATTAAATAATTTAATAATTTAATTTATTTATGATTATTATTTTATTTATATTTGTTATTATATTAATTAATTAATTAATTATATTATATTAATATTTGTTGCAAGAGCAAAGGAAAAAGATACCGCTCGATTTTTATCAGATCTTTGCATGTTAACAAAATAAAATCCATTTCTTTCTTATTGTACCTCTGATATTATAATTTTCGCACGTAAGACCTAAGTAGTACAAGCGTATTATATGGTCAGACCATTCAAATAGTACAACCATATTATATGGTCAGACCATTCAAGTAGTATAAGCGTATGATATGGTCAGACCATTCAAGTAGTATAACCGTATGATATGGTCAGACCTAAGTAGTATAACCGTATGATATGGTCTGACCTAAGTAGTATAACCGTATGATATGGTCAGACCATTCAAGTAGTATAACCGCATGATATGGTCAGAGCTAAGTAGTATAACCGTATTATATGGTCAGACCTAAGTAGTATAACCGTATGATATGGTCGGACCATTCAAGTAGTATAACCGCATGATATGGTCAGAGCTAAGTAGTATAACCGTATTATATGGTCAGACCTAAGTAGTATAACCGTATGATATGGTCAGACCATTCAAGTAGTATAACCGTATGATATAGTCAGACCTAAGTAGAATAACCGTATGATATGGTCAGACCATTCAAGTAGTATAACCGTATGATATGGTCAGACCTAAGTAGTATAACCGTATGATATGGTCAGACCTAAGTAGTGTAACCGTATGATATGGTCAGTCATTTAAGTAGTATAACCGTATGATATGGTCAGACCTAAGTAGTAGAACTGTACGATATGGTCAGACCTAAGTAGTATAACCGTATGATATGGTCAGACATTTAAGTAGTATAACCGTATGATATGGTCAGACCTAAGTAGTATAACCGTATGATATGGTCAGACAGTTAAGTAGTATAACCGTATGATATGGTCAGACCTAAGTAGTATAACCGTATGATATGGTCAGACCTAAGTAGTATAACCGTATGATATGGTCAGACATTTAAGTAGTATAACCGTATGATATGGTCAGACCTAAGTAGTATAACCGTATGATATGGTCAGACCTAAGTAGTATAACCGTATGATATGGTCAGACAGTTAAGTAGTATAACCGTATGATATGGTCAGACCTAAGTAGTATAACCGTATGATATGGTCAGACCTAAGTAGTATAACCGTATGATATGGTCAGACATTTAAGTAGTATAACCGTATGATATGGTCAGACCTAAGTAGTGTAACCGTATGATATGGTCAGACCTAAGTAGTGTAACCGTATGATATGGTCAGTCATTTAAGTAGTATAACCGTATGATATGGTCAGACCTAAGTAGTAGAACTGTACGATATGGTCAGACCTAAGTAGTATAACCGTATGATATGGTCAGACATTTAAGTAGTATAACCGTATGATATGGTCAGACCTAAGTAGTATAACCGTATGATATGGTCAGACAGTTAAGTAGTATAACCGTATGATATGGTCAGACCTAAGTAGTATAACCGTATGATATGGTCAGACCTAAGTAGTATAACCGTATGATATGGTCAGACATTTAAGTAGTATAACCGTATGATATGGTCAGACCTAAGTAGTATAACCGTATGATATGGTCAGACATTTAAGTAGTATAACCGTATGATATGGTCAGACGTAAGTAGTATAACCGTATGATATGGTCAGACCTAAGTAGTATAACCGTATGATATGGTCAGACATTTAAGTAGTATAACCGTATGATATGGTCAGACCTAAGTAGTATAACCGTATGATATGGTCAGACATTTAAGTAGTATAACCATATGATATGGTCAGACCTAAGTAGTATAACCGTATGATATGGTCAGACCTAAGTAGTATAACCGTATGATATGGTCAGACCGTCTGACCATATCATACGGTTATACTACTTAGGTCTGACCATATCATACGGTTATACTACTTAAATGTCTGACCATATCATACGGTTATACTACTTAGGTCTGACCATATCATACGGTTATACTACTTAAATGTCTGACCATATCATACGGTTATACTACTTAGGTCTGACCATATCATACGGTTATACTACTTAGGTCTGACCATATCATACGGTTATACTACTTAAATGTCTGACCATATCATACGGTTATACTACTTAGGTCTGACCATATCATACGGTTATACTACTTAGGTCTGACCATATCATATGGTTATACTACTTAAATGTCTGACCATATCATACGGTTATACTACTTAGGTCTGACCATATCATACGGTTATACTACTTAAATGTCTGACCATATCATACGGTTATACTACTTAGGTCTGACCATATCATACGGTTATACTACTTACGTCTGACCATATCATACGGTTATACTACTTAAATGTCTGACCATATCATACGGTTATACTACTTAGGTCTGACCATATCATACGGTTATACTACTTAAATGTCTGACCATATCATACGGTTATACTACTTAGGTCTGACCATATCATACGGTTATACTACTTAGGTCTGACCATATCATACGGTTATACTACTTAACTGTCTGACCATATCATACGGTTATACTACTTAGGTCTGACCATATCATACGGTTATACTACTTAAATGTCTGACCATATCATACGGTTATACTACTAAGGTCTGACCATATCGTACAGTTCTACTACTTAGGTCTGACCATATCATACGGTTATACTACTTAAATGACTGACCATATCATACGGTTACACTACTTAGGTCTGACCATATCATACGGTTATACTACTTAGGTCTGACCATATCATACGGTTATACTACTTGAATGGTCTGATCATATCATACGGTTATTCTACTTAGGTCTGACTATATCATACGGTTATACTACTTGAATGGTCTGACCATATCATACGGTTATACTACTTAGGTCTGACCATATAATACGGTTATACTACTTAGCTCTGACCATATCATGCGGTTATACTACTTGAATGGTCTGACCATATCATACGGTTATACTACTTAGGTCTGACCATATAATACGGTTATACTACTTAGCTCTGACCATATCATGCGGTTATACTACTTGAATGGTCTGACCATATCATACGGTTATACTACTTAAATGGTCTGACCATATCATGCGGTTATACTACTTAGGTCTGACCATATCATACGGTTATACTACTTAGGTCTGACCATATCATACGGTTATACTACTTAGGTCTGGCCATATAATACGGTTATACTATTTAGGTAGTATATATATATATAGTTGTATAGTTTTATACAGTCATATATATAACTAATCTAACCCAACTTATACATTCATAATTTACAGTGCAATTATAAGAATTTTTGAAAAATTATGTAAGATCATTAAGGAGCTCCTTATCAGTCACCACTGCGTGTACCGCCTAGATACGGCACTAATAGCAGGCTGTGACGTCAGCTGACGCATGCGCAGAAAGCTCTCGCGTGAGATAAAATCTCACGACTGCCCAACACTGCTGCCCATCACTGTGCTGGGCAGTAGCGTACTACGTAGCGCCTGCACTCTTGGCGCAGCATGGCGCCAAGGATAACACAGTATATTTCGAACATTTTTATACATAGATACTATATATTATATCGCGTACTGTAATTTGTTTCAATAAATGTGAATAAGGGTCTTTAACTACACTTTATTAATTACGAAACTCGTTTGAACTTTTATTCGGCTCGTAAATTAATACTGACAATGAAAGCAATTAAAATGTAACACATTATTTATTTCAATGATATTTTAATGTAAAAATATTTACATCTAATAATATCTTACAAATACATTTAGAGAAATTTCTAGTAAAAACAATCCAAAATTATAATGTTTTACAATGATGAAATATGCTAGTCGCTATTGCATTTGTTACGTTTGCAGATATCTTTTAAAGAATTGCAGATCTTACATTGTAAGCTATACTTTAAAATCCGAAAAATTTTACATCAAAAAAATATATTTTTATAGTTATCTTCGATGTAAAACATTAAAAATGATTGTAAACATTAAATACACGTATTTTAAAAAATTAAATTAGTGAATTTGTACAATTTACAAAATAACGAAGTCAATTACATTGAGTTAAAAAATTACATTAGAAAGTGTCAAAAATTAAGATTACAAATTTTCGATGTAATTGATAATTATTATACATACTAACTTGGTTTTCACCAAAAGTTCTTAAGAAAATGTAGTAACATACTCTTAATACAGGAAAGTACTTTGCATTGTACAAGTTTAATTGTATTCAAAAAGACTAAACAAATAAGTTAACAAGTATGTCCCTAGAAGTTATGTACATGTCTTGTATGTACATGTCTGATATTAAAATTCAACACTCTCGTTTTCATTAATATTTCAATTGGAACACGACGCCTAAAGAAATTATAAAATTTGTTCTATAGAATACTATTACCTTATTAGATATACAACAAGCAATTGAATATTAAATGAAAACAGTAAACGAGTTTCTACCTAAATCACATAATCAATCAAATAATTTCATAATAATTGATACGTCCTAACTTTTTAATTTTGTGCAAAAATATTTGTAATTCCTTTCTCTAGGTTTCAGGTGCGTTAAAGACCATTTTGAATTATATTAAAGGCAGCACCAAGAGCCCAGCTTAACTCATGTCCGTTGATTTTCTTGTAAAGCTGTTTGACAGATATAAAAAATTAATAATCCAATTGAAAAGTTTGAGAAACAAATTTGTATCAAGATCCTTACATAAAGTTTTGTAGTAGGTTCCAGTCCAAATCCGTCACGCAGGAGAATATAAATAAATGTTAAATCAAGGCAAATAAAAGGTTGATCGGTATTTGGATAATCACAGGCTTCCCTTGCTTGTTTCAAAAACGAACTCACTGGAATAATACCTCCAGCAAAGGGATCAACTAGAGCAACCTGAAATAGTAATAAATTAAAAGTCGATACTTTTATAGCCTTGGTAGTATATGAATTCCGCTCAAAATTACTTACCTCCGTGGCACGGTCAAAATAATAGGAGAAAGCGTAAATTTCATGATCTTTTAAACCTATAGGTTTATTTTGAATCCTACCAACATATTTTTCAATGTTTTTCAAACATTCAGAAAAATTAACGATTGGCCTGTCCTCTTCTCCTCCAGCAAAATTTTGTGTTTTAACTAGTTTATGAGTACCATTAACAGGCCCTTTAATAAGATAATTAAGTCCTCCATAGCTCCATTTAGTGGAAACTATGGGATTTATGCATTCTGACCGTACTTCTATCACAGTTTTTGGATTTGCATTCTCCAAATTCATTCCATGAGTTAGTATCTCTTTTCTGGCAGCCATAAGACCCATACCCAAATAACTGTGCGTATAAACACTCATGTTATGATTGAAGATATTAACAGAGTATACATGTCCGTCCAATTTCTTTTCCTGAATAAATCGTAATATGTCAATATTTATTTAATATGTTATTTTTTTGCTTTTTTCTTATTGTACCTGTTTGGCATCAGGTGAAAAAGTCACTTGTGTTGAACCTCCACCAAGATCCAATGCAGCAACCGTGCTGCCAGGACTGTGCGTATTAAATCTTTCTAATAGGAAATTGACAGTGAACCATGAGAAGATACCCTCATCTGTTCCTTCCATTATAGAAATTGAATTTTTGGAAACCTATATACACAATGGAATAAAGGCACTTAATTCATGTACAGATATTTGAGTAGCAAAAAGTGTATCTTCTATCTATACCTGAAAACCACTGTCTTCAAATAGTTTTCTACATTCTTGAAGTATCTCTTGAGCTTTATGTCCTGGAAGAAGTCTCAAACCAGCAGTAGCTCTCATTGTGAGAGGTGTATGCTGCCATTCAGGTTGAGGGATAACTTCTCTGACCTTATCAAGTAATACAACAAGTGACTTAGCAGCATCTTTAGGCTTGTCTGCATAAGCACTGACTCCAGGCTTTGTTTCCGTGTATAACTCACTATCTAAGATTAAATTACCACCCAAAATTGATTCATGAAAACTAAAGGCTAAGGCTCGGCTACCAGTGGAGCCTGCATCAATTACCACTACATAAAATGGTTTTTGCAAATTGAAAGAGAATGCCAATGTATCAATTGCTTTGCTACCAAGGCGTACTGGCTTCAAGTCATATCTGAAAGGATAAGAAAGTGTTTATAATCCACATAAAAACATTAATTGTGATTAAATATAAAAACTTTGAATCATACGCTATCGCAATGTATCCCAGGAAGAGAATTCCCAACAAAGCCACAACCATAAAATATCTTCTACCTGGATGTCCTTTCTTAGGACGTGGTTTAGGTTTTGTTTCAAAAGAATCTTCATTTTCTGTTCTTAACTGGAAACATAATTATCTGTTAGTGTTTCAATTATTTTTAATGAGTATAAAGGTTAAACGAAATGAGATATTTTGTTCCAAATTTGTAAGCAATTCCATGCTAAAATGTGGCCAGTGCCACTACTTCTGTCCAGCACTGTAAGTAAAAATGTAATAAATTGTAGTAGGTTATAACAATCTTTGCAAATGTGTAGTTCCATAAAAATGAAAACTACATTAATTCATTTTGAAATTAAACTATTAGAAAAAGATTTAAAAATAAGAGAACTAAAATAATAATGAGTAAAATAACTGTACATAAACATAAACAAAGATATAACCTCAAATATAAAAAAATTCATATTGTAACACTTACAGTACCTAACTTAATATAAAAGATACATTGTATTTTATACTTACTGGAATATATTGCATTTAAAATGCAATACAAGTGGTAATACAAGCAACAACGGCAGTTTTAGTTTTTTTTACGCGAAGTACTTGAGAGGTAAATAAAAGCATCACGCATCACGTGAACCGCGAAGCTTTTAAAACTGGTGCGATAAAACCACTCGTAATTAAATTAAATTAACATTTCATAATCAAGACAAATTTTTAAATTAATGTACACAATAAGCGTGATATATTTTATTCAAATATATAAATAACAAGAAATCGAATACAAATTTATTATATTTAAATCGAATATTGTAATAAAGACACATGAAAAAGTGGTAGAATTAAATTAATTTTAAAAAAAATGTAATATATAAAATTTTAGTGTATCAAGCGAAAGAATTAATTGGAAACAAAATTTTATTGCATCACAGCATATTAATAAGCATCACGAAAATATTGATTACAAAATTTGTATGAATTATACAACGTTAGAAAGTTAAAACAAAACCGCCATAAAGTTAATTTTCAAATCTTTAAATATTCGAATGATTTTACTTAAGAACTTACGTAACTAAGTTGCTGACTGTTAAAACACATAATTTAATTTCTTCCTTTTTAGGTTTATTACAAGATCATGAATCTTGTTCGTATAAAGAATTAAAAATAATATATTTATTTATTGAGTTACATACAATATTTAGGTTTTCTTTACAATTATTATTGGCGTGTTCTTATATAGATATTTTGTGCTCCATACAAATACAGGTTATGCTAATTATTCATTTTTAATGAAATAGTAATATTCTAATGCATGTTGTACTAAAAATACCCTATATAGTTTGTATCAAAAATAAAATACTGAAAACGAACCTTTCTACGTCTAACCTCCATGTCACAGAACTATGCCCGTCAAACACTAGAACGGAAAGAAAAAAAGGACGATTGAACTTAACAGCTACTATCGAACATGACGCTTCACTTAACTATGACTAGTATTCTCTGCGATGAGACTCGAAATCAGTAAGATTACTTGAATATATAATAACAAAATGGCGGCGATAATAAATCTCAAGGTTTCAAGTACGATTCACTTCAAAGAAGCAGATTATCACGAGGTGGACAAAGAAAACCGTTGTTATCTTCAGATACTTCAACGACTGATACAAGTCTGTTTAAGTTGATTAAATCAATTGGACAAACTTCATATAATGGATGCAATTCAATGGAAAAGTGTTCTATGTATACTACCATGTATTAAACAATTAATATCATTAACCCTGAGTTTGAATTTGTTTAATAACAATACTAAATGTCTGTTTTTGTCATGATCTTGTTATGCTTTTCTGCTCTGATTATTGAAACAAATGCAATGCTTTAATCCTGTAACAGAGTAATATAAATGTTTATTCAAATAGAAAAATTAAATTGATTTGTTGTAAGAAAGAAATGATTAGCCTGTAACTTATCTGTTATAATACCAGGAGGAGACAGACTATATGAATCTATGATATATTAAAGTCTCATAAGTACAATTAAATAAGCTATATTACAAATCCTTCTTCCTTACAGACTTTGATATATCATCAATACATATTTGTAGCCTAATCATAATTATATACAGTATAGGAAGGGAGAATGAATATTTTAAATTTATTGTGAACATTTATAATGTTCAATATATACTTAAGGCATTAAGCTTAAGGAATTAAGTATAATTGTAACTAATTAAAAATGTCATGTATGAATTCAAATAAATTTTTACTAAAAATTTGAAGTTTTTAAAATCAATTAATCGTAATTATTTAATGGAAGTATTTAATTATTTTACCAAAATGTTAAATAATAATTATGAACGCTATTTACTTAAAACCGTGTAAATTAGATTTGAACGGTAATTAACGCGACAATCTTGATGACGCAATATTCTACAAGATAATATGCGGATATTGCTGCATCATTTCATACATATAGCCACACGTAATTCTATTTTGATACTTTTTACAAAATCATCGTAGAACTATATATCGGAAAACGTCATTCTTATTAGAATAATTCTACTTCTATTTAAAATTTGTACACAATATAACTTTACACACTTACTAACTTACTATTTTTAGCTTTCAGTTTCAATTGTTTTCTTTGCATTAATACTAATTTTAAACTAAGTATTTTATTTAAAATTTGTAGACTAAAGGCTTCTTTTATATTTATATATATGTACATCATTTGTAAATACATAACATGTACTGCTAATCTATTTAAGTAACAATTTTTACCTTAGTAGGTCCTAAATTGAAATGTATCATAGAATACCTACTGGTAAAATATTAAAAAAAGTGTTATATAAATTGAATAGACTAATTAATAACATAATTTTATTATAGACAAAAAATCTGTTATCCATTATAATAGGACTTATATTTATTTTAGGAAGCTTAGTGAAAATAGAAGGAAAGTAGATTTTCCTTCAAATGTTGTAATGATTTTTTATTAACTAATTGAAATATGGCCCATAAAGAAACTATGCAACCAAGCCTCTTTAAGGAGGCTGCTATACAGATTGGAGCAGGAGGTTTTGCAGGTTTTGTAGAAGCTTCCATAATGCATCCTATGGATCTGATTAAGACACGCTTCCAACTGCAGGTCAAAATTAGTCAACATGATACTGTGTATTATACAGGCAGTGTATCATACATTTAAACATATTTTTATTTTGATGATTTGGTCATTGACATAACTACATAGGGATCAGGGTATACCTGGCCCGCGAAGCAGTTATGCCAATGATTTCAGTATTTTATTTTTATTGTTCGCATAATTTTCTGATCTTACATTATATATAGGAATTGGGGATTGTATGAAAAAAATGTATAAAAATGAGGGACTTGCAGCTTTTTGGAAAGGTATATTGCCACCAGTTATTATGGAAACTCCCAAAAGAGCTGTAAAAGTATGTAATCTAAAATTTTTGTATGACAGCATATATGAAGAGATTTTTATTTTTTTTTTTTTTAGTTTTTTTCCTATGAACAATATAAGAAGTTTTTAAGCAATAAGACATCACAACAAATGGTATGTATATTACCTGTAATTTTTTAAACTGAATTCTTCTAAATCAAACAAATTTTAATTACTTGATGGTCCTTATTCAGGTGCATTATTATGCAGGCCTTTTAACTGGTATAACTGAGGGTATTTTGGTTAATCCATTTGAAGTAGTTAAAGTACAAATGCAGTCTAATCGTAAACGTATCAGTGACATGCCATCTACTTTTGCTGTGACTCGACAAATTATTTCTCAACATGGCTTAGGGTTGAATGGGCTTAATAAAGGATTATCTGCCACAATAATGAGAAATGGGGTTTTTAATGCGTTTTACTTTGGAATATACAATTCCATTGTTCCTAGATTACAGAAACAAACAGATTCTATTTCAGACTTCTTTATTAAGGTAAGTGTGTTGCCTCTATGTTATATAGAATTATCTATCTAATCAATGATTTAATCAACAAATACCTTTTAGTTCTTTGCTGGTTTCGTGTCAGGTACATTAGCATCTTGCATGAATATACCTTTTGATGTTGCAAAAAGTCGTATTCAAGGTCCTCAAGGTGATATAGTATACAAGGGTACCTTACAAACTATTTACTTAGTTTATCATAGAGAAGGGTAAGAAACAACATTTATACATTTTATAATTGTCATGACTATAATTAATACTTTTGTATTAAATAATCAAATTAGTAATATTCGAAATTTTTTATTATTTTTATTTCAGATTTAAAGCTTTATATAAAGGGTTATTACCGAAAGTTTTACGATTAGGACCAGGTGGTGCCATTATGCTTATAGTATATGAAAAAATGAAAGTATACCTTACTATGCACTTTGGTGATTAGTTCGAATTTTAGCCTACCATATAGACTTAAATTATGCATTTTTTATTAACTTTATCAGAAAGGTTATACAGGAATAATGTTTCCTGATATCTGAGATTCAATTTTAGACTTAGCACACTATTCATCAGTTGTATTTGCAACATTTAATAGTATGTTTAATTAGTCTTTTTTACTTTTAAACAAGTTTATATAATAGATAAGTAATTATAAGAAATGCATATGATAATCATTTTTACATAATTTGGAAAACTTGTATAAAAATAAAATTATAAACTAAAATTATAATCATTTTTATTCATTATTATTAATAATAATGTGACCAATTATAAAGATAACTTATTAGATTTAATCATCTAACACAGAATCCAACCACTTTTCTAAATCCATAGGCTTAGTGGAGATACTAGGTTTAGTTGCAAGTTTGGTATCTGCAAGAAAATATTCCTAAACAAATGTTTAAATAAAGATTATGCTACAAATTCTAGCTATTTATACCAGCATTGTAAGATCCGGGCAAAGATTTTAAAATAGTTGAAGGTTCATCCACAGGTTCTTCTAACGACAGTAAAAAATCTAATTCTTCAGTTGTGTCTTCTACAGAACCCTGACCAGTTTCATTTTTTGAATCACTTGTAACATGTGTTTCTAAATTGCTTAAAATTTTATTATACTTCCCTTTACCCTGTTCTGCGATATTATAAATATTTGTTAACTGATCATTCTAAAATAATTAATATTATAATATAAACTTAAACAGATATGATAGATCAGTTTAAAAACATTCTTAAACTTACAGTAAAATACTTTGTGTCAATATCAACATTTTCATTGAATGGTATTGATTCTATTGCTGCAGATAACATGTTTAAATCAAGTGTAAAATATTCTGAGTATTTGTTAACATCAACATCCCACTTTTTTTCTGATTCAAAAACGAAATGATCATCTTCAGAAACTGGGGCATTTACCAAGAAATTAAAATCTTTTGTAACATTTTCTACAATATCTATAATATCTTCAAGGTATTGATCATCCTTTTTACTTTCTTTTTTTTCCTTCTCTTTTACCTTTTTACCTCTAAGTCAATATTATTATTATGCATGTAATAACCATAAATTTACATAAATTTGATACAAAGGACTATTACAAATTGAATAAAAAACTTGAACATAATACAAATAACCTTACCAACCTTCCTTGATTTCTTTTAGGGGGCATGACTATTTTTTCTCTTTATTTAGTTATATTCTTTTTTACTTCAAGAAATTATTGTTTATAACCTGCACCAAATGTAAGAATTGAAAAGAAAATCCATTTAAATTAATGGTTACTTTAAGTAACCTGTTTACTTGTACCGAAAATGCCTGGAGACTTATATATTTATACTGTAGTACTTAAGTACTTACATTTACATTAATTCATTAATAAATAAATACTGTTGATTCAATGTGACATTAGCGCATAGAACGTACACGATAGATCATTCATGCCATTTCTTTTCATATTGCACAATCGGAAGTACAGACATAATCAAAAACCTTACTCTTTCTATCCACCGTGCATTTTATGTTTTAAAAAAAGTAATTTTATAAACAACATTAGCATAATAATTATTTTTATTCATAATTAAATAATAAAACAATTAATTAAAAGGGTTAATAGTGCTCTAGAAACTATATTCTTAGATAATTTTGAAGAATTATATTTATGCGCGCTTATTCTGAAAGTAGTAGTACATGTACATTTCCAAAATTAGAATGAAGCTTTCGAAATACTTCCACATTTCTAAATTTATTATGATACAATAAATCTAGGGGGTTTCTTCTTTAGGGGATGGAATACTGGAACTAATAATACTTAATACACAAGATGGTACCCTTTGTTCCAAATCCTCCAGAGACATTTGTGACACTGTCTCTTCAATACTTTCTTCTTTGTCCTGTTTATCGCAGCTACAAGGTTCTAAAGGTTCTATAAGTCCTAAGCAACCTGTTTTGTATTGACAATCAATATTTTCAACCTATAAAACAAAATTGGACCATTTTTGCAATCAGTAATTTTTTTCCTCATTTTCCTTCCTACCTTTTATGAATTAAATTCAGTTATTAAATACGTACCTCTGATGGAGAGTATTCTATTATATCAATAAGATTTTCAGTTTGTAATATTTCGTTAAGAGAATATAACAATTTTTCACCTATACAGTCAATGAGTTGATCTTTATTAATAGCATCCTGTGTAATCTGTAAAGGTACCATTTTACAAGTAGAAATATTAATTAAAATTAAGATTAGCAATTGATTACAATTAACATGTAAGTCAATTCATTTGTATTTACTTGTGAAGCCTCATCAAAAAGACTTTTAACACGGTTTATAATACCCTTCAATGCTTTCAACTGTTTTTCCTTTTCCTGAACTTCTTCTAACAATTTTTGCTTATCATTCAGAGCTATTAAAATCTCTTTTTTAAGAGCTGGAATTTGCTTATCTTCTTTCTCTTTAGTTCGTTCAACAATACTATCCAAAATCTTTTGTAATTCAGAATACCGTCTATTGTATTTCTCTGCTTGTGCATAATACAGCAACAACTCTTCAAAATCCTACAACATTTTCCTACTTTTACTAACTCCAGCTATATATGTAGAAAGACAGGATCTTTCAATATATCTTATAATAAACCTAAAGACAGGACTTACTTAAGGCATAGCTAAAGCATGTACTATCATTCATCTTCTTTATTAATAAAAAAAGGTTTTCTAAGAAACTGAAATAATTGTAAGCATAAATATTAGTCTCACGTTAGCCATTTTGTGAATAATGTCTCTCTGTTTCAACACTGTTTTCAATGTCATTTTTGACTCAGTTTCAAATAGTTGACTCTTCAGTCTTAATGTTTCTTCAGCTTTCTTACATTCAATGTTAACACTTTCAAGTTCATTGTTGATCTCCAACATGTTATCAAGTTCTCTGTTCAATGCCACATTTTCCTGAACCACACGATGCATTATTTCTGCCATTTGTAGAGTTGTCGATTTGCGAAGTTCTTCAGACAGAACATGCAAACGTTCAGTCATTTCCTTCTGCATCCTATTATGCATATGATTTCCAGTGAGGGGAGTAAACTACTACTACTGCTAATAGTAAAAGTATAACATACAATGCTTTCCCTATGACAGCATTTTTTTCAGCTTCATAAAGTGCTTCTCTATGACGCTTTTCTTGCTCAGCCATTTCTAATTCCTGCTTTTCATATTTCTGCATCAAATCAAGACGTGCTAGTCTCCAATCTTCTAGCGCATTTAATTTACCGGCTAACGATAATACAAGATTAATGAATTCACGAGAAAATAAGAAATTTTCGAAAGTTGATTTAGAAGATATAACACACCAGTCAATTTAACTTCGGCGCTCAAATTGCTCTCCATTTGACGATATTCCATTTCCATTGCATCCTCCTTTTTCTTGTAAGCTTCCAATTCCTCCTTTCGTAATTCTTCCAAGACTGAGAGCCGTTCATTGTGCTCTTTCGTTTCTAGTGCCTTCTCTTCCAAGTTTCTCTTCAGATACGCTATCACATCCGCGCGATCCTCTTCCAATTGTCGGAGTTTCTCCTTCGCAATTTCTGCTTGCTCTTCTAATTCTTCGTTTCGACTTCTCAATCTAACAGAAGAAAAATGAATTTATAGCTCTTCTTAGGATCTCCCTGGAATCCCATTTCTTTAGATTCGAATTATACCATCGATCACTATTAATCGATATCTCGCACTCGCAATATTTCATTTTTGTACGCACATGCACACATACGCATGTAGTACTCACCGTGCCAACTGTCTGTTGTTTTCTAATATTTCTTGTTCGTACGACAAGGTCTCCCTTTCGTTTAAACACCTTTTTTTTACTTTCTTCGCCTTTCTACCTTTACCCCTTTTTTTTCTTGCTCGTTGCATTTTTATCAACTAAAATTACGAATCGTTGCACGAATAATTTGAATTCTTCAACGTTACATCAAGAACGGCTGGAGGATCTCTCTTGTTAAATCGATAAGCTGCTAGTTTCACGGTAACAGAAGTAACCAATTTACTTGACCAGTGATATCCAGTTTATTTGAAATTGATTTTCTAAAGAATTCAATAATAATTTTGTTACTTAAGTACTTTGTGTATAATGAATATAAAGTAATTCTGATTGTCGTACGTTTTGAGAATACAATTATGTAATGCTTTAATTATTATTATCTAAAGAAATAAACAATACACCATACAAAATTTTAAATTGAAAAATTATAACTTTCTTACGACATACATAGCATAAAAATTTAAAAGCTCTTCAGTAACGTGATGCAAAAAATTCAAAAAATTGTTTCACGCTACCTAGCGGCGTTTTACAAAATCAATGCTTTATTACATCGCACGTTGACCGTTTAAAATTTTGTTATTGTTACAAAATGGCCTGCAGTCAAAGTTACATGCCAAACTATTTTGCTATAAATGATATTTTGTGCACTGAAGAACGATTAACATGCACGATTGAAGTTGAATTACCTGGATTAGGTAATATAGATTTCAAAACGAAATATGCATTATTTTATTTTGTAGTTACTACTAATATTTACGAATTGTATAAATATCAGTTTAGTTAAAATGTGCAATCTGCGTTTTTAAGGTTGTTTGGATTCTTCATCCCAATCTGAAAATTTAAAAGTAGCATCAAAAGTGGAATTTCCATTATGGTTAGCAGTGTCATTGAAAAATTTAAGAAATCCTGTAGTTAGCGTTGATATACCAAAAATATACAAGGAAGGATATAGGTTTGTTTTTTTATATTTTTTTAATCTTATTTATTAAATCATTGTTCATATTGACCCTTCTGGTACATAGACATTCATATTCGTTCACAATAATTTTTCACGTAGTAAATTCATTTATGTTTAATTATGTTTTGTTAGAGAAATTTTAAAAGCGGATGCTGATGCTGTTGTTTTAAGCAAGTGGAACCCATTCTTTTATGAATTAGGAATGCATGTGCGGAAATTAAATGACAGAGATTCTGAACAAATCACGGATAGTTTATTACAGGTAACAAATTGATGAACTTATTAGACTATATGAAAGAGTGGGTTTTTTAATCTTGAACTCATTTATTTAAGAACATTAGAAATTTTGTTATATTTTTTTCAGACATTTAAATCTCGTTTTCGTTTAGTTATGGATTGGGCCCAAAATCCAATATCTGATCCTACATTAGGGAATCAACTTCCTAGACTCGAAAGAGAATTATTTTTTAGTGGTAGGAAAGCTAAGGTTAGGCTTTTAGAGTGGTTAAAAATGGGTACTAATAGTATACTTCCTTCAGAAGTTACTGCAAATTTGAAAAAAAGGAAACGTGCAAATTATGAATTACAATAGTATTCTTATTTTACAAAATATGAGACTTAAAGAGGAATGTTTTACATTTTGATCAAGTCATTTATAACATAGATTTCTAATTTAATGACAGCTTAAGTAATTTATAATATATATGAATTGATGGTGAAATGTAGAAAGTGTTATTTTTTAATTAAGGAGACTAATTAGATGTTTACTGCCTTTATTATATGTATAATACAAATTTTCTTATAACTAAATAACAATCAATTAAGGAAGAAAAATTATTTACAATTGAAATAATGGTTATATGTTGTGAATGATTTGTCACAAAAGCTTATCTATGAATTGACTTATTAATGAACTGTTTATCTTGGTAACTTTTAGCTCACAACCCATATAAAAATAATCATTTTTCAAATATTAAATCTTATACACAATAAACATAGAACAAATAAAGGAATTAGTTACATAAGTTTTAATAAACATTTTTCAATTTCATTACAATTTATGATTGTTTTACTATGATCCTTATATTTATGTTAAAATATTCTATAATGAAGTTGAAATAATCTAACAATAAATGTTGCAAAAATCATGAGACTCGTGATGACAATTTTTGGAGTTAAAATTCCACATAAAGAACTACTAAAAATTTTAAGGCCTGTGATGAAAATGATATAAATATGATAATTGTATGAAGAAAATTGATAATTTATTTGTTTTTCAATGTTGTTTTATATATTGGTTGCATTGTAAATTATTTTAAGCATAACTCAAGATGAAAATGTATTATATTCAGCAAAATTATATTATAGTACAAAATAAATATCAAAAGAAAAAATTGTGCAGAAACTTGTTATAGGTTCTCCTATTAATTAACTAGTTTCTTTGTTTGTTAATATATTTAACTAGTTCTTTAATAATATTATCACTTTCACTAATTCATTTACATTCTGCATGCATGCACACATGCATACTAGATAAAAAATTATTTATATATTTATAAACTAAATTCCACATTACTTATTAACAATATATAAATTTTTATCTTAAAATCTTATCCTACTTCTTGCTATTCATTCATAGATTTAATATTTAACAGAAGTTGCTATAAACATTTGGAACTAGCAATTTGTTTAATTGAATTATATCTTATATTGAAACTTTGTAAAAAATATTTGGATTATGCAAGTGCATATAAAATATTAGTATGAATATTTATTTACCTTTATTCTAATGCAGTATTTCAGATAGAAAAATTAAACAAATTGTACTCCAAATGTATAAGAAATTAACAAAAGTATGTATACTCCTTTCCTTAAAAAAAAATTGCATTGCAATGGCGTGTGCTCCTCTCTTTGTAGAGAGAGGCGTTAATTATTTTCTAACGATTTTTGATTTTTTACATGGAATGTCATCCGGTGCATATGTAGCACAAAACTTGTAGTGAATAACATGAAATTTTGCAAAAATTTTTTGTGTATTTTTTTAAGTGGATGATTTGTTGATGTCTTCTATGATATTATGCATTTTCTTTTCAGTTCATACTAAAAAATATTCCAAAATGTTCTGTACTTTTTAAAAAATAAATTTTGGAGCCTCATTTTAACTTTCTTTCATTTCAATAAACATTCGTATGTATATATTTGCTACTATATGTGCAAGCAAAATTTGTAGACTAGTATTTTAAAATCAGCAAATATACATGGTAACTTTCATGTACTACTTTTTAGACAAGAATATAAGTATTTCTGCAAATCATTAAGCATAATTGAAAACAGTAAAGAATAATGCAATATTGTGTTATCTATTGTTGCAAACTAAATGTAAATATTTTTTTGTACTGCGCAAGGATATTAAATAAACTGCTTGTAAAAAATCAATGTTCATTAAATAGAACTTATGCTTAAAAATACTATATACAGCATTTAATTAAAAACATGTTTATTCAGATGAATATTTGCTGAAATGATTGGAAAGTGCTTGATATTGCACATCGGCTATTTGGAATATTTAAAGTATCTTTAATTTATAAAGGCAGCTAAAAAAATATTTCATTATTATAATTATTACTTGTTTTGTATGTATAATGCATACAATGCATATACAGTATAGTAGGGATAACAAAATATTTATTGCATTAACAAAAATATTCTCTGTAGAAATATATATTATAAATAATTAATAAACCCTTTGTATAAATAACACTTTACTTATATCTTAGAAACGTAACAATTAAACTTACTTAATATTATTATTATATTCAGAGGTCGGTCGTTTATATTTTATTGCGATCGTATAAAACTAAATCGAATTAAAATGTACTCTTGACAAAGATGAATATTAAAATAGGAAACGTTGTATGTTTATTAAATATGTTACGATAGAAAATATAATTCATATGAAAGCGATGAGTTTAAAAAATCGTCAAAAGATTATTCCTTTGATTTTTATCAAATTTCTTATCAATGATTTCATGGTTGCATGAAAATATTATTGCTGAATACATGTTACACAGAAAAGTAGAACATTAACATAGTTAAGTTGACTTTTTAGTGACAGTGTCACTTAATCGACCGATTTTGATTGAACCTTATGATTAAGGTAATTAAGAATTAATTGAGCAATTGATTGAGCATGATGTAACCAGAAATTCGAAATTTCATATTGCATTTTATAATTTTAACATACCAAATTCAAGCATATATTTTGATATGCAAGAAATGTTTGGAAGCTATTTTTTAAGAGATCTTAAAAAATATGCTTGTAAAAATTTACAAATAAAAAAGGAGTTTAATTTATAAATATTTTAATGAAAGTTAATATTTAAAAACTGCTTAGAATATCGTGAGAGATCGCTAAAGTCAGTTTCTTGTCACAAATGTCTAAATGTATTAAAAGAACTCATTCTTACTTTGGGATCTTATAAGATCTTGTATGATTGTCGCTGCATCAAGCATTTTAACCAACCGCGAATTCATTGGCTCGCGTCTTAAGAATCTCGACATTTTGAAATAATTCTTCACTACTTCTGACATTCAGAGTCTTTCCATTTTTTCAAAACGTATTTTAACATATTGTTAAAGTTCGGATTCTTCAACAATTACAAATCGTTATCTAAAGATCCTGATTCTCTCGTGGCACATAAGTGAAAGTCTTGTACATTTCTTAACAGTAATCTTCGTGAAAGCCTTTTGCAATCTTTAACACCATAAGTTTTACAATTAGAAATTTAAGGGGATGTGACCCTGGAATCTACAATGCTGCTGCATAAGTTAGGTTAAGCTACTGGAAGTAGCTTATACATTTTGAAGGTTAAAAATCTCCCAGTTTTGTATCAAATTATAGCGTTGCAGAATCTTTCCACTGTTCCACTCGTCCAAATATCCTTAAAAGGTCGATTCACTTTCGAGACTGGGTTCTTGCTTGAACATTCTAAATCCAGTTACACAAGTCACATCTTCTTGGCTCTGTATAGGTGTAAGATCCCTCAGAATCATAACAGGACTTCCGCTAGTCAGCATGTGATCTTGAGGACTCAACGGTGGTGCATTGGCCGGCGTTAAAGGACTGCTAGGACTTTCGTTGCTGCTCACGTAACTCTCCGGTGCGTTTGAGATCGGTATAGGTGTCGTAGCACCATTTATTTCTGCCGTCGCACCACCCAGCAGCATCTCTTGCAGCAGATTATCAATATGTGCTACTCCGAACAGCCTCACAAACTGTATCTGTTCGATCATCTGCCAGGAGATGGATTGCAGAGCTGGTAAAGTCAAAAGTATCTCGCCGAATCGACCACGGCTGTCGTACTGTCGATCGCTGATATAATCTTCCAAATTAATCTGGATTTGGTAGCGTAGTTGCTTGATTCGCTGTGGTTCGCTTAAGCCCTTCGCATCTGTTAACAGAGGACACTGTTTTAATAAAACGAATGTAGGGTTTTTGTAAATTTAAACGATGGTATTAGGAATGCGTGAGCGAAGATGAGATGAAAAAGCAGAGCAAGCCTGCGATTGTTTGCAATTTGCTTCAGCGTGACGGCGATGACCGCGCCGATGATCAATTAAATCTCATTGAGACAATCGTTCTCGCGTGCCGGCAAATCTTGGCCGAATGACACGCAAATTCTACGTCATCTTCGGTCGATCATACGCCCCGAAATGGCGATACTTACTGGGGTCGAAAAAGACAATGGCTTTCAAACAAGCGAATTCGGTGTCATCGATTTGCACTTCGTTCAGAGGCTTCACCAGCTCGTCCATTACCCTGATGCCGACCTTGCTGATGTCCAAGTCCTGGTTGCGGCCCTCTGCGGACAAAGATATGACTGATAACCACGGTTAAACTGTTCCTATCGGCTTCTGTTACCAATCGACTGAGCCCGGATACAGTGTGAATTATTAAAAGCATGGAGGACCAATAACCAAGTCGAATCCCGTTTGCAGTCATGCTACTGCGATTGCGACGTGAAGGCCGGACTCAGTCTACTAGCTACTCCCCAATATGCGATCATGCAATTCTTATAACGAGATTATCGGTTCTCTACTAATTAACATAACGTGGAGATTTCTGCATAGACGTCAGTCGTTGACGCACATAAATCTAAAACCGAACTCTCGTTACGTACTGAATATTCAAGTAGTTTATCACGAAATAGCCAAATTAATAAAGGAGACAGTGTTAGTCAAGTTTTTAATGAACTCGCATGCAGTGTTATTCACTCACCCACTCCCCTAACAATTATGTCAGACCTACAAGCAGAACATCTAATAAAATATATTTATAGAAACGTCGTACCGAATTTAGTAAAAGAACCGTTCGCGATTTTCGTTGCAATCTTATCTGTCGATGACATCGAATGGAGTAATACGATGTAATCTTTATTGTGCCGGTAATACCTTCAGCTGTTTCATTCGACCCTATCTATCAGAAAAATATTTTGACGCGATAATCGTCGATAAGGATAAAGACTAATTGTTTTTTTCGCTTCAGAATTTAACGTTCATTCAGAATGGAAGAATAAGGAAGACTAAACATTCAGCTGTCCTTCGATTCTTCTTTGAAATTAGTTCATCTAAGACTAATCTTGCTGGGTCTGAAAACAATTTATCGTGTCATTGAGTGTGACAGAAACGTTCAAGGTGATCGAGATAAATCCTTATTCTTGAATTCTGGTCAAGATAATGATTATTGCTGTTGCTATGTCATTGCTGTTACTATAATTACTGTTATAAATATTTACAATAGCTATTACGACTGTTGACTATTACGACTATTACTTTTATCTTTCAGCTTAATCCTAAAACATGTATCAAAAGATGCAGTGTTAGATGAATATTAGTCTCAGTGCTAACAATGTCGGTTAGTATTTAAACGATTCGAAAACTATCCACGATAACGGATTTCATTAATACACAAAGAAAGTCAGAGTACGATATTAATATCCGTTATCAAGGAATTAATCGGAACAAACAGACGTTAAACCAACACCTAAATATAGAATGAAGTTCAGAATAGCGTACCAGGACAGTTCTTAGTGATGATGCAGTTGTTACCCAGAAGAAGAACATCCTTCAGTTGCATGCTGCGCCTGGCGACACCCAGGAGAAGGTGTTCTCCAGCGTGTGCCCTTAGGAGAGCGACCTGATCGTCTAAGGTTAATTCGCTGAACGCGGGTATGTACTTAGCCCACTCGACCAGGATCAGAAGCTGCTGCTTCATGCTGTCGCAGACGTCGTTTATGTTGGCGATCTGCTTGGTGCTCAGGTCGATATCGTTACCCGGACTGCCTAGCTGTTGAAACAGAAGATGGAATTAGCCAACATATTTACGAATGTTAAACAATTATGTGGATGTCAAGAATTTTGAGATTTTGAGCTTCAAATTTAAGTGGTTAAGAAATTTCTTGTGTTTGAAATTAATTCTATGAACTGAACATAGGAGAACTCGTACTGTTTGCGTATGCTCGAATTTAAATATTTTTGACTTCGTTTAAGGTAGAAAATTACGATTCATTCCCCAAGAAAATGACCGGATGTCTGTCCGGCTTGGCATTTACATTAAGAACCTTGGTATTATTCTCAGGGTCCTCATTAATTCTCCTTCTCATAATTATTGCTGCCATTAAATTCGCTTCATTAAACGAATACACAAAGCGGACCATAAATTTGCATAGCTAAGTTTGAAAAACTCTATGTCTTGTATAATCTCCCTACCCCTATGCTTTTATATGCTCCTTATGCTTTTATATCTCTATTCTATCAAATTAGATTTCAAAATCTGCAACTTCAGTATCAGAATTCCTTTGTTCTTCAACAAAATGAATTTAAACTGACCTCGAGAGCGGCGCCAACTTGTCTGCTGAGCATTTCAGCCTGCAAAAGGGAAACAACCGAGAGCCCACTTCCGTTGTTCGTCTGCTCCTCGTAGCTCGGCCTTCTACAACTTATCCGGTCCCTTTCGTTCTGTACAGCTACATAAAAATCGAAAGATCATTATACACCGGTGTTTTCGTCGCGATGACTTATAGGTTGATTCACTTTCGTTATTCTCTTTTATTTTAATTCTTATGCGTTGCGGTTGCTACGTTTGCATTGAATCACCGATTAATCGCCGGGGAAACAATATGAAAGAGATCCTCACCTTCCTTCTTCATGCCCGCTTTGAAACATTTTCTTAATCTGCAGTACCTGCACTGGTTTCTTTTGTCTTTGTCCACTACGCAGTTTCTGCTAAATCTGTAAGAGAATATTTGTGGTTGAGGATTCTTTTTTAGTTTATTGGGGAAGTGGATGTGGAATAAGATTGTTAGGGGTATGAGTAGTAAGTGTAGGAATGTTTCTATACATAGATGTACAATATGGATGTACAATAGGGATGTACAATACACAGACTTCTTTAGGATGCAAGTCTAGTATGTGCATGTTGAGTGAACTAGTCTAGAGATGTAGACTACCTGAGAATATTAAGGTTTCTACACACAAATATGAGTCTACATGGATCTACAGATGTGTCTAGGAATATAGACTTAAAGAAAGACCTAGGTATAAGCATGTGGAGATGTAATGTAGGGATGTACCTATAATACACAGACCTCTAAGATACAAGTCTAGTATGTGCATGTAGAGTAGACTAGAGATGTAAGCTATGTATCTGAGAAGATTAAGATTTCTACTCATAAACATCTACAGATGGGTCTAGAAATATAGACCTGAAGAAAGACCTAGGTATAAGCATGTGAAGATGTGAAGTTGGACAGACAAACTTCTATGGAATGGAACTAAGGAAACCAAACCAACCTGCAAGTATAAAGGTGGTTTTTCCTGACCGACCGTCGAAAGAAACCCTTGCATCCATCACAGGAAGCGGCACCATAGTGTTTTCCAGTGGCGCGGTCTCCACAAATGGCGCAGTGTTGGGAGAGCACGCCACCCACACCTGATCCTGGCAGACCGAGGACCGAACCCCCAGCTGCGCCTGCACCCATACTCAGATCGGCATCTATAACAAGGAGAATACAATTTACTTAAGTTTCATATGACAAATTTTATTGGAGTGGATTTTGTTCAGGGAACATTTGGGTTTAGGAGTCATGTTCTCTTGAGATGATAAGGCGACTCTTTGCACTCATAGGCTGTACTTTACTTAATACAATTGTAGATATTTTTTGTGGTATTATAGGTATTGGTGTGGGTATCTTTTACTTAAATCTGTAATGTTATGAGTAGAATGTGGACTATAGTAATAATTAATATTAGAAAAGTAACTTCAGAAGAATTTATTGAACTTATCAGCTAAAAAGTTTCAAGACTTGGTCTGCCAATACCTTCAATTGCAAACTTCTCTTAAACTTTCCCTAACTTCCCTTAAATTTCTCCATATCTCCCAGATCTCTCCCCACCTCTCCCAGACCTCCCCCAGTAAAATTTCATTTAATCTAAAAATTCGCCAAAACCTCAAGAGCACAACAAATTAGAACCTCTAATTATAAATAGATATCGAGCAGATTTATTCGCGAGATATGTATCAACGTCAATTCGATACGTATCTCTCCCAAAACGAGAGTGAAAAATGACTTTTATCTATTCCCCTGGAAATTTCGGATAATCGTAAGTTTTAACAAGAATCATCCTCCGAGTCCAGATAAAGCTACGTTCAATATTAATTCAGTTTGATCTCGGCAATAAACATACTATGAAACTAACAGGATAAACGGGACACTATCCGAAATCTCGTTTCGAGAACAAGAATCATTTCCTTATCGCTCAGAGACGTATAAATAATGATATTTCAGAGATAAAGAACAGCGATACGTCGATCTCTTTCCTAGCGTGTTTTCTTTACGAAACTTCTGCTGGTAATAAGCCTACTGATAAATGAGCTCTTTATCAATCACGCACACCAGCACGCACATCGTAGTCTTTGTTGTCTTCTCGGACATTTTCCTGAACAAATATAATTTAGAACCGTCGAATTCTGTGCACATTAGGTAAGAGTCTTACGAAAGCGTAATTCTTTTTCGTGTTGGAAATTATCGGGAAATTGACATTTTGAGGTACGATCGTTTTGAGTTACGGCCATTTGCATTTTGCATATTTTTGCATAATGGCGAGGTAAGGAGAATGTTGCAGTTTTAAGTACAATTTGTGAGCCTATTCTTGTCATAGCTTTCAGTCCCATAACTCCGAATCTGATTACGATATTTTTTAAAATTACTAACTAAACAAACAGCCTCGCGATTTGCAAATGCAAGAAATTCAAATTTATCCAAACAAATTGTGCGCTCGTCCTGTACGTTTACAAAGCAGCGTTTAAAGACGCGTAAACACTTCAGCACGAATTTGTCTGAAAATACCGATAGCATCATAAAATTCTTCACTCTTTTTATCTTCGGCATTATTTACGACATTCTGACCATTTCGATCGTTTTATAGCACGGCTTTTCGAGTTTGTTCTCCCAAATATTACATAACGTTTCTCGAATTACGAATCTCTGGAAATTGCAAAAAGTTTCGGTTTTATTGTTACTAACTGAAAATTACTTTAACAAACAATTCAAATGTACGATATACCATTTAAATTTAAATGAATACGTTTATGCAAATACTTCCGTATTTACGGAGGTATTGAAAAGCTTTTTGAAATGAATTTTAATTCCCTGAACATTTATGAAACGTCACAAAAATACGTCATGTTCGGTCAGAAATTTTTTACGATTTTATGTTTTCTTCTGTCGCGAAAATTTTTCAGTAATGTCACAGCTTATGTTCACAGACTAACTTTATAAAACGTCACAAAAATACGTCACGTTTAGTCAGAAATTTTTAACAATTTTAATCTTTCTTTTATCATGAAAATTTTTCAGTAATGTCACAGCTTATGTTTACAGACTAACTTTATAAAACATCAAAAAATACGTCACGATTTTATGATTTCTTCTATCGCGAAAATTTTTTAGTAATGTCACAGCGTAACAAAATATATTTTCATAAAAAAAATTGAGATATAAAAAAAGAATGTGTGTACAGATTTATAATGTTCGTATTTCAGAAATTCCAGTAATGTATGCAGTTTAGCAACGAGCTAATAATATTTTATTCAAATAGCTGCAACTACAATATGTATCTTAAGAATTATGCACGTTCGCCGTGCATACATAAAAAAAAGGTCGTAAGTAATAAATGTAAGTTGAATTTAAATTAATTCCAGATGCGAAATAATTTAAACACGATTACTTGCTGTTTCTTCGACATCGCATATCTAAAAGTGCATGTAACTTAATTTACGAAGAAGACGGCTTTACAATTATATTTTGATGGTAATAGTTCAGTAATTTCCTATTTTTTATTTTAAATAGAAGAGTTATGCAGGGCCGCAAGTGTATCGGAGTCTTCGGGAGACTTCGTGCGTCTTCGGAGCTTCGCGCGCTGTGATGGCGGAACTACCGTAATTCGAAAGTTTAGAAATTTGGAAATTTGAGAATTGGAGGATTGAGAGATTTGGAAATTCGAGAAGTAGGGATTTGGAGGTTTGATAATTTGAAGATTTGATCGCTGAGAGATTTGGAAATTCCAGGAGTTGATAATTTTGTATATTATAAATTTCAGAATTTGACGATTGACAGATGTTTAATCTTCGTGCGTCTTCGCGGATCTTCGCGGATCTTCGCGTGTTACAATGGCGGACCTACTCCCACAATTCGAAACTTCAAAAATTTTTGAATTTAAAAATTTACAAACTTGAAAACTTGAAAACTTGAGTATTCCACGATTGAAAAATTAATAAATTACAAAAGTATACCTATAAATTCGGTAATTCATAAATGTGAAAATTTAAAAATCCAAGAACTTAAAAATGAAAAAACTTCTACAAGAACTTGCAAAATTGGAAAGTTGAAACTTGAAATAAATGCATAATGCCACACACGCTGGACCACCTATCTTTTGTATGAAGTAAAAGGTGAACAGCTGACTTAATGTTATTTCGCTACATCGAAACTACGTGTTATTTCAACACCGTTTCGCCTATTTTTACGAAGATGTGCGATTTCTAAACGACTATCGCGAACAGTGTTCGGAATAAAGCAAAAATAAAGTGTATAAATATTTGAACGGCTGGTTCTGTTTCGAGAGATCATCGATACTTACCACTTGAAACAACAGAGTGGATACAGTTTGATCCGAAGTTTACATATTTCGGATTTCCAAGATTTTTTGCGACTATTAGATATTTTCCGAGATGTAACTTTCTTACTCCGTACAAAGTTTGCTTTGATTTCAGTATTATTGTTTATTGAACGATAGTGCAGAAATATAGTTTCTACGAGGTGAAAACATCGAGTTAGGTCAACAATCGGGTCAAGTATGTAAAATACTCGAGGGCATTGAGATAAATTCGAATGTTTCTGATAAACTACTTGCAAAATGTCTATTGACTACGAAACAACTGATAATATAGAATGTTTATTAATATCGTTGTCGATTTAATTGCAAATTTCTGTTTTACCCATTTTTTATTTTTCGTTCAATTAAGTTCGTTTAATTAAGTGGATGTTTTACCATCTCTATCGTTAATAACAAATACGAAGTACAGTGTGTTCCTCATATTTTAAGGAATACGTACAACAAGAGACACTAGACAAGAAAACCTAGAGAGAGACACATTACAATTTAAATTCCCAAATAAAAAAAAACCAAGGGTGCGCATATGCATAGTAGAAGTATGGCGGTCGAAAAGAATAGTTTAAACCCACACATTCACCAGTAATTTATTTCCGATAAATATTTTGTCACATCTCTGTAACATTCATCTGTAATTTTTATCTGATATATAGTTTTCCATTTTCTTACAAGTTATTTGCAATAATCATTTCCATAATACATATATTTTGTAGAGCAGTCATTTTATATTCTTTTCTTTAGAACTTTTCAACGCCGAAAAATTGACAAAATACCTCGAAAGACAATGTCAGTAATACACAGAAAATTTGGTACAAATATATTCCTAATTATTGGAGATTGACATGAAAGCAGTTTTACTTAATTTAAATTTCCCGCTGCTTTGTACGATCAATTTAAAGGGATTTCAAGAAAGTGTCGTTTTTGATTTACTGCAAATCTGCAAATGTTGATGTTTACCAAGTATTTAGTCGAACAGGGAGGAGCTTATAGCAAAAACGTTTCGCAATGCGAGCAAGATAGGAAAAAGAATGACTATCGATCGTCTGGGAAAATGTTATAGCAATAAAGTTGAATAAATGTCACGTTTTAAATTATTTCAAGGCCTGTCAACTTTTTTTTTCTTTCCTCTTTTTTTCGCTGCGTGCCGTCGATATCTGTCGTTGATTACGCATAATTATCGATATTACTCGATCGAATATCGGCAATCCACAATAGAGACACTTTTTCCTTCTCTTTCGTTTTTCGAATAATTGAATCATTCGAATAATGAATCGGCGAAGGTCTCTTTAGGAAGAACGAGGTCATTAATCATTTATCGCGATATCGCGGTTGTTTTGTCTTTCTTTCAGATTTTTTACCGTGACTTCTTCGTGTATTGCGTGTCTAATATTTCAGGTGATAACAATCGTTGTATTAATAAAATCTTAATGAAATAATAAGGAAGAGAGGAAATAGGATAATAAAGACTTAAGGACTTAAGGAATAATAGTAAGGCGATCATAGAGGATTTTATGAAGGCTTCACAGAAACAGGGAGGTATACTATAGGTACTGTACTAGTTACTATACTAGGTAAATTCTGGAAATATTTTCTGAACCTTAATGGAAGTTTGTTGTAGGCCTAGGGAAGCCTTAGAGGGTTTCTGTGGATCTTGGAAAATTTTAGAGGGACTCTAGGGTGGTACTAGGGAAATTTGAGAGAGTTTCTATGGATCTTAGAAAATTCTAGATAAATTCTATGGTGATCCTAGGGAAATTTTAGAGAGTTTCTGTGAACCTTGGAAAATTGCATAGAAATCCTAAGGTGGTCCTAGGGAAATTTTAGAGAGTTTCTGTGGACTTTGGAAAATTCTAGAGAAACCCTAGAGTGGTTCTAGGGAAATTTTAGAGAGTTTCTATGAACCTTAAAAAATTCTAGAAAAAGCCTAGTGTGGTCCTAGGAGAATTTTAGAGAGTTTCTATGGACCTCGGAAAATACTAGAGAAACCCTAGGGTGATCCTAGGGGAATTTTAAAGAATTTCTATAGATCTCAGAAAATTCTATAAAAACCTTGAAAAGGTCAAAAAATCCCCAAAAAATTTTAAGAAGTCCTTAAAAATCCAATAAGGTCCTAATAACATTAAGATAAAATAACCTTGACAATAAATATTACAACTAAAAATTGTCAAATAAAAATAACACTATTAAAACAAAGTAAAATTTATTACTCAACATTTCACCAAAATTTAACAGGACATCGCAAGAATAAAATGCAACATGATCTATATACACAAACGTCCACAAAACGAATACGCAAAGTCGTCATCGACGCGTGCGATTATGCAAAATGTAATATTGATTTTATTTAGCGACGTACACCGAAGTAAAATGAACGTGACCTGCCTTAACCGAAGCCAAAGTCTAGTTCCTGACCCTATTTGCTGGTATCTTTTAACGAGCCGTCTTCGATGATGCGTCTCGATACGCAGCGAGTCGATAGAAATTTCATCGAATCGACACTTCCGTTCACTAACAACTACAAAAATAAAACCTTTCGAACTTTCTCTGTTAAGGGAATTTTTATCGGACGCAAATATCGACTTTAAGGCTGTCTTCTCATGAGAGAATTCGCCGGGCTATTTTGCTGACGCGCGATGACAAGCAGAACTGACCCTCGTGACGTAATCATTGCGATTCACTAGCTACCTCCTCCGTTCTCGTATAATGCGTTTACACTGACGGACATATGTGTTCGTTAAAAAAGAATGCGTCGGTAAATCTGGTATTACTTGTCACTTTTCGTGATTAGTTACAAATTTGTTACGGAAACTAAATAAGGTTCGTAAACTTTACAATCATTTGGAGTTAACCGGTTTCATAGGCCTTCACGGTATCTAAAATTACTGGTACTAGGATTCAGGGATTGAAACATCTTTTGAAAATGTGATGGAGCTCTTAGAGTCGTTGTGGAACCTCTAGGCACTTTCTAGAATCGAACACTCTCTACTCAAGGTTTTCTTACGATTTCTCGAGGATCTTGTAATTGTGGAATCTCCAAATCTTCCTGGGTGGATTATTGTGGAACATAGGAACCTTAGAGACCTACTTAGAATTTCCTAAGATGTATCAGAAGTTTGAGTACCTTTAATCTGAACCCTGAGTCCAAACTTTGAGTCCACACCCTAAATCCAAACCCTAGGTCCAAACTTTGAAACCAAACCCTAGGTCCACACTTTGAGTCCAAACCCTAACTTCAAACCCTAAGTTCAAACTCTAAGTCCAAACTCTAAGTCCAGACCATAAGTTCAAGCTCTGAGTTCAAACCCTAAGTCCAGACCTTAAATCCAAACCCTAAGTCCAAACGCTGAGTTTGAACCTCCCTCCATCTATTCCTTCCCTATCTTATTTACCCAAACTAATTATGCTCGCAATAAAGTTATAATAATAACTCTAAACCTCGACGTTCAACATTCACATAAAGTTTGGTGTCAAAAGTTCAGCAAAAGACCTCTTTTTTACCACCACATTTTTTCCTTCTTGTACACAACTTGATTTTACGACCACAATTTAGATTTGCAGTTACAGGAACAAAACGGCAATATCGATGCTAAGCATCTCCCATCGAAGAGATCAAGGCTCTGGGTCACTAGTCAATCATTCTTGTTTCTTTTTCTCTCCACGTCTTTTTTTTTTCGTTACCTTTGAATACGTCGTTACAACACCGCTCGCTCGGTGTCAAGGTGTTGCTCAATAATTCTCATCGAGAGTTACGAAAAAAAGGAGACTGCCACGTGTTTTTGCACCAGGGACACCTTTATTTATCGCGCTGTTCTAATTTCTTTTCTGTAACATCATCTATATTCATCGATGTAACCCCTTATGCGATAATCACTTGCGTCGGCAATTAATTTTTTGTGAGATCTGCATGGCTTTTGCAACGGTGTCGTGAACTCTGCAACCCCCTTCGTACACTGGGTTCTTCCACAGGTTCTCGTAAGTGATGTGCTGGATCAGCATACTGGTAGAATTTAGTATACTGACAAAATGATTTCGTAGAATATATTTATTTACTTTACAACGTCAAGTTTTACAATACAAAATGTTTAAATTCCCTTTAGAATCCAACCTTGACTCAATAGAAGGATCCTTAAGGTAGCAACCTTCGGGTCTGACACGAATCCAACGCAAACCCGCTTCAGAAATATTTACACGCGTGTGACACTAGACAAATTTTACGTAACACTCGAGCCTGTATAAAGGCTAAAATTAGTCGTGTGGATTCGAAGTTGATCGAGCGCAATGAACAACTACAACGCGTACTACACCGTGTTCTCTTCCAGTCAATTGCGTTACCAATTAAGTGACGGATTGTTATACGAATTCGGTCGAATTCTTTGAGAAACAGTGAGCTTGGTATAAGCTGGAAACAGATTCCAATATCCCTTAGATAATTTCATTTTATTCAGTAGACATAGACGGTGATCAGACAAAAAGAATACACGAGGAGAACTTTATATTTTGCTTGTATATCAATTTTATAATTAAAATATAATACTTGTAGAATTTTTCACGTGTGTGATTAAAAGAGAGAAGTTGTGAAAAGATGTGAATCAGAACCTTGAATTTCGTGCATCAAAAAATTAAACAGTTGCTATATTATACTTGTATATTAATTTTATAAAATTATAAATATAAAATGCAATACTTGTAATATTTAAAATATAATACTTTATAATTACAATATAATACTTATAAAATTTTTCAAAAGGTCCGTAAAGAATGCAAATCAGTGAAAGACCCTGAACGACCTTCACCTCCCCAGAATAATTTTTTTGTGAATCCGCAACGTTGTAATTGGGGATGACAGAGAGAGAGAGACTGGTCGAGCGCCAACAAAGAAGCGTTTAACGCACAATTAAAATTAATCTTGAATCGACGGGAAAACACAGATGGAACGGTTTCACGATTCGCGCGCGTGGAAAACTTTCCACGTTTCTTGCGAACCAAGAAGTCGACGACGCCTTTTATCTCGGACTTGTAAAGATCTCTTTCGCGACGAACAAAAAACGTAACTTTTTTTTGTCTTTCGTTATTTTTCCTTTCCTCGGTTAGCTAAGCTTCATTTTCATAATTACTTTCATGTGTTGTTTCTTTCTTATTTCCTTATTTTGCGCGGTCGTGCGAGGATGCGCTTGGGCGCGAAATTTGAATTTTGTAGGAAATGATGGTGTACCTTGTACTAGTCAGAATCATTACAATATTAAAGCAGACGTATATATTACAATTCTACCGCTGTTCTATTATACTATGTATCTACAATTCGCTATATAATTTACCTTAACACCTTAACAATTTTTTAGACAGTCGCGTCGCAGCAGGCTAATTATGACTCAACGTCAAGACAACTGAAGAGAATTAGAATGTTAAGTACATTTTGCCTTTGGCGATCCTTGATTATACAGATTATTAGAATCGAAGCAAAAAATGAAATACAGTGAAAATACTAGTCTCACGTTCCAACTGTGGTGCGTCGCGAGTGCGTCACATTGCAAGGGGTTCTAATATGCAACTGTCCTATTTCTGACACTACTATTTCACTGTACCCTTCAATTGTACTATTCCTCCACTATTCCTTGACAAAAAATTTCATCTATTCTGCTTATCAAAACTTGAGTAAACTTATAGAAAAATTTGACTGCAACTTCTTGTATGACTTGTGGGGTGCGTCAGAACTGACTGTAATATTAAAACAGAGAGAGTTAAAATGTTATGTGAAGTATCTATGAATGTGCAAATAAAATTAAACTTGCAATTTGAAGTATATTAAATTGATTATGAACGAGTGCGTCATGAGTACGTCACTCTTGAAAATAGTGCAAGGGGTTAAAGGCAAAAATATGTTACAGTGACATATTGTTCTATATTATATGAAATATCTGTGACTATGGAAATAATTAAACTTGCAATTTGAAGTATATTAAATTGATCATGAACGAGTGCGTCACGAGTACGTCACTCTTGAAAATAGTGCAAGGGGTTGAAGGCAAAAATATGTTCCAGTGACATATTGTTCTATATTATATGAAATATCTATGACTATGGAAATAATTAAACTTGCAATTTGAAGTATATTAAATTGATCATGAACGAGTGCGTCATGAGTACGTCACTCTTGAAAATAGTGCAAGGGGTTGAGAGCAAAAATATGTTCCAGTGACATATTGTTCTATATTATATGAAATATCTATGACTATGGAAATAATTAAACCTGCAATTTGAAGTATATTAAATTGATCATGAACGACTGCGTCATGAGTGCGTCACTCGTGAAAATAGTGCAAGGGGTTGAAGGCAAAAATATTCCAGTATTGTTCCATATTCCAAATATCTATAACCATGCAAATTGTAGCTAAACTCAAAGAATAAAAATTCTTAAAATTGATCGAAGTGTAAAATTGTGAGAGGGATTAAAATCGATTGGTTTGAACGAATCGATACGACGTCTCGTTCTTGAGAAGGCTGCGAACGCTGGTCTAGCAATTTTTCCGCGAAGAATCGTGACCGTGGGCCAAAGTAATTATTTGCACGCTAAGCGACGTGTGTTTGCTCTGGGACATCTTCGAGCGTGACATTCTTGCTGGACATTCAATGACGACTGCATGATGGATCGAAACCGCGTTCCTTGATGAAAAATCCTTCTCGTTTTAAAAAAAGCGTGGAACAAAAAAGATTTCGAGTAATGATCACCTGATATCGGTTACAAAAAATTAGCGCGCTTCGTTTGAATATTAACACGTAAACGTATGAAAAAAATATTTCAAATGCAAATTTTATAGCACAATAAACATCGGGATAAAATAGATCGTGCATTAAAATATAGTGAAAAAGGTGTTTTAAAATTGAAATTAAGAGTGTCGAATGCTCGAGCAATTTTTTCAGAAAAAAAAGAACAAAGATAACATTTGCGAGGAAAAAGATATTGTAATTCAGAAATAACCGAGGACGTTTTATAATTATTTGAAAATTTTGTTGTTCAAAAAGTATTTTCGTAAAATCGTTATCGCATCAGAGATAAATCGATAAGATTGAAAGACGAATTCGATGACAATTCTTGATCCATAGGTTAATTAGAATAATCAAAATAAAATTTTTAACCTATTGCATAATGAAACGGCAACTTTTTCATGGAAACGGAAACATATTACACCGTTCGTTGTTTTAGAAAGTATAAATAACTGCAACCGGTAAGAGTAAAAAGAAACAGAAAATAGTAGTCTATTGAATACTGGTTAATTTATTATATAACCATCTGTTCCGACATCGAACACTTAATATTTCCAAGTTAAATGAGGTTTCCCTACTTTCATTTTCGGCCTACGAAATATTCTCTATTCTTTCGTTCCACCTATTAACATTCCACGTTCTCGAAACTATGCTGTACAATTAACGCACACGTATTAAATAAATGCAGACACTTTCAGCCAATTTTAAAATAGTCTCATTCTTTCACTATTAAATTACTATTTACCACCTCAGTATTTTATCGAATACTTCTTTCTCTTACATCACCGAATAAGGTAACAGTCGACGTAATATCAGTTTTTCAATAGCATTGATTGGTAAAAAATTATTTCCAATGGTAGCATCATTCTTATACCTTTCTAACCACTTCAATAATAGTCATAGTTTTGCAGACAGTAATTTTTGTAATGAACTATATAAAATATTTCCAAGTTTCACAATTTCGTCTAAGCAGCAACTATTACCAACTCATTACCATCGAATTAAACGATACATAACTTCCACACGCTTATCGCTCGACTGTAAGGCGCTACACTTCCGCTTTGCTTAAATTCTATTGAACGAAGAGTCAATTCGTAAACAATGGTTAATTCATTTTTTTACGTGTGTCTCCACCCTACAAATTTCATTAACGATTTTCGTTGTTGCTCCAGAGAGGTATTTTTTTCAGGGAGATCCTCAGGAGGGACTTAACCCCTTATTTTCTAGTCGTGTCACAGGTAGCTAATTATTGTCATATCGCAACTGAAGAAAATAAAAATTTTAAGTACATTTTCTTCGGTGATTCTTGATTATATAGATCATTAGAATTTAAGCAAAAACTGATGCAGTGAAAAGAAGAGTCCAAGGGTGGTTACAGTTGGTTCTTACAACTGCTCTATTTCTGACATTATTTCACTGTGGAATATTATCTCAGTATATCTATGATTATGTAAATAATTGAACTTGCAAATTGAAGAGTATTAAATTAATCATGAATAACTGCGTCATGAGTGCGTCACCTTGATATCAAATAACTTTGAACTGACTCTTCCTATCAGCAAGAATATTGGGGTAGTTTTAAGCTTCACCCTGTAAGAAATAAATGAAGAACACTGACTCCATATTATACTCCAGTAAATCGTTTTCAAACAAAAAATTATAGTGCACATAACTATTAAACATATTCTTCTGTAGACAAAATGGCACCTGAAAGAAGCGTCACTTAGAACAAGTTCCATTTGAACAACTTCCATGAATCTTAATTTATCAAAATTCTGACTAATTAAAAATTACATCAAGATTCAACTCTAATTTTTGAATTAATAGAAAATGTGAAAGAAAACTTGAAACTGTTAATTAATTCTCAAAAATCCTTTCCACAGAATCTAAAACGTTCCAAGTATAAGACCTCGTTGCGAAAGAACGATCAGCACTTCGCTTAATTTCCCAACAGTTTCCTATTTAGCAACCAGCTTTCCAGTCCTCGAGATTTTGACTGTTAGGTTAGCTGACATCTCGATCGTTCAGGTGACCAATTGGTTCATCTGCGAAGTTAATACGAATTATGAAAGCCACTGTGAGAAAGACGATAACCTGTCCGATGTAGAAAGATAGAGAGAGAAAGAGAGTCGCGTGCGTGTCCCATTATATTACGTAAGCGAATGAACCACTGGATTCCAGCTTGCTCGGACCTCACTGTTTTCCGATCGAATTCTACGAAATTTACCTAATTCGAGTGTAATGAGGTTGAAATTTATTTACCAAGAGTTTTAAGGGATTTTGGGTTGGGTGCAGTTTGATAATTTCCTGAATTTGGGGCTGTGAGTTCCAGATTTGGGAAATTGGGGTTTTGAGAATTTGGGGAATTTGAAAATTGGAATTTTGAGAATTTTGGGAATTGCAAGTGGGGGAATTTGAGATTTTGGGGAATTGCAAGTGGAGGAATTTGAGAAATTAGAATTTTGAGAATTTGGGAAATTTAGAAGTTGGAGTTTTGAGAATTTGGTGAATTGCAAGTGGGGAAATTTAGAATTTGGAAATTTGGGAAATTGGAATTTTAAGAATTTGGGGAATTTGGAAGTTGGGGGTTTGAGAGTTTGGGGAATTGGGAAATTGGGGTTTTGAGAATATGGGGAATTGAGAAATTGGAATTTTGAGAATTTGGAGAATTGCAAGTGGGGAAATTTAGAATTTGGAAATTTGAGAAATTGGAATTTTGAGAATTTGGGGAATTTAGAAGTTAGGGGTTTGAGAGTTTGGGGAATTTGGAAGTTGGGGGTTTGAGAATTTGGAGAATTGGGAAATTGGAGTTTTGAGCATTTGGGGAATTTGGAAGTTGGAGTTTTGAGAATTTTGGAAATTTAGAATTCAGAGATTTGGAAGTTTGGAAATTTGAAAAATTTGAGAAGTTGAAATTTTGAGAATTTGAAAAATTGAGAGTTAGTTAATTTAGAATTCTAAGATGTACAAAACTTGAGGATTTGGAAATTGAAATTTTGAGAATTTGCAAACTTATAACTTTCTAAATTCCCAATTCAAAAATTCAGAATTTCCAAAATTTATAAACTTGAACCTCTAACAATTAACAAAATACAAACTCTGCAAATTAAAAAACACGAAGAATTAAAAGACAGCCAACCTCAAGCCAATAACAAACATAAATTCCTTCCCAAAAATGTACAATAAAGAAACCACAGGTTTTCAAACTAAAAATCCTATTTTCCCCAGTATTTTACAAGTTTACACAATACACCAGTATTGACAATTAATGCGTGCTCTTCTAGCTAAAAGCTTCTTTTTACTTGTTGATTCTTTGTCCCCTTCCGATTTGTCGTCTGAAAACAGCATTACCATAAGCAAATAGAACGCTCAAAAATAGTCCCCGAAACGTTATCTTGATTCGAGCAAGCATACTTAACAGTGATTCCTTTTGTGTTTTGCGTCCACAAACTTGTGTCACTGCCAGATAACAGCTCGTCGTAATTTTTAGCGTGACGCGATGAAATCATATTAAATAATCACAAATTGGGAAAAAAGTACTTATACATAATATTGAAACACGCTATTTATGTCGAGCTAAAATATTCGATAAAATAAATTTCAGTTACAAATAAAGTACACTTATTTGGATTTGAACTTTTTTATGTGATTTCCTTGTGAAAAAATTTTTCGATAAAAAATAGAAGGTGCCTATACGTAAAATTGTATTATAAAAAAATGATAAAATTGTACACAAAAATATTTGCCTTCATCTGAACATTGCTTTGGGTAAAAATCCGATCACGCGATATCGCGTGTGGAATACATGGCGCTCCAACGCTGCGGCACCAATGGTGCAAATTGCGGCGCCGAGCGGCAGCCATCACCGAACGCGTAAATTTAGCGGTGACTGTCACTCATCGCTACGATCACTAAATTCATTAATTATCAACCTAAATATATTTTACATTTAAAAATTACCAACTCTAAAATAAATTTTATAACCTCAAAATACTGAGTCAATTTCAAATAATAAAAAATGAAACTCCCTTGAAAACTTTTAAATTCCTATTACTGTCAATCCACCATTCGCAGAAAAGTTATAAACATTATGGAAATCAGCGAATATTTGACATTACGGTATTTAAATAAATTATCCGAATAATAAATTATCTACCGCTTGTCTTGTAAGCATGTATTGAATCGTTAACGATGTTTTCACTTAAAAAATTATAAATGGACGCGTCTTGCCAACAATTAAAGGTGACATGAAAAATAGTATATTGAGCTTGGATGATTCTTCAGGTTAAAAAAGTTCCTCGAGTTTTTTTGCACCGAGATTGACAAATTTGAACAAGTCTTTCTTCGTGTGGGATTTAGAAACGTTCTATAAAAAATAAACTGTTACTCTTACGTAATCTGAACACATCTCTGTAATCCTGCTTCGTGTGTTAACTGTTACCACCCGTATTTACGTAAATCGTATCTCTCTTTTACACGCGAAAAATATTTTTTCGAAACTGCCTTTAAAACGAGCATTTTGTGCTTTTTCTGGGAAATTAGATACAGTGAGGAATTGTTCCACGCTTGAGTCTGGACAGTTACCTTATTATGGTTATGCAAAGATTTTATCTCCTTATTAATTAATTATTATATAACCTGCAACGTATAATTCGACAGAGTGCTTATTTTCTACGATTCGCCTAACCTTTTCAGCGATCAAAAAGGCGGGAATATATTTGAATTTAAATTAACTTCGATTACCGTTAAATGTCTCATAATAAACAATCGAATGCTTGTCATTTTTAAAAAATAAAGTTTCTCAGGCAAAGAATTCCGGGAAGCACGTTTCAGGATGGTCAACAATATTTTTCCATGACGCATCGCTCAATAAAGTTACTAAAAAATGCTCGAAATAAATCGCCGAATATTAGTGGGCGTACTGGGTTTAATTGTGTATCGCAAACTGACCTACTAACCGGGTGTCCTTAAAAGTTTCCGTTTTTCGCGCGGTAATTATTGTAAACATAAACGCGATTGCATAACAAATAATCCATTATTTTAAACACTACCGTCAAATATGATTACGTACTTGTAAATAGCTAGCTTAAAAATTGTATGCATTGTACTGAATTGTGTTTATAATTCTGTAAACAATGAATCAGCACTTTGGTACGATTTTATAAACACCTCATTAACGCCTAATTATATGGGTAAACATCATTCACAAATGAACTATTATTTAAAGTTGGTCAAGTTGAAAAGCAATTTATTTAACAAAATTTTATAATTCGATACAATAATTACATTATAAATATTCGTAGCGCGAATAAATGATATTAATTAGTACCACGATTTTTGTACTGACCGCCATTTTGTTTTAGCAGTCCAAATTCAATTTGCATATGTAAACGTAAGTTACAAGAATAACGAAAAAGCGAATTTAAGAAACTTTGTCACTCAAAATTACAGTGACGGAACGTAACGTAAGATGGAAACCTACCAAATATTTAATTAATAAATTCTTAACTCGAAATTTGTTTAATTTGTGTACCGTGTGTGTAAATGCATGTTACGTCACGGCCAACAAACATCAACTCGTACTACTTTTTCAAATTTTCGAATTAATTTTATTTGTTTCTAATAATAAATTGCTGTGTTATAAAAAAGTGCAAGGAAGCTACTAACGATCGAACTATCGAAAAATCCGGAACTGATCGAAAATATCGGACGAAAACGTTTACCTGCCAGTCCCATTTTCGAAAGGTACGCGAATGACAGCTTCGAATCAAACTCGAAGATCCTTGATCGATCGTTCGCCGATCCTCCCGATCAGTTTCCTCGGAAAAAGCTCGTTGCAGGTAGCCTCCATTATCGTTCTTATCACCAAGACAGTCGCTTGACGAATTACGTTACAACGCGGTCGCGGTTAATGGCGTAATTGATCGATCGTTGCCGGCGTACGATCTATCGTTCTTCGATCACGATACACATACGGATTTGTTCGATCGTTAGAGCGATAAGACGGGTTGACACGCATAGAACCGTGATATAGATACCGTGAAAACTAGTATCGTAAACAATTTCGATAGTTTCTTACGAACGTCACGGAGAAGACTGGCGAGCAGCTGACGGGTTTTGCGCTCAGCTCGCGAGCTAAGAGTGGGGGCGACTCGAGTCTACCATACAGAATGAATATAACTCCGAGTCTAGAGATAATTATGGGTGGGGGAAACGCGACGCTCCATTGGACTAGGAGTAGAGGTATTGGAAAATACATACGTAATTAACCGCTAAGGTGATTTGAATTTCCCGCGCGCACTAAGGGTTGATTCTAACTTTATAATTCCATCTATAATTTTACAAACTATAATCTGATTTTTTTATTTATTTATTAACTTGAAACATGTAAAATTTTTATCGACCACGTTGTAAATCAGTCGTACTAAATTTTGCCTCGCAAATCCCTTGAGAAATGCGGGCAATTTAAAATGTCATTCGTGCTCGGTGACATAATATCCTGTGATTTTACATGATCAACAGACTCATTCCCTGAATCACCGTATAACTTGATAAGTATTTTAAGGTTGGATCTGAATTTCAGATGGAGGTCTTCAAAAGGTGCAATATAACGAGTTTACTGTAACGCTGAAAACTCAGCGTGTTTTTCCAGCGATTCATAGAAATTTTCCGCAATGAAATGCGAATTGAAGTTAATTATAAGCAGTGAACGTGCACGTGCGAAAAATTTTCAAGAAAGCATTCCAGACTCGTCATTTCTCCACAAAGGATAACAATTAATTTAGCACCGTGTATTTCCATCTATGGGACAACTCAAAGAGGGAGTAGAGAAAAACGTAACAAAGCAGTAGCTTGCAAAATGAGTCAGTTTGCGATAAAACGGAAAGGAACGAAACTGATTCTACTAAGAGAGACACAATGAGACAGCCGTAAATGAATCATTTTATGTGCTGGCCAACTATTTATCGACGGGACGATAATTGTGTTCGTATAAGAATCTGTGAACCTGCCTTAACGAATTTAATGGTATATTTGTCACTGGTACTATTTTCCTTCGAATGTTTGCAGTTCTTTATACTTTTATCTCTGAATCTGAAAAACATTATCTGAATTTTTATATCTGGACATTTTTAGGGTCTCGATAAAATTGGAGTAATAAAATATCTATCTTGTGACATAAATCAATGTTTTTAGATTGTATAATTGTTACGAGGGATGATTCTTCACCTGCTCGAAATAAAAGAACGCAAAATTCTACTATTGTTTTTAAATCACCATGCATATCCAAGATAACTGTTTTCGACGAAAGGCTATTTTAATTCGCCGAGAGATTAACGTATTTATCTGAATTTTTTCACAAGAAATTTGTTTGCAAGGGAAGAAAATTACGTTCCCGTTTTTCGAAAGAAAACATTTTATCTGCGTCCAACTGAACGTGCTTAATCACGATTACAAAATCCCCTTACAGATAATGACCGTAATTAGCACTAATTAACTTCGAACTATAAGCTAATTATAATTACTGGAAGCAATAATTAAACAGAAATTTAATCATGTTTTATTGTTTGATATCGATTGTTAAATCTAATTTACGCAATTAGAATAGCTTGCAAACTTTTTGGTTTATAATTGCATTAATTAATTGCATTTGTTAATTTCAAATCTGCTTGCAATTTTTAACTTGCAAGTGAAACTTATTTTTTAAATTATTCATTTATTTATTTTGATTATGAAACCTTTTATTATAACTATAATACAAAAACCTAGCTATAATTAGTTCAACCTAATTTATTTTATAAAACAGGCTCTTAATTTTAATCTTAAAAAAAAATTGCATGTAATTTTTTCTTTTGAGCTTCACACTTCAATTTTATAATATCATATATCAGTTTTATCTTCCTTATTTTTTGTGCTGTTTTTCAAACAGATTATCTCTCAGTAATCATAGAAACAAAAATCTGAGAGTACATAGAAGAATTGATTACTTACCAAAAACTTCAAAAAGCTGATCGTCGAACCGCATTGTCGCGATGACGTTGACTTCGAGCAGCTCAATAATGTTTATAATAGTGCACAGAAATAACACAGACACGCACGAAGTCTTTCTTCACGTGGCTGTCATGCTTCTATCACCGTGCAGGCGATCGCGAACGATAACCTTACGAGACTATTCGACCATCGCGCACGGAGGTCGCTGTGCGACTAAATGTCAAAACATTGCTTCAGTCGTTAGCTACTGTACGCGTGGAGCGTGGAGGGAGTGACGTGTGCCGGTGGTGGGGGGAGCGCTTGACCAATGGTGGGGGTTAGTGCCACACGCTTAACCAAAAGCATACAGTGCGTGTCATAAACATAAGTACCAACCCCTTAAAATTTCAATGATTTCGCCTTTAGAATATCAATTACTGTTCTTCAATTACTGCATCGGGAATTTTAAACACTTTTTGCGTAGTATTTTAATTAGATCGATATGTAATGCATCGGGTGACAGTTACGTAACGAAATTAGTTAAAATGTGAAGGAAAAATTTGCTGCAATTATTAACATTTCAAACTGAACAGATAAACAGACTTCTCAGGCTAAAATCATACTTATAAAAATAAAGTTACTGCAGATTTAATCTAATGCAGATTTTTACTTAATGTAAAAGTTTGTTCAAAGTAGAAAAACTTGAATTATCGTAGCTGTAATACTCTTACGCTATCGAAGTTATGAAACCTTAAAATGCAAGTACGCGAAAAATCATTGAATAATTTTTGTTACATTTATGTACAATGTTTATACAGATAGAACAATGGGTCAACGTGTCAAAGTTGCTAAATGTTACGTACGATTAGATACCTTTCCACTAATTGACCGTGGAAATTTTGCGCGAAAATGTCAACTTTGCAACAATGAAATGAAATATTCTTAAAATTCAAATGAAAGTAGATCCGGTAGATACATGAATGCAAGATAACGCAACTTTTTATCGATCCCGATAAAATCAATATGATTTCAGCAAAACACGATAAAAATTATGAAATAACAGCTCGTTTCGTACATTTATTAAGTACAGGCTTTTTTGAAAGCCTTTATCTCGATTTATCGATTTGTATCCTGTTCAATAATTTTATATACAAACACAAGTATAAATAATAATCGTGCAAAGATAACGTGGACAAATATAGCGAGTGCAGTAATTTTTTGCAAATTTCGCTTGCATTATCTGGAACCGTTCGATCGAACTTATTTATTAGTTGCTATCACATTAAGATAGTTTACGATTAGATGACATAAAACTATCGTAAAAAAATAATTGACAAATCGCGACACGTTTCGAGCACATGGCGCACTGAAGGTTGTAAGAAAGTTTATAAACGAAGGGGTCACTAGATAACCCCGAAGAATACCCGTCGCATTTACTGTTTAAACGTTCGTTTTTCCACCTTCGAGTTATGGTTATAAATCGATCACGGATGGTATCAGACCTTATCTGGAAAACAGAAAAAGCTGCAAGATCCTATCTATCGGATATTAATCCATATTTCTCGGAGGACAATACATCTGCCACATTGTATCGTTATTTTTCTTTCCACAGCTTCTCAGGTGGGTATTAAACTTGATAAGCCTTATCGATAATTGACCGATCGTCTATCGAATCAAGTAAAACCTAATCGTTATCGCTCTTAATTGTGGAATAACACAAAAGTTATTCCATTTAGAAATTTTTAATTTATGTAAAAATACTGTGGAAGTTTCATGTCCTTAAAAAATTAGGGTGCTCACCCCTTCTATGTTTTTATACAATTCTTCCACATTTTTTTAAGCAAGTTCAAAGTATTCTAAGCACCTCAGAAGTCTAAAGTACTCCTATAATATTTTAAACATTCCAAATTCTTGGTATTCTAATTGCTATTCTAAAGATGACTAGTACATAGCCACCCCGTATATCATAAAAATGTTTTCTTCTCTCCGTAAATTCCTTCATATAATAAAAGTGTAAATAGTGTGAATAAGTAATCTCTAAAAGAGAATTGAATGAGTCAGAAAACAATCGAAGCTCGCTATTTAAGTTCGTTCATAGAATCATCCCTCGTAAACAAACGTTTACTGTTTCAGTAGATTTGAACCGGAAAAGCGATTTCTTTTCAGCAAAGAATGAGTCAAGGTTGACCCTATATCCGCAGTCGTGTAATCTGAAAAATTGATGACACATATCGGCCACGATAAGAAGATTATGTAAATGATAATCTTGCAAGAAAAACAGCATGGTCCGAGCACGCACGGCTCTTCCTCCGAGCACTATTAGATTGAGCAACGAAACGTTCCAATTCCGAGTTATCTACACTGAAAAATCTACCAGTGAATATGTTCGTTTCCTGCATTTTCATTCGGATATTTTATAAAATGAAATATCGTTTATTTTGTAAGTGGTGTAAAGACATTTGCAAGAATATTTTAGTTAAATTACCTAAGAGAAGTGTAATCAAATTATATTATTGATCAGTGAGTAACATTGCTGAATTACCAACCTTCATATAATTAATCTATATCTTTAATTGAAATATATGTTAACCTTTAATTTTCTCAAAATAAAATCGAAATAAAGGATCCATATCGATCAGATCAGATTAATTTTCGAAACGGGAACAGAGGTTGAATGCAAGCTTCAGCAGAGAAAAACAAAAGTTACGAAAGCGCCATTTAGCAGACTAAATGAAAAGGATCTCAAAATGTATTCGTAAGAGCAGAAGCTTGAAGGCGCACAAAAGTGGCTGTCCAATTGAGTCGAGAGAATGACGAATGGCTAGAGAAAAGAAGCGAATGTTAATGTTTCTCTGTAACGTGGAAAGAAGTGTTTACAGCGTTACATTCAATAACAGAATTTGTGAGGACATTTTTGCATACATTATTACAAGGTGTTCCGTTACGAAATTGTCAGTGGCCTAACCGTATTGGCTATTAATAATAATGTATGAGGAAAAAGAAACCCTAATAAATATGCGTCCTTCGCATCGACTGTTTAAAAGTCAAGTAATGGTGAAACACGTATTAGCTGAAATCCTTGATATATCATTTTTGCAATTACATTATCCTTCGTTTGCTAATACATATAGAGACGTATATAGGACGTGTAGGATATATAGAACATTTAAAAATTAAATTAATATACTATTGTGTTGAATGATAGAATTTTTATGTGTTTTGGCTTAGGAGAGAGAAGACGTTAAGTTTGTAGGAAACCGTAGAGTACTATGGTACTTGGGATCCTTGGAGTTCCTACAGGTACTAAGTTTCTACTTTAGGAGGTACCTAACCTAATGTCACACCTAACGTAAGTTTGTACCTAACCTATAAATTCATAGGTTACCTAGGTCCCTCAATTAGAGCTTAGTCCTTAGAGTACTGAAACTGTTAGATATTCACAAACTTTTTACGACCCTCAGCTTTCCTAGGATCCTCCACATCCTCCACTGGATCCTCCACATCTTCTACTGGGTCCTCCACATCCTCTACTGGGTTCTCTACATCTTCTACTGGATCCTCCACGTCCTCCACATCCTCTACTGGGTCCTCCACATTCTCCACTGGATCCTCCACATCCTTACATCCTCCACTGGGTCCTCCACATCCTCAAAATCAATCCTCTCAAGTTTCCAGATCATCTACACTCCCTAAATGTTAAGATTTATGGTCTCAAGATCGTATGTCCTAAGATATACTCTATGAGCTCCTCAGATCTTCAACATTCCTCCAGTCTTTCTATATCTAGGTTCCTATGTTTCCTAAAGTTCCCATATTTCTCAGACTACCTCTCCAGAACCTGGAGTCTCTAAGCTCAGTTACTATGGACGTCCAGTCTTTCTATATCTAGGTTCCTATGTTTCCTGAAGATCCTATATTTCTCAGACTACCTCTTCCAGAATGTGGAGTTTCTAAGCTCAGTTGCTGTGGACGTCCAGTGTTTCTACATCCAGTTCCTATGTTTCTTAAGGTTCCTAGACTTCTCAGACTACCTCTTCTAGCATCTGGAGTTTCTAAACTCCTCAGTCACTGTGGAACGTCCATCCTCCGTCCCAAACTCAAAACTCTAAAATACCTCCCCCATCGTTCCCACATAATTTCGCTCACCAACGATAAGCGATTTAGACATCCACAGATAGTTGAAAGATTAATTTCTGGAACATCCCGTACTCCTCTAAGGCACATCTCGCGAACCGGCACGAACCGCATACGCTATGATGTATTAATAGCTATTAACAAGATCCATTAATTATGAAAATGTTCGCCGTGCGAATCGATACGGTTACGCAATTAACACATAGAAACACGTGTCCGCGTGTATACACGTCCGTGTGTGTCTTGGTGGCGTGTGTCTCGCAAAAATCCAGGGTGAAACGGAGCGAAACTCGGGACGATAAAGCTTCATCGCGTCGGTTCGCGAAGATAACCCGAGGACCTTCGGCTGCGCAGCAACAAAATGGAATTCACTTGCGCTTGTCTTCACCCTCTTTATATTTTCACGAATCGAAGATCGATGCGCGATTCTGTATCGTTGTACGCGATCTGATTCACTCGTGGACTACGGACGTTTAGTTAGGATGGGAGTTAAGATGGTGGGTGTTTGGATCGGCTTAGAACGGAGGTTAGGTTGGGTTAAAGTTAGGTTAGGTCGAAGTTAAGTGGAGTGAAGTCAGATTGGGCTGAGTCAGGTTGGATGGAAATTAGATTGAATCAAAGTCAGGTTGGGTTGAAGTCAAGTTAGGTCGAAGTCAGGTTAGGTCGAAATGAGATTAGGTGGAAGTTAGGTTGGGTCGAAATCAAATTGGGTTGAGGTCAGATTGGGTCAAAGTCAAGTTGGGTCAAAGTGTCAGGTTGGGTCAAAATCAGATTGGTCAAAGTCAGGTTAAGTCGACGCCATGTTGGTTCACCGTATCAACCAATATCCGGGTAATAAAACAGAAGTTACGTTAGATCAGTACCATGTCAATAGATCAATATCACTCCAGATTACCATCATTATAGCTTAATATCATTTACACATTAATGACATTAATAAGTAATTTGTATACTCGTAAACTGTATAAGATATCGAGGTTACATCTGAAGGGTGTAAGTCGCCGTTAGATCAAGGTTAGGTTACCAGACGAACATCTGAAACCACAGTAGCGTAGAAATGTTCTGACTTCATGTAAATTAAGCGATAAACGTAACACATATAGTTTTTTCGTCATCGGGCATTGTCAGCTTGTTCCAAAATGCTAAACATAAAAGCGTCTCGAATCACTTCAAAATCTCCGTGTATTCATCGACTGGGAGACCATTTTTTCACGTCGACCGACGCCGGATGAATGCATTAGAGTTTCAATGGCGATACCGTAGCTCCGAATAATAGACACGAATATTACATAAGGAGAAATGTACCCGTTCGGGAAACTCCTTTCGGTTACATAAATATTATCGACGATGACTTGTCACGGGATACGAAATCGAATCTTATCTTCGTTAGAAACTTATATGTTAAAATCAGAGACAATGGCTGATTTTCGTATAATACCTTAAGCTTCTCTGGACAAAATTTCTATATAAGGAAATCTGTGATTTGGAGATCTTTTGGGAAGTTGGGTACAGGTTTGCCATTTCAGAAATTTGAAAAATAAGGAAATTCAAGTTGGTAGGTTTATAGATTTGATATTTTGTAATCGTCACCTGCATATATGTAAAATAGAATTCGCGAAATATAAGGAGACTAATGTGCAGTGGCACGTTCCTCAGACAGGAACTTCCTGCCACCTCAAGATATATATTATATCTAGTTATCGAATATAACAAAAAAGAAATACTCACCGTCCGTCGAAGAGGAGGAAGAATTAACCGACGGCCCTTCGGTGTTTTCTAGCCGCTCTTCCATTTCAAAATGGCCAGGTGCGCATGCGCACAGGACAATCCGCCGAAATACGATTTACCTTCCAGCCACGAATCGAGCAACAAATATTTCGGAAATATGGCCGTCACGATAGATACTTTTTTGCCTTTGTTATCTTTAAGCGACGCGTTGATATTTTCTCTCTTTCTATCTTCCTCTTTTTTTTTCGCTGGAGATTAGGCAACCGCCATCTTGACCAAGAGTGGGAAGAGTTTGTTATCTGGTACAGAACGATTAAACGGGTGGTCAGAATGAAACGAACTTTTCGTCATTTTAAGCATGTAACTTGACAAGCATCTAAACTTTCATTTTCTTAACAAGAATTATGCTACTTTGCCATTTTTTTCGGTTCCGAAGTTTCGAGTATGGAAAGGTTTGCTGGGTAGTTTTTTAAACATGGCGGCTGTTCGAGAGTTATTACAATTACTTGTGCTGTGACGAATAAGGTTGACTTTGAGGGTTGAATGTAGATGTTTCGATATTTGTCAAGTTTCATACTGAATTATCTGAGGTACTGAACACGTCATTCAATGAAATTGTGATAATTTGGAAAATTCGTGGAACCCCAAAGTTTACCAATCACTGACAGCAATAGTCGTGAACATTAATTCGAGATATTGAGATCAAATACGATCGATAAGAAATCCCCCAGCTAACCGTGGAATCGATAAGCTTCCGCTTTCGAGCACTCCGAGAAGTTAGAAAGTTCGAAAGATGAGTATAACATAGTAGACAGGATGTCTGAAGAACTATAAAAAGAATCTTGGATCACTGTTCGGGTCAATGTTTTGAACAAAATTCCGGACATCGAGTAAAAAAGGAATGAAATTAAAAAGTTCTCGATACACGTTCCGGATCCTCCGCAATCTCCTTGTATCTTTCAATATTCTAGACCAAACAATTTCTTCGTTTTTTCTCCGGCGAACGGAATATTTCGTATGAATAAAATAATTGTTATCTGAACACTGATAACGTAATTGTACACATTTTTCCGCGTATGTTAGAACAATCGATTCATTAATAGATCCACGCGTGGTGGAGGTAGAAATTGAAAATTTAGAAGCAAGATCGTTCGTGAAATTACTTTTAGCTTTTATCAAACGACATTGATTTAATTACCTTATCGATAAAAAACTAATATGGTCATTTATTATCAATCGGAAGCAAATGTGTTTCATTAGGATTTTAAAATAAGTCAGATGTTCATTAGTTTATGAAAAGATTTCTCTTACGTAACGGAAAAAAGTGTAAACGTACGTCGTCGTTTTAAATTATTATTACCCCTCGTCAACCATCATTCTTTTATGAAACCAAAATTTATGTAATTTACTAATGTCGTTCCACGGTCAGACTTAATGCACGCGGTGCCCTGAGGCGAATGTGACGACTATAACTTTCGAAACGATAAAAATTTAATGTTCTCCCTTTAACCCTTTGCACTCCTCAATTTTTTTTACCAACTCTTTCGATAAAATTCTCAAATCTCAAATTTTCGATAAAATGCGACAGTGCAGAGTATGTGACAAATTTTTCATTTATTATAAGTAAATAAATATATTTATCTGAATGTAAGATCCAAAAGAAATGAACCTCGACGTAAAAGTGCAAAGGGTTAATATTCTACATTTTTAAAAATATTCTGACAAAAAAAATTCATTAAATTTTTTGCTAGAATATTTAACTTCACAGATAACTTTCAAACTGCTTTAAAGCTTTTAATATGAAGTATTCGAAACAAAAAATAATAATGAAAAAGCTGATTGCATCAATTTCTTTTTTTATCATGGTGCAATTTCCTCGAATGATAATCATCTTAATGCATTCTGTCATACAATCATAGTGCATTTGTAGGTTAATTAAAAACAAAAAAAGAAAGACAAAAACCAGTTCGAAATTGCATCATAGAAATTGAAATTATAGGAGTTAGAACAACAACAAATTATTATTAAAGTTCAGTAGTTAATCGTTTTGAATTAACAATGTCGAACAGCGATGTATTCCGTCGATTTGAATTTCGCTATCAAAACAGATCGACGGAGTTAATGCACGTACACGTGACCGGATCGAAAAGCTTTCATCGAGTGTTAACGAACAAATGTAAAGCAACGTATATTGATAATAAGTACCATTGGCGGCGACCGGTTGTTCCACGTAAGAAGAATTAAATCGTTTCCACTGGTTCGCGTATTTTTAAACGCATTACGTCGATTATTTAACAAATCCACTGGTCGAACGCCATTTGCGTGTGACACGCGCAGGCGGGCAAAACAGAGTTGCGCACGCGCATGCGCAACGTCAGCGCACGCCGGTAAGTCTGAACAGCGAGGAAGCAATCGCGGTACTGTCGCGCCGACCGTTGCCGAGTCTCGACGTGCCTTTGAACGTCGCATGTGTGGGAACGATGCCACTCTGTTTTCCGTCTATATCTGTCCGTATACATGACAGATCGACGTACGAGTGTGTTAAAAAACCACTACAAGTGTGTCGTTGCGTGTGCACAGCAGAGGACGTCACGTACGTCATGTGTAAATGTCAATTGAGCAGGTTCTAATATTGAACTCATGTATTTGTGTATGGAGTTGTATGTCGCTTCGAGAGTAATGTTTACGTTTGTACCTGTTTGCATTTAAGGTTATGTCAGCCCGCTTATGAATTAAATGCACGTAATCGCCCAAACCTAATCCTCTTAACTATTACAATAGCCTCGCACATTTAGGGTATTTCTACATTTTCAATTTTATATTTCTATAAGTATATTTTTATTTACATAACAACATTTATAAAAAATAAATTATGTAAAAAATGCATGACAATTTATGTATTAAAAATATTTTTACTAACCCCAATCTAACCTTAACCTAACCCCGACATGTCTATAACATTTATATCATTTAAATAAATTTTCTATATCTACAATATGTATTTTCCTAAAGAAAGATCTATTTGCCATTTTAATTCTCTATCCAATTACTTATCATTCATTTGCATGTAATTGTACTGCTACGCATATTTTTGCCACCCTGCTTTCGACGACTATACATAATTGTCGAAAAAAACCGAGCAAAAACTAGAGTCGTCTACCTTGAGTTAAATGGACGATTATTCACTTTTTGCTGCTTCTCACACTCAGAACGACAAAACATATTCGATTGTATAATATTTCTTAAAATAGAATAATTAAATTAATTTTTATTTTTTTTTTGCACAATTTTTATATAACCTTATAAACGTAATAAATGTACTGATGGATTAATATACATAGCTTCATACATATGTTCTTAATAAAATGGCTTTTTAAATTCTTGTTTATTCAAGTAAAAAACAACGTATGTTTCAGCTTAAATAAACATAAACTATTCTAAGATGTTCGCGCGTTTTTACACTTGGCGTCTGCGCAATCACTAAACGTGACATGTGATTACAAATAATATAAAGATTACAGCACTTTTTTGTAGCAAAAGAAAATAAATTCACATCATCGCAGAGAAATTAACCGAAGGTTACATAAACTAAAAACAAGCTTTACTTTTGTGCGTCTTTTTAACGTCAACTTTTGAAAAACAGTACTTTTCGCGCCATCTAGTGGTGGATGATGGAACTAACCAGTATTGACGAGTTCTGAAGTATGTCACATGCGGCATCATCGGTTGAGAGAATAAAACAATAGCGCTATTGAGTAATAAGAATTTAGAAAAAAAGAAATTTAATGTTTTGTTAGTTTGATAATTTGCCACAAGAGGACGTCAGTAGTGCAGTTTACATGAAAGCGGTAACATGAAACTTTTGTACAGCGTACGTTTTGTCATATTTATTACACAGTAACCTAATGTTCCCATTAAACAAATTTAATTGCAATAAAATTTAAATGGAAAGAAAATGTGTTCTTAATTTCCAAAATTTTTCCCTAATTTAAAGTTTCGATTATTTTAGGAAGTTGCAACGAAAAGATTATCCCTAAAACCCCAAAAATAATAAAAAAATGTTTTTTAATATGTTTTGGTGTTAAATTTTTCCTCAAAATTATTTAACACTTGAACCAATCTATTTCAGGAAGGATCAGGGCCTCTATTACTTCAGCGACTAAAATATACATTTGTGCGTAAACTTGCTATAATCTAACGTATTAAATGGTTTCTTCGTTTTTTAACGTCTTAAACGTTTCCTGTATGACGCATGGTTTTAATGAAAACAGGCAGCACGCGATCTAATGAATATTTAAATTCAAAGTTGACTCAGGATGCTATTGTGGTTCATTGACTTCATTTTTCTTTTAAAATACTGTACAAACAAAATGACGTGTTCAGAAAAATTATTTTATAATTGTAACAATTGAAAATTTATTTTGAAAATTAAATTCGAAAATTATTATTACCCTGTTTTTCTTCAGAGTTATTACTATCATGAAGGAAAAGTTGAGAACAATTTTTTAAGCCTCAGGTTAAAAATTTAAGCACATAGTAGAAAATGAAAATAGAGAATTCAAATTGCGCGCGTAAAATCGATAAAATCGAGGATTGAACCTAACCTACTCTCTCCCCACTCCTCGACTCTAACAAGAATCGATGCTTCCTTATCGACTGTACGCTCAGTCTCCTAAGCGGTCTCAAGCACTGCAGTTTTCGTGTTACATTGTGACGCGTTGTGTCGCAATAACATCCCGAATCCTCCTCCTGATTAAAAGAGTGTGAAGGAAGTAGTTTTTTAGCTCGAAATCTTTCCGAACACGATCTATTCGTCGGTACATTCGCACCTGTGCCATGTAAAACCACAAAAAACGCGTGTGCTGTTAACTGATGGACGATTTCGACCGAGAAAGTCTTTAACTTTCAGTAGCCTTCCGGTTTCTCTTCCCGTAGCGGTATTCGTGCCTTTTTCTTGAATTCAGTGCAGATATGCGTTAAGTGCGATCTGTTAAGCTGTCGGGAGTTTTATTTGAAAGAAACTATCCTTTTTCGATGATGGATTAAAGGCAACGTGTTCCAATTGTCAATCTCAGGTGAGTCCACTTGTTCCGTATCGATAAAGCGTCTTTTTATAGGAGAGTGATATCGAGTGTGACTGATTATATGCAATATTTAATTAATTATGTATAATATTCATGTATCGAATTTACTGTCAATGATTAGGATTGGCAATTAGAAAATGGGAATAAGTGGAACCGGTAATCTTCGCAGAAAAGAAAGTACAATACATTTAAGAAGTGATCACGTAAATATTCACAAGGAGGATAATACTAGTTATGTTATATAAACCTATACAGGTACCGTCAGATTGTATTCACGACGATGTCATTTTTTTAAGTAATATATTTTAACAAGTGTTTTGAAAATGAATATACGAAAGTGAACTGATAAAGAAAATGATAAAATTAAGAAAAGGTTAAGCTTATAAATGGACCTTCATTATAAATGAATGATTGTAACGTGGTAATGAAGGGAAACTATCAGTAGGAAATTATCAAGTGGAAATGCTGCATGGACCAATCTGAAATTACAAAAATTAAATCTATATTTACTGCTTGAAATAGATTTATCAGGTGCAGATACCACTTGTCAAAAAACGAAAACATTTAAAGAAGCTTTATAAATAAAAGCCTTGAAAATATCGCAATATGAAAACATGAAAAATGTTTTAACATATCTAATCAATTGCTAACAATAATTAACGAGTATATTTTATTTCTTTTATGGAACAAAATTTCTTCTAAGAAAAATACTAAGTAAATGTGAACATTTCGTGTTTAATATTGAATTTAAATAATTGAATGTTTAATATAAAAGTAGAAACAGATGGTCACGTGAATAGCGTAAACACGTGAAACGTCAATGCAGTATTCGTTTACCACCCCTTGAATTGATGAGCGTTCAATCGCTTCACTAACAGCTATTTAACATTAGAAATATATTAAAATAAATGACAAACGTAAAATTGTCCTTGGATTTTGCAACACACGTCACTGATTTGTTTAAAACTTTAATGGCCGATGTCACGTATTCTTAATTTTGTTATGCTTCGAAAGAAGATAATTTCGTGAGGTACGGTACAGAAACTGTCAAATGTAAATCTTCGTATCGATAGTCTCACATTAGCACGTAAGATTATGGGAGTCGTAAATCCTCGTAAATAATGCGATCGTCAAGTTTTTTGCGTGGAAAGCTCCAGGTTGGCACGCATGGAAACTTGCAAGTTTCCATTGGACTGCGTTAACACGTGGTCAAAGTAACGGTTAGACACGTAGAACTCGTGCTTCGTATATTACATCAGCATCGAGGCGTTTGATACACAACTCTAGCCTTGACATTATTTGACAGAAAATATTTATTTAAATTATCTAACATTTCATCTGTCAGTTCTTTGAAAACATTTTTATAAATGTTCCTAGTGACAAATTTTTAATTTGATTATAACTCTTAGTGCTTTATCTATTCATAGACCTTGTACATTTTCTTGTAAATTGACTGATGCATTACTTCAGTGGAAAATCATTTTATCTGAACAATAAAGATAAGACATTTACAATTTGATCAGAATGTAAACTTGAATATACTGTAAGTGACATTTTGAGATATTTTTATTAAATATATAGAAGTGTTTACTGCAGCAAACAATCTTGCACTTTGAATTGCAATGAAACATTTATGTAATCAATTTCAAATTGATATGTGATAAATGTTTTATGTTATGAAATGTCAGACTTTCTAAGTTTCTATATTTGATATGTATCAAACAGTTTATGCAATAATGTTCATTGAGTTCCAGCCTCGAATTGATGTGACACAATATATTATGACAAGTCTATGTCACAAAATCATAATTCAAAATTGATGCGATATGATATAATCGAACGTTGAATCATCGAGTTCACTTCTGTTGACTTGGTACCACGTGCTACACATTATAGTCATTTCCAAGTTACTGAATACATAAATCGGTTGGTATTACAGCAGTGTAACGGAAATGTCGATGTCCGTTGGTGGCGCTAACGGAAAATTACGATTACCGATAGCCGGCATACCAATGAACGCATTAACCCTTTCAGTAACCTAATACCCCATTGAACTTGTTTGCCCTTCATAAAAATTCAATTCTTGATAGTTTCCTTTTTAACACGAGAGCCATTTTGACTCGGCAACACGTCAAATGTAAACTGTTAAGAAAAGGTGAGCAACTATATATTTAACCCTGCAAACTTGCAAGTTCTTGACCAACCTCACACGTTTCTGCGTTATTTATAACTTATTTACTTTTCTCCAATTATAGCCGTCTCCGGCAACCATACTCTAATAATAGGTTGAAAAGGTTAACGAAATACCATCATACGAAGCAGTATGCATTTTAGTGAAAACTATTCGTAAATTAGGTATAAAAATTTAAATTAATTTTACCATGAAAAATGTGCAGTTTTCTGAACAGTCTTTATGAATGTCCCTGTAGGATTGCAGGTATCAGTTCGCGTTCTCGAATGATCGATTTATGTACGTATTATGTTTCCAGGAGCAGGAACAAGGCCAAGGCAAAGATGCCGATGGAATTTTTGGATCGACTTCCAATCCCGAATCTTCGGGTTTACACGGCAATCAGTTTCGCCGTGCTTTCATGTTCGGTTTACTATGCGGCCGAAATCATCAAGGACCCGGCGTGGAAAAGTAATCACACGTATGTGGAGACCGAAAATGAATCGCCCGCGGGCGACGTCGAATCGAATCCAAGAAATTTCGTGATACATTTCAAGGAGCTACTCGAATGCATGCTCGACGAACCCATATGCATCTGGGTAAGCGATACGAATTATGTGGATCGTTCTTGCGGCGTAAACCAGTAATAGGTAACCAGACTTTCCCTGGGCTCTCTCTTCCACGATAAATCAAGATTAAACCATCGTCATGCATATATTATCTACCATGATGTTACAGTAAATCTCGAAACTTATGCAACGCGAAACGTTGCAAAATTACATATCTAAATTTTGAGTCATTATTTTTTACTATTCGAACAACATGTCTCATTACGTCACGACAATGTTTTAGAACGACTTCGTAACCTACCCTAACCTTGATTTTAAAATGACCGCGAAATCTTGATTTACATTTTAAAAACGTTTCGCAGAAAAAATATAAACACGAGCTACGACTTTTGGAACGACCCAAGCATTTTTGCATACAGTTAGTATTGTTTAAGGAACAGGACTGTTCAAACGTTAGCTTGAACTAAAATTAACTTTCTTTCGGGACGTTTGGCAGTCGTTAACATTGTTGGTGCGCGATTTAACATTGCTCGACATCTATTACTTCCTACTTCGTCTGCCAAAGAGGAAAAGTGTCTGTTTTGTAGTGTGTTCAAGGTGACTGATAAACGACTGAGACAAATGCTTGACTCTTTCAATAAATTCCATTTGTTTCATTGGGTATGGTTTATACTTAAACGGATAAAATAATGAAAACACTTGTATCTTTTGTTGCACATTCGGGCCGATACAGCGCGGTTCAAACTTGGAACCAAAATGTTCCTAGCTCTTTATTAAATTTTCCTAGACTAAATTATTTTTTGTAGACTTTTTTTTAAATTTATATTTTAAAAAATATAAATAAATATAAATAAATTTATATTTTAAAAAATATAAATAAATATAAATAAATTTATATTTTAAATAAGTTCCCAAAAAAACTTTCAACCAGATTCAATGTATTTCAAGTTCAGATGAATTTCATGACCCCAGACCTGATATTTGTTTATTTAACCTCGTGATAATTAATAATGTTCTTTCTTTGTTTCTAGACTCTGATCAACATGGCGTATTGCGTGTTGATCTTGCTAGGCAAAACGATCCAGAAGCTGGTGTTTGGAGAATTGCGTGCTTCCGAGAGACAGCATCTGAAGGACAAATTTTGGAACTTCGTCTTTTACAAATTTATCTTCGTGTTCGGTGTGTTGAACGTACAGTACATGGACGAGGTGGTTCTATGGTGGGCTTGGTTCACTGTGCTTGGCTTCCTAAGTCTGCTCAGCCAGCTTTGCAAGGATCGATTTGAATACGTAAGTAGCATCATTATGCAATCGTTAATCCATGATTAGTCGATAAAACGATGGCCACGAAATTTTTAGTGATCGCATTTGAAACGGACGGATCAGGGATTCATATCATAAATTTCTATGCTCTTTGTTCATTTGTCATCGGCTCTTCATTTGCCTGGTTGTGTCAGCTACAAAATATGCAAACCGGAGCTGAAACGAGGAAACTGCCGGATAAACCCATGGAACACGCTTGCAGGAACTGATTAGGTGTTCAATGATTTTTTACATATTGACGGATTGAGTCGATAACATTAATTATTTCCGTTATTTATAGAAACGTGAAAAGATACTCGCGGCAGTTACATAAGTCGCACGCAAGTGGTAAAAGATAAAAAAAATCGTGTTATGTACCATTAAATGGCGGGAAGTGGTATATCATGCAATTCACATGTCAGTTCTGCAAATGCTGGTATTTTGAGATGTCAAGATCACTTATTAAATAAAACTGCTATTTTTCTGCACGAACCATTCTCCTTTAAAAAATATGATTCAAAACTCCCGCCAGGCGGGAGTTCCAAATTTGAAACACCTTGTAGAATATGTTTTCACTTATAGAACGTGTTTACCCGTAAACTGTGGGAAAAAGAAAATGTTTGAACTTGTGACATCTGACATGAACTTGACCAAGAAACATACTTTCCTAATATAAATAATTCCACGTGTATCCGCTTACATCTATGAAACACTCGCACGGTAGACCTTGCGTGTGATACATTCGCACATTATCGAATATCTTAACATATTTTATAATCTCGAATTTGGGACGGATGAGTCGCCGCAGTTGGCACGGCTCCTCGTACAGAACAGGAACGAAGAAGCGTTACGAAATCGCTAGCTTTTTTATTGTCTCAAACATGCGGTAACGCACATTATCTTTTATTCACGATTGTCGCATACCCCTGAATCGATGGTGCTTATTTATTTAACTAAGTTGAACATAGACCGTCTTCGATCCGCTAAGCTCTGAACGCGTTAAATTCCTTTAGCCAATGACTAGCACACAGTGCGGTATTCTGGCAATCTGACTCGGCAGCACCATGTTGACTTATCCTTCTGAAATCAACGTCTTCTCAACAAACTGTTTATGTTACAACTTAAACATAGTAACAAGATCGTGATCTTGACATTTTGCCAACATTGTAGGTGGTTTCATAAAGAATTGAAAAATACTTTAACATTGCAAATCGTAAAGCATTGATTTGATGTTATAAAATTTTAAAACCTGTAAGCTATAAAGCTTCAAACCTTGTAGATTTAAACCATGAGTCAATACTAGTCATGAGCGAAGTTATACAATAATAAATTTATTGCAGACTAAAAAAATGACATACAAGAGCTAAGCTAAAGAAAATCGAGCGTCGTGTAACTCAGAGAGACGTAACCTGGTTACCTTTATTCAATTACACTAACGGGATTCATGCGAATTTATTGCATAACAACGTCACGAAATACTTTGTTTTTATTTTAAAGACATTATGCATTTAGATCTGAAAAATCAAATTAAAAATTGTATATATTCTGTTTCTGGAATGACATGTCTAATGACTTAATCTACTTTTGGAAAAATTTATGATATGAATCTTGCAACCAAGGGAATTTTCCTATTTTTAGAAGTTAAGATCTAATAATTTCATGCTGGTGTTTCATTGTAACGTTGACTTCATTATTTTGTAGTTATCTTTCTCACCAACAACCCCCGGATGGAGTCATGCAAGACTTTTGGGACTTCTTGCTACAATTCTTGCATTGTCCTCCTTTATGTTGCTACTGTGCACAGCTGCAGCATTCTTCTTCGTCTCATTCAATACTTTTGTCTTTACTGCAGCTGAGGTAATTTATGTCTTTATTAATTATGCGATTTAAATTTTAGTTGTCTCAGTATGTTATTGAACAATAAGTACAATACTGTACATAAAGTCTTTTTAATTTGAATACAATTACATTTAATTGAACTATAAATAGCAACTAAATATTGTACAAACATAGTTTTAATCTTGTTGTATTATTCACAGTGCATCCTGCTAGGTGTCAGAACAGTTCATGTCATGGTGAGATACATAATTCATTTGTATGACACTAGAGGAGCAGGTACTTCTTCACAACGTTCTTGGGATAAGAGAGGCCCTTTGACATACTACACAGACTTAGCTGCAGAATTAGTAGTACTTGCTATAGATTTCTTCCATCACGTTCATATGTTGCTTTGGAGCAACATTTTCTTAAGTATGGCCTCCCTTGTAATTTGTATGCAACTTAGGTACCTTTTCTACGAAATACAACGCAAAATTACGAAACACAGGAACTATCTAGCTGTGCTAAACCACATGGAACAAAAGTAAGTATTTCCCATTTTTCATTTTTCTGATTATAATAAACAAATACAATATCATATTTCTTACAGTTATCCAATGGCAACGCAAGAAGAATTAGCAGATAACTCTGACAACTGCGCAATTTGTTGGGAGAAAATGGAAACTGCTCGAAAATTACCTTGTGGTCATCTATTCCACAATTCTTGTCTACAATCCTGGCTGGAGCAAGACACATCTTGCCCAACTTGTAGACTTGCTCTGAATATGCAACCGAATCACCGTGAGAGTACACAAGAGTTACCGACTGAACCACAAACACCAGTCAGGAGAAATGAAAACCATTTCTTTCATTTCGATGGTTCACGTTATGTTTCTTGGTTGCCGAGCTTTTCTGTCGAAGTCTCTCACAATAGGCTGCGCGGAAATATTTCTACCATTGCACACAACAACTCACAAATGGATACCATGATTAGACAGGTAATAATAATAATAAAAAAATATTACCGTCTGTTATACGTAATATATCCTATAAATGAAAGGCTAAGCTCATATAAGTAGAGTTACGCAAGAAAATAATTACTGTTGTTTGTCATTGAAATAGGTACAACAGTTATTTCCACATTTCCCACGTAATCTAATCGTAGAAGACCTCAGGATGACAAGATCAGTAGAATGGACTGTTGAGAACATTCTTGATGGAGTGCTAATATCGCCTCATCATTTAATCGAAGAACCACAATCAGAATCCGTCCCACAAATCCATACCAATATCACTGAGATTAGTGCATCTTTAAATACCGCCTCGACACCGCTACCATCGGATCCAAGATTCGACATTCCTCTTGCCGATAGGTAATTCTTTATTTTTCTTATAATTTTAAGTTTATATGATTCATGTAATCTACATTGATTCCATAATACATGATTACAGCGGTGAAGAACCTTCCAACATAGGAGGACGATTTTCAAAATCTTCATCTGAAAGAGAACAAATCTTGCAGCGTCGCAAAGCACATATGATATTCGCTGCAAGGAAGAGATATTTTGAAAAACGTCGAAAAAAACAAGAAACTGAGAAGCGCGTTTCTGATGTCACCTCTTAAAATAGGAAAACAGAAAAATACATGTCGATAAAAATTTTGATTTTTCATGCTTCGTAGCGGCCATCTTCTTTAAAGAAGAATATACGACTGATTTTTGTTGGGGTGGGAGGGGGGGATTATACACGTTCACCAACAACCACTTATTACATTTTTTTTTCTTTTATTTTACTTTTGTATCCTACTTCTTCATGTTGCTTTTGAGAAAAGTATGTTCTTATTATGTGTGTTTGTTCCTACGAATATTTCAGTGATCTTAATCTTCATCCCACTTAAAGAAGGTAATTTTTGGATATATAGTTTTTTTAAATCCTTTCTTGATTTTCATAGAAGTTATTTCACTTTGTATTCTCATAGATATCTGTCTTTTTAATTGTAATGTTAACTCGTTTAAGATCCTCTTTTGTTCAATTTTTAGAAACAGTTTTCTTGAATATTATACATTTTCATTTCTTTTTTATTATTTTCTTTTGGATAAATATTTTTCTTAAGAATACATAAACATATTTTATTCTTAAGAAAATTAAGGACAATTAACTTAAAAAGTATTAACAGTATAATTCCTTATTAAAGATAATAAGAAGAATTAACTTAAAAGTATTACTCGCTTAATTATTCTTTATTTATTAAAATAATTATTAAGAAACACGATCTTTAAAAGTCTTGTGTTTCATGCAAAATACGTTTTCCTATTATTCAATTTTAGGTTGCAAAACAAAGTCCTTGGATATTTGTTAAAACATAATCTTTTTAACAAATTTATCGTACTAATTTCAAGGAAGAGTTACTTAGCAATTTTTTTATTTTCATTTCCTTTAAAAAATAGGTTTTCTTGGAAATCTTGATTTTCTATTCGTAAGAAAATTCATTTTTCTTAAGAATAGAAGATTCTTGCAATTAATATTGACTGGTTGTGAATCATATACTCATTGGTGGATTAGAGGACTGCTATAATAATAAGAATTTATTGTTGAATATAATATCTCCTTTTTCATTTTTTTCCAATTAAATAAAGAATGAAAACATTTAGCATTTGAATAGTGAACGATTACTACAGTTTTTGTTATTAATTTTATTTTAATGTTTAATTTTAGAGGTAATATAAATAATTGTGAGTAAATATTGAAATTGTTGGAGAAAGTAATGTTTAAAATACGAACATCTACAAATTAAATATTCTTTAATAGAATTTAATCAGTAAAGTTTTGTCCTTTTTTCTTAATTAGTATTTTGACATTTATTACAAGTTCTGCCAGAATATTTCTTAGGAATGTTTATTTGCCACGAAAAGCACTATTTTTGATTATGTCTAAATGTTAATAAAATATAAAATTAAGTGATGTTTCGCATATAAAAAATACTCAAAATAGAATATGTAAAATAAAAAAATTCCTTTCATGGAGTATTTTTTTCTTAAATACCCTTTGCTATCTTTTGCTTGGAACCATATAACTGAAAAGGATATACATTATTATATGAAAATAAAGTTTCAAATTTAGTATTCGCAAACATTTGATATAGAATATTTTAATACAAAACTTGTAATTTATGAACATTCTTTATTAAAGATAATATTTTAACAACGCATAGAATGATAGAGATGAGAAAAACATCATAGTTATAATTTATTTGACTGTATTATATCCATTGTAAAATTGTACTTTGCATAAATAAAAGTAAAATTTGTTTTATGCCTTGACAGATTTCTTATCACATTCTGACAGTCATGTTAATAACAGGTTTGAATGTAATAATGTTATAGTTGCAATATTTTATTAAACATTTGTACAAATAAAATATTATTAATTCAACCAATGAAGTTCATTACGACAAGATGTAGTATCACGTGAGCAAAAATAAAATCTGCAAATCCTCTCTCAGGGCTTATTCCGTAAAACTGATTTTTGTTTTGAGGGTTCACTTGTAGTCGCAAGCAAACTGAAACAAACACATTAAAATCATTGTAAAGAATGCATAACAATAAAGTTCCAAGCTGAGACAAATAAATGTAGTAAACAATACAATTGTCTAACATATTGATAAAAATGTTAAGATTATAATATTACGATACATGAAATATTAAATATATCATAAGACAAAAATGAATAAAGATAATTATTTAAAATACCTCCAAGAACGAAGCACGAAACACACGAAATAAATCCGCTAAGAAAACTGTTAAAAGGAAACGTGCCGACAAGACAACAATATATGAACTGTATAACACCGGTGAGAAACACATAAAGTAGATAAGCATCTATTATTTTAAGCCTCTTCGGTGTAACTTTCGTGTACTCTTGCCAAAACTTTCCTATAACCGTTAATGCAGTCATTTTTTAACTCTTATTGACGTTTCTTTTTAGGTTAAATTAGGTTTCGATGCTAGTACGCGTGGCACCGGCAGCGTTCTGATCAACATCATCGATACGTAAATATACTAATCGATATATGACGGTAATTCGCACTAATCGATAGTATCGAACAATCGCGTCTGTTCGAATCGATAAATGGATCATGGGATTTTGAATATTCGAAAATGTAGGATCCTCATAATTTGGAAATTTGTGGAAGAATTAAGTTAAATATATGGTTAGAAATAATTAATAACTGATAACCATTTATAAATATATATAATAATGTGTAATTTATTTATTAATTATTTTAAATAATAATAATTTGTATAAAAACATTAATGACTATCCATAAATTGAATATCTGAAAGTAATAAAACTGTATTTGGCAGTGGCCTAGGTTGCGGACTTAGCACTGTAAACGTTTGTCTCTCTACATCCACATTAGTTCTGTAAAAAATAAATATTCTTCATTAAATGGTTATCATCAAACAAGTTTGTCTTAAAATTTTATTTTACATACACGCAAACAAATCCAGCCACATTAGTTTGTACTACATCATCTTCTGGTGAATCAGCAAATGAGACTGACAGTAAATGATGCAAAAGATTTGGTCCCGGTGTAACAGCTACCAGTTTTGTTAAATTATCTTCTGCTTTCATTCCAAGTGGCATACAGGATGCTGGTAATACTGGAGCACCAATTTTATACAATCTAGCTTCACTCCATTTCACTTCAAAACTATGAGGATATAATGGTGTTCTGGATCCATAAAAATATTCCCTAACACCTTGATCTCTAGCTTCTACTCTCTGTGCTTGACTCCTTTCTACAACTCCACCACTTTTTGGTAGAAAAACAACTTTAACAAAGTCTGGCATATCTCGAACAAGTTCATTATAAAGTCTTTCTTGATCTAGTACCAAAATAGCATCTACTTCAAAAGCTTGAGCAGCATGAGTCAATAATTTGTAACCATCTCCTTTAACCCAGCCACAAGTGTTTATTACAATTCCTGAAACTCTGGCTTTCTTATTAGCTTGTAGTCTATCAGAACAGACCTCTGCAAGGCGTGTCACAAGGAGATTATAAAGAGCAACATTAGCCTGTGGAGATTTATGTCCAAAGTGAAAAACTAATGGTGCTTGTTGACTGAAACCTTCAACTATATTAGATGGACGTTCCACTAATAATGCTCCAACAGTACCAGGTATCGCTATATGTCCCTGGCCAACATCTAAATCTACAAAGATGGGTCTACGACCCATTCTAACTGCATAATTCAGTAATAACCTACAAAGAGTAGACTTTCCAACATCACAAGGACCTACAACCATAGTTATTGGACCCCTGGTATCATCTTTCTCTGCAGTTTCTCTAAGTCTTTCCATTGCTGCATGACAATTTAAGTAAAGACCCATCGGAGTCTCTTTGGCAACATAACTAACATCAGTTTTTCCAACCAACTCTACCGTACAACCTTGCCAAGTAAAGACTGCAACCTTAGCTCCAGCACTAAATTCATATTTCTTTCCTTTTACTAATTCAGTGCCAAATACTTCTGCTAAACCAGTTTTCAACTGCAAAAAAATGAACAAATGATTATATACTACAAAACAAGTAAACAGTTATTAAGATACAGAAAAAACAAAAGGAATGTAAATAATATGATATTAAAAAAGTCATTTTAATACTTACCTCAACTGTAACCTTTTCATTTTTTGTTTCAACTTCGAATCTTAATTCACAATCTGGATCTAATTTAAATTCTTGTGTTTGTGTTTTCTCGTCTGTCATTTTAGAAATATTATATATTCCTGTCACATGCCTGTTTAAACAATATACTAATAGTCTGTTTACTCTGTTTATATAGCGGATTTTAACCTCTCTTAGTCATTCGATGAGAGGGTTACGCATCAAATGACAAATTCTTGTTTATTCTGCGCATATCAGCTATGATTGGTCGAGCAGTGTCGAGCTTGCTCGCAACCAAGAGTAACACACATGCGCTATTCCGACATTCTTTATTCAAAATTTTGTACGATTATACAAAAAAGTACTGTAAAACATTACGATAAAAGAATGGATAACTTTTTATCTAACACACCAGAGATTGTTCACTTCGAGAAAAAGTTTTGTGAAATAATTTACGAGATTCAACGGTGCAGGGTAGAATATTTACAAATTTTTTAATTCATCTTTAAGATAAATATGATACCACAATATTTTTCTAGAGAGAGTTAGATAAATTAGAGAAGGAACATTTGTTAGTACGCGAAGAGCTGTGCTCGAAGGATGCACTTTTGCAGAACGAACGTAAAATATCGAACGAATTACGAGTTCGATTGAAATTAGCAGCAGAGACGATCAGCTCTTTAGAAGAAGAGAAAATGCGTGATAAAATTTATTATTCGAATCTGTCGATGAATCACGACAGCCTGCTGAAAGAACGTGACATTTTGTCGAAGGAGATTCTGACTAGTCAAACGGAAGCTGCGAAGTCCAAAATTAAAATACAGAGTTTAGAGAATGCGCTTCAACGAGAAACACATCGGAAAGAGGCGTTAGAAAAGGCGTTAATAGAATTGAAAAATGACAATGAAAAAATTATAGCAGGCATTGATATGTAAAAAAATTTATATTTTTTTTTAAGATGCTTTAAAAAATGACATGTTTTAATATTAAATTTTCGTAATAATTTTTTGTTTTAGAAATATCACTAAACTTTCAAAAGAGCAGAAATACCTGACAGAGAGTGCAAAGGTTGTAATTCAGTTAAATAAACGATTGCAAACGTTCGGTCTCTGCTTTCATGCGATTCATGAAAAGAACAGAAACGAGATAAAGGATTTACAGCATAAATTAGCAGCATTTTCAATAAACGATTCAATGCAATCAGCTAACCACACCAAATTACATCCAGAATTAGATAATTTATGCTTCAAGGTACAGCATTGAGATTATGTTAATTACAAAATTATTATATATGGACTATTTCTTGTAGTTGAAAGATACACTGATGGAGCTAAAATCAAGAATGCAGGATTCTGTTCCATTTGAAGAAAAATTGAACAAGTTCTTTGAAGAATTTTTTTGCAGAAACGAATATTAAATATTAACAATAATCAATAATTAATTAAAGCAGTTCGATGATTGTTATCAACATTTATTTTTATTTTCGATACATCTAACAAATATTTCGACTCGACGAAATAAAATTACATTGTTATAAAATGTTTAAAAAAATTATTAATAATTTTGTATATACAGCATCATCCAGTTTTTCGGTGCGACAAGATTATAGGAAAGTAACAACTATTATTTCGTTGCATTTTTCTTGAATTTATTTTTCTATAAATTAAAGTCGACAGTTTAATCGTATGCGATTTATAGCTTCAGCTTAAATGTAAAAAACATTCGTTTAAAAAAATTACGCATCTTAAGGCGCATATTTACCTAGTTTAAAAGATCATTAATCAGTTGCTAATATTGGCGTTAATAGTTATAAATAATATATGAATAAAACATTAATAGAATTATAACATTAATTGCGTCTAACTGATAACATAATGAAAATCACAATACAACTTGGTCGTTCGACATTAAGGAAAGGCGGGTTTCAACAATAAAAATAGACGAATAGGATTAATATAAAATGTATTATAATAATCATATAATTAAGAGTAAGTGGAAACGGATCGGAATCCCTTTTCCTCGTTCACAAAAAAAGAGAACCCTCCGTTTCTTAAAAAAAAAAAAAAAATGAACTATTACAACAAGCGTTTCAAACGAAGACGAAGTCCGCGTTCCATCTCTTTCCATTTTACTTGAATTACTTCAACTTCATAAAAAGAAAAAGAAGTTAGAGAAAATTCGAAAGAGTCTTTTCTTCAAGTCCTGAATTTGCGCTAATTAATCGATGAATTAATTAATGAAGAATTCCTCTTCGATCCGGTGAAAAAGCTAACTTGACGATGTGTATATATATATTTATATATTTATTTATATATTTATATATAAAAAATGACCGCCCATTGTTTACCTATCCGCACCCCCCTTCTTTTTTTTCTTATAAACAAATACCTCTGAAATGCTCGAAGAAAGGAGAAACTTCTCGTTTGACGATTAGAGAAATTTTTTCTTTCTTTTCGTTTCGTGTGTTTAAATAAAGTGAATGTAAACTCGTGTTAAAAATTGATCGTACCCCTTGATTAACTGAAACATGGAGGAGAAACTTCATGCGTGATATACGAAATAAATAAATTTTGCGTTTCTTAATTTGCTGCACTACAATGCTAATTAAAATACTTAACATACGAATTTATAAAATATATATGAAATCCGGGATGGTTTTCTGAATACGTTAAACAAATGGAACCAAATTTTATATATAACTCATGCATAGAACAATTTAGTTATTGCCTTTATAAGTATTCAACTTTAAGTCAATTATTGCTTTATTTTTGTCTTGTTTATTTTACGAACGAAATAATAATACAGCAAAGACTACAATAATGTTTCGCTAAGAATCGCACATTTATTGGATGTACAATCCCCAATTGATTTTACGAAGAAATCGTTCAAAGTCAGTGATTTAAATTCTATATTGCTTGTCAATTATTGAAGAGAAAAACAAAAGAATTAAAATCACCTTCAACTCATATAAGATAAGCGTTCTAAAAACAGCTCAGTACATTGCACTCCGGTACTTTAACAAGTGAAACTTGCAAGGAAACGACATTACGATGATATCTTCGAGGCAGCGTGTTGAAATTGCTCGAAAATTGTTAAAAAATTATCAAAAATTATCACAATTCGTAATCGTTTCCTTCAAGAACTCTTAAATGTCTTTTTAAGAGAGGAAAGAGAGTTTCTCCTCCAAGATAAAAAGAGTTCCTATGAATGATCAGTAAAAAAGAGAGACCGGCAGCGATGAAGGGAAACGAAGGTGGCCGTCAAGGAGTAAAATCACAGAAGTACTCGCATCGTGAAGCGAGCCAAGGAGACCGAAGGTAAAGTAGAGTAGAGGGTGACGGTCGAGGATATGCTGACTGAGGGGTCAGAGTATAGAGCATCGTGCGAGCCAACTTGGTGGCTTCCTCTGTGGTTCGGATGCTTTCAACTGATGTCCTCCTCCCTTCGGTGGATTCGACGCCTCCTGTTTCAAAATACAATAATTGTCAATAATTGTTTTTACATATATATTTATATATATCAACTAATACACCCAAACTAAGATTCATACTCTTTCAATAATCTTAACAATATTATGATAATAATTTTCATTATTTATCACCCTTAAAACATTTGAATGTTTTATATTAATAAGATTTTTTGAGAAAACATGCAATGCAATTTAACATTTTATATATAAGAAAGAATTTAATGGGAGCTGAATGTTAGTGATAGTAAATTTGTTAATGCAAGGTCAAAAGCATACACAAATGTTAAAAAACACTTGTGGTACATTCATGGGACAAATGTGTGCACGAATACATACATGTGCAAGCTATTATATATACAAGACAAACGAAAACAGCTAGTACAATATTATTTCAACTAACAAGAAAAAAAGAAACACTAATACAAATGCTGTATTAAGTTTGTTTAATCAATCATGATATTTTGAAACATTTTTAACCTTAAACTTGGTTACAAATTGAAATGCAATTACCGTTTGTTATATTTCTTTAGAAGATATCTTTCACTGATTGATAATAAAGTAACAATTGATGGAAATGGAGAAATCGTTTAACATTAAAGTAAAATAATTAAGATATGTGTTCATGCAAAAAAAGTACATATATAGAGAGAGGAGGAGTTACCTTCTGCCGAGACAGACCCGCACCAAACACAGAGAAACAGATACAGGAAACAGAGAAATCATGGTTAATTGACATGAAACTATTTACTAAAACAAATTTGTGAAAGCAACTAAGTTATGTCTAAACAAATATCAGTCCTAATTCCTTTGACAAATTATGAAATAAAATTCCAGAGCACCACTGAAAAAGACTAATATTACAGTATAATTTTTGGTGTTTTATATATTAATTGAAATGTGTATTAAATTTTTCTATTGAAGTAAAATTGAAGTAGTAAATACACAGCTGCAATTTAAAAGCATTTTTGTTTTTCTTTATGAACAATAATTAAGTAACAATGGAAGAACAACATACTGAAAAGCAATATTTACCAGTTTCTTTTCCATTTTGGCCTTAATGTCTCTTGCAAGAGTATAAAATGCCTCCTCAACATTGATGCTAGACTTAGCTGAAGTTTCCATGAATTTGATTCCATATTCAACAGCAAGTTGTTCTCCCCGTTCTTTTGAAACTTGCCGTTTTTCTGTGAGCTCACACTTATTACCCAATAGCATTTTCTCAACATCCGCCGAAGCATTTTCTTCAATGTTTCTAATCCAATTTTTTATATTCTCAAAACTCTTTTCGTTGGTTACATCATAAACTAACATTATACCCATTGCACCACGATAATATGCTGTAGTTATTGTACGAAACCTTTCTTGTCCGGCTGTATCCCTTTAAAAAGTAATAAACCAATTTTGTTCAAACAAATGTGTCAAAAATAAATTTCATTTGGAAAAAAGAGAAGAAGGTACTAAAAGAAAACTGAAATTATATATGTATAAATGATTTTTACTATTTATCATTTACCATTTTATATTTGTTTCTAAACTATAAAGAGTAAAATTAAAATTTATTTCTCATAAATAACTAATTAAAAATTATAAAAACATTGCTCCAAAGTAGTTAATTCTGCTAAGCATAATTAAATTAATTTTTTGATACTTACCATATTTGTAGTTTTATTTTCTTGCCATCTAATTCTATTGTTCTTATCTTAAAATCAATTCCTGAAAATAATAAATGAGTTTACAGTATTTATATTTCTGTAACCTGTTTTCTATGTGACAAAATCATTATATGTTTCCAGTCTGTACAGTTTATTAAGAATCTATTACAATCGTTTAATTAGACTACTCTGTGAAAAGCTAACATTTAATATTAGACCTTTGACATTTACAAGTTTTGCAGTATACAAGTCATACAATGATTTATGTTATTTATTCAATGTACGGTAAAAAAATGTTACTTACATAACATGTAGTGACTTTTACACGATTGTTTTTATATCACAAAAACAGACAGATATTTATAGTATAATATTCTTCGTTACTCTATACTTGTAATGTACAAATATATACAAACATAATATTTTTTAACAAGAATGATAGGTATTTGTTTATTGACGTGTTTCAATAAATAAGAAAGAATACTAATTATAGTATTTATATTAATAAATACTGAAATCATTGCAATGTAATATGTATTTATTAATTTACAGAAATTGTACTATATTTCATAACAATGTAATAGTTCAATTGCTTAAAATACTCGAGTAATCTTCGTGTATCAACCAATTAAATTTTTTCTTTCTAAGAGAAGATTGGTCAAGATATAATTGCTCCATATTTTTCAAATCAAAGGTCTCATTCAAAGACATACCATTAATATGTAATTAGTCTTTCATTCCTGTATTATGATTACATAAATAATCTAAGATTACATTAAAAATATTATTATACAGCTTCAAAATGTTCCTTAAGCAGCTCCTAATCAAGGATAAGTGAATAAAGGGATAAAAAGGAAGAAAATCGATGGAAAAAGGAAATAAAAAGGAAATACTTACCAATGGTCGAGATGAAGGTCGTATTGAAAGCATCCTCAGAGAACCTGAAGAGGACGCACGTCTTGCCGACCCCTGAGTCACCAATCAGCAACAACTTGAACAAATAATCATATGTCTTCGCCATGCCCTTTGTTTTCAGTCTCTCTCTCTATTTCACGTGATTCCCTTTGCACTTCTATTTTTTATATTTCTTTATCCTTCTAGCTCTCTTACACGATCTTTTTCAAGTGATCGTGATCCTTGGAATTCCGATGACGCACCCTTTGAACTTAAACAAGCACGCTTCGTTCTACGCTTTTCAATTATCGAAACGAGATTGAATTTGCAGAAAGCTCGAGGAAAGGCTTAATTGCTGAAATCTGTTCGGATAGGACAAAACTCACGTAATAGATCACGTAAAAACATCTGTCAGAAAAAGCGATGACAGCCATCGGTAAGTACAACTTTTTCTCTGGTGTTGTGGCCAGCCTTCTGACCGCACCACAGGTGATGCGCGCGTGTGTATACGCATACGCAACACGTGTGTCAAGAATATGGTGCATTTTCACACGAAGAATATATTACGGCGCATTCGTATTAACTTAATAATCATTGCGATGATAAAACAAATTTTGATGATGAAATTATATCTATACATTAATATTACTTCTTCTTAAGTCCATTCATCGCATCAAATTTATATTATAATAAAATTATTCATCTTTGAAGATGAGATAATTCACCTGTAAGAAAACACCAATACAAAAACAAGTTTTCAATTCTACTCCACGTGTGACGCCACATGCATTTGACTTAAAGCTGTGAGAATAGGATTGCAAATAATATTATAACAGTTTGGATAAAATGCCTGCGATTAAAAGTAAAAAGCGTAAAGTATCAAAAAAGACAAAAAAGGCATGGCGAAAACATGTTGACACAAAGGATGTAGACAAATTTTTGGAGGATTCGAGACTAGAGGAGAGGTTAGGTGGTTCGTTTGCTACACGCAAAGATTCTGAACTGTTTGTAATCTCTACGGAACCAGAGGTTCTTCCTAAAAAAACACGCCGAGAATTATTGAAATCAAAGGAACCACGATGTTTCAATGTTCTGAAACCTCATACAGCTGTACAAGATCCAATAACAAAAAGAAATCGTGTAAGAACGAAAGAAGAAAGAAAAAATGCACTGGTTCTACGAAAGGAAGCCTATAGGAAGGCACAAGGAATAGTAAAATTGAAAGATAGAATAAGATTGAAGAATCAGATGTTAGCTATGAAGAAAAGATTGAGCAAACCTAAAAGAGGTGAGTTTAACGTTGATGTTTGGAAAGATAAGTTGGAGAAACAACTTGGAATTGATACCGAATGGATGTCTCCGGATACTCTCAGGCATACATTGACTCATTTTGGGATGAAGAAGAAAAGAATACCAACTTCTTTGCGCAAAAAACCATCTGTTTTACCAGCAATTGAACCACCTCATCCTGGAACTTCTTACAATCCTTCGTATGAAGATCATCAAAATTTGTTACAAGAAGTAGCACAGAAGGAAATGGAATTAATAAAGCAAGAAGAACATTTAGAGAGAGTGACTACAAAAATGTTTAGAAAGGTATTTCATTTATAAATTTGTATATGGTTTACATGTAGAATTTTTAACATGTTAAAATTTTGATATAGGTTTCACCTGAAGAAAGAGAAGAAAATGCACTGAAAGACATGTTGGAAGGTTTGAAACCAGAACAAAATAATGATTCTGACAAAGATGATGATCCAACAGTAAAATCTGTAAATCCACCTGTTAGAAATGAGAAAAAGACACGTGTTCAGAGGCGTAAACAGAAAGAGCAAAAAGCACTAGCACATAAGAAACAGCAAGAAAAATTAGAAAAGAAGAAAGTTTCAGATATATATAAATTAAGATTATTTAACAAACAATTAGCTTCAAAAGAAAGAAAGGAAAAAATACAAAAAGAACGTAAATTAAAAAAGAAAGCACTAAAGGCACTGGGTCCAAAAACTCTTAGTAAAGTTAAATTTGAACCCTTGGAAACTGATTTCAAACTAGCTACTGAATTAACTGGCAATTTACGTAATGCTGAACCAGTAACTAATCTTTTGCAAGATAGATTTAAGTCTCTTCAACAGAGAAATATTATTGCTCCTGCTAAGCTTAAACTGTAAGTATAATTACATAAATTTATAGATTTTATTCATCTAATTATAAACTGTATTGATAATATTGTTATTTAATATTGTAGGAACCGAGATAAGGCGAAAGTAAAACGCTTTATTAAACCAGATCACAAAATTGATATGTCTAAAGTCAAGTTGGGAGATAATAAAGTATAACTTGAGTGTAAATAACTCAAAGTCATGTACAGAACATTAATTCTATTATAAAATATGTAGTACTTACATATATATGCATTATGTTAATAAATACTAAGAATTTTTTGCAGAATTTAGTATATTAAATAATTATAAAAAATAAAATTTGTTAAGACAAAATGTAAATTATAAGCATGTTACGAAATGAAATATGTTATATCAGTAAGTAATAGAATTAAAAATAAATATTTAGATAAGTTTGTAAGGCCAGCTGTTTTAAAATAAAATTTGCATATAACTTATTCTTCAATACTAGATATAGATTCAGCTTCTACATATTCTTCACTTTCAGATGATTTGTAATCTTTTAAATCATCTTTTAAATCGTCTTTGAAATCTTCTTGTAAATCAAAAGACAATGTATGTTCTGAAACATGTTTTGATAACTGTTCTTCAATGTCAATACTTTCAATCGATATTTCTTTTGGTTCATCCAAATCCATAGTAAATTTCATCTAATAATTAAACATGCAAAAATTTTTAACAATTATAAAACCTTTGTGTCTTAACGGTACAACGAAATTAGTTATACATGTACTTTATCTGAAATTTCATCTTTCTCTTCAGATTCTGTCATTACTTCAAATTCAGTAATACCTTCCAGATCTTTTGTAAGAAATCCCATAACTCCTGGTATGGTCTCAACCCTTATTTTATTGCATATACGAAGTTAAAAATATTTCTAAACAAGTTAGGTACTTTATACTAATACTCACGATTTAACAATGTTACACTGAACTTTGGAGTGCCCTGTGATGAATATATTTCTTAGAAACAAAAGTAACTGAACACAATTCAAGCGTGCTATATCAGGATACTTATCAGGACACTATAAGATAATTATTTATATTTATGTTACTGACTGATTTGAAATAGTTCTTAGAATTAAAACCTTTGTATAACTTGTTCTTCTTAAAATACAATGGTCTAAAAATACCTTGAGTAAACATTTTACAATATACTTCAGATCATAAAGTGTCTCAATGATTGCCTTTATCTTACAGTTTAATTTTCTGCTTAAATATTTTGCAATGCCTATTCTTGCTCTCTCTTTTTCAAGCATAACAGTTAATTTTGATAATCGAAGATTTACTATATCTTCTTCATAACGGGCATTGTCAATTGATGTAAGATATTTGTTTTCCAATGCAAGATCAGGGATAGTGAGTGATGAAAAATATTCTTTTGTGTTCTCAATTTTACTTTTTAAACATTTCAACACAGCATTCTGTATTTTTGAAGTCACTATGTTTCGTCTTACATATGAAGACTTTTTAACACTTTTTTTCTTGTGATCTACAGATGAACTTCTACATAATTTTGTTAAAAGTAATTTTATTTTGAATAAAATTAATATGATTAAAAATATAAAATATGAAACACATAAAGCATTACTTGAGAAAAGATTCAATGTTTTTTTGAAATGAAACTTGTTTTGAAATTTGCCATAATTCATTTTTCAGCATGATATTTTCTCGCATTAATCTCTTATTTGGTAAACTTATATGTTTATCAGTTCGTACTTGAAATTGTGCTGCTAAATCAAGAAGGCAATTGTACATTTCATTTCTGAGCCTGAATTAAAAATATTTATGAATAATCTTTTTCCATAATCAGCATAAGTAAGCTCTTAATTAAACACATAGTGAGTAACAATTTAATACATTTCTTTATCAAATTCAAATTTTCGACTAACTATCTCAAGTAATTCTTTCACCCTTTCCTCATTCTCTATCATTTGTTTTTCATTTAACTCAAATTTGTCTTCTAAACCACGTTGTGTCTTTTTAAAATCTTCCAAACCATTAATTTTAGCAGCTATAATAGTAATTGATCTTTATAGAATTAAAACAGAAGAAAATTAAAGGAGACCAGAGATCAAATAATACAAAAAAAGAGATATGCATTACTTAAAACTTTGTTTTGAGAAGTTAATTCAATCTTCTTCTTTTCATATCGCTCATTTAATAATTCTACTCTATCATTATGTAATTGTCTCTCTTCTATTCTGTTCTCTTCCACATTATGAATCTTGGCTTTTAAATCTTCTATTCTAACATCTTGAGCATAAAATTGTTTGCTTAGATTTGTAATTTCATCAGCTGTTTCTGCATCTACAGTGGCTGAAGATTCTTCTGTAACTTCAATCTCCTCTAATAATTCTTCATTTCGATCTTCTAATCTAAATATCAACTTAAAGATTTTTTTAAATTTCACAGAAAAGATGTTTTTAAATTTATATAAACTAAAATGTATACTATAAATTAAAGTGGATAATTTTTATTGATAGTGTATTGCTATAATGTAATTTTATGATTAACCTCCTTATTCTATTTTCAATGTCTTCAATTTTAATTTCATAGAAGGCTCTTTGCGTATTGATAATTGTAGGTTTACTCTGTTCTTTATCATCATCCCATGACTGTAGATTGGCTGACAATGATATATTTCCTTTATCCTTCCCTAACAAATCAACCATATTTTTGCTTATACAAATCAAAATATTCTAATTTTTTTATAATGGCATCACTATATTCCCTAACATCTGTAATGTCTAAATGACATTCAATTATTTTTGTTCTACCTTTAAATTTAATCTAACCTAACCTAACTTCAAACAAGAGTAATTGAATTTAAATGATACAATTACATATCAATTAGGTTAGGTTAGACTGGTTTGAAGTTAAATGAGTCTAATCCAAATAATAAGTTTACGTATTATGTTTTACGTTAATTACTCTTATTAAATAACGAGATTGATAAGATATTATTGATAACATTTCAATATTATCGATATTTCTCGATAATGTTATCAATATCAGCACCTTCAAATACAAAGTAATTCATATATAGGTTATGTTACCAAGCGATAATAAATTCATAGGCATCAATTTTTAAATTACCGTTTAATATTATTGATTAAGTTTAACCTATTTAAATTTGCGGTATCGACTATGTAATTTTAAAGGAATATAACCAATATTTCTATAATTTGAAGCTAACTTCAGTTACAGAACACACAAGTTCAACACGCAAGTTCTTTGGAGCAAACACAATCGTGAAACAGCTGATCTGTCTATTGTTAAATGTGTAGTGTACTTTGCTGTTTGGCAGTTATAGAAAATTATAGAACATTATCCATTTGGCATGTAAAAATTAATATTTCCGAAAATAATTATAAGGAATCATTTGCGTGATAACTGAAGATGTACGTTGACGTGTCTCAATGACGTAATTTTGTCTTTATGGCACGAAAAGCCAAATTCTTTGGAAATATACTTTAAGATGAATTCAAGAACATTCTTATCGAGCTGTTCAAGCTAAAAGTAAGAGAACATGTGTTTTTTCCTTTTGATATCATCCTTTTTTGTGTATAGTGTCTGTAGAAATTTAGGTTAGAAGCGGAACATCGTAGCGTTTTCCTTACGTTGTTGTAAGTTCGGGATATTCATACGTCAAACATATTTTTAAAGTTATTGTATTTCGTCGGTACATTTATGTGATTAACATTTTAATTTATATAGTGAGAAATTGAGTTTATAATACAGCTTTTTTGTAATGTATTTTTAGTTCTTATAAACAAATATTTTTTATACATTGAGAGTGTAAATATTTTTATCGAATTTTGTTTTTGTTTTCAACAGTAGAACCACTGATTTTATGAGTTTATTAAAAGTATATGGTTTATTTATTAAAAGCAAATAATAAAGGACTAAAGACATTAAAGTAATATTTTTGTTTAGTCAGTTCATAAAGAGACGTACAGTCAAAGTACAGATTAAAACATGAAGCTAAGAAAGGAGCTGGTTTTACTTTTTCTTGTTATGTCCGTTTCTTCTCAATCAGAAGTGTCTAAAAAACAATCAGATACTTCTGATGATGAAGCTGAAGAAGATGTTAGTTTGGAAGAGAAAGCATTTGAACGGTTGCAAGAATTAAAGGCTCTACATGATACTATTTTAAAAATGGTACCAGCTTCTGAATTATATCTTAATGATAAAATTACAAAGAAAAAAGAAGAAACAGAAAGTGAACCAAAAACAAAAGAGGAAAGTTCTGCAATGAGAAATGTTTGGATGAAAGCAATGATAACTCAAATAAAAAATATTGATTTGCCAAATAATAATTTAAGAATTGAAGAAGATGATGCAGAAGTGTGGAGTGAGGAAGAACAACTTGAACCACTTAATGAAGAGACTGAAGAACCACTTACTCCGGAGCAACAAGAAGGTATTTTGAATACCTTGAATTACTTTTTCTTATAAGTATTGGTACTTCAACTGGTTTTATAAGTAAATAACATAAATTTTATAATAATTTTAGCGGAACAAATATTTAGAAAGGCACAGAGTCTCTTAAATGCTACACGTTCTAATAAGGCAGAAGCTTATGAATTATTAGCATCTGCTGCAATTCTTGGGCATCGTGAATCTAGGTCAATGTTGGCATGGGCACAACTATTAGGAACTCAATTTGCTCCAACTTTTTCATGGATATCCAGTCCAGATATTCCAGCAGCTTATCAAACATTTAAAGAACTTGCTGAAACTGGTCTACCCTCTGCTCATATGGTGCATGATTTTGAAATTATCTTGGAATGAAAAATAATTCCTTAATTTTATTTATTATCATTCAAACATAAACTAATTATAACGTTTGTAGGGCATGGGCTTTTTGTATGCAACAGGATTAGGTGGTGTGAATGCCTCACAGCCAAAGGCACTCCTGCATTACACGGTAGCAGCTCTCGGTGGAGATACGCGAGCACAAATGGCTTTGGGTTATCGTCATTGGGCCGGAGTCACAACACCAGCTTATTGTGAAAGAGCCTTAGATTTTTATCGCGAAGTAGCAAACAAGGTTGCGGAAGAAGTTTCCCTTAGCGGAGGACCAGTTGTTCAAAGAGTCAGACTTTTAGATGAACAAGAGAATCCAGGATACAGCTCAGGAATCTTTGATCAAGATCTAATAGAATATTATCAATTGTTAGCAAAGAAAGGAGATACACAAGCTCAAGTTGGGTTGGGACAGTTACACTATCAGGGTGGAAGAGGTGTTCCTTTGGATCATGAAAGAGCATTACAATATTTTCAGCATGCTGCTGATGCTGGAAATGCTATTGCCATGGCTTTTCTAGGAAAGGTGATTTAACTAACGGATTTAAAACTTAAGAATTAATGCAAAACGGCTGTAAACTTAGTATTACATTTCTTCCATAGATTTACTTAGAAGGTAGTGATATAGTGAAGCAAGATAACGAAACAGCATATAAGTACTTCAAAAAAGCTGCAGAATTAGGAAATCCTGTCGGACAAAGTGGTTTAGGTCTTATGTATCTTTATGGGAGAGGAGTTGAAAGAGATACTGCAAAAGCTCTTCAATATTTTAATGAAGCTGCAGAGCAGGGATGGGTGGATGGACAACTGCAACTTGGCAATATGTATTTTAGTAAGATTGACAATCACTAAATAATTGTACAGCAAATTCGGTAATTCAGAAAATGTTCTAATGAAATAATTACTTCGTAGGTGGAACTGGAGTAAGGCGTGATTACAAGTTAGCTAACAAGTACTTCAACTTAGCCAGTCAGTCTGGTCATGTTCTAGCATTTTATAACTTGGCACAGATGCACGCTACTGGTACAGGCATGATGCGCAGCTGTCCAACCGCTGTTGAACTTTTAAAAAATGTTGCTGAAAGAGGCAAATGGAGTGATCAACTAATGGTTGCTCATACAGATTATCGGGAAGGTAGAATTAACGAGGCTTTTGTCAAGTATGCACTCCTTGCAGAAATGGGTTACGAAGTAGCACAGAGCAACGCTGCTTTTATATTAGATAAAGGAGAGACCACAATATTGTCAGAAGAAGAAGGATTGGTTAGAGCACTTGCTTTGTGGGCTAGAGCTGCTGCACAAGGATATTCTGCTGCTCAGGTATGGTTAATAATTATACTTATTGAAAATGTACTGCTTTAAATATTAATGGTTACTAATAAGAATTGTTTGGGTAACAGGTGAAATTGGGAGATGCTCATTATTATGGTCGTGGAACAAAAGTTGATTATGAAGCTGCAGCTAGTCATTATCGATCAGCTTTTAGTCAACAACATAATGCACAAGCAATGTTTAATTTGGGATACATGCATGAACGTGGTTTAGGTCTAGCAAGAGATCGACATCTAGCCAAGCGATGCTATGATCTTGCAGCAGAAACTAGCGCGGACGCAAGAATTCCTGTAGCGTTAGCTCTCATTAAACTCTCTTTCTTGTTCGGTTTGGATTATCTTCAAGAGTTTAGCCTTATTGACCATTTAAATAAATGGGACCAGCTTTTTGGCCAGAACTGGGACTTATACCTCATCGGACTGCTCACTGGCATGCTCAGTTTAATTATTTACTTCCGCAGGCCCCAACCACCACCTCCGCCTAGGATTAATTAGTTCTTTACCATTTTTGTTTGAATATTTTTTTCTTTCAAGTGAAGTCAAGTTTGTTACTGATGGTTCATAAATACATGCACCTGTGTGCATATTGATACGTTGTTTTCATTGAACCACCTTATTTGCACAAAGTCATCGAAAACTCTAAGAACATTGAAACTTTTGTAGTTTTTAAATTCTTGCGGTGTCTAAGCGCGGACGCTTACGCACAACGTATAGTTCACTTAATTAACTGTTTATTTATGGAATTCGAAATTGTCCAATTTACTAATATTTAAGTTACATTTTAGAACTGTACATAATATATTAAATTATAAATCTTTCTAAAAATCTTAAGCGTATTACACTAATGAAAATATTCACATTCCACGGAATTAAAACTGCTGAATCCTTTATACCTATTATTTCTTTTATTTGCAAAAACTGAAACAGTTTGTGTATTATGAAATATTTATAATTTGTGATAGATTTTTAAGTTTGATGTGTATATGTATGTATACTTTGAAAAAATATATTAATGTAATACAGAATTATGAGAAGAAATTTTTGGTGCTTAACATAAAATTTAGGAGGAAAATCTCCTTTTTTCAAAAGGAAACATTTCTGGGTGTTTGGCCAATGTTTTCTGTATTACCAACAAAAGACAGTAAAGTGTGCGAACTGTTCTGAACACATAATTCACATCTTTGGACTCATGGAATATATTGGAGACAACATAAAACCAATATTAATAAATATAGAGCATATTAATCAATAAAATCAATATTAATTTAATTAAAAAAAAAATGAAACAAGTGGCACCATCTCTCTAGCGGATAAGGTGAACTACACACTTTTGAAACTGCACTTTAATTAGTTCTCATTTTTTACCGCTAGATGGTAGTGCAAGCGATAGAAAGCTTTAGGTTGATTAGAATTAGCCTAAGATAAGAAAGAATAATTTTCAATGCCAGTAGTTTCGCCGTTCACTGCTAGATGGAGTAAACATTGTCGTTTTCAAATTGCGCGCTTTTATAAGCCGAATGTCGCACATTATTTTCTGATTTGATTAATTTTCATACAACATGATTAATTGATAGATAAGTGAGTTTATAAATTACTTAGCACAACATGAGCCATTTATTAATTAAACAATTTGAAACGCGGGTGAGCATGTAGTGCTTTCTAAGTGACATAATTGCTTCAAGTTAATTGTGCAGATAACGTGATCTTAATGTTAACTACGAAAATGGAAATATAGCTGGATGCAACGTGTATACGCGAATAGTGAAACAAGGAAGAGGAGGACCTAATCGAGTGAAAGCTAAGGTCATAAGGCCAATAAACGTTCCCGGACGAGCCGATAAGCTGCATAATAGCAAAATACCAATTGCGTTTCACTACTTTCCTTTTTCTTACCTAGTATCTGTATACTACGTACACCGTGGTATCACGTGTAACCGATCGCGCACGGACGTCGAACGGTTCAATTGAATTAAAGAGTCAATTATGTAGTCTATGACGCTGGTTTCCGACGGAAGTCATCAGTTCAGTGCAGATTACGACCATCACAAAAGTATCAAAAACAGCTGTAACTTGAATAAAAAAATTTCCTTGTACAATAGCACATTTAATTGGAATAATTTATTCCCGATGTTTGAATCGATGTTAGAGAAACTTAGATGTACAACGAAGATAACTGTCAATTAAATCTGATGGAAGAGTAAATTCATTTAAGGAGTTCAGTAGTTATTACTCATTGTGTTTAATCATCATTAGTAACCGAGATATAGTTAACGAATAAAATGTTTCCTTAATTTTAGTAACACACTTCCCACGGATATTTGTAGTCGACTCTTCGTTATAATTAATGTTATACACTATACGGCCATTTTGAACTATACAAATTAAAGGTTATATTAATTTTGCTATTTCATGTTACAATTTAATAATTTAATAAAATTGTGTTTAGACAAAAGAAGAAAATTATGTAACGAATAAACGATGGGTAATGGAACAAAAGTGGTGACTGAAGGAATTGACGTTCAACAATAAAGATTCTGATACACACTTTTACTTGCGCAAGCGGCTGTTAAAATTTTAATACCCGTATTACGGAATAATGAGCACGGTAAGGTAATGAAGATAAAGTGTAACGTTATCGTTTCGACATTACTCTCCATTACTTACTTCATTAACCAGAGAAAAAAGATATAAACGCATGCAATTTAAAATGTAAATTACATGGTAAAGAAAGTTGATCGAATTTTTTTGGCAAATTGATACAGAGGTTTATTAATCAGCCGTAACGTTCACTGTCCACAAGTGTTTACGTCTGTTTTATACCAAAAGTAATCGACAGACTCCTAGCAGTTGCGAGTTTGTCTTTAGATACTTTCACTAGAAAAGATGTTCGTCTACAATTTTCGAATATTTTCAGCCGTAATTCGATTGCGTACGCGGTGTGTGACTTACGGTCACTCCCCACACGACTCGTATTTCAAAACAAGAACGAGTGCAAGACGAGTTCGCGGAATGTGTATTATCTACAAGTATCTTCTAGAAGCAATCCTGGATGCAGCAGGAATTTCCTTCATCGACCTCGTCACACTGATTTTGCGAAATTTGGAGAGAAACAAGCGTGAAGGGAACGAGACGTAGAAGGCAACAATTCACTTCAAATTACGGTAGAACGATAAACTACAGAAATAATTTATCAACATCGAAATTTGTACAAGCAGTTTCTATACAATACAAATGTGAATATTCCGTAATAATCGTCCAGTCATTTACAGAACACAATACTGTTTATCGAATTTGAGGTTACGTATTTACTGGACGCTCAAAATTAGCTGTTATTAAATCTTTTTTCTAACGACCGAAGAAAGTGTGTGCGCATCATTTGACAGGGAAAGGAAACTGCAGGAACTTTCAACATTTTTTGCTATGGATGTCTTAAACTTCAGCTTAGATTCTGCTGTGTTTCATAAACTGCAACATGAGCTACGATAGTTGCGGAAAATTAGGACGCTACGACATTTAACATTAAGATAGTATTTGGATTTGCATAATAAACTGGTAACATTTCACGTATTCGTGCTGCTAATGGAATTGGAATTAATTTTACATTAATATAAACTTTTTGAATTTGCACTACTGGGAATAGGAAGCTGTAAGAGTGTAGTGCTATAGATATAAGCTTCTAGCTCCTTGTGTGCTTAGGTTACTAGATATCTATATTCCTTTGTGTAGATAGTGATATCTCAATACCTCTATAGTCTGTATATATCTGTACCTCTGTAGTTGACATAACCTCAGTCTCTACATATAGAGATGTGTATGTATATGTATATGCATACATCTCTATATACCTAACCCCTAATATTATAGTGTTTGAAGTTTCCTATACTCCCCTATATACCTAGATTCCCCTAGTACTCTAGATACCTCCTAAATACCCCTAGTTAATATCTTTAGATCTTTAATATCCCTAAGTACCTTAGTATGCTTAGATTATTACGTTTCTGATCCTTATACTTCTGTCAATAAATAAGAAAGCAAATGTGCAGGATTTCGCAGTGGAAAAAGAAGATCCCTAATGAATCAGCAGCTTATCGAGTACAAGATAAGAAGGCGGGAACGAATCTGAATAAGAACAAGCAAGATTGAGTCTCGACATGCATACAACGAATTAATGAAATCGAAGATAAAACAGGAGAAATAAGAGTAAGAAGAAGAAGAGTAGGAGGACGAGAGGTGAGTAAGAGTGCGTCAGACAGTATGAATCGAGGGGAAAGCGGGCACGAGTGCGTTAGCGTCGTGAAAGGAAGAAGGAGTAAACGAAAGCGGGCTCTCTCTCACGTTCTTACGCAGCTGAGAAGATGCTCTCGTAAGAAACCGTGTGTACGTAAATACGTGCGTGTGTGGCTGAGAAACCCTGGAAAACACATCGCGAAAGAGCGTAGAGGGGAGAGTTCGACGCGGGATACACCAACGTCGAGGAAGGAGGAGGAAGGGAGTCGTCTGCCAGGAGGCAACTTTCACATGGTCATTGCACCACGTGAGCCTCTTTTCGGCTTCCTGTAACTCCCGAGGATCTGTACGTATCAGCGAAAAAGAAGAAAAAAGTGAGACACGAGGCGACCGGCTTCATTCAAAGGTCATTCCTCGACCTCCTTCGAAAAAATCAGAACAAATTTCGAGCTGCTCTCCTTGTTCCATCACGGTGCTTTCTCCTTTTGCCTGAGACCGATGGGAATCGGTTCCTTGATTAGATGCAGGATATTAGAGCATCGGTGAAATCGTTAGTGGAGCTAACTCCATTTGGAAGGCTCGGTATCGAAACTCGTCTAACACATTATTATACTTTCCAATGTTTTTTATATTATTATAATATCATTCTAATGCAAAAATAATTTTTCAGGTTATGTAGCAGAATTCCATCTATCTTCATCTCACTAGGATCTGCAAATGTAGACAGTACATCTGTTCCAGACTACATGGATCCAATGATATACGCATTTGAACTTACAATCACTCCTCGAAGTTCATTTACCTCGACCCATCTTGCGTCTTTTGTTCCCCTTTTTTATTATCGATTATACCTTTCACTGAAGTTTTTGCGTATCGGCAGATGACCACAAATTTAAAAGACGAGAAAAATGGGCTGGAAAGGCGGGCCCATTTAACAAATGTGCATCATCATCATTTTTAATTGGTACACTGCAGATGTTCAACCTTATCGTACATTATTTTCCGTATTACAACGAAATGGAATAATGTTAACCTCGACTATTGTAACTATTTCTTTCTGAAAATGTGCACCGAATGAATCCTTATTGTACCGAAAAGAAACGTGACCTCGAAAGTTTCTTCCGCGTATCAATAAGATAGCATAACCCATGCAACTCATCTCGTGAAACTCTCGATACAACATCGGTTGTAGATTTATCGGTGAACAGGTGCACTTTCTCTTTCACAAAGGATATCTAAGGCATCGATTACACGCCCTTAATTGGTTATCGGCTAAAGAAGGCGAACAAAAAAAGAGAAGTAACACCAGGTCAGAAATATACATTGCGAGCGTTCGGTGGCGAACATGGCGTCAGAATAGTAAACTAGAGGGACGATAGTCGCGGAAAAGATTGATCGTCCGTGTAAGAGGAAGGCGTCGATTTCCGCGTCTTCTTCGGGAAAGGCGTCGTGACGCAAGCCAGAGAAACTTTCACTATTCTTTAAACAGCTACTAATCAAGATGAAGAGACTTCCCTCTCTGTCACCGAGAAGCCACTCTCCGTGAACGTCCGAGGTCGGGCTTCGTCGTCGAATCTTCGCGATTTACTTTCGTGAAAATGAGAGTTTGCCGCCGCTCTGGAAAGCAAACAAACCTAGCCTACTCTTAAAAATTGTAAATTTTATTTGCACAACTATTTGCTTATTTTAGAGTATTCGATTATACTGTCAAATTAAAAGCTTTGCTCTATATTTTCAACTTTGTACTATAACTATAAAAATGTAGTTAGGTACAAATGTAGTTGTATGAGAATATAAAAATATGAGAGTGTGAGAATGTGAAGATGTGGGAACATCTCGTTATGAGAATAGCGATATGAAAATATTGAAACACAGTGATACACAAAAAGCTGGAAAACTTGCTTAAATCTTTCGTCAGCTTTGAATGCTTGAACCGTGGAAGTTTGAACGCGTTTGATACAAATCTTCATCAAGGTGATGCAAGCCATTTCACGTAGGTGGACCTCAGAGCGAGGTTTCCCACAGGGTGGTGAGTCTTCCTAGCTTGGCAGCTCCTTGCACAATAAATCGCTTGCACGGTTTATCTCATCATATGCAGAACTGTATACAAGTCCTCGGTTTCTCTTTATTCGCGCAAATAAGCGAGTAACGCAAGGCTTGAATTGAAATGGAAATTGTTTACCCTGCTCTTAACGACATCTTGTTTTGCTCGGCAAATACTTTCGAAACAACGTTTAGACCCTAACTTTGCATTCCTGGTGAAATTTAAGTATTTGTTGCTCTTTCTATGTTTGTATTTTCATATTCTCACACTCCCATATTTTTTGCGTTCCCACTTTCTCATATTATATTTTCATATTCCCACAATCAGTCATATTTCTACGAACCTTTGTCTACTTTTACTCACGAAGAAAGTATTACCTAAATCCTTATCCAATAGATGTCTCCCTATTAATTTGCATAATGGAATACCAGTGTAATACAAAATGAAAGTTACTTCTTCTCGAGACGTGTAATTAGAGATTTTATCACATGCGATAAAGTTTGTCTATGATCATTAACGCAGACAACTAAACTAAAGCCTCAATCACAAATTTATCTGTATTGTATTCCAATTTTATATTCATTCTAACACTTTCTAGTCGTAACTCGAATGGACGTTTATGTTTACGAAATATTGTACGAAGCAAAAGTTCTGTTCGAAGTTATAGAAATCCTAACCTTACCTACTTTCTAACCTAACCTTTTAACCTATTCGTGAACTTATTGTCTTATAATTGTATAAGTGCATATGTGTATACATGAATATGTATGTATAAATGTAAATACTATATATAAATATATAGATATAAATATAACTATATATAGATATATAGTGTTTGTTGTACATAGTGTTATAATATAAAAATAATATTATATACAAAATAAATAAGTTGTATATAAGATAGAATATGAGAGGAAGGTATATGAACGACAATGGTATTTATGTAAAAATACATAAAAAAAGCTTTATTTCGCCACCGTTTTCTTGCAAAAAGTAACGTATAAAAAAACTTGTAATCCTAATCGTCGTCGTCGTCGTCTTGGTCATCGTTCTTCTAACCATCGTTAGAATCGCCATCATCATCATCATGATCGTGGTTATCATCGTGGTCGTCACGGTCATCCATATGATCGTGGTCGTTCTCACATAATTCTTGCTAATCGTGTAACTCCGAATCGCGAGCAGGATCCATGTCTTGCCATCGATTGGTCCCTCGATCGTGTTCCTGCTCGTCGCCGCGGTCGTCCACGTGGGATCACAGAGAGTCGCGTCCAAAAGGGACGCTGTTGAGCCGTGGCTGAAGCCGTGGCCGAAGCCGTGAATGCGTGCGTGTCGCAGAGCGTTAAGATGGGTCCGATTGTGAATGGAGGAGGAGCTGCGGGGGTTCGACGGGCATTTGTGACTAGTAAGGCCCTCCTGAAGCGCTGGGAGCACCGTACGACGAGCTGGGTCCGCTTGGCCCGCTGCCACCGTGACCGTCCAACCCGCCGCCGATTCCTCCACCGATTCCTCCGCCGATTCCGCCGCCGATTCCGCCTCCGATTCCTCCGCCGATTCCACCGCCAATTCCACCACCGATACCGCCGCCTCCGCCGATTCCGCCACCGATTCCACCACCGATTCCACCGCCACCACCACCGCCTCCGGACGTGACTTCCTTCTGCAATTTTGAATAACAATGTTAATTCATAATCATAAAACTTGCGTATCTATTTACGTCATAAACTGAAAAGATAGTCCTTTCATGATAAGATGTAATCTAGCTCCCAAAGGACGAATTGTGATTGGTCACACATATAACTAAGGGTAACGCGCTATGACCATCATTAAACTATTTTCTAAGTTCTCAGTGAAAAGTGAGAACCAGAGATCCTGAGATTACATCGAATATGTGCCAACCCATAAAAGAAAGTGCACCCACCTGAGTCTTGTACTTGATGAAGTAAACTTCCGGTTTGCTCGGTTGGGTAGGCGCAATGGTAGGCAGAGAGATCTCGGGCGCTTCTTCCGGTTTCTTAACCAACACGTAGATCAGCGTCTTCTGTTCGTCTTGCTGAGGCAGAGCAGGGATAACAGGAGCAGTAGGCGTCGGAGGAGTGGGCGCCTTGATGAAGATGATCTTATAATGTTTCTGTGGTGGAGGTGGAGGAGCAATAGGTCTGGAAGGTCTGTCTTCCGGTGCTTCTGGTGGTGGCACGTGAACGTAGATGTGTTTCTGGATGAGGGTGCCGCCGCCGCCGAAGCCGCCGCCACCGCCACCACCGCCGCCGCCTCCGAAACCTCCTCCTACACCGCCTCCGAAACCACCTCCGAATCCACCACCGCCGCCGCCACCGAATCCTCCGCCGAGTCCACCGCCGAGTCCACCTCCGAGTCCTCCACCGAGTCCGCCTCCGAGACCTCCACCGAGTCCACCTCCGAGACCTCCGCCGTGTCCACCGCCGAAACCGGTGGATCCACCACCTCCGGGTGCTCCGTAACTAGAGCTGGGTTGGGAGTAAGAGTAGCCTGCTTCCGGTCGCGCCATCGCCGATGCGGCGAGAACCACGATCTGTAAACGATACAAGATTAGGTAATTCTGGGGTTTGGTGGCTGAGCTTTTGGACTGAGACTGTTCTTTACTAGGCTATAAGTAATGTTAGATGAGGTTTGAGATTTTGGGATTTGGGAATGCAATGATGGATACAGTGGCCTTGCGTTCTGTGGCTTCGTGTTATAGTCTCACGTTGTGTAGTCGTGTAGTCATTAATACAGTCACATAGTCATATAGTCATATAGTTATTAGTACAGTCACATAGTGATATAGTCATATAGTTATTAATAGAGTCACATAGTCATATAGTCATATAGTCATACAGTAATACAGTAATACAATTATACAGTTATATAGTAGTACAGTCATATAGTCATGCAGTCATAGAGTCATACAGTAATATAGTTATAATGTAAGTTATAATAGTATAATATAGTTATACAGTTATATAGCAGTGCAGTCATATAGTCATACAGTAATACAGTTATCTAGTAGTACAGTCACATAGTTATATAGTTAAACAGTCATGTAGTCATATAGCCATATAGTCATATAGTCATATAGTCATATAGCCATATAGTCATATAGTCATATAGTCATATAGTCATATAGCCATGTAGTCATATAGTCATATAGTCATACAGCAATGTAGTCTTATAGTTATATAGTCATATAGTCATGTAGTCTTATAGTCATGTAGTCATATAGCAATGTAATCTTATAGTCATGTAGTCATATACCAATATAATCTTATAGTCATGTAGTCATATATAGTCGTGTAATCATGTAGCCATGTAGTCATGTAGTCATGTAGTCATGTAGTCATGTAGTCATGTAGTCATGTAGTCATGTAGTCATGTAGTCATGTAGTCATGTAGTCATGTAGTCATGTAGTCATGTAGTCATGTAGTCATGTAGTCATGTAGTCAAATAGTTATATAATCATATAGTCATACAGCTATATAGTCATATAGTCATATATTAAGTAAACTTGCGTTCTAATATGAAAACTTGTATACGTCCTTCTTGTATAGTCTCCTGTTATAGTCCTGTTATAGTTAGTACAATTTTGCGTTATATAGTCTTGAGTGTATCTTGAGTGTATATTACATTATGTCATACCCCCGCGAAATATTACCGCACGTTGTATAATTTCGGATAGCACCACGATAAGCGATCTCGCATTATATCACTAAGGTTTGTACAGTTTCGCGTTGTATCACTATTTGTATCTAACCGCGTGACCTCGCGTTATATCGCCCCACAGTAAGAAACGAAAGCGGAAGAGTCTTGTGCTGAACGGAATAATGGAATTACATGGGATTGGAAAGTTTTTCTACCAAGTTCATAATTGCTACTCTTCATCGAAGAATCGGAATCGAATACAATTGCATCTATGTCGCGTTCTGGGTCGACATCGACCCCTCTACTCTCCCTACTTTCTCCGTATCCTCTCCCTTTCGACGCCTCCCCACGTATTTCCTTTTCTCTTTCTTTCTATGTCATCTTCTCACACGGATACTTTCTCGAAGGAACAATTACGATTTGCTGTGGGACTTTTCGAAATTTCTTTTTTGTCCTAAATCAGTGGACGATCGTCTCAGTATACACGATACAGTTCCAAGTTAAGCAATCAGAGTAATAATTATACTTCTATTTCAAAATTGTTTCCTTATTCTTGTAGAAAGTGTTTGTGAATCCCGGATGAACTTGCGATGAGTATTTTGAAATTTAGAAACTAAGTTTTGTAAATATTATAAAATAGTTTAAAGCCCCTTGAAAGTGAGAAAGGAAGAGTGTACAAAATCGTGACTTTTCAAGATGGAGAAAGGAAACTAGAAAAAATGTAGCAATAGTCTTCCACAGGTTTACTATTTTAACATAAAATAGTAATTTCAAAACAGTATAAATTTAGAGTCAAAACACATGAAAGTATGCACAGTCCCAAAATAAAATATTCCCCTAGAAAACCATAATTTTAGAATAATAATGATTAACCCTAGTCTGTTAAACCAAAAGCTCCCAGAAGAAAAATTCACTATTTGTAAAGATTCTACACTTTTCAACGAATACTAGAATCTATGAAAAATTTCCTAATAGACACTCAAACCACTGGAGAACAGTAAAAGAGGAAAAAAGGATGAAAATGGCGGGAGGTCGCAGGGGACAGCAGGGTCCCCCGCAAGGAAGAAAGGGGTCAGTGAGAAGCTCGAAAGTTCGACTCACCATGAATGCCCTCATGGTTGCTGCTGTTCCTTGGATTAGAGGACTGATGCTCCACAGATGCCACGGTGCCCCTTTTATACCAGCCCTGGCCCCACTCGCATCTCGACCCATCACCTATGCTGATGAGACCGTCTGACGAATCTCTTTCTCTCTTTCTCCACTGTCACCGATACCGTTTGCAATCTTTTTCCTTCCTTTTCGTTTAGTGCCATAAACTTCGACTAGATACCCCCCGATCCTCCACAGAAGCAATCGTCCGTGAACACCGGACACGAGATCCTCCGTGGATCCTGCTAACTCTACAGGACCAGGATGTCCTTTTGACAAAGGAAGTTAGGGATTTGATAACTTTCTAAAACATTCGATACCTGTTTGCATCGATTTCTCAGACTAGGGACACTAATTTATGTATCTAATTACATAACGCGTTTCCGTGGATGCTCAATTTTGAAGATGTCCACGTGGATTGCCTGTGAATAATAAAATTAGGATTATTCAGAAATGTCAACAGGGTATGAGTAAGGTGAATTATGGTTATGGTATGATTAGAGTGAATTAGGTTAGGTCTTACTATGATTAAGGTGACTTAGGTCCTATGATCATCAGGGTGCATCAGGTTAATTATAGTTCTTGATGCAACGGTCAATTTCTTTATTAAATGAAATTTTAGGTGATGTGCTAGTATCAGTACTTTAGAATCATATTATGTCGTATAGCTACATATTCCTGTGCATTATATCGCCAGTCACTGCTATTTCTGTGCGTTACATTGTCAAATACTGTTATTTTCATGCGTTGCATTGTCATATATTATTTCCATGCACTGCTATTTCTACGTGCTGCATCGCCACGCGCTGCTATTTTAACGCACTGTATTGTCACACATTGTTATTTCTGCGTACTGTTATTTCCACGCGTCGTATTGTAACGCATTGTTATCTCCACGCGTTATATTGCCGTGCATTATTATTTCTACGTACTGTTATTTCCACGCGTCGTATTGTAACGCATTGTTATTTCCACGCGTTATATTGCCACGCAATATTATTTCTACGCGCTGTTATTTCCACTCGTTGTATTGCCATATATTGTTACTCCACGCACTGTTATTTCTACGTGCTGTATTGCTAACACTGTTATTTTCATACATTGTTATTTCTATATACTACTAATTCCACGCGTTATATTGCCGTGCATTATTATTTTTATGCATTGTATCGTCATACATTATTTCCATGCAGTTTCTCTCGTATTGTAACGCATTATTATTTCTGTTTGTTATATTGCCAGGCATTATTTCCACACGGTATGCTACTACACATTGCAATTTCGACGAGCTATGAGAACTCGCTATATCGCCATAAGCAGCATGATGTATCGTCAAATGCATCGGAATCACTGTATCATCATTCATAGTATCTAAAACATACATTATTGTTGCATTATATTTTCATACACCTTGTATTATATGAAATAATATAAGTCGCGTTATATCGCCACGAATCGTACAAATGTAATCCATCGTACAAATCTACATTATTGTGTTACAATATATTTTCATACATCTTGTATTATATGAAATAATATAAGTCGCGTTATATTGCCACACACAGCCATAATAAAGCAAATGTAAGTCATTTCAATACCAAAGGGTTCCTACATATTTTTACATTGTCCATGGCCATATAACGCGAGTTTCACGAAATCAAAAGGAACAAGCAAACGTGCTAATTACTCGATAAATCATTGTGCAAGGAAGTTTAACAAAAACGTGTTTGCATTAGCAAGTCGATGTTAAACGGTGAAAATCGTGATCGCGTTGATCGATGACGCGTAAAATACATGATTCAATGACACTAACGGTCCTGTCGGTTCGCGAAGAGAAGGGTATCGCATGCATCTTAGCCTTACGAAACCGTAAGTCTTCCACTTCCTGCGAGGAAGTCTCGTCCTCGAACAGAGAAAGGGAACCTCGAAAATGAATTTGACCTAAATCATTTTTTCGTGAGTACGCGTACCTACTTTCTTTTTTCAATTCTTCTTTCGCCGTCAAACACATCTAAGCGATTATCAAATCATGGATCCTTATGTTCAGCGGCTTCTGTTTTATTAACTCAGACTGCAAATTTGTCCTGCAAGTTTCATTCAACTTAAAAACCTTGGTCATTGACCTTTTGAAGGTTTAGAAAATAGTTGTTTGCAACCGGTAATGAGAGATGTTTCCTGGATGTACTTACGTTGGGATGAAAGTTCACTTGCATGATTCATGCTCATCAAACTTACAGTTTCTCTGGCAATTAATATTGACTGCGGATCTTAGAGCTTTGGAACTTGGAGAATTTGAGGACTTTCAAGAATTTGAAGATTCTGGAGCATTTATGCATTTGAAGAATAGGAGTTTGAAAATTGAAGAAGTTGAGAATGTAGAACGTACAGAATTTTTAAATTTAGAAATTAAAACTACGTCCAAGAATTTAAAATATTTGATTCAAAAATAAAAAAGAAATCTAAAAAATTTGGGAACAGAAGATTGAAAGCGAATTCTTTGGTGCCATCAAGGTGCACAATGGACATTTACAAAAACTTAATGATCCAAATAGTTTAATGAGACTACGGTATCGCTAATGGTGTTCATAGTTGCATGAGAACCGCTGGAAACAGAGAATCACAAGGAAGAGTGGACGATTTAATCGCGGCTTCAGGATGGGTCGCGATGCCACCAAGGAGCACGTAACCAACCTCGTAAGTCTGGTGAATGGGAAAAGGAGAAGTGTCGTTTGTATCTAAACGTATAGGGTGTTCCACATTTCGCCATCTTTGTCTATCTTGTTTATATCTGAACGTATAGGGTGTTCTATATTTTACCATCTTTATCTGTTTCATACCTACAACAAACAAGTGTTAAAACATGAGTCTATAGATAACATTTAATAAACTGTGCATACAATTCATACTACCACAAATAATTTATTTGTCACCACAAATAAGTCTCTCCATTAAAAGAAAGTAATAACTTTAATAAAAAATTACTTTCTTCATACCAGTACTGTACGTGGAGTCGTATAATGTCTGACAAAGTTTTATTGATAAAATCTAGGACACCATGTATGAGCGTATAGGTGTGTGTGTATCACTCAACGCCGGACGTCCCACCAGAAGAACGAACCGCTCGGAGGTAGAAAGGTTCGCGGATTCTTTCGTCCGATCGAAATGCGGAACGGCCATGGGAACATGGAGTAGAATCCTAAACAGAGTAAAAAGCGACAGTGCGTTAGAAAGGGAATTTTCAGCAAATCGAAATTCAGCCGGGTGTCGTCGGTTGCATCGATTCGTTGTCTAGCATAGTAGAAATAGCGATGCCGTATATAGCATTTCTGATACATGACAGTGCAAAGTAGGTTGCACTAGCAATTGTACGCTTCAGTAGAAAAATTACAATAAGAAGCAATTTTAAATTTTTTATCAAATAACATTTTCAAAGTGAAGAGTAAAATGGTATGATTCATTTTGTTCTAAAGCATTTCATGATAGATAATCCTAGTGAAGCCTGTGGAGTTATGGATGTGCGTGAAAATTAATTATGTCGTTCCCCGACCCAGAATCACTCTTGAGTTACAACGATCACGCAATCTTCAGTTGCTCGAAGCAGTACGCAAGGATCTATTTGTCCTTTAATGGATAGAGCAATCGCGTATGTGAAAGACACCTCTCTAACGATGAAAATAAATACTCCTTAGTTACTGTCAATCTTCGCCGATTAAACAATATTTTTGCTGACATCAATAAAATCCTTAGGTTTCTCACATTCTTCAATCTGTCAGCCTTATCTGTAGACATATTCTAGATTCCCAATAAATATCTTGCATATCTGAAATTAAAAATGAGGTTGAAAAATAAACTTAATAAAGGACACAGTAATCTTGATGCAAATTAGTGCATTCTGACCAGTTTGTTTTGCCTCCTCTGACAGTCTTACAACACCTGCAAACATTGCGTCAGTGGAACTCCCTAAGAACCGGAAATACTGCCACGTGTTGATCAATAAGACAATAAAGTGGTACTTGTAAAAAATATTTTTCCATTTATGCTCACTACTTGAGGACTCTATTATGCCGGCTAAGATGCGGATAATTAAGTTCAATTAAATAGAGCTAAACTTGGTAAAATCGCATTCCACGAGGCAAAAAAACTGAAGAACGAGGAGATAAACAACGCAGGACACTTTTATGTAATCGTGACATAATGCGGTGTACTAATACCCTTCGGAAACTGAAATTCGACGTCCAGTAACGATCTTCTATTTTGTAATTATACGTCAATCATTTAGGCGTCCTTCGAAACATTCGAGTGACTCGGAACGAAGTAATTCAAAGGATTTAGGTCAAAAGGCTTCAAAAATTGTGGTCCTCGTCCTTTCAAATATCCCCGCCGAGATTCTGACATTGATGAAACAATCTCCTTTATAAAATAAGTAAAAAAACCTAATCTTATCCAAAAGTTGCAGAGTTTGTATTATAAGGAAACATTGCTTTCACTAGTATCTTAATTTTATTTAATTCTAATATTTTTTATATCAAATTACTTAAGTATGCATCTTCTCAATCCTAAAACATTTACACAGTTTCACAAGCCCTCAAATGTTAGTCAAACATTTTCGTCAAATCATACAATCATGTAATAGAAGGTCATCTGATGATCTCATTGATCAAATAATTAAGCTTTCATTTCTAATATAATCATTATAAGCGACCTTCAGCTACCTAGACAGTCTCCATTTATTTTCGTATATTTGCCTTTCATACAGAGAAAAATGTATGATTGCGTTAATTAATTATGGACATAGTACCATATGTATCCATTTTGTGGTAACATAACTGCAAAAAAGTATGTTTCATTAAAATTAATAAGGACCACATTTGAGCCTCTCTCTATAATTATTTGAAACGTGAAATAAATTTGTTTTGTACATTTCGCAATAGCTTGTTAGTGAGATTCGTTTAACAACGAACGTGCAACAACTTTTTACGCCAGGAATACGTGTTTCTAATAATACAGGAATGAGTATAAAAAACACGTGGTGATTGCCTTAATATGGACGCGCAGTTTCCCGCCATTTTTGTCATGCTACGATGCGTTCTTCTCTTCCCTCTGGAATTAAGCTTATTTTCCTTTAAAGTAACTTTAATTGAGCGAGGAGCTGTATCCTACCATCTGTCTGTAATTTTAAGAGAATCTTTCTTTACATTCTCTTGAAATTAAAAATCTGAAAAAAATTTAACCTAAATTTGCGAATTTGACAACTTAGAACTTTCAATGTAATATAATAGTTATTCTTTTACCTTTTTCAACAAAAAATTATTAATTATCCTAATTAAATTCGATTAAAAAGTAATTCTTCACTAGCCCATCAATTGAAACTTTGATACAATTAATTGACTGAACAGAAACATTCTCTCGTATCCAACTGATTGCTGTAGTTTCAACATTCTTCTATTAAACTCTTCCTGAAACATCAAGAAACCGATTCAACTTGCAATTATAATTTTATTTCTTTCACTAGTGCATTATGTAATGGCTTTTTGCTAAAGGTATGCCCTATTTTACGACTTGAGCAATCTAGGAGGCCGGCTTCTTTTCTCTCGCAAGACAGTAACCATAAAATCAACAAAAAGAGGATATTTACTCTGCTACTGAAACCATGATGAGAAAGACCTTCTTATTTCGGCAATTTTTCTAAGTAACGATAATTGTTGGGGATAATATTGACAAACTCAGAAAATGTCAGATATCACTAAATTTTTAGACATATATTTGCTAATGCATATCCCGATGATCTCTAATTATCTACTGCTATTTACTATTACCTATTGTTAGGTACTATTATCTGTCATCTATTCGAAGGAAGTATGTTTCCTATATTATCGATTGCTTTATGAACATACACTCTTAAAATATACTTCTCAGTCATAATGTCAATTTAACTATTTTTAATGAACGTAAATTCGTGTATATACATAAATAATACCTGGAGTAAAAAAACTGAAAATCTAATTTAATAAATTTGTAAGAGGTTAATAAGAAATCTGGGTGTAACTTCGAGAAAATCGTTACGAATTGCCATCTACCAGCAGTCTGTAGGAACTAATGAAACTACAGATTCAAAACCGTGTAGTTCACTCTGTTCGCCGGAGAGATGGCGCCACTTCTTTAATTTTTTTAAAAATTAAATTAATAATGATTTTATTGAATAATATGATATAGATTTATTAATAGTGATTTTACGATGTTTTCAATGTATTCCGTGGATCCGAAGATGCGGATTATGCGTTCGAAACTGTTCGCACACTATACCATATCTCGTCGATAATGTAGGGATTGTGTCGAAGTTTCCCCGAAATCTGTTTTATCTTACTTAAAAATCACGTTCTGCTAAGTATAGCCATCTATCGGTTCATATCAAAAGATTAATTTAAGGTTACCTTAATTTAAGGTTATGTTCCTTACAGTAAACATTTCATCAATTAGAAAAGATTTACATAGAATAGTATTAAAAGTAAATACTCCAATATTGGTTGGATGAGTAATATTACAATTTATTTATATCCTGTCTAAATAAGTAGAACAATAATTAAAAATGAATAACTTATTGAGGTTACGTTTGTTTAGTAAGTTTTTCAACAACCGGTGTTATCATAATACAAAACATATACTAGATATTGAACATAGACAAATATATGCAGATATTTTTCCTGATATTTATGAGTAAGTATTACTATTTACACTTAAACAGTGTAAGGAACATGACTCAACAGGAGTCATGTGTTCTCTGTCGGTAGTCATTGTATATTAAATTGATTATTTGACTCAAAATAAATTTGTAGATCTCAAATAAAACAGTTAATGAAAAGTTCACCACAATGCATTTATGCTGGATTTGATCCAACCGCAGAGAGTTTGCATGTAGGAAATTTGTTAATTCTTATTAATCTTTTACATTGGCAACGCTGCAAACATGAAGTAATCATTTTATTAGGAGGAGCAACAGGTTTAATTGGAGATCCAAGCTACAGAAAATCTGAACGTATTGAAATAGAACAAATTGTACTTGAACAAAATATAGAGGGTATTAAAAGGGATATTATAAATATTATTAGAAATCATGAAGAGTATTTTAATAAAGGTCGAAAGAAATTGATTCCTATAAGAATACTTAACAATATAGAATGGTACAAAAATCAAAATATTCTCTCTTTCATTAAGGAAGTTGGGAAATATTTTAGAATGGGTACAATGCTAGGTCGTGCTTCTGTACAATCCAGATTACAATCTGAAAGTGGAATGAGCTTCACAGAATTTACTTATCCAATTTTTCAAGCATATGATTGGCTACATTTGCATCGCACATATAATTGTAATTTTCAAATTGGGGGTCAAGATCAAATGGGTAACATAGTATCTGGATATGATCTAGTAACCAGGTACACTAAAAAACAAGTTTATGGAATGACACTACCTCTAATCACAGCTGATGGTGGTGAGAAGTTAGGAAAATCAACTGGCAATGTTGTTTGGCTTTCCCCATCAAAATCTTCCAGTTTTCAGTTGTATCAGTATTTTATTAGAACTACAGATGCTGATGTAGAAAAATTCCTTTATTTTTTGACATTTTTGCCTACAAAGGATATTAAAGAAATTGTACAGGAACATTTTAAACAGCCAGGACATAGAGCAGCACAAAAACTTCTTGCAGAGAAAGTTACATTATTAGTACACGGAGGTAAGTAAACAATTATTTATAATTAGATTCAGTAATTTATAAGTAGTAGAATCACTGTTAAGTGTAACTGCCTTATTGTAGAAGAAGGACTAGTAGCAGCAAAAAGAGCCAGTGCTGTTCTTTATGATAATTCTATTGATTCATTACAAAGAATGAATGCAAATGATTTAGTTCAGACACTGGAAGGTGCTACTGTGGTAGAGCTTCTCTCTGAACCAGGTCTCAGTGTTTATGAGTTAGCTATGAAAGCTAACTGCTTTAAAACCAATAATGATGCAAGGAGAATTATAGAAGCTGGTGGTTTTTATATTAATTATCAAAAAATTACAAATACCGAAGAAATTATTGTACGCGGTATACATATATTGAGTAACAATATATCACTTCTTAGGGTTGGAAAAAAGAATTATCATATTGTACGATGGTTGTAAAATAAAAAATAACAATATAACTTTATTCATTATGCAAATGTGTAAATTTATAAAATCTTCTGTATAATAAGAAACTTCACTATATATCTATCAAAGTAATAATAATTTATTAATGATATTTTTTGTTAAAATACATTAAAGATGTCTTCATAAGTTTATTAAATTAAAGAGTCTTCGGACCGAATATATTCTCCTATGTCAGCTTGATGAAAACATACTGTTGCTGTTGGATCTGCATATTTACAATCCATTGTACTTTTTGCTGTGACACCAAAACCCTAAAATAATAATTATGGGTAATTATGGGAAACTTATATTTCAATTGAATTCATTAATTACCAGTGGTATGTTATTTGTAGAAAATATAACTACTCCTTGATACTGAGGTGTATTTTCTGTAATTCGACTTAAGCCACCTTTAGAAACATGATGCCCATATAGAAACTGCTGTTCAGCAGATGGTTTCAGCCATATCTTAAACTAGGAAGGAAAATCCACAGACATTAGGTTTATGTACAACTTACTAAAAAAAGCATAATAAAAAGTTAAATTACTTGTGCATATGGTGCTAGATGATACAACGCCGTAATATGTAATCTGAATTTTCCTGATTTTGTGAATTTGCCAAAACATGTTCCAAAACTAATTAGGTGATCTGGATTTACCATACTTGCCAATGGGAGAATCTTTTCAGAAACATAATATACCCTGTCTTTTCTTAACCGAAAACAATAGATTCCATCTGGACGGTCAATCAACAATTTCACATTTCCCCCAATACTAAAAATTAAATGTTATATACTTGGTCAGTTCCAATCATACTGAAAAATAGCAGTTACTTATTACTTACTATTTTGTTAATTTTTCCAAGACAAGCTTTGTTTGTTCTTCAGTCAAACGCTTCATTGTGTCTTTTAATTAAGAACTAAATGAACAGAGGTATATTGTCATGTAAACAGTTAAACTACAAACAAATTGTTTATCAAATTCGAGTTGTTATTACATCTTTTAAATTACACATAAGGTTAAGAACCACGTGATACCGACATATATATAATGTTAGGTTAATATATAAATATTTCAGATTTTATTCATAATATAAATTACATATCTATCAAAATTCTCTGAATACGAATTAATAATAGTATCTATTTTTATCAGTATAAATAAAATAATAAATATTTTGTTATCTGCTTATTTCTGAAAAGAAATAAAATTTTGTTTACATGTGCATTCAAATGTAAATCTACCTTTTCTAGGGAAAATGACGGCCAAAAAGAAATTCCCCACCATTAATTTCAAATTGAATTTTAGTTTCCACCTTCCACCGCTAGATGACTAAACGCTTTGATGTACAAAAAAGAAATTTGTATTAATTTTATCTCTAATACTATGAAGGAATTATAACAGTATTATTTTAATTCCTTTGCAATTAGAGGTCTTTGTATTGTCTCTAAAGGAGCGCAAAGATCGCTATTTTTAAGGAAAAACGTAATTATCCACTTGGTTAATACCGCAATTTGTCTTCAGATGGCGCCGACAGTACTGTTTCCTGAAAAAACGCGCGTAAATATCGATTTTGAAAAGCATGTAATATTAATGCCTCTTACCTTCAACATTTTAAAATAATTGTTTTTGAAGAAACTATTATTCATTTTTTGTTACAAAATGAACCAACTTGCTTACGTAAGTAAGTATTCATTAGGAAAAGTTTTATTATTTATTGATTTTTGTAAATTAGATATAATCCCTGTTAATGCTAATAAAGCTAGATTATTATTTAAAAGTAAGTTAATTATCTATGCAAACGTCAATCAATTTTCAATATTCACGCAATAAGCTTGCAATTTATGTATTATAATAGTATTCTAGGGTTTATTTAAAATTTCGTGCGGTTTCCTTCGCATTAGATTGGCTAAATTAATAAAAACTAGACCAATCAGGGAACTTCATGTTCTATCTATATATTTTTACATTCGTGCCGAGTTTATTTATTTAGGAACTTCTTGAACCATTATATTGCCTCTACTTTTGGCAGCCACTATAGTTTGCGCACTATTCGACTAAAGATGGCGCCTTGCGGTGTTCTACCATTTGCATCTTGCTGGGCCGGCGGCGTGTGTGAAAACTACTAGGACTGAAAGTCAACCTTGTTTTATTATATTCAACGAATATGCCTACTTAAGTCAGGACTGTCCACTTATAAGTGCGAGTCTTTATCTTTCCGCGTGCACAAACAAATTGTATCAACGATCCTGTGTGATCCAACTTCTGTCCTCTTCCCCCATCAACTCGTTCTCAAACCATTGCTAACTCGGCCCACTTTAAGGTATGTATCCTTAATTTTTATCGTTTATATGATATTTTTCCCCTTTATCCTATAACGCCAAGCATTATTGTGAATTTTATGTCATTATTTCGTTTTCGATCGTGTAGGTAACTTTCATTCTTGATTTTCGATTTGGCGAATCGAAATCGTTCGTGAAAGTTAATACCTGTTCGGTATTATATAGTTTAGCATTTGTCAGGTGATTTTCCATAATTTTCTGATTTCAACTTTCATTGAAAGCATTCCTTATTTTGTACGCGACGATTTCTACTTATAGCATATTAAAATTTCTGACAATAACTGTAACCGTTTTATTAAATATTTTATCTTATCTCACGATTTTTTTTTATCTCCACCTTTTCTTATAATTGCGTTTGTGTTTATTTTCGCACGTGTTCACTGCCGCATTTAGTCTAGGCTAAATTTAAGGATCTATCCAATTTTTATCGTCACCGGTCACCTGAGCAGATAATAATTTCCTCAACATTTATTTCACCATCTTTTACACATTCAATTACATCGATATACGAGGTTTAACATTCTCTACAGAGTATTACGAATAAATTCTACGAAACCGTGATTTATTAATTCTAGCGAATTAATAATTTTAGTGTTCAGCGACTGTGAAAATCTTAAAAACGAACGTGAACTTAATTAACAGTTTTCATTTAATGTTACGGTTCACCATGCGATCACGTGCTTGATACCTAGATGATTTCTTGAAAATATAATTGCACATCATCGTTGTTATATGCTAGAGCGAAGGTAATATAGTTACGAACGAAATATGTCTTTCAATAGGAATATTTTAATTATCAATTGACAACAGACACTGATTTAGATATTTTATCATAAGCTAATTCCATGCTAGAACAGCGGTATTCGTTCGGGCCCAGTCACCTTTTAAGGGTGTAAAAACGTTAAGGTTAAAATCGCACATTTTTGCGATTAACTCTTAAAGCACACGACATACAAAAAAATGTTTGTAATAGAAGTTTGATGTCTCGTAAAATGCTACAAATCCGCATTAATAAAATTAGTTACAAATTTATGTACGAGGAAATTTTGTTAATAAATAAATTTTTATTGGTCATATTTCTTATACGTGAAGTTTGCGCGAAAGATTGTCCTCCGAATTTGAGGTTCATTTTTATGCACTTGAAGGGCAATTAAATTGCAATTAGATACTCTGTTATTTTTACCGTGAATCATTTTGTAAGTTCTCAAAATTCCATCTAAATTGGTGAATCAAAAGTTCGCGGTACTTGACGTTTGCTATAGTGTAAAATTAGAAATTTTGACCTCAAGTCAATTCATTTATGAGTATTTATACTGTGCGTCAAAAGATAGTTCAATTGAACTTACTATTGCCCATTGTCTTCTAATTGTTCTAATTAAAATGTTTTAAAAATTGTTTTCTTTATCGCACGCGTGAATTTTCATTAGTCATTTTTCTTAGTTCATTAATCCTCTAATCTTTTATCTGTAGCCATTTAAGCGTTAGCAATTCTTAATCTAATATTATATTTAACATTTTTTTAATATAATTTTTCACATTTTTTTAATATAATTTTTCACATTTTTTCAATATAATTTTTCATATTTTTTTAATATAATTTTTAATATTTTTTCAATATAAAATTATTGTAATTTTATCTTAATATAATTTTAGTTATATAACAGTTTCTTAACGCAGTTTGTAAGTTCATGTAGAATTTATCAATTGATGTCGGAAATTACATGCTGTTAAATTTTGTCATGCACACATAATTAAAATATTAAACTATAACTCAATGTAAATGATACATTAGAAATCTATAATAATTATACATACGTACATTATTCATGACGTATCTTGAGTGTTCAACTTAACGATCGTGTTTATCGGGTTCGATCCACGATATTGATCGGTAACGTTCGAAAACAAATAGTATAAAAAACTTTAAAATGCATTAACTTAATTAGAATAAAAATAGTTTTGTTATGAACTGATGAAATCGGGAATATAATTAGACTTTACCTTCCTTCAACTTGACCTTTCAATTAACTCTGCTATGTTCACTGAGGAGAGTCGCAAGGAAATTGAAACCAATTTTTGTTTTATCTAAAAAAAATTTATGTACCTTTTTTTTACAAGTGTAATACTTTGCATTTTAAACATGTACGCACATTAAAACAAGGTTACTTAATGTGTGCTTTGATGCACGAGTTAAATAACTTACTTTCTATTATTTTATAACTATAACCGGATTTCTAGTCGTATTATCTATTTATGACGTTTCATTTTTATACATTTGACGCAAAAGAGAAGATAGACATAGTCATACATGTATACACGTATACGGAGCTCCACTCATTTGGTCTTGTTATTCTTTTAAATATTAAAAGCACTAGAGGTTTGTTTACGCGAAAGTTTTGCGACACGTATTGTACTCACATAGTCTCTAGTACATTTTGCAAAAAATATATTATCAACATGAGTAATCTGTAAAAAAGTATTTCTGATTAATTAGATCATGTGCATAAATTTTCATTAGAAAAATCGACCATAACAGGAAGTACCGATGGTGGTCGACTTTTGAGTCACTGTTCCGGTTGCAGACCCTCCGTGTCTTTTCAAGAGGTTATGTTTAACACGTGTCACTTCAGGCGCGAACTAGACCTCCATCAATACTTCCGGTTCCTGGTAATTTTTTGCCATCAGTTTTGTAAACAAAATACCTTAGAAAGTACTTGGTAAAAGTTATACGTAACATATTTCAGATTATTGGACTTTCCATGAAACGCGTTACGAAATAATCTGAAAGAAAAATGCAAATTAATACATTTTATATATATATATAGAAGCATACTATGTATAAAACGATTCATTGGAATTCAAATTCGAAACTTTTTACATTTACAGGATAAAGGACGCAAATAAATTTATACAATTTAATTAGTTTCTTTTGGCATAATTTTTCCGAATAATTCTATTTATTCATATTTAATCGGTTCATCGAACAGCAGAGAACTCGTAACGCAGTCGTTTTTTTAAACTCTGTTTGAATCTAATCGGAAGAAATAATCTGGTCTGCAAAGAAGGTGACGATAGACTGAAATAAGCGAGTTTAAATTGCATTCACAATAGACGGTTCATACCTCATCTTGTTTTCTTTGGTCATCTACCTAAATAAGAGCTCCTCATCCGTTACTCCGTCAAATGATGAGCTGTTCCTGCGCGCGCATCGATTTCTGGTAGCAACCGGAAATTCTAACGAATCGCCATATGCTTCGGCTAGGTGTCAGTAATATTAACAAGGGAACGCGCCACCGTCAATTGAACGATTTTAATTTAAACTTCGTTCGTTCACAGAATATTTAAAAATTAATTTATCTACTCGTAAGAAAGAATAAAATATTGTTCGGGAATGCATCGAGCCGTTAGGTAGTCAACAAACCGCGAAATCCTTACGGCATATTCTTTCACTAACAAGATGTACGTTTACAATAATAATTCTGATACCCCCGTCGCTCGAATATTCGAGAATTATTCAAAAACCCACATTAGTGCCGGCGTTTTCACCTTGTAGTAAGCAACAAAGTTTATCGGAGTTCACGCGCTTCCAAGCGTATTTCGTTGTTTTTTTGCTATCAAGTTGAAAGTTTTTGTGTCCAAATTTTTACTCGTACGATGCTCTCGCGATAATGCGTGTCATCGGAGCTAATAAATTATTTAAATTGACGAAGATAAAATTGTAACAACACGCGTGTAATTATAGTGTTATTTAATCGTTTTTCAAACGTGATTCACACGACTTCCAATACCCAAAATAAAATCACGTTTATAATTCTTTTCAACTTATCTCCATTTACCGGACTGCAGATATTTAGATTTTACAGGAAAGTATTTTTGATTAAGGATCTTTATTGTTAATTATACCTACAAAAAATTTTTATTATCCGCTTGACAATCAATTTATCTTAATTTATGATCATAGAAATGTTTTTCTAGGGCTTTTTTATTGTTGCGTAGTTTATGTAACTAACTAGCTAACTTTATAAAATACTTTTGAATTCTAACGTTTTATTTTCCTTTCATTTCGTGGAAGAATGATTGTTTAATATTGACCTATAGCACCTCTCGTGACGTGTATGCGTAAACAGCGTATCCTAATATTCAGAAATAAGTGTTCAGTATGGAAATGTTCAGAAAACCAACTATTAATTTTTTTCTTTCTCGGTACAGCATTCATAGACTAATGTGTAAATTGAAAAGACTAAAAAAATTGATCAACTATGTATTTTTTCGACATTACCTGATGCATTCAATCGTTCTGTCTTAATTGAGCACTCAGCTTTTGGCCTTTTAATTACCATAAGATTTTCATTAATTAATGGAAAGATTTTTGCATCCACTTTTCCAAGATTTCCATATTTTTTTAGCACATCTGTTCCATTTAATCTACATGTCCATGAATATCTGAATGAATGATTAAATTCATCTCGAAATGCGTAATAAACTGCCTATGTGAAGACTCAGTAATGTTTATACACCTCAACCGGATATGCTGTGTACTGACATGCAAATTCCTTGTTTAACCTTTGGGAAACGAATGTTCAAAGGTTGAATTGTGTAGAAAATTGTAAAATTCATCACCATCAGAATGTTACATTTATTTGCTATAAATCTTGGTACATAAAGAATATAATTTTATGGGATCAACACGTGTGACGTAAGGTGGTGCGTCAGAAAAAAAATGGCATAAAACAAAACGTTTTTACGTCTGAAGTTTATGACTGAGTGATTTTTCATCCAAAGTGCGAGGCTGAATAATACTGTTTTTGTTATTCTGTGGATCATTTTCGAGTATCGGAAGCTTTGGCGGACACTGACATTTTTGAACCGAATCAAAAGTTCAATTAACTCGCTGAAGAATGTTGATAAAATTGGATACTATTCTTAACAATATTCTCGCGTAGTAAGAGTGGTTAAGAAGAAACGAACTGGTCAAACTTGTATGTAGATTAATCAAATTTATGTAAAATAACTGGAAACGAAATTGACTTAAATCCGTATTTCGTGCGAGGATGCGAAAACAAATTAAACTTGCTAAAGAGCGAGCGAAATCTTCCGATAGCAATTAATGTATGAAACATCTTATGGGATAATATTAGAATCGAAGAAAATCCAGGTGTATTTGTGTCAAAAAAAAATAGAAGAAAGTAAAATGTAAATATCGAGTTAGGCGACGCAGAAAAATGAATATGACTTGAATGCAAATAACCAGAATATGTAATACTAATTATAGATCGGACAGATGCCTCACTTTTTTGTGGATTCGACTTGGTTTCTTTTTACAGATTATTATTAAAATTAAACATATCGGTTACTGACAAAGTAATAACTCAGATACGTGATAGTCTTCGGGTACGTGCGATTACGAGTTCATTACACTATTAATCAAAGAAACATGTGATCCAACTTCTGACGTATGTAGAATACTTTATTATCGATTCCTATACCGTAATATTTATTAAGTGCACTTCCCCGAGCCCCATCTCACGAACGTTTTTTACGAAATGCACTTTGCACTTATCACGCGTGAACTTCATTTAATATATACTTTTAATTTCATTCGTATGTAATTATACGGTCACGGAGTTATCGTTAAATCGTTTTTTTTATGTATATGTCTGAAGATTGCTACTAAATCACGTGTTTGTATTGTTGTTTGACGGCTGATAAATGCGACCGCTGATTCTTTGTTGAATACTCGACGGGTATATTGACACAGTGTGATTACATGATGCATGGTCACGCGTTTAAACCCTACATGTTGTATCGCTATACGTTATAACGTGACAAGTTCAAGTTCCACATGTCTAGCAATACGTTGGATGACATGCGTTGTGTCGTCAACAGTCAACGTTGTCATGCGATCAATTAACAACCCGTTGCAAATAAGGTACATTTTCATAATCCACTTAATTACACGTTGACAACGCAACACTTCAAATTACAGTAAATAGCTTGACGTATCATATAATGACGCATTAACAACGCAACTCGTGTTATGAATTCATAACGTGACGTATTGACAGTGCAACGAAGTGAATCATAACATGTACTGACAACGCAACGCGTTTAATTATAATACAGCATATCGAATTACTATGAACGTGACGTAAGGACAGCGCAACACATCGAATTACAGCGCATTTACAGCGCAACGCATAGAATTATGATCCATTTACAGTATAACGCGTTAACAGCGCAACTTGCAGAATTACAACGCGCCGACAGCGCAACTCATAGGATTACAATGTATAGACAGCGCAAACCATCGAATTGTAATTATAGACAGCACAACGCCGAATTACAGCGCATTTACAGCGCAACTCGCAGAATTGCAACGCACCGACAGCGCAACCCATAGGATTACAATATATAGACAGCGCAACGCATCGAATTGTAATTATAGACAATACAACATATCGACAGCGCAAGAATGGAATTATAGTGCATAGAGAGCGTAATACACTTAATAACAACGCTTCGATAGTGCCACGCATAGAATTGCTATGAATTCACAACGCAACGCATTGACAGCGCAGCGCACCTAATTATAACGCATGGACAGCTCCCCAAATTACAACGCGTTGACAGCACAACCAAATTACAACGTAACAACACTTCAACGTACTGAATAACAACGCATTGACAACGCAACTTTTACAACATATCGACAGTACAGCGTCATTTACAACGCGTAAAAATTTAACGAGTTGACTACACAACGCATTGCATCACTATAAATTTACAGTGCAACGTACTATCGTATTGGCAACGCAATTCATTGCACTTGTATAAAGTCTTGAAAGTAGGAAAGTAGAGAAATGTTAGGTTCAAACGTTAAGTGATACTCGAGATCATTTCTATGACACGAAATTAGTTTTCGCAAATACAGAGGTTATCAAACAGATACCCTTAGTGCTTAGTATTTTTTAAGGTGTTGTGACATCCACCTCGTGTTACTATCACGAAGAAAATACGCTTCGATTCAAAGAATCTTTTATCGAATATTAAACAGATCGATCTTCATTTTTGTATAGCGGTGATAATTACGATTTTCTGGCAAGGGTAAAGTCCATGGAAAGTTAATATCTGTCACGCACGAAAAAGTTATCATGATTCGTATCTTAATTAAAGAATTTGTTTAATTATGATAGCGATATAAATTGTTGTACAACAATAGAAATTTCTTCCCACTTTCCATCTGAAATACTTTCAGCGATCTTTAAATAGAAATTCGATAATTATATGTAGCGTGACAGTGGTTAAGTATGAGGTCGTTTGCCATTGACCACGTACCGAGTTCATGATATAACTAGATAAATTGATATGCGGTTGTAATTTATAGGGGTCGAGACATCTGGAGATATGTAGGAATCCAGAGATACCTGGATGTCTAGGATCCTCCAAAAATTTAGGGATAAACATAAGGATTATTATTAATCTCGTTAACATTATCAGTAACATAACATCACAGAACATAAAATATGAATTAAGCATAATGTTCGCAACGAAGATGATGCAAGAAAAAATTCTTCAAATGGCGTGATCGATTATAGTATCTCTTCCGCGAGATATGGAGAGATAACGTAATAGGAATCAATCATTGATTGTTATGAAATTTCGAAGCTTCGTACAGAGAATCGTATGTGTAACGTGGTTACTTAATACTGGATTAATAATATCTCGATGACAGTGACCGTAAATTTGATATCTCGAGTCAACTTCTTTAATACATATATTTGAATAAAGTTCTGCTAGATAAGTTTTTCTATAATAGTAAAACTTGCTAGAATTATTTTTAATTAGGTTAAAAAGAAATTCGATGTTTGTAATAATATGAATAATAATTTAGCGAGTGATAATTTTTATCTACCCAAATTTTTACGACGGTAATTTTTTTTATTAAACGGAGCCCTTCGTTTGAAGAATGGGCGTAGGTAGTCGGCGACGCATGTAAATTTACAATATTTGCATAGATTTACAATGGAAATGTTATTTAACCTATTTAATTATAACTTCACTTTTAAAAGCGTGTGAATGGACTATATATATATATGCAACAGGAAATTATGTTAATTATTCGACTTAATTCTAATTTTGACCTCTTATTTTTCATAACTTTTTTCTTTTTGCTTGTCGTTCTTACAAAATTTCAAGATACGGTTTGAATGATTTGAATACGTTGATTGCCATGACAGAAAATGTGGTGCCACAATTGCGATTACGACCATTTTGCAATACTTTATCGTCAAATTATGTAAGACTTGTTATTCAATAATAATCACTTAATATGCAAGACACTTGGCGTGCTACATATTTATATATTACTTGTAATATAAGTATTCGCAATTTACAGTACAAAATATTCGAAAATATTTCCCGATAACAATACTGTTAAACAGGTGATAAGAATATTAACAACAGATATAGCTTTTAGTTCAAGTTTTACTCTCGTAATTTTCATAATAACAATAATTTATGATCATTTATTTGCAATAAGTTATATCAATTTATCATTTATGATAGCTGCCCTCCACGACTTTTGGTTTGAATTACCCGCGCTTTTTGCTATTAACGTACTCATCTGTCAAACGTCTACTATTTAAATAATCCGCGTCTCTGAATTGAATAATGGAGTGACAGCAGTTACGAGACAAATTAGTTTGTCAATGAATGATTAATACTTCATCACCCGATAAAAAGCAGTCCTTTGAACAAAATATAGATTTTGTTCACGTTATCGATCATCCGATCATGTATAATTATATTCACTGTTAACTCGTATCGTTCAGCAATTAATTTTGAATCTTTAAAAATCAGCTGCAATGCTGCACCGTAAGCATTAATTTTATTTTACGGATCATCCGTTTGTGTAATGATCTGTCGACGACATATCGACCAATCGTGTGACGATAAATTGTTTTTTGCGAAGAAACTGGTTTTGCATCGTACGTTAAAAAACTTTGTTTATCAATTTCTCGTATGTTCCAATCTCTTTTATGACGTATTAATTCGCATTTATTTCCGCATTTCAGCCAAGGTACACGCCAACATCACGATGTAATTACATGGATTTTATTCTGACGCGACCTTTGCTTATGATCACGTTATATTGCATTTTTATTTTTTGTATTAGAATGTCCGATCGATGGGGCGTTTAGGTTCTTTTTTGCCGGCCGAGGACGAAAATAAACGCGCGATGCGTTTGACGAAAACGAATAAATGGTTGAATATTTGACGAGGATAAGCTGAGTGAAAAAGAGAAAGGAGGTAGAGAGTGATTAGGAAAAGTCGGTCATCAGTGTAGGAGAGTGAATGACGTGAAACACGTAGTAAAATAATTAAAAATAATTATGAATTGTGACTTTCGTTTTATCGGAACGTAACTGTAATTACCGGGGTGCGCTAAACTGCAATTATATTTAAATCGATGTACGATTAGTCGATTATTACTTTATGTATTTACGTATTTGATTTGATTTGCATTTAATGTATTCATTGACTTAAATCACTTAGTAAAGAGTCAATTTACATCCAATTAATAATTACTTGATAAGAAACTGTAATTAAGCGATATCGACAAACAAAATACTGCAACTGAATTTTGCGTAATTAACAATAATCATTCTTGGAACGAGAGAAAGTATGTCAGAAAATCGGATATTGCTTAACGTACACGTGGTTTATTTTGTTTATAGTCAGTGACACATTCGAGTGCAACGTATGCGCGTGATTAATATGTTCTGTCCATGATAATTATGAGCAGGTGTTAGGAAGAAATCTTGAAAGAATTCCAGCATAAGAACTTTGAGGAATATAAAAGAAATCCTAACAAGAATCTAAAAAAATCTGGGGGTCATGATGTAACAAAATTATTTCCATATTTTATATCAACCTACATAACTTATGTAACATCTCTTTAATTTGGATAAATGAAACCAACAATAAAAATAACAATATATTCTTACGCAACGGTATTTGCGGATGATGCACAAAAGAATTGTGCAAACGAAATGCGAAATATTCAGTGATTGTTAGCATGGCGATTTCATAATATTTTGCAAAATTCAAGGATAGCATGAAATTCCATTTTATGATAGAATGAATTAAAATTCCAGATCATTTGTGAACATTTTTTAATAATGCTATTTTTTCTGTTTTCAGTTAATAAAAGACTGGTGAAAAAGTGGTGCTCATAACTGTTACTTGGGCACAGGAACAAAATAGTCCAAGATGAATAAAGTGGATTACATGGAGGTCACTTTACCAAATTATTCATATGTCTTCAATTTTGAAGAGACTTTCAGTCCTGCAGAGACTCAATTATGGATGAGAAAGAACTGGACGAACGGTTTCTATTATTGCGGCATTTACATGATTTTGATTTTTGGTGGACAACATTACATGTCAAACAGACCAAAATTTGAGCTAAGAGGTTTACTTACTATATGGAATACGATGCTTGCTATGTTCTCCATTATTGGATTCACTAGAACAGCACCAGAGTTAATCTATGTGCTAAGAAATTATGGATTCCAATATAGTATTTGTGTGCCCAGGTAATTCTATCTTCTTGTTTCCACTTTACAAATCAGTGCAAAGCATTCGTACTAACAATATCATTCTCTTGTAGCTACATCAAAGCTGACTGCGTGTCCGGATTTTGGACGTGGATGTTCGTCCTGTCGAAGCTTCCAGAACTTGGTGATACAATCTTTATTGTGCTACGAAAACAACGCTTGATCTTTTTACATTGGTACCATCATATAACAGTTCTTCTGTATGCATGGTTCTCGTATACAGAATACGCGTCAACTGCCAGGTGGTACGTTGTAATGAACTACTTTGTTCACTCTATAATGTACTCGTACTATGCTCTTAAAGCGATGCGCTACAGACCACCAAAGAATATTGCCATGTTGATTACTACGCTTCAACTCATGCAAATGGTATTAGGTTGCATTATAAATATTAGAGCTTTCCAGATATTGCAAAGTGGCAAGTACGATTGTCACATTTCACGTGTCAATCTGATGCTTGGCCTGCTTATATACTTCAGCTACTTTATTCTCTTTGCTAAATTTTTCCAAAACGCTTATCTAAATAGAAGGCATGGTACCAAAGTGGAGAAAAAGAGTTACGTTAATGGAACAGAGTATGATAAGCTCAAGGCTAACTAAAGCACACCAAATTTTTTGAAACTTTTTCTGAAGATGCTTTCCAAAAGTAATTCTTCAAAATATTCTCAGAATGTGTTTTTGGAAAACATACTTTTGAAAATGGCTTTCAAAAAATATCCTTTGGAAATAATTTTTTTTTTAGAAGTCTTTGTTAACTCAAAGTCATGTAACTTGTGGTAGGGTGAAAGTGACACTGCGTTATTCAAACATATAGCACACTGAATTTTATAATATTAAAATGTTGCACACTAAATTTAGTAATAAATTTTGTGATAACTTATTTAACATATTTAATGTTAAATACCTTATCAATGAATAAAGAGCTTCTTAGAGGTACTTCTTAAGAAATATTTTGTTCCTAAGAACAACTTCTGAAGAAATTTCTTTATGTCTTTTTCTTAATACTTCTGTGTGAAGTTAATATGTTATAGAAGCTTAGGTAGAACGAGGATGGAGATAATGTTTGAAGGCTGTATAAGCGTCTAATTTCATATAAAATTATTTAGTGTCAAAAAGTATGTACGTTAAATACTTTCATAAAAAACAGGATATATATTTACTGAGTCATAAAAACATGTTTAATATATTTACTGTTATACATAGGGGAATCTATAAATTTGTTAAAACATTATCTGTTAGACATTCTACAGTTTGTTTTAAATTCAGTCATTTTCTTGGCGTGTGGTAACAAACGCTTAATACCGCGCTGATAAGACAAACACGCAAAAAAGATTATTCCCAAATCTCGTTCTGCCACAATAAGAATAAAAAATTTGCCTTTGAAAGAGACAGAAAAATGAAAAACTCGAATGTGAAATTTCATTAAGTGTACCTCCGAAACGAGCTGAAAATATTCTTCGTAGAAAATAGTAAAATAATAAATAACAATCAGAGAGTGAAATCGTAATATTTTGGATCGTTCCATTCGATCGTTTACGATCGTTAATAAAAAAGAGAAACGGAGAATTTATATTTACTATTTTCTATTACGACTATTTTATGCTGCTAAGAATAACGAAATGGGCTCCTTACTCGTATTTGTTACCAGGGTGCAGCCAACCTTGCAGAGACGTTTATTTTTTTAAAATTTGTAATATTTTGTATAACATAATTTCTTTCAAAACAAGTTTCTTTTGTACAAATTATGTTATTTATATTTATTTACTTAAATTACTGAAATTCATAAAATAATGCAACCTCAATTATTTTTTTAAATGTTTCCAATGAATGTATAAGTATGTACAGATGAAGCTATGATGTTAAACAAATTTTAGAAAGCTGTAATTATAAAAAACGATCATTTTTAAAGACACAACTTCTTACTGAAGATAAAACGAATAGCTTCAGCGAAGGAAAAAAAAAGTTTAAACAATAATGGTCCCTTTTTTGTAATTTTATATAATTAAATAGACATCTTTGTAGGGATGCTTGTTCTCTGAAACATAAACTGACCGATTCTAGTCGCATGGTCAGGATAAAAGCATCTGTTAAGGGAAACGGGAGTGTATTAAATGGTATCAATATTTAAAACAATTGTTCATGCCGCTGATCGACGCGCAGTTTCATACGCGAAATTGTTTAACTACGTTTTTTTTTAAGATTGTATAAGACTTTCGATTGGATACAGTTCGGTATTTGTTTTCTTCTTTTGTTTTTATAAATTATCAATTTGTTTCTAATTCGCACAAATATTATTACCAATAGAAGCATGAGTACAGCTAATACATATATTAACAGTATCATTTACAAATTGTTCCATTGACTGTTTAATTTAGAAACGATTACCAGATAGTTTTAATTATTATACAGCTCTTCAATAGGTAGCGAATTTGTACAAAACAGTAGTGACTATCGCAGGCTGCGCATGAGCTCTTTTTTGTTCAACTGAAATTCATTGATAATATTGAAATAAAAGAAAAAATTAGTCCAATGAAAGGCACAACAGTTGATTTATTAATAAATATCACCAAAGTACTACTATGCTCGATATAATTAATTTAAATAGTTCAATTGCCTATTTATTTAATTAAATAATAACTACAGTAATGATACTAATTATTCAAAATGCGCGTTTCATTTGGTGGATAAGAATTGAATTGTTCGTATGAAATATTTATGTACCTAAGTTATCTGTAAGAGAAAAAGTCTTTAGATTAAAATGAAAGTTTATGAGTTGATAGGAAATCCTTTCTATGAATGCATCAGTAATTCTTATTGTAAAAGCAAGTAAGATACAAAAATATATAATGTAACGTGAGTCGTATAGGAACAAATACGTAAATTAGTATGTAAAAGGTATTTGCAATAAGCTGAAATGCATTTCTTTTTATTTTAATTCCATTGGACGTGTTACTTGATAATCTGTCAACAACAAAAATAAATTGAATTCCTTTTGTTTTTGTTTTCTTGCCTTTAGTGTTGGCATTATATATCAATAATACACTTAATACACAGTTAGCATTTATAGATATTAAATAGTATAATAAATACCGTAAATGTAACATTGATGTGTGATGCATTCTCAGTTACAATTATATATTTATGAAATTTATTATATGACCGTTGAGTATTGTGACCTAACACATGTCACTTCTACTGTAAAAATTATATTCACTGTTAATGATATTGACGCTTCCAGTATTGCGTTTAGCCATGGGTTTGAAATTTATAGTTATTTAACATAGTGCCATTAAATTAAAGCAATTATTGCAAATACTTGTTCCTTTTTTTTTTAAGAGAGAAAGAGAGGATTTTCCTACATAAGTAACTGATCGCTGCTCTTTTCGATGCTATTTAATAAGTAATTATTAGTCAGTTGAGTGCTGCTCTGTTAATTGATAGAGGTGCAATTGGATTAATTATAGTGTGACCACCGTTGGATTCTAAGCTGCATGCGTTTCTCCGATAAAGATAAAACAAAGTCTGTTTTCATAGAAGACAGACTAAAAAATATTGAGTTCTTTATTGATACAGATATAGCTATTAAGTACTACTTTCACTGTGTCATTGAAAATGTTATACTTGCTAAATTGTCACTGTGATGATAATTGTGTAACAATTTCAAATAAGATAAATTTTTTTAAAAGAGAAACGACAAATAGTTTTTTAGGGGACAGCCGAATAAAATGAGTTAGAAATTAGCACGTTGTTTAATTAAGTGGAACATGAATTTTCGAATAGGAATTCTTAATTTTTAAGTTACACAAGAAGTAATGTTTGCAGTATGTCAAAATATTCGACGACTATCGGAAAACTCCAAATAGAAAAAAGGATACGAAATATATATATAAAAAAAATAATTCTGCCTACTATTATAATATCTGGCCATTTAATAATGAATTCTATATAGTATACATTTATCTTCTGTAATTAGAAATAAGTACAACCCAATGAAAGAACAACAATGTTAAGATAAATTAAGATTAATGGTTCGATTTTTTGGTGACAGTGTGTGTGATCAGTCAGCGTACATAAGCGTGGACAAACAAAATAAAAACACAAAAAAGAAAAACGGAAAAAGAGGGCTGTATGTTTTGTGTGTGTATAATAGGAATAAAACAAGCGTACAACAAAAACTAGCGATATAATTTGTTACTATAATTTCTTATGTTATTATCTGTGCTTTTTTCTTTATTATACATGAGCATTGTATATTAATAATAATAATTTATAACGGGAGGTATAAAAACAAAACTTGTTTTAATTTCCATGCATTTCCTACATAAATTCCTATATTCTCCTTTTTTCAATATAAAAGAAATGCTTTCCTCAGTTTCTTTCCAGAAAATATTCATACCAGATGAAATTAAAATGTGCCATTTATTGTAATATACAATATTTACAAATTAAAATCTTTATTTTATTCACTAGTACCTACATGTACATATAAAAACACGAAGTAAAATATACAAAAAGCATTATACTAATTATAATGCAATAGTTATTTTTCTATTTTATGTTTGAACACATGAAAGAGCATAAATTTCTAGAATTACAGCTTTTTACAGATGACTGTAATCTTTAAAATTTATCTCAGACTGTTCTGACCACTCAAAAAAACTATTCGTTGCTGTTAAACTTCAAATAATTTAGGAAATATTACTTTTCTTTACCCCAGTCTTCTGAAACATATCTAAGAAAGTCAGTAAGGTTTTCAAATTCAGTCCTACTCTGGGGTGGATCATTCTTTGGTATTCTTGGCAAAATACTTCCAGCCTTTAATCGAAACTCTTCGGCTGTCTTAGCTCCTGACAGCTTCCAAATACCATAGAAAAGCACTCCACAACCTCCAATTGCCCATAGAGAGCCTATAAAAAGGGCCCTGGTTGCTAATGCAGCTCCAGATTCATACAGACCTTTCTGTCCTACTAGTCCAGCTTCAAAACTTTTTGTATCTTGTTTTCTAGTTGATGCTAGGGCACTGCCAAACCCAATCATAGCAGAAATTCCTGCCAATCCACTCAAGAATAATGCTCCTAAGAAACAAGTTTGTAGATAACTAATAATATTATTAAAAGAAAAATAGTTTATTTCAAATTTTCTTACTAAACTATGCTAGCTATAGCCTTCATTTATATAATGTACCTACCATACACTTTTTCTTTTTTCTTTTGTGCATCTTTATCAGACGTCATTGTTACTTTTCATTATATTGTTCTACAAAAATTATTGGAGTGTATTTATGTTCTTATCCAAAGTACAATAATTCAAGTCTTCACAACGAATTGATGGTTTTCACATGCTCCATAGTCTATACATAAATAAACGGACACATAACCTTAATGGTTATGTATAAACATAACAACATTATAGTTGAAATACGTTTAAACATTGTAGTTGTAAAGCTTACCTTGGTCTTTTATGCAACTAAATTATTAAAACCGCTTAAATATTTTATCATATAATTAATATTAATAATTTTTAAATTAGTAAACGTTTTTTCTGAAAACAGTGGTGCCAATATGATAAATATGCTATATGTGAAAATGTGTAATATACATATAGACAAGGAGTAGATACAATAAGTGGCAGTAAATATAACATATTCTTTTCTTTTTCAACTTTTCAACGCCGTAAAATTGATAAATATATCTCAAAAGACAATATTAGTAATATACAGAAACTTTATTACAAATACATTCCTAATTATTAGAGCTTGACATGAAAGTAAATTTGCTTGATTTGTATTTCCCACTCGTTTGCACAACCAATTTAAAGGGACAGCGTTTTCGAGGGAACAAAGGCGCCGACAGAGAGTATCGCCTGTGGTATACTCTGTGATATGGAGAGAAATATAAATTTCTTATCTGTGTAATGTTTTGTAATTTATGGAAGATCCTTTGAAGTTGTTTCGTTAATGCGGAAAATTCAGTAACACTTAAAATTTATCTTATTAAAATTAAAAGAAATAATGGAAGGTAACATATTGAAATATAGTATCATGTTAATTGATATAATTTTATGTACAGAGAAAACTTGTTTATTCACTTACTAATAATTTGTCATGAAAATATTTAATAACCAATAACTTAATTTTAATTATCTTTGCTTATCTTCATTTATAATAAAGTTTATAGTAATTAATGTACTCTGTAATGTAGATCATTGTAATCTTTTCTTTTAACTATATCATAAAAACAACGTAAACATATGCTAAATATTCAGTTATTAAAATACAATAATGAATCTATGTATTTAGACTTAATCGTGTATTTATTAATTTCCTAATGATTTGCTTTTAGGTGAATTGGAACAAAACATTGATGAGTTAGTTGAAGAATTACGGTCTGTTGTGATGTCTGAGAAGGAGATTAAAGATATAATTCAAATTTTAGATTCTATTGTCAATGTTAGCAAAACTTCTATCGGAGGTATTTTTGTTAAGATACTTCTTCAATTATGATTTACAGCCATTATGTATTTGATAATTTAATTAATTGTGTCACAGGAAAATCTGATATAATTGAAGATCTTAATAAAAATATTGAAAATGACACATATGATGCTGTTTAACAAATAAATGTTACTCTTCTTACAGAGGCTTCTGAATTTATGATAGATGATGTTTTCTTGACTTTGTTGCGTCATGAATCAAAGGAAATAATTGTGAAAACTGCCAAAGCAATTGCAGAGATTGCTAAAAGTGAAAGAGGAAGAGAAAAATGTACTAATACAGACATAGTGAATGCATTGATAGATCTTTTAAAGGATGACCAAGTTGATGTATTAATACAGACTTCCAGAGCTTTAGGAAATATTTGTTATGAAAATGGTAGGGAGCTTCAATCTCTAATGACCCAATTTTGTTCATGTATGTAGTTAAAATTAATACTACCATTATTATATACAATGTAGTGATATTAATAATTTTTCATTGGAATTTATTATTCTCTTATAGCATTTATTATTCTATATTATTTTATTAAAGTAATTAAAGACTGCAAAGGGTTAATATTCATAAAAAATTTTATTCATTATTATAGAAAATGGCAAAAAGTTTGTGGAGGATAAAAATGGGTTGATGTCAATTTTGGCAGTATTGGAGAAAAGTATTACATTAGAGAATGTAGAAGGTGCACCATTCCTCCGTATTGTTGCTGTAGGACTTCTACTGAATTTTCTATTCGATAGACCATCTCTCCATAAAGAGGTGTGATATTTCCTATATGTTACCATGCTTATTATAATTGTTGATACTTATAGTATTATGAGTACACTATTATATTCTAAGAAACATTTTTTACATTTAAAGTTTTGAAATGGAAATTATATGGAAAATATAAGTTGAATAATTTTCTCCAAGGTAGAAATAACATGTTATTATTAATATATTTATGATTATTCATATGTTAAACTATACATAGGTAAACTTTCTTAGGCACTACAACAGGAAGTAGTACCAATTATCTGTAGAATTCTGGAAATTGATGGGACCACAGGTGGAGAAGCTGCAATGCATGCTCTCTTAATATTATGGATATTAAATGATGCCAACATAGTATTTCTGGATGAAAGACTTACAAAAATTTTAGTGAATATTTTGGGAAATGATGCATCATCAAAATTTTCTGAAATGTGTTTGGAACTTTTTCATGGTCAAGCAGAGGATGGTATTCATATAATTTATAAAATGTATTTAAAGTTTTTAAAATGTTCACAATGCATTGCATAACAATTGATTACATTTCAGAGGATGTAAAATTGTTAATTGCAAATTCAGGTGTTTGCGAGTTGTTATTAAAACTTTTGGAAAAACATAGTCCATATTGTACAGATGAAGAGACCAGAAGTGTCCTGAAAATAGCATGCAACTTAATTGTTCTGGTATTAACCGGAGGTACAACATAAAACCAATGACGAAGATATTAACGAATATGAAAGTTGCATTACTGTTATCTTACACCTTATATTCTGAGAAAATGATACCAAATATTTTCAGATGATAGCATGAATAACCTCTATGATGATGGTAATGGTGTTGTATATAAGAAACTAGTTGAATGGCTTGAAAGCGATGATAGGGATTTACAACTCACGGCAGCATTGGCAATGTGTAATTTTGCGCGCACTGACACTCATTGCGAACTTATGGTTACACAAAACGTTCACCGCAAACTCCTTAAATTACTACAAGATAACAATACAAATGCTGCTGACATAAGGTTTCAACATGCTTTGCTTGGTGCTCTAAGAAATCTTGTCATTCCTGCAGTTAATAAGCCCGTAATATTAAAAGATGGATTATTAAAAGTTTTATATCCTATGTTAAGCATTTCATCATATCCTGTGGTCTTCAAATTATTAGGAACTTTAAGAATTGTTATTGATGGCCAATGTAAGATTTTATTTTAGACATATATATTATTGTCGTTTTCTGTTAACACATTTGTTTTAAATGATAATTTTATTATTACAGCTGAAGCTGCAATAGAGTTGGGAAAGAAAGATGGTTTAATAAAGAAGGCCGTCGAGTGGTGTGAAGTTGAGGACCATCCTGGAGTTCAGGGCGAAGCAAATCGCTTGATCGCTTGGTTAATCAATAATAGCAGGTTATTGGATATTTTTATATAAATTTTAATATCAATATTAATGAAATAAAAGTTATTCTTTTTTTCAGGGATAAGGAAATAGTACTTTTGGTAATTGAACATGGTGCAATAAAACATTTAGCCAAAATGTTAACAGCACAACATCTTCTAATGCAAAATGAAGCTTTAATTAGTTTAACAATAATGACCACAAGCTCTCTGGCAGAATGTGAAAAATCACTTCTTGAAGCAGACATAGGAGACAAACTTTGCAAATTCTTTAATCTTGAGAATATGCGAGTACACGTTTTACATAATGCCTTGTTATTCATAACTAACATTGTCAATTCAGGTATTAAAAATTTCATTTTATTATTTTTCCAATCCTTCAAGCCACAATGACAAAAATTAAATTTCAGCTCAATTAAGGGAACATCTTTTAAAAAGTAATTTACCATCGATATGTCTAGAAATGTTTCAAACTGCAGAGACTGTAAGCGTTCAAGAACAATTACAACAAAGTTGCGATAAGATAATTTAATTAGATAATAGAGATAAGACAAAGAAAAAAAATGAGAAGCGTACAATTTTTTGTAAGGTATTCGGAAAATACAATTTTTAAACTAAAGATTAATGAATCTTCGTGTTCTTATCTAACAATCTTTTATTAACCACATTAATCAAAATGGTACAAATATAATGTAAATGTTTAATTTATGAGTGTTTGTTAGGTCTCAGTCTAAATTTTCTATGGTAAAAGATCTTACAAAATCTTTAAACAATGAAATTATTAAATAATCAATGCGACGTACAATGACTTAATTTGTACATGTATTAATTATTCACTGTTCAATTAAAATGTGATGGTTAAACTCGTTAATTATAAAAAAGTACCAAATGTATATAATCTTAAGAAATCGATCAAACAGTGTATCTTATGTAACCAATTATATGTTTAATATTGAAAATAAATCAAAAAATTATATAACTTCTGTAACTAAAAAAAGTTTCATTAATTGTGTTTTGTTTGAAACAACCCATGCATGTATTATCACGGGTTATATTGCCACGCGTTATATGGAGTTTTGATTCTGTATGCACATCAATGATTTAAAATATGTGGTTCAAAGTGAGACCACCGAGCGAAAATGGCGCCTCAATCAGAGTTGCCACGTAATGTTGTGTGTCGCGTCGACGAGGTACGTCTTCTCGACAATTAACGGCGAATTATATAGTAAAAAGTGCAATGCACGTCTCATGGTGCAGTGAAATCTAAAATTTTATTCATATAAGCCGTGATAACCTCGTCCAAAAGGTAGGGAAATGATTTCGTTTTGAGAAACTGGAAGAAAGATCTGGGTTTTTTAGTATCTTCGTTCCGACGTGACGTTTTAACCTTTTGATCTTTCCACTTCTTAATCTTTGAAAACCCCTGTAGAAAATTATATTCTCTTTCGTCTGATCCCCAGTTTTGAACTGCACGTTTGGTTATTTATTAATTTATCTTAAATTTTGTATGTATTTTTCAAATGTACAACTTGCATTTTATTAATATTGTATTTACTGTTCTTTTATTTTTTGTTATTGATTTTTGTATTATCTTATTGTTTTCTTTTATCATTTATTATAATGTTGTGTTTGTATTCTTGTCAAACCTGATTTTCATTCCTTAAACATTTTATTTTTAGTATTCTACATTTTATTGTACTGAAGTAATAAATTCTGTGGTTTCATTATACTTAATTGATGTTGTGTTACAAATTTACATTTAATCATTAGTCTACCAGATTTCACTTCATTACTTAGTTATTCAGATTTTAGTTTCTAAGTATAGTATTTGCTATTACAATTTTAACAATAACATTTAATATTTCATTTTGTTTTATGCTGTTAATCATATTTTTTGACAAAATTTATAAGTCATTGGGATAAAAAGTACAAGTATAATAAAGAATAATAATTTATATTCAATGCTCACATCTCAGACAGAATATTTGATTTAACAAAATTAGGTTGCTAAATATTTGAATGAATTAACAATTCATTTTTTATATGTGGTTATTGTATTATAAAGTTGAATATTCTTAATATTGCTATTAATATTCTTATCTATATTATTACACTTTAATGCATAAACATATTATCACTTTTAGCGACGTTTGGAAGTCAACGTTATGTCACAACCAACAGATTATCAATATCGTCCATATGGTAATGGGGGTAACTTAAAAAGTGGTCCTCCTCAAATGGTAAATGGACAGGCAAGTGCGGCACACCATAATGGCATGCAACCACCAAATTACAACTTTACAGGTAAGAATATCTTATCAACTTTTCATTTTGTGCATTTTTTTACACTGCCACATTTAAGGACTCATGTTTATTATACTTTATTGTTTTAATTTTGTAATGTATATTGTTTTAATAAACTTTTGGGTATTATCTTATTATGTGTTGTTTCATTAAAAGTATCAATATAAATTTTTTTTTAGGATAATATATGAATGATCAAGAATTAGTTTTTCATTGTCCTATTTTTGTTTAAGGTACTCCATCCTCCCATTCATCACGAGATCCATCTAGGGAAACCTCAAGAGATCCATCACCAACTTCTTATCTTCATAATCAATATAAGCAACCCTTGCAACGTCCATTAATGCCTCCAATAAATGGCCAACAAAATACAATGAATCCTCTAATGCCACCACCACCAGTGAGGTTACCTCAGAATCAACAATATCCACCAATGTATAATGTCCAGAGTCAATTCCAAGCACCAGTTACAAAAACTCAACCTCCACCTAGAGATGAATTAATAAATTCACAAGCAACTTCACCAGCTGAACCACCAAAAACAGTGGCTGCATCTGATCAGAACATGCCACAGAATCCAGGATCAGAACCAAAACCTTACAAACCCGATAGTCAAAATGTCATGCAAGGTACACAAACATTTGTGCAGCAGCAAGAGCAAAATATCATTCCAACTACTGTGCAGCAACCTAGAGGACAAACATATTATCCACAAAATTTGGGAGGTTCACGAGTGTATCCAAAAAATGCATACAATGTACAACATGGTACCACTGTACCAAATACAGTGCCTTATGGTACAGTTGGTGGTGTACAGATGCAAACAAAAATTCCAGCTGTACCTCAAGGATATCCTGGACAAAGAATGTATCCAGGACAGCCACCAAATCTAGGAAATGCACCGCCAGATTCGATGAACAAGCGATATCCTGAATCATATCCTGAGCAAATGAATCAGTTGAACAGTCAAATGAACATGATGTCTGTTGCACAAACTGGTTATAATAAATTATGGGGAATGGAGACAGTTGAGCTCTTGCAAAATAGAAATGTTTTACCACCAGAAAAAGTAGAACCACCAAAGATCAAGCTTCATCAAGAATTTCTAGATAGTGTTAATTGTAGCCCAGATATCTTTCGTTGTACACTCACAAAGATTCCAGAATCAAATTCTTTACTACAAAAATCTAGATTGCCCCTAGGTGTTTTAATACACCCTTTCAAAGATTTAAATGTATGTAATATATATTATTACTTTGTAGTTTATATTTGGTGACTTTAACTAATCAATTGAACTTGAATTTTTAGCACTTACCAGTAATACAGTGCAGTACGATAGTGCGGTGCCGTGCTTGTAGAACGTATATTAATCCTTTTGTGTACTTCAATGATTCAAAAAGGTGGAAGTGTAATCTCTGTTACAGAGTAAATGAATGTAAGTACAAGTTTTTAAAACTATACATTAAATTGATAATTAATCATTCTTACATGAAATTATGTTTGCAGTACCAGAGGAATTCCAATTTGATCCTGTGACAAAATCGTATGGAGATCCATCAAGACGTCCGGAAGTAAACACTAGTACAATAGAGTTTATTGCACCTAGTGAATACATGGTAGGAAATATTCATATGAAACGCGTACAAAAACTAGTATCAATAATATTGATTATTACTAGAATAATGGTATAAATATATTTTAGCTGCGTCCACCACAGCCAGCCGTATATCTGTTTGTTTTGGACGTTTCGAGATTGGCGGTAGAGAGCGGTTACTTGAATGTAGTTTGCAACGTAATTTCGGAAGAGTTATCAAAACTGCCGGGTGACAGTAGAACACAGATTGGATTCTTAGCAGTAGATTCTGCGATACATTTCTTTGGAATACCCGACAATGTTTCACAACCTCAGGAAATGATTATGCTCGACATAGATGGTAAAATAATATTCAACATTTTTACATGTGCTAATAAACACATATAATTTAATAACGATATCTTTGTGCAGATGGATTTCTTCCGTGTCCAGACAATCTAATTGTTAACTTAAAAGAACGTGAGGAATTAGTAAGAGATTTATTGGCCCAGCTGCCAACAAAGTTTCAAGGAACCCATGATACAAATAGTGCTCTCGGTGCAGCATTGCAGGCAGCTTATAAACTTATGGTAAATATAAACTAGTAGAACAATGTGATACAGTAGAAGAAATATGAACAAGTTTCATTTGACTTTAGTCGCCCACTGGTGGACGCGTGACCGTTTTCCAAACTTGTTTACCAAATCTGGGTCCTGGCCTCTTACAAGCTAGGGAAGATCCAAATAGTAGAGCAAACAAAGATGTTCCACATTTGAATCCAGTTACAGATTTCTATAAGAGATTGGCGTTGGATTGCAGTGGACAACAAATCGCAGTCGACTTATTCCTGTTAAATAGCCAATATTGTGATTTAGCTACTCTTTGTAAGAATTTTAATTTATATCTATATATGACATTGTATGAACATATGAACAGAGGGAAATTTTATTTTGTAGCGGGTATGTGTAAATTTTCTGGAGGATGCATATATCATCTTCCTCTATTCCGAGGATCAAAATCACAAAGTGCAGAAGCTCTTGACAGAATACTGAGACGCTATCTTACTCGAAAAATTGGCTTTGAAGCTGTTATGAGAATACGATGCACTCGCGGCTTGAGTATTCATACTTTTCATGGAAATTTCTTTGTCAGATCGACTGATCTTCTTAGTTTACCTAACGTCAACCCGGACGCTGGTTTTGGAATGCAAATTTCTATAGAAGAGAGCCTTTCAGATGTACAGAATGTATGTTTCCAGGCAGCTTTGCTTTATACATCAAGTAAAGGTGAGCACGTTTAGGAAAATTGCTGCATTAAACAATAATTTACATAATTACGATTCTATAATTTGTAAAATAGTTTATTTATTATGTAAAAAAGAGATTGAAGACAGAAAATATGTTTCAGGTGAAAGAAGAATTAGGGTGCATACATTGTGCCTACCAGTAGTGTCTACTTTATCAGATGTCCTTCATTCTGCTGATCAACAATGTATAGTAGGCCTACTTTCTAAAATGGGTAAGATCTTTATAAAATGGCAAAAGTACTTATGTATCTCTGAAATTCTGTTCTGTGTATAATCATGATATCTTGTTACACTGTTTGATATGTTTTCCTTGATTGTGTGCTGTAATTTCTTTAACAGCTGTAGATAGATCGCAGCAGTCATCTTTATCCGACGCGAGAGATGCTTTGATAAATGTGGCTATAGATGTATTATCAGCCTATAAATTGTCTCAGTCAGTGACTCCAGGTGGATTGCTTGCTCCAGCAAGTTTAAAGTTACTGCCTCTTTATATTATTGCTTTGCTCAAATGTGTAAGTGTATTTACATTGTATTTATATAATGTTTATAGAAATATTCTTTTTACTGCTTATTGCAAAATAAAATGTTTTTCTCAGGTTGCCTTTAGGTCTGGAACAAGTACGCGACTTGATGATCGAGTGTTCGCAATGTGCCAGTTGAAAACTCTGCCACTATTTCAATTAATTCAGACAATTTATCCAGATTTGTATCCCATTCATATGCTTGATGATCGAAATTTGAAAGATATCGATGGGAAACTTTGTCCACAACCACCTAGATTGCATCTTTCTGCAGAAAAACTTGATTCTAGAGGTGCTTTCTTGATGGATGCTGGTGACCGAATATTTATCTTAATCGGCAAAAACATTCATCCTACCTTTTGTTGCAATGTGCTTGGAGTTTCTGCTTTTGCTTCAATACCTGAAGAATTTGTAAGTGTATATCTGCATAATTGGTTATTTTTTAGCCCTTGTACTCTTCATCATATTGTTGGTTGCACGACATTTTTATTTTTAGTATGACATACCAGAACTTGAAACCGCGGAAAATGAAAGGTTACGCAATTTTGTATTTAGTTTACAAGAAGAAAAGCCCTACTCTGCCAGTATACAAATTATTCGGTAAGTTGAATCTTAATTTAATCCTTATCAAAGTCAGGATTATATCACTGCCCTGAGGAACTTTCGAAACTTTAACTATTTGGAGAGTTGCTCGTTATTAATTTGAAGTATGATTGGTTTAATTTCCAGGGATGACAGTCACTTCAGGACACTCTTTGTTGAACGATTAGTTGAAGATCGTTTTGAGAATTCTCTCAGTTACCATGAATTCTTGCAACATCTTAAGACTCAAGTGAAATAATAATAGAGGAAATCATTATAAAGGGGTTAGGTGGAAACAAGAAAAAGTAAACGTTAATACAAAAAAACCATTGTTGATTACAGTGAAAGTGTTTAGCAATCGTGAATTGTGTTCAAAAACGCGAACCTCCTGAAACGATTGTTCAATCGATTAATTAAAATGGATAACTTAGGAATATGAAACCATATATATGTGTATATACATGTGTATATACATATACATATACATATATATAAGATATACACACATTTATATGTATAATATGACATGTCATTAATATAACATGTATGTATATTGATGAGTATATACATGTATATGTACGTATAGGTATGTAGGTATGAATGTTATTATTCTTGTTTTAAGAGACGTTGAAGCATTTAAGCATAATTCAATTGTAGTTATTATTATTTTATTACTATTAGAACGATTATTATAATAATTATTGTTATCCTTTTTGGTTATAAATTTAAAGACACTTTTTTCTGATAGTATTCTGTTCCAAAAATTTATAATCATTCGATTTTACTATAGTATTCTGCAACTTTTAATTATTAATACATTTCTTTTAGATATTTCAATTCAGGTACTTACATATTTTTGAAAAATTTATCTGAATAATGTGCCGAATTTGTTTTTTCTTTTGCTTCACGACTGAAGTATTTTATAAAACTGTATTAAAAATTTTTTAATTAATTTAATGAGCATGTAACGAAATTGTCTCTTTTTGGCTTCGAATCATTTTGTAAATAATCATTAGTTTTCTGCGTCTTAAACAGAAATTTTATAATAAATTATGAATTAGATTTATTAACTCCGTAATATAAAGCAATATTTCATAAGGTACGGTGTATGCAAGAAAGAAAAAATTCTACACCAAAATAAGATGAGTTTTAATGCTTTTTTAACCAGACCCTATTAACTTTATAAAATTATAGTCACTTAATTAAAAAATAATTCATTTATATATTACACTGCTAATGCTTTTTGCTAATTCCCACTGCATTTCTGATTTACACTACTTAAAAAATTTGAACTGAATTCCATTAAAATTTACTTTTGCATTCAATAGAATTACAGAGTGATTCTATATGTTTTGAGCACTTATTTGTTTAATAACTTATATTAACTAAAAATTATGAAGAAATGTTAAGTATCATCTTATTTTGCATGAAAGAATTTGACATGTCTTGAATATACCGCTCTTTATGAAGCAGCCTATATGTATGTTATAAAATGTCCTCCTAAATGTGATGAAGTACTATTACTTTGTTAATAATCTTACAAAGAGACTACTTTTTATGATCTAATTTATATGTTTATCTTAAGCATAATCATACTAATTTTCTATCATGCACTTTAAATTTTCTTTGTTTTGCAATAGACTTCCTTGATTTAACAGTAAGTATTTTTTTTATAAGATTGTGGTAAACTGTACTTTTTCATCATATTTAATGAGGCACATTGCGTATTTGTGTATGTACGTACGTATACATGTATATGTGTAGACTGACCTCGAATTAACAAAGAAAATAACGTAATATTTCCTAAAAGAATAAAAGAATTTTTTTTACCAATATTGTAGAAATGTACAAACAGGCAAATTTTACCTGGATCTGTAAAGCACGTGTAAGACATATTTAGAAAGGTGCATATATGATATCACATGAAAGAATTTACACATTTTAAAATGCATGATTCACTTACATGTACAAAAATTGTTCCTAATTATTTCATATTGATTACTGCTTTCCTTTATTAAAATTAAAAACGTATTAATAAATTTGTTCATATTAAATATACATGTACAAGAAATAACCATATAATGTAAGTCATAATGAAAATTTATGCTAATCTCGTTTCAACTGTGGAAATGCAATGGTTTCTTTTGTTTCCATCAAATTTTTAATGCCTTATTTAATCCTAAAATTGTATAAAAATATACTATACACGTGTACAATTTTTGAGATAAAAATTTTACATATTTTTTGAGATAGAAAGCATTTGTTATGTATGTCTTTTATTCAGGATATGATTACATAGCTTCAAACTGTTTCTAGTTATTACGCATAGATACATTCTCATAAATTGGATGCGAATATATGTAGTGCTTTCATAGAAGGGTATCAAAGATGTGTACGTTATACAAGTATACTAATTGTTGAATATATATATATATTATATGTGTGTATATGTATATGAATGATAATGTTTTGTTCTGTTAATTCGAGATAAGTCTATGCAGAGAAATTGGAGATTTACACAATTCTATTTCTCATACCATCAATGCTGCCAAAAAAAGGAGACAAACACTTTTCTTAGATTCAAATGAACTTCAAGTCAACAAGAGGGATACAGGGATAGATGGATGATGTAAAAATGTTCAGGATTATAAATTGCGCTTTAAAAGGTGCAACAATAAAACTCTTAACACAATAGTATTGTTTTCAAATTTTCTTTTCAAGGAATGTTATAATGACTTGTAGATTTTGTCACACAAAGTTAATATACATACATATATATATATTAAAATTATGAAATCTTATTTTTCACATATAAAATGATTAATAATTAAATAAAAGGTTTGGGTACTAAGATTGTAGCTACAATATCTAGAAATTGGAGCGATTTTACAACATTTCTATCGTTTACAAAAACTTACTATATCTTAATAGTTTTTGTACAAAAATTGACCGATCATTTTTCAAATATATTTCAAAGGAGTTCCATAGGTTTTTACTCTAATGATATTTAAATATTTCAAGTCTTGTATTTGATACATTTAAATTTAGTGGTAGTATTTTTAAATTTCAGAAAATAGTGATATACACAGTGATACTAAAATTTAATTAATATTTTGAACCGTAAACTGATTTTATGAGCTAATTTAAAATTCTTCCTTAAGTTCTTTTGTTAAATAGATATTTCATAGTTATTTTCCTTTTATAATCAGTCAGTGGTAATATAATTTTACATTTTGATAAAGTTTTTCCAAACATAATAACCGTAGTTCAATAATCATAAAATTCATAAGTTGATGTTTCAACTTCGTTATATATGAAAAGACAATATTTCATTAAAACGTTTATTGTAAATAGTGACCTACATTTTTTATAGAATTTTATTTTTCAAAATATGAAAACTGTATGCAGCTATATATTATAAAAGGGGACAGAGATAAAATAAAAGTAAAGAAGAACAGAAAGCTACTAAGATTACTTAAACTTAGATTTTGTTGTAAATATGATTGTTGTGTAATTATAAGTTTTAATTATTGTAAATAATTTTTAATTTTGGTATGTTCTTTTAAATTTTTGTTTTCAATACTATAAACAACAATAATATAACTTTATGTTATAAAATTATAGTCATTTCATTAAGTTCGTGAAAGAAGTAAGACCCTTAATTTAGTTTAAAAATATCTGGTAAGAAATTGTTTTACATTAATATTAGTATTATATCACATTATATTAGCTTTATTAAAGTTAATGTTTAACGTTTGTATTTGAATTTATAATATTATCGTGTTAATGATTTTATTATCAATAACATAATAAAATTATTTTAAAATATTTCAAATGCATTTACATATTTTATTTTCTTTCATTTCGTTTTTGTATACGTAGTATTCATGTATTGAAAAAAGCCCTTACGTGAAATGCATTTCCCGCGTTTTTTGTGAAATTTACGTTACTACCCGTTCAATCGGATTAATTTTATCCGTATCAGATTTAAATTTCTCGTTAGCAATACAAAGTTAAATGCTATGGTCGCAATAAAGAAAATCGAATTTAATCCATTAGTATCGGTTCGTTTGTATTGACTATTACAAAATCGAAACGTGTGAGTTATATTGGAAGGTCGTAGTTGAATAACGTCAGACTAATATTTCAAATTATAAGCCAAAATATTGCAAACATTTCTTCGAACGAGTAAAGGTTACTTACATTAATTGTGTAGTCCTTCTTGATCATTCGTTTCTTCTTAAACACTTAAAACAGTTAATTAATGAGGTGTCGAATTTAAAGTAAATGAAACTCGCGCTGACTAGACCGAACGGAAACGGAAACACCCGAAGACGATCGAACCGTACAACGCAATAATTTCAAAATTTATGCGCGTGCACATATGCGCGTAAGTGTCTCGCGCGACTTATGTATTTAGTTGCGTGTTCACGCCACATTTGCGGTATAACGAATACTGTTAGATTTATACATTGAACGGCTTGCCTAGGAGAAATGATAAAGCGCGAAAGTTATGTTCCTTCAACCCTCCAGCAGATGGCACTTTATCAACCTGTTCCCAGGTGAATCTCGTCACTGCGCATGCGCGTCGACCTATCGCTCCAATAGAGCGGTGCTCAAGTTTCGATGTGAGTAGTAGTGCGGCGACCGTAGAGAGGAGAGGGTGTTTGTATCGATAGGCAACACGACATACCGGTAAGCGGCTTTTCGTACTCGTTTATATTTCTAATTTGTTCTGTATCACTTTCACTCGATACGTACGTATTGTATCGGCTATTCTTTATGGTTTTAAACGTTTATTTTTCAAACGATTAATTTTCACGAAGTTTCGCGGGATAAAGATGCTGTGCGTACGTGATTGTTATTTTTGAGGAATCAGGATTGTTCTTTTTTGAGGCACCCTTAGCTCGATAAACACCCCCCACCACCGCCATTTTGACTCCTTCTTACCGATCGATAGCAAGAAGATAATTGGCGGTATTACCGACGCGGTAATTATTTCTTGACACGATGAATTAAAAAAAAATAAATTATTATCGCTTATCGATAGATAGGTGGCGCTTGGAATATTTCAATGCAGGGGTTGTCTCATCTTCCCGTTTCTTTTGTTGTTCTTCCTTGTTATTGAAATACAATCTCTTATGTATTAGTCCGCTAGTTGCCTCTTACTCGAACAATTGACGAATCACAAAAAGCATAAAAGAATAATTTCAAAGAACAATTAAATGGATTCTGACATATAAAAGAGTATAAAGCGACTAATTGGATCGTTCAAAGTGATAATACTATTTTCATTCAGAGAATTACAATGTTTTGTTTTAAATGTTGAAAACAATTTTAAGTCTTTTATAATGTTTAATAATATAATTATTTCAAGTGCTTTTGGCGCAATTACTTGCAGAATTTGAATGAAATTTTGAAATCTGATTTTGTCAATCTTTTTATAGTATCATTTCAAAGTTTCGTGTCTAATGAGTTCATCCCTTATATCATTACTATTGATTTTAGTCACAGCAGTAATTTGCTTAATAATGTGCTCTTTAAATGGGAATCCAAGTTTACTCTTCAAACATAGCACTGCAACACAGATTTTAAATCTTCATGTAACATCATAAAGTTTATTTCTGAAACATGATTATAAAGCTGTTATTAAAACTCATAAAATTTTTATTAAACTTCTCTTCCATTTTGTTGTCATCAAATGTTATTACATTTCTTCTTATATTTGCTAAAAATACACGATTGTTTATGCAAAATAATAAACTATGTTCCCCCTTCCTGTTTTTTTTATTTTTATAAATAACATATTGTTTTTTATGTAAGTTTGCCAAAGGCTAAACTTTTCTTTGTAAGTTATACGTCGAGTAATTTAATATCTGGATTTAATTACTGAAGTATCAGAGCTGAAGTTACAGACTCTCAGATTTCCCAAATTTACTTTCTTGTCTCAAGTTTTTGAACTCTTAACAACCCTTAAATTTCCAACGTTCTTAAAACCCCAGATTTTTAGAGTTGCCTGCTCGAATTCCCTAAATTCCTTAGATTCCAAAGTTTTTTAAACCAAATCCAAATATTTAGAGTTGCCAACGCCTCAAATTCTTTGGATTCCCTAGATTCCAAATTTTGTCAAGGCACCACGTCCTTGGGTTTCCCAACTTTTCGAATTCCCTAGATTCCCTAGATTCTGCATTTCTTCAAACTCCAAAGACTTAAAATTTCCCAACTTCTCAAATTCCCTAGATTCCAAATTATCTAACTTCTAGAATTCCCTAGATTCCCTAGATTCCAAATTTTACAACTTCTAGAAGTTTTTAGATTCCCTAGATTCCAAGTTTTTTACAATCCCCATATTCTGAAATTTTCTAACCTCTCAAATTCCCCAGATTCCAAATTTTCCAACGGTTAGAATTCCCTATATTTCCCAGATGCCAAATTACCAACTTCTAAAATTCCTTAGATTCCAAATTTCTTCAAACTCCCAAATCCTGAAATTTTCCAACCTCTCAAATTTCCTAGATTCCAAATTTCCCAACTCCTAGAATTCCCTAGATTTCCTAGATTCCAAATTTCTCAACTTCTAAAATTCCCTAGATTCGAAATTTCTTCAAACCTCAACATCCATAAAATTTCACAACCTCTCAAATTCCCCAGATTTCAAATTTGCCAAGTTGCAGAATTCCCTAAATTCCCTAGATTCCAAATTTCTCAACTTCTAGAATTCCCTAGATTCCCTAGATTCCACATTTCTCTATACCTTCAAATCCTTAAATTTCCCAATCTCTCAAATTCCCCAGATTTCAAATTTCCCATTTATATTCTTCAAATCCCCAAATTCCCTAAATTCCCCTAGATACCCAAAGTTCCCCAACTTCCCAAATTTCGTCAACTATCAAAATAAAAATTAAAAGAAAAATAATAAAAATAAAAATCTCGAAATCCAATTTTACAAAATGGTGGACCAATTAGTTGATTGTAGTCTCGACTGGGGCGTCGAATTCACCCTCCAGCGTTTCTAGGTGTCCATGAAAATTTACATATAGAAACACATAGAGGAATCCAGTGATAAGCAATCAAGCAGATAATCCAGGTTTTCCGTGAACCATCCTGTACACTCGAGAGATCCCTTTTTGTGGTCGTATCTCCCTTTTCTATTGAATATTTGATAAAAAGAGGGAGGCACACGGTTGCCGTCTGCCGTTTTCAATATGCCCAAGAAACACATGAGAAATGATTTCTTTCGGTGCGACGGTGAATCGCTGTTTAAGCGTATATGATTTGCTCGTATACGCTTTGAAACGTTCTGAACAGCCTCGAACAAAGCGAGGAAAAAGATGAATTGAAGTAAAAATTCCGAGTGAATTCGAGTGAAACAAAAAAAGGAGAGCGTAGGTATTTCTAGGCTTTGCGTCAGAACAGATTGCAGATTGTGGACGCGTTAAATATTCCTTTTTTCCGGGTTTTCCATTTCGCAAGCTTTCGTAACTTTCCTTTGGTTTAATCAAATTATCGTTGTTAAACGCGCTGGAAATTTTGTTACCGTTTAAATATGTGCAGTTGGAAATGAAAGTTTATTTTGAGTACCTTTTTTGCACTTGTGCAGGCTCACTTTGAAGCGCATATTTTGAATGGGATCAATTATGCGACTCATTTCTGTTGAATCCAATCACTCAGATAAATTAGGTGTTTCATTTATTCACCATTTGTAATAAATGGAAAAATATTTCACTCGGTTGCAATGTTTTATGGAGAACATTTTTTACAATTTTCGAGTTGGCGAAAGAATGTGAAGGGGTAGTAAAAATATCACCAAATATCGCTTGTGATATATGAAATTAAAGATGAAGGTTCAGAACGTTGCTGCACAAAAGTTTCGACGACATTTTTCATGTGAAATGATTAATTGTTGCAGTGGACAAGGTTTTATATTGAATTGGAACATAAAACTTCTGACACGAATTCATGACATAAAAATGTTACCAAATATCGCTTGTGAGGTATCAATTTAAACCTTGAGGTCTCAAAAAAATACCTATATAAACGTTCTGTCGATATTTTCACTGCAAAATGATCAGCAATGATTCGCAACGAATAATACAGTTACATACAGCTTTATATTGAATTGCTATATTAAACTTCTGACAAAAATTCATGACATAAAAATGTTACCAAATACCGCTTGTGAGGTATCAATTTAAACCTTGAGGTCTCAAAAAAATACCTATACAAGCGCTCTCTCGATATTTTCGCTACAAAATGATCAGCAATGATTTGCAACGAATAATGCAGTTATATACAGCTTTATATTGAATTGCAATATAAAACTTCTGACAAAAATTCATGACATAAAAGTGTCACCAAATATCGCTTGTGAGGTATCAATTTACAGCTGGAGGTCTCAGAAAAATACCTATATAAACGCTCTGTCGATATTTTCACTGCAAAATGATCAGCAATGATTCACAACGAATAATACAGTTACATACAGCTTTATATTGAATTGCTATATTAAACTTCTGGCAAAAATTCATGACATAAAAGTGTCACCAAATATCGCTTGTGGGGTATCAATTTAAAGCTTAAGGTCTCAGAAAAATACCTATATAAACGCTCCATCGAAATTTCTACCACAAACCGATTGACAATCAATAATAACAAGCAATGTTACACCCTGCAGTTTATTGAAACTGAACCCTATAGACACAGAACATCTACAATGATTCAATCATTATTAAATTTAAAGCTTGGTATCAAAATATCAGTATAAACGTTCTGTCGATATTTCCTCTAAAAAATGACTGACAGTCAATTGTAAAAAACAATTTATTCTTGCACAATACAATACACAAAATACAGAATATCACGTCAGGTCAATTTGTGCTTCGAGAAAAATACAAACGAAAGGTTCCCGCGTGTATTTATCCGAAAGAAATAATTGGAATCGGGTGGTTTCGCATGAGAACACTCGATTCGGTCCTGTTTCATATCACGCGCACATGTTCGCGCGAAAGTGTGTTGCAGTATGCATCTTGGCCAGGTTGGTCGGGTCAAAAGTTCAGGGGTTCACCAGGTGGCAAGGTGCATGTGTTGGCAACAACTCGCGAATTAGTTAGACTCGCTCCACCTATAAATACATCGTGGATATGAAAAATGTGCATGGTACACTTTTTTTTTTTTAACTGGGAACATTGCTGTAGTGGATTTTGGATCAAGTGAAGTATTTACAAAGGGGTTCGAGAATTTGGTAGGGCAGATGTTTGAAAGTTATGAAATTTACGAATTTTTGAGTTATCAAGTTTTTGAGTTATCAAGTTTTTGAGTTATCCAATTTTTGAGTTATCCAGTTTTTGAGTTATGAAATATTCGAGTTATCAAATTTTCAAGTTATCAAATTTTCAAATCTCCAAATTTTCAAATTTTCGAATTCTCAAATTTCCAATCTCTCAAGTTCCCAATCTTTCAAATTCCCAATCTTTCAAATTCCCAAATTTCTCAAATTCCCAAATTCTCAAATTTCCAATCTCTCAAATTCCCAAATTTCTCAAATTCCCAAATTCTCAAATTTCCAATCTCTCAAGTTCTCAATCTCTCAAATTTCCAATCTCTCAAGTTCCCGATCTCTCAAATTCCCAAATTTCTCAAATTCCCAAATTCTCAAATTTCTAATCTCTCAAGTTCTCAATCTCTCAAATTCCCAAATTCTCAAATTTCCAATCTCTCAAATTCCCAACTTCTCAAATTTCCAATCTCTCAAGTTTCCAATCTCCCAAATTCCCAAATTTCTCAAATTCCCAAATTCTCAAATTTCCAATCTCTCAAGTTCCCAATCTCTCAAATTTCCAAATTTCTTAAATTCCCAACTTCTCAAATTTCCAATCTCTCAAGTTTCCAATCTCCCAAATTCCCAAATTTCTCAAATTCCCAAATTCTCAAATTTCCAATGTCTCAAGTTCCCAATCTCTCAAATTCCCAAATTCTCAAATTTCCAATCTCTCAAGTTCCCAATCTCTCAAATTCCCAAATTTCTCAAATTCCCAAGTTCTCAAATCTCCAAATTCTCAAATTCCTCAAAATCTCCAAAATCTCCAAAATCCTCCAAAATCCTCCAAATCCTCCAAATCCCCAAAATCCTCAAAATCTCCAAAATCGCTAAAATCCCCAAAATTCCCAAAATTCCCAAAATCCCCAAAATCCCCAACTCCCCAAATTCACGTCTAACTTAAACCAGAAACGGTGGTTTCGAAGTACACACAATTAATGTTCAATACAGTGCTTGCCAACAAAATTCATTGTATAAGAACTGTCCCGATTTCGTCCCAATAATTGAAACGAAGAAATGGAAATAAGAGATTGACCAGATGCATTGTCGGAATGAAAAGAGGATCGAAACTGAGTTAGCGGTAAAATGCTCTTCAGCAGCAGCATCCCTATTCAGACTATTTCAACTCGTATATGCGATATGTACACTCGTCCATTTAAATTTCGATGGAACAATTTCGTGGGAAATTTAGCTTCCACCGGAGATAGGTCAGTAAACGAATCTGTCCGTTTCGTTTTTCCCATTTATTTTGATGGATTTATAAATGGACGAGAAATAACTTGACGAATATCATATTGAATCGTATAGGGCAAATTTTTGTATTTGGTTCATTTCGTATGGAAGTAGTAAATATTGCTTTTGATGTATCGATTTTAACGTTGGAGTTCAGAGAATGTTGGTATATAAAGTTTCAACAATATTTTAGGGAACAAAGTGAGTAATTATTGCAATAGAGATTGTTTTATTGTGTAATTTTATGTTGGGGTGGAAGATAGAATAGTAGAAATTTGGGGATATAAAAATGTTACTAAATATCGCTTGTGATGTGTCAATTTAGAGATTAAGGTGCAGAGAACATTACTGCACAAAGGTTTCGACGATAGTTTTCATGTATAATGACTAATTGTTGCGATGAATAACAAGGTTTTATTATATACCAAGATTTTATGTTGAGTCGGGATATAGTCTGCAAAAATTTGATGACATAAAAGTGTCACCAAATATTGCTTGTGATATGTCAATTTAGAGATCAAGGTTCAGAGAACATTGCTGTATAAACGTTTCAGGTTCTAACATTCTCAAGTTTCCAAATGGTCAACCTTAAACTCTGAAGACCACAAATTCTCAAATCCCCAAACTCTCAAGTCTGCAAATTCTCAAGCCCTCAAACTCTCAAATCCCCAAATTGTCCAAACCCTCAAATCCTCAAACTCTCAAATTCCCAATCTTAAGTTCCCAATCTCTCAAATTCCCAAATTCTCAAATTTCCAATCTCTTAAGTTTCCAATCTCTCAAGTTCCCAATCTCTCAAATTCCCAAATTCTCAAATTTCCAATCTCTCAAGTTTCCAATCTCTCAAGTTCCCAAATTCTCAAATTTCCAATCTCTCAAATTCCCAAATTCTCAAATTTCCAATCTCTCAAATTCCCAAATTCTCAAATTTCCAATCTCTCAAATTTCCAATCTCTCAAGTTTCCAATCTCTCAAATTCCCAAATTCTCAAATTTCCAATCTCTCAAGTTCCCAATCTCTCAAATTCCCAAATTCTCAAATTTCCAATCTCTCAAATTTCCAATCTCTCAAGTTTCCAATCTTTTAAGTTCCCAATCTCTCAAATTCCCAAATTCTCAAATTTCCAATCTCTCAAGTTCCCAATCTCTCAAATTCCCAAATTCTCAAATTTCCAATCTCTCAAATTTCCAATCTCTCAAGTTTCCAATCTTTTAAGTTCCCAATCTCTCAAATTTCCAAATTTCTCAAATTCCTAAACTCTCAAATTCCCCAACCCTCAAATCCCCCAACTCTTAAGTCCCCAACCCCTCAAATTCCCAAACTCTCAAATTCCCCATCCCTCAAATCCCCAAGCTTTCAAATTCCCCAACCTTAAAATCCCCCAACTCTCAAATCCCTAATCCCTCAAGTCCAGAATACAGAAAATTTTTAATTACCCCGTCGCATAATCGTTGCACATCGATACCATTCAATTACATCGATTCGAAATTAATTACACGTTAATCGAACACATTCAACCGTATGAACACACCAAGCCCCATTAACGACGCTAGAAATTCATCGACCTCGTTACATAATCATCCTGTTCACTCCGACCAGGATATTTCAATTGGTCGCGATACCTTGATCAACGCGAAAGATCTTTTTATCATCTTGATAGCACCTAGTAATTTCGTTTAATTACGAGCCTGTATCGTGTGTGACAAAGGCTCGATTTCGAGGTACATACAATCGATAACCATCGGGAAATACGTTACCAGGTCGAAGAGACGTTTTCTGCATCCGGGTTTCATATAGTCCACTATCGATATCGCTTCTGAATTTTCGCTTATGTCGTGTAGTTTCGTTGGCTCAAATTTGGCAAAAATTTAGAAGGGATGAAATACACTGTTATATGTTATATTAATTGGAAGACATAATGATGATAGTATAGTACAAGATACTGTATAATTCATTTACTGTATGTGTATACATCTTTTTGCAGCTCTTTTAAACTCTAGTAGCTTTGTTAAGTTTCATATTATAGACTCATTTATGAAGTTTCATATTACAGGACCAATTACATATCACGTTTCATATTGTAGATTAAACAGTATATCAAGTTTCACATTAGAGACCCAAGTACGTATCAAGTTTCATATTGTAGATTAAACTGTGTATCAAGTTTTACATTACAATGAGATTACATATCAAGTTTCCCACATTAAATTAAACTGTATATCAAGTTTCATATTACAGACCCAACTACATATCAAGTTTCATATTATAGATTAAATTGTGTATCAAGTTTCATATTGTAGATTAAACTGTGTATCAAGTTTCATATTATAGACCTAACTACATATCAAGTTTCCCATTTTAAATTAAACTGTATACCAAATTTCATATTACAGACCCAACTACATATCAAGTTTCATATTATAGATTAAACTCTGTATCAAGTTTTACATTACAGTCCCAACTACGTATCAAGTTTCACATTATAGATCCAACTACATATCAAGTTTCCTATTTTAAATTAAACTGTATATCAAGTTTCATATTACAGAGCCAACTACATATCAAGTTTCACATTATAGACCCAACTACATATCAAGTTTCACATTTTAAATTAAACTGTATATCAAGTTTCATATTACAGTCCCAACTACATATCAAGTTTCATATTATAGATTAAATTGTATATCAAGTTTCATCTTACAGAACCAATTACATATCAAGTTTCACATTGTTGATTAAACTGTATATCAAGTTCAGAGACCTAACTAGGTATCAAGTTTCGTATTGTAGATTAAACTGTATATCAAATTTCATATTACAGACCGAACTATGTATCAGGTTTCACAATGTATGTTAAATTGCATGTCAAGTTTCATATATCAAGTTTATAAAAGATACTAACATATATTAATAATGTCATATGTGTATCATGTCAGTATCTAAATCATTGCAATGCCAAAGAAAATGTGAAAACACTGAAAAAAGTCCCAATTCACTAGAATAGTAATTACCTCTGAAGTAAAAAAGGGTTGCTGCATTTCCGTAGAGAATGATTAAAAGAGATGGTTTATCGAACGTCCAAGCAATTCCAAGTCTCCTTCGATATTCTTGCCCGAAGAATGCAATGTCCCCGCAATTATCGATAACAAGAGAAGTCTCATGAGCCAGAGGCTGACGAGCATTTACGGCTTCGAATGAAACAGGTCTCCACACGGTACACTTCACGTCAGCAACAAGAACCACTTGCCGTAGTGGAACATCCGGTTAACAAGGTCCTTTGGAAAATTTCACGGAACTGGAAATCCATTAAAATTGAAGGGGATGAAACTGAACCGCTCGTGAAATGGGAATCGAACGGGTGAAAGACACGGACTGGCGAACCGGAAAACTGGATCGAATCGAGTACCGGAAGAACTATCAAATATTCGGTACTTAACGCGTTTCATTATACGATCACTACGTGTCTAATAACGGATCGCTGGATGTAGAGTCTACATTTCGCATAAAACTTTCTATATATAGCGTGGAACATCAATTTAAAGAGGTCTAAAGAAAATGTTTACGCTTCATTCAAATTCTTTAGACAAAATGGTAGTTGTGCGGAGTACGCGACTGCGGAATATCAAATGGCTGATTTCTAAAGATAAAGTCGCGTGGAAATTCATGACAAGTATTGCTACAGCACTGATATGAAGGTTGAGAAAGAAAATCATTGTGCAAATATTTTTAATGGAAAATGCGAAGTTATTGTTTGACGTAACAATAGTATAATTTTTATAAAACATCAGCATTGAGTAGAAAACATATGAAGGTTTTACTAAATTTTTTGTGAAATGGTTAATTTATACAGGGTGTTTCATAACTAGTGTAGGTCAATGGAATAGTTAATTCTGAATAAAATTTCCCTTTGCAGAAATTTGATTCGAAGCTTCGTTTTTGAGTTATTAAGGAAAAACCCCGGACCAATCGGAGCGCGATGCGCGCGCAGACGCGGACCGCCCACTGGCTGAGCGCGCGCTCTGATTGGTCCAGCGTTTTTCCTTAATAGTTCGAAAACGGAGCTTCGAATCAAATTTCTGTAAAGGGAAATTTTATTCAGAATCAGCTGCTCTATGAACCTACACTAGTTGTGAGACACTCTGTAAACTTCATTTAAAAGTACATAATTTTTGTTATATAATTATTTAAGAGAATATTTCCTCTCCAAAAATTGTTTCTAAAGATTCCTGATTTAATAAACGAGATTTTCCACTTATAGTCGCTTAGGATTCAATGACTCCGTGTTACGTATGCTCCGTGCATAAAATTATCAGAAGTTCAGGCGCAAACTTTCAGAGTAATTTAAAGTTGCAACTGGTCTTAATGCACCGTATTATCATTCCAAACTTTTATTTCCGAAGTTTCTCCGTTATAAATCAGGGAAGAAGGAAAAACAGTGATTCTAGAAAATTATCAAATTTCCGAATTTTTTGAAAGCTTGACAATCACTAATTTTCTAAATTAAAAAATATAGTTCGAATATTGAACTGCAAGGTCGTTGAAAACAAGGAACCTTTTTGCAGAAGATAAAGCCGTATCGCAGGTGACGGAAATCGAATTGACATCAGAGCGTCAAACACAATAGCATATCTCTGTTCCTTCACTAAGAACATCCCACAGCCTTATCACAACTGACGCAAAGTGGTTCTCGGCGTAGAAAATTTACCCAACTCTATGGGAGTTTGTATTCACTGTAGTCCAAGCTGAACTTTCGAGCTTAGAAAGCTTCTCTCGCTTCCCCTGTTATCCTACCATAAAAACGTCGATATTGCATTAAACGTGAAATACGTAGACAAATATTCCATAAATGATATCCTTTGGGAGTAACAACGTTGCCTGAGAATTCATCCACTTTAAATGATTTGAATAAAAATTGAAACCTGTGTTTCCACGGAATATCTGAGTACAACTGTTTCATTTAATCAGTGAAAATGTTTCATGAACAATGGGAATTATCTTGTTTGCAATTGCATTTAATAATAAATGTTTAATGAACGTCAACGTTATGAGGTGTACCATTAACGTTATTAACGTTATTTTGTATAATAAATGTATATAAATGAATTATGGTATGAATAGTAACGTACAGCAGTAATGGTACAATAGTACAATGGTAATAGTAAAATTGTGGTATATTTAATTTTGTAGTTATGATTCTGTCTGATGATATAAATTGTAAGGCAAGCTTAATGTGAGTTTCACAAATTCAAGGTACAGAAGGGTTTTTTTAGTAAACAATACAGCTCTAGTCGTAGTATAGTAGTATAGTAGTATGGTAGTATGGTAGTGTAACAAGATAGCAGTATAGTAGTGTAATAAGATAGCAATATATCAGTGTAACAAGATAGCAGTATAATAATGAAACAAGATACCAGTATAGTAGTGTAACAAGGTAGCAGTATAATAGTGAAACAAGATACCACTATAGTAGTGTAATAAGATAGCAGGATAGTAGTGTAACAAGATAGCAGTATAATGGTGTAACAAGATACCACTATAGTAGTGTAACAAGATAGCAGGATAGTAGTGTAACAAGATAGCAGTATAATGGTGTAACAAGATACCACTAAAGGAGTGTAACATAATAGCAAGATAGTAGTGTAACAAGATAGCAGTATAATAATGTAACAAGATACCACTATAGTAGTGTAACAAGATAGCAGTATAGCAGTGTAACAAGATAACAGTATAGTAATGTAATAAGATAGCAGCATAATAGTGTAACAAGATAGCAGTATAGGAGTGTAACGAAATAGTAATATAATAATATAGTATTGCAGTGGTACAGTGGTATAGTAATATAGTAGTACAGTGGTATAGTAGTACAGTAGTATAGTAGCACAGTGGTATAGTAGAACAGTGGTATAGTAACACAGTGGTATAGTAGCACAGTGGTATAGTAGAACAGTGGTATAGTAACACAGTGGTATAGTAACACAGTGGTATAGTAGCACATTAGTATAGTAACACAGTGGTATAGTAACACAGTGGTATAGTAGCACATTAGTATAGTAACACAGTGGTATAGTAACACAGTGGTATAGTAGCACATTAGTATAGTAACACAGTGGTATAGTAACACAGTGGTATAGTAGTATAATGGCACAGTAACACAGTGCTATAATGCACAGTGGTATAGTAGAATAGTAGCACAGTGGTATAGTAGTACATCAGAACAGTAATACACTAAAATAAAAATCTGAATATAAACGATTGAAAGAGCTGAGATATTTTGATTGAGTACCACTGCCCCGGTCCAGAAGGAGGCACGTGTTAAGAAATCGTGATGGAACAGAAGGGAACAGTTCTGCTGTCGATGCCTACAGTTCTGCTGTTCAATATCGACCTATTATAATAGGATGGCATGCTTCAAAAGCCCCTGTCCTTTGTAATATTACCGGCTGGGTCACACAATAATCAAGTTTACGTACGACATTACGTGTATACCGTAATGTTACGTGTATCACGGGCAAAAATGTGTGCGGCGGAATATCATGGATTAGTCTATCAAATACCGATATCTATTAACCTGAATCGATAGGACAAATAGATATCGAAACCTTCCTTTAAATCCTTGATACAGTAATACATTCGAAATTTATTTAAAAGATTAAATGTTTAATGAAGCTTTGAGTTATTTGAAAAATGTCAAAGAGCGTTCAAATTTGGCGCCAAATTTTGGTGTCGGTGCTAGGTTAGGTTCAATCGTTCGATCTCTTTATTTTTTATGTTTGTTTCTGCACAGATTATTCTTAGATTATTCTTTAACTCATTTTTAATATATTAAACTAGATATAACGTTTAATATATACGTATTTAATTAAATTAGAGACGGATAATAAAAAAGTTCATCTCGAGAAGTCTCGCACTTCACAAGATATCATCCATATTTTTCGAAGCTTTCTTCCGCATGAATTCTCCCAGGAATAAAATATACGAACATGAAGAAGCTGAGCTGAAGTTTATAACGAATTTAAAGAGAATTCCTTCGTGAAATCCAATTGAGAGTTTTTTAGAAAAAAAAGGCAGGAAGAAGATGGCGTTGCACCACCCACGGTTGGTCACTCGAGGGTTTTCCAGTAATTGCTATTCCTTCAAGTTTCCCGCAATCTCGGTTGTAGATCTTTCATCTAACAACAAATGTCCTGGCAAATAAAACAGGAGTACTTGATGGTCTTGCTAACGAGTCTTCTACGGGCTCTACCAAGGAAATATCCTCCATTTTCGTTTCTTCTATCGCTTCTTTACTTTGGAGATCATGAATATGGAGCTCCACGTCGTTTACTCGTTATGAACGAATTTTTATTTGCAGAGGATTGTATTAATGTGTGCAATGAAAAATATGATAACGAATGTACATAGTATAAAATAACATAAACTTTTAGCTTAAAATTGTGACATAAAATTGTAACATAAAATCATAACATAAAATTGTAACATAAAATCATAACATAAAATTGTAACATCAAATTATAATATAAAATTGTAACATAAAATTATAACATAAAATTATAACATAAAACTGTAACATAAAATTATAACAAAAAACTGTAACATAAAATTATAACATAAAACTGTAACACAAAATTATAACATAAAACTGTAACATAAGTAACAACATTTCTGACCTAACACTTTTTGTTGCAGATGTTTCAGGGATATTTAACCATGGGCTCAACGTAGTCAACGAAGAGGTCGACAAAAGTTCGCTAAACGATCAAGTAATTTGACCAGGACCATTAATCAGCAATACAAAAAATCAGTACAAACTCTAAGAACAAAAAAAAAGAGAAAAACGAACAAAAATCAGGAAAAAGATGTAAGGGAAGTTGCAAGGAAAGTACAATAAGAAAATAAAGCGAGGACAATCTTCACTAAAGTTACCTAATCGACGTAAATTATTTAAATAAATTAATATACGTATTTCTATGGACGACTGAAGATAAAACTGTAAATTAAAAACACGAGAGATTATTATTATACTAATCGCTGTTAAGAGACATTTGATGTTTAAAGTATTATTAGAGGAACGAATATTTTGATTTTGAGTAAAGAAGATTTAGAGAGATTATGATTTGAAGGGAGAGAATACAATCAACTGAAGAAATATACACGTTTAAGAAAGTATAGATGTTGAATGAACAGTTAATTATATAAAATGTTTAGTGTACATTGGGTCCACGTTTGAAGAGATTAAATCTGTTTTTATTGTTATCACTGAAGAATATATTTAAAAATATATAGTGCAAGAAGAAATATATTATAAAGGTGATTATTGTGTAATTTTATTTTGTAATATTTAAATATTTTATATATTTTAAAATATAACTTTTTATAATAATTTTGTTGTAACTTATCAGTTATGTTTAATATTTATTCTTTATTTAATCTTTTAACTTCAAAAACGTACTTGTTCATACTAGCGCTCAGCCGTTCGCTCAAAGCCATCACTACCTGTGTTTTCGTTAATAACTCAAAAACTAAGCTTCAGTGAACATTTTGGTAAAGGAAAAAGTAGTTCAATATCACCCCAGCTACCACCCAGTACCTTTATGATTGTAAAATAATAAAATATTTAAGTACTAATAAAAAATAACCAAGGTCTTTTGTCCAGAGGGAAGAATGTTGATTTGAATCGGGAAGCTAAACATCGAAAATGAATCTAGAAGTGGAACTGATCGCAAGGGTGATAAAGGGTGGGCCACCCCGTAAAAATTTACCCGCCCCGAGGCTCATTAAAATCTTCATCGCTGGAGAACGGAATGGTCTTATATTCATCACATTCTTTTATCTGTACAGTCGACTCTCATTACATTGCCACCTCTTTAAATCTAAACTCTATGGCAATATAACGAGAGTACACTGTATCCCTGTATGTTCACACTTTCTCAAATGGCACATACGATGATTAAAATCGTCTATTTGCTTTATCAAATATTTCACGAATTGAATGTGTCATTTGAAAAATACACAGCATTTGTAATACGTATTGGTGTGCTGTCTTTAACCCATTAGCCGCATATTTCAGCCGACAGTTTAAACGAGTTGTATTCACCATTTGTGTCGATAAAGAACGTCAAATGTGAATTTAATTAATAGAGTACAGTCTTCTGGAATATTCGCAAGCTTAATTAAGTTTGCGTTTCGACTAAATTCGAAATAGATTTCTGTTTGAAAACACGGGCAAAGTTCGCGTCTAGCTTCTGAATACGTCAAAAGTTTCGGTTCGGTGGGAAGTTTGATTAAATTTATGCTCGAACAGTTCCATCACTCCAAAAATCTGTACTTTTTACATACATTTTTCAAGACTTTCATATTTTTATTTTACTCACAGCCAAAGAAACAAAATGAAGTTGAATAAAAATCTAATGGGTTGAAGAGACATAAATGCTTCGTTTATTAATTTACAAACATGTATTGTTTATGTGCATATATGTGAATTATCGTGATCGATTGTTCTGTTAGTGTATGCGTCTTTATGTATGCCTGTCTATAGCTATCGATTTTTTCTCGTTTATTTCGAACATTTATTTGATTGCTTGCGTATTAGACGAGGAATGAGTTTCTGTATCTGTGTATGTACGTATACGTGTACACACTCGAATTCAACTTTCGAATGACGCAGCTGGTCTCTGTATAATTTCGAGTACACTCTCGTTATATTGCCGTTGTTAATAATTCTCTGCAATTTGCAATGTAACAGAAATAAACATATATACAAGTTATGTCTATTTGCTCAATTGACTCACTGGCGTTGATAAATTGACCATTGACAAATTTTAGTAAAAATGCAATATAACGAGAGTCAAAGATTTAGAGGTCCTCTTAGAGGTTCTCCACTATAAAATTAAAAAATTTGAAAAGTTCAAACGTTCTTAAGTTCGTAAGTTTGTAAATTTGCAGAAGTTTGAAGTTTGCTCAAAAATGCAATATAACGAGAGTTAGCAAAAATTTAGTTCTTCAATTTAAATATGAAAAATTTGAAAAACCTTAAGTTAGTAAATTTGTAAAAATATAAAATCTGAAAAATCTTAAGTTTGCAAATTTGTAAAAATATAAAATTTGAGAAACCTCAAGTTTGTAAATTTGTAAAAATATAAAATCTGAAAAACATTAAGTTCGTAAATTTGTAAAAATATAAAATTTGAGAAACCTCAAGTTTGTAAATTTGTAAAAATATAAAATCTGAAAAACCTTAATTTTGTAAATTTGTAAAAATATAAAATTTGAAGATTTAGTGATCTGAAAAGATGAAAGCTTGAAACTGTAGAGATTTCAATACTTAATCCAGCTGTTGTCATTCGAGTGTTGATCCTTGTATCGATAAAAAAAATCCTCTAGTTATATCGCCGTATTCAGTAACATACAAAAAATGAAATTTGAAGGAATTTAAAAATATTTCATCGGTAAATTGTTTATTATTGGTACAAGGTTTTGTATATGCGAGTGAGATTGTTCGTGTATATTTGATTCTACGCAATGGTAAAACGAATCAATAAAACACAAACATGTTTAATAAAGAAAGCAACCTGTCAATTGTTCAATAAAGCATTTGTCAATCGATTCACTTGTTTATGTGTTTGTACAATATTGTCCATTCATCCTTGCGTTCACTTTATCATCCACTTCTGTTTGTTCTTACATTCAATCGCACCTACATGTGCTTCGTTATGTTTATTTCCTTCCTCTCATTTCGTTAATCACTCTAATTCAGATTTTCGAAATTCAGAAACTTTAGATGTTGGTTTTAGCATCTAGGAATTTAGAGGATTTATATTTAGGAATTTAGATGATTTAGAGATTTCATTTTTTTTAGAATTTTGAAGTATTTTCAATATTTAAAGCAATTTCAGTTTTTATAGAAATTTACTTTGCATATGCTCACAATTAACCATCGATTCCTAACAAATTAAATTAACCCAATAAAATTAAATTTATCCTAACCGAATTATAGAAATAATGTAGCAGTGTCGCTAAAGTTAGTCCCAAAAGCTAACGCCATTAAAATTAACTAGATTCTACTAAAATTATATTAAACCTGTTAATTTAGAGATTCTACTAAAATTATACTAAACCTGTTAATTTTTAGATTCTACTAAAATATTAAACCTGTTAATTTTTAGATTCTACTAAAATTATGTTAAACCTAATTTTTAGAACCCGACTTTCATTTAGACTGCTTGCTTATGTATGTGCATACACGCGCACTCTGATTTATTTTATAATTTCCGTTATCTCTTCGACATTTTCAGAGTTCGTTGAGGAACGGAAACAACTGTTAGAATTAGTCGGACCAGAATTGCAATCGATTTACGATGACATGGGAATCGAGGTACGAACAAAAAGAATTTCTCTTTGTTAAAAAGGAGATATACCGATACCAACCCAGGAGTTGGCGCGTGACGTGTTTAGAGGAGCTACAATTGGTCAGAATAAAAGAATGGACGGTCACGTATCTTCTCATATTCACACGTATTTTCTACGGAACAATTTGTACAATTTTCGGTGGAATTTTTGGGTCACCAACTCGTGGGTTGATATTTGTACATATCTTCATTTTTGTTTTATTACATCGTGTAAATTTTGCTAAAAAATTCGTTCACAAGTTCAATTTTAATACTGAAATTAAATAATATAGGTTCTTTTGGTGGATATGCACTATGCAACGAATGTGAATCCTGATAGAAATCCATACTTAGCCGAATACTTTTTCGACGAAATACATGCTGCTTATCAACATTCGAGAGGCTGTTTTCTATTGGTAAGTAGTGGTCTCTCGTTATATTGCCACTTTCATTCGTAACGATGTTAATCCTTATTATTATCATATATACGTAAAACTTGATGTTTATCTTTGTAGCATTGAAGGAGAAAACTTTTGGATGAATATAGAGTAGTCTCTCGTTATATTGCCACTTTCATTCATATTAATAGTAGTCCTTATCATTATTATATGTATAAAACTTCACGAATATCTTCGTAGTATTAAAGGAGAAGCTTTAAGATGGTTATAGAGTAGTCTCTCGTTATATTGCCACTTTCAGTCATACTAAAATCAGTTCTCATCATTATGTACCTAAAACTTCATGAATATCTTCGTAGTATTAAAAAAGAAGCTTTAAGATGAATATAGAATAGTCTCTCGTTATATTGCCACATTATATAGACCCATGAAAATAACCTTTTACATTTAAAAATTTCCATCAAATAATTTCAATAAATCACTTTTATTCAGATCAAGAAAATTGAAGGATTTGAAAAATGAATATTTTAAACTTATACCAAGTGCGTCCGGAGTAATTAATTTCAATCTGTCGCTAATCGTTTTCACATCTTTCATCCTTCGTTATAAACTGATAATAAAGATCCATATTATCTTTCCGTTTAGTTGAAACGCGACACCCGAGGAATATCTATTAATTACTTGGAAAGTGATGGTGGAATCCGTGAGGAAGTTGATTGAAAGAATAATAATGGAGTGAAGCTTTATTACTGAGATAATCATTACAAGAGAAACAATAGATTAGTTAATTTTAATCTGGAAGCTTGCAAATTTTAAAATTTGCAAGCTTAGATATTTTACAAATTTGGAAATTTGCAAGCTTAGGTATTTTATAAGTTTAGAAATTTGCAAGCTTAGGTATTTTATAAGTTTAGAAATTTGCAAGCTTAGATATTTTACAAACTTGGAAATTTGCAAGCTTAGATATTTTAAAATTTGAGAATTTGCAAGCTTAGATATTTTACAAATTTGAGAATTTGCAAGCTTAGATCCTTTACAAATTTAGAAATTTGTAAGCTTAGATATTTAAAAATTTGGTATCTCAGATTTGAAAATTTAATTTTAAATATTTACAGATTTCAAAATTTCCAAGCTTAGATATTTTAAAATTTACATCTGTTGCTTTTACATTTACTCCACAGATTTGAAAATTTAATTTTAAACGTGCACTTCAATTTACACTTTCACAAATTCAAATTTCGCGCCCAGCAGCCCCCTTCGCAGTGACATAACGAACGTCACCTACCAAAAACCTAATAATCTTTCTACCATCTCACAAATAATTTAATTTATCTTCAAACTTCCTTCCAACACAATTCAAGTGTCACAATTGAAGTCAATGTAGAACTGCATACATTAAGAAACTACATTTTCTTCCATAAGCTGCTTGTCGGGGACGAATACAATACAGGATGGCTGCCAACGAGGCTCAGCGAAGAGACTTACGGAATTCTATCTTCTCGTTGCTCCGCGATGGAGGAATATTACGAACCGGATAGTAATTGCTACGTCTTAAAGGCTGGCAGGTACTTACGTTTTATTATGCTATTGTATAGAAGTGAAATGAAAATGGCGGGGGCGTAGACGATAAAAAAGAGATACGTCGCTTTTATTGCCCCAATCTCCACTCAGAATTTTTTACTGTCCATATTTTTACTCTTTCATTTATTTTCTTATAAATCTCTCTATTTAATTATTTCTCGAATACAATTATTTTTATAAACACTAGCATACCTAACCTACCTAACCTACCTAACCTACCTAACTCACCTAACCTAACCTAACCCGTCTAACTTATATAACCTAACATACCTAACTAACCTAACATACCTAACATACCTAACATACCTAACATACCTAACATACCTAACTAACCTAACGTATCTAACACACCTAACTTGCCTAACTTAAATTATAAATTAATTGTTATATGCAAAATGTTGAAAAATTAGAAGTTTTAAGTGACCTAACCTAACCGTAAAAGTGTTAGGTAATAACTTCCGTTCTGCAGACTTTGCCGAAGTATTATTCATCTCATAGGCTTTTCTTTGTCAACGTCTACCTTCTATACCGCCTTGAATTTTAATTTTTTCTTCTTTTCTTCCTTCTCTAAGGTTTCCACAATTACCTTTGTCTCGGGCTCTTTTTTACTCGAATCTTTGTTTTGCTGTCGTTTTTTGTCGCTGCCTGCCTTCTTTATCCTTTGTGTGCGCATTACCCTCCGTTTTTATGAAAGAAATCGAGTGTTATAATCGTTCCTAAGCAGGCTTGAAACTTTCTTTAATAATCAACTTTTTCCTCTTCTTGTGCCGTATATTTAGCTCTTGCTTTTATAAATACTTTCGCGTAGAATTTTGTTACATAAATACCTTTTTAACGTACAATTAGACGTTTTGACACTTTATTTAACTTTATTTAACGAGACACTTTATTATTGACACACTTTCACCTTATTAACTAAAACATAACAGTAATTTAACTTTGTAATCATAAGTGTATTCGTGTCTTTAATGTCCATAAAAAATTACAGATACGAAACTGTGAAAGACAGCTGGCAAAGTTCAGAACCAACAATTCGAGAAACCTTGAAGAAAGCCGCGGAGTCCGTGGTCTCCGAAAAATGTGATAACGAAGAAATTAGAAATATTTTAAAGAGCACCGTGGAGAGGCAGCTCGAATATGCCCTGAGTGAGTTTCCAGCAGAACATTTCTATAAAACAAATAATTCATTGAATGCCTTTTACAGCGTTGGACGAAACAGGAGACGGAATAATAGCGGTGACACGAACGTGGAAGGGGAAGAAGAATCCGAAAGCGGTGTCGTCGTTGAAGTCCCTAGTAACCAGTAATATAAGAGAAGACAATATTATTAACGTAGACGTGGAACAAAAGCCAGGCGGTATTAATCCTGACAATAGAAACCACAAGGTATATTTGGCTCATCTCTGTCGTTTGGTGGTGAACCGTGTGCAGACCTTGGTGAACGCTTCGATCGAAGCGGACCCGGAGATCAAAAGCAAGAAGAAAATGGTGCAGGAGATTTATGCGGAGAGTTTGATGCATCTGGCTCTTTTGAGAGACGTGAAACCTTGCGAGGAAAATGAGAACGTTGAACGGATAAAGCAGTTGTTTATTACTGGTAAAAATTTTAGTTTTTAAACTTGTTAAGTTAGCGATGTCAAGTGTCATGGCGGACGTGTCTCCTGTGCCTTTGGCGTTGAGGATTTGAATAATTTGGAGTTAGTAATTTTCAGAGGGTTATTTCAAAGAGTTTTGAAGGTTAAAATAAAGTTAATAGTCCTCCAATTTCTAAAATTGCAAATTTCTAAACTTCCAAGTTTCGAAATTTCGAATTTTCAAATCCTCCCGCCAAAAATTCAAACCTTCCAATTCACTACACGTATACTGACAATGATCAAAATAATATCTTCGATTATGAATCACCTTGACTAAAGTTCGTAATGATTAAAGTAGTGAGGGTTGCAATGTTTCCCCAGGAAAATCACAGAAACACGGTCCACTAATGATAAAAGGCGGCAAGTACTCCGGCAAGTCTTCTCTGCTGTCAAGAATCTACGCGGACGCCTCATCTTGGTTAGATTGCGCCACTTTCAAAGTGGTTCGCCTCTGTGCTTCCACTCCACGATCAGCGTACAGCTTGGAGTTGCTTCGAGTGCTGTGTCAACACATCGGTTTCCTTTCTGGCATATTAGACGGAAATCTCCCTAAAGACGCCTCGTTCGACCCTCTTTACCTGAACAATTGGCTGGGGCAAATTATGAGGAAGTTGGAAGAGGAGCCCCTTAAGGAGCAACTGGTGATCATACTTGATGATCTTCATCGATTGCATCCGTTGGAGTGCGACATTGTTGCTGCTCTTTCTTGGTTACCTATACATTTACCTCCAGGTAGTGTGGCTAATTAGAGCTAATAGAGTACGTAGAAAATGATAGAAGCTAGCTGCGTTCTGTTAGAAGCTATTGGAGATGCGTCTTGTTAAAAGATATTAGAGCTGAGTCTTGTTAAAAGATACTACAGCTGAGTCTTGTTAAAAGCTATTAGAGCTAGGTCTTACTAGATACTATTGGAGCTGGGTTCTGCTAGAAGCTATTAGAGCTGAGTCTTGTTAAAAGCTATTAGAGCTGGGTCTTGCTAGAAGCTATTAGTGCTGGGTCCTGCTAGAAGCTATTAGAGCTACATCCACATAGGAACCAATCCTATAGAGGTCCAAGTACAAGCTAATAGATGTGATGTCCACATGAAAGCTAGTAGACCCAAGGTCCACATAGAAGCTAGTGCAGCATATGTCCACATAACAACTAATACCAGTAGAAATGCAAGTAGAAGCTAATAGACTTGATGTCCACATGAAAGCTAGTAGACCCAAGGTCCACATAGAAGCTAGTAAAGCATATGTCCACATAAGAACTAATAACAGTAGAGTTGCAAGTAGAAGCTAATAGACCTGATGTCCACATACAAGCTACTAGAGCATAGATCCAACTAAAAATTAATACCAACAGAGGTCCAAGTACAACCAAATACTAATGTCCAAAAAGCCAGCAGACCCAAAATCCACATAGAAGCTAGTAAATTCCAATAAAAGCTAGTAGAACCAAAATCCCAGTAAACCTACTACAAGCTATCAAAACTAGATCCCTATCGGCCCTACACTCCAGACCCACAACCTCAACATAACCTATAATCCCAAGAACATTACTAACTCCTAACATTATTTATTCCAGGAGTGCATTTAGTAGTAACAACAGCGGTACCCCCAGAAATGCTGCGACTAACCCCAGTCCAGAAAGAGAGACTACGCAGTGGAGAGATCTTGGTTGAACTACAGGACCCAACTCCAGATGCCCATGAAACTGAAAATGTCTTTGACATGTTAGAAAAGCTGGTAGGGGAATGTGCAGCTAATAGAATTGGCGCGATTTTAGCTTGCACAGAGTATGGTTTATCGGAGACAGAGGTGCTTGAGGTGATCATGCCTACTGGGGGTGATGGACCACTGTTTTTGGAGGAAGGCATGTTTAACTTTTCTACTTGGTTTCTGGTTAGGAGGACGTTCAACGAATTTCTGAAGGTAAAGTGACTAATATGAAAGAACGCGTATGAAGACCTATCTTAGATACCAAAGTACCTATCTCAGGTTGGTATCTTGAAATCTTGAAATTTTGGTAGATTGAGTAACTATTTCTGTTAAGGTACGAGTGTTAAGTGGAAGACTGCTCTTCTCCTGGCAATACCCGATCCGCGACCTCGCCCGCAAGAGATACTTCTCCAACCAGGAGGTCCTCAAGAGTTACCACGGCGAGCTAGCGAATCTCTTCTTCTCCGAAGACTTCGAAGACAAAGACGACAAATCCTCGCCTGAAGAAGAGACTCCCAAAAAGGAAACACCTTTCCAAAGCAGACCCAGGTCACAAGACACAGCGTACAACATCAGACACGTCGAGGAAGCATGGCTACATTTATTACGAGCCGGAGACGTCGAGAAGCTGAAGAAGTTAGCGGTCTGCGCCTTCGACTTCCTCCTTGCCGCCGTGCAAATGATTTCCGTCAGTTACTTACGATGCGTTCTGGAACACTCGAGGAGATATCTACTTGAACGAGACTTGGAGTTGGTGTATTATACCATAAGAAAGTCTAGCGACATTTTGACGAGGGATCCTCTTCAGCTTGGGGCGCAGCTGATCTGCTGGCTGAGACCCGTTGCGGAGGACGGTGGAGATCTGGTGAGAAACTGTGTAATGTTAAGTGTTAATTACGAACTGTATTATGTACAGTTATCTATATTATAGACTGCTTTCATTGAAGGTGAGCAGAATGGTCACTGCAGCAATGGCCTGGTGCGACGGTTACACTGCTCCCCTATTAGTGCCATTAAATGGCTGGCTTCAACCACCCCTGCCTCTTCAAATTCGCACACTATCCTGTCCACAAGGAGTGAAACTCGTGGAGGCTGCTCCTTCGGGACAGCATGTCATCGTGGTTCCTTTTCAAGGCGACGCTCAACTGTGGCATGTGATGTCCGGTCAATTGGTTCACACATTTAAAGGTAGAGGTCTTCTGCAATCTGAAGATGGTCTACAAGCTGAAGATGATCTACTATTTTATATAACATCATTGCAGGTCATTCCAGTCCTATTTCCTGCCTAGCAGTCACCCAGCAGTCCCAGTACTTGCTGACCGGCTCCGAAGACACTTCCATCATAGTCTGGGACATGAAGGAGTTAACCTTGAAGTTGAGAATACAGGAACACATTGCACCAGTACTGTGCTTAACTTCTGCTCTCAAGAACTCTGTGATTGTCAGGTTCACAACTTAATCTTAACTACACATCCAACCTAATCACACGATGGCTGTCAACCATATTCACTTCCAAAGCTAACAACCTAACCAACTCTCTATCCTTTTAGTGGAGGTGAAGACTCCAGGATCATCGCGACAAGCCTCCTAACAGGCGACGTCCTCATCAAAGTAGACCACCATAGAGGCCCCGTGAACTCCATCCTCGTCGACTCCGCCGGGGAGATCCTCGTCTCCGGCTCCTCCGACTGCACAGTTTGCTTGTGGTGTCTGGTGAGATTCACGTTGCTGAAGAGCATCATGCTCCCGTCCGCGGTGACGATGCTCGACGTGTCGGCCGATTCAGTCTTTCTGTTGGCGGCCTGCGAGGATCAGAAACTGTACCTGAGGTCTCTGGCGACGGGGACAGAGATACACACGCTGAGGGGACATCAAGGCGAAGTGAAGAGCATCTGTCTGGCGAAGGACTGCAGGAGGGCGATCGCTGGAGGGACCAAGGGCAAAGTCTCGGTTTTTGATATGCATAGTGGGAGGCTGACGAAAACACTGCCGGCTAGTCCTTCGGCGGATGTCACTGCTGTTAAAGTACGTTTTGGAGTAGAGTTGTAGAAGTTTTGGAGTTGAGTTAGGTCTCATTAGAACTTGAAGCTACTATGGAAGCATCCCATAAACCATTACATGTTATAGAGTCTTCTAAATGTTCTATATTCCTCTACAAGTTCTATAATCCTCTAAACATCTCATACTTCCCCACATGACATATAATTGCTTATATAATCACCACATCCTTCAGTTCTTTCATAAAGCAATTTTCTTAAAGGTGACAGACAAAGACGACTTCCTGATAACAGCAGCCGGCGACAGAGTAGCCTACTGGAGCTTCCGTGGTGAAGAAGCACACGCAAAGGTCCAGAAGTCCAGTAAACAGGAATCTCTGCATCCACATACAGCCCCGATCTCCTGTTTGGACATATCTAGAGACGGAGCTATGGCAGTCACGGGTGGAGTCGACTCCTTAGTGAATTTGTGGCAGTTGAACACTCACGAGTTGCTCTCGACCTTTGAGGGTCATATTGCGAGCATTACATGCATTGCGTTCTCAGCTTCTGGGTTGTTTGTTGCTTCTGGTGTGTACTAGATGATTAAATAGTGCACTAGATAAATATCAAGTGTGCTAGATGATTAAATAGTGCACTAGATAAATGTTGAGTGTACTAGATAAATATCAAGTGTACTAGATGATTAAATAGTGCACTAGATAAATGTCAAGTGTACTAGATGATTAAACAATATGTAGAGTACTACATAGTTGATGAAAGATTGTTTGATGTAGGGTCTGAGGACAAGACGGTTCGAGTCTGGGGTCTAACTCTAGGTCTAGTTGTCGCTACCTTCAAACACCAGGCACCGGTTACTGCAGTCACCGCCATGTTCGATGGCCGACGAATAGTCAGCTCCGACAGAGCTGGTGCTATCCGAGTTTGGGCAGCCGATACTGGGACTCTGATTCAGTCTGTATGTGGTCCTGGACGATGCTTCACCGTTTCTTCTGACATGAGGTACATTTGCACTTTGGTATGGAGAAATACATGGTGTTCTAATGTGGACAAGATTGATGTCTTCAGCAACTAGTAGTTCTTTGAAAGATGTAGAGTAGACAAGATTGATATCTTCAGCAAGTAGTAGTTCTTTGAAAGATGTAGTGTGGACAAGATTGATATCTTCAGCAAGTAGTAGTTCCTTGAAAGATGTAGTGTGGACAAGATTGATCTCTTCTGCAAGTACTTCTTTGAAAGATGTATTGTAGACAAGATTGATCTCTTCAGTAAGTAGTAGTTCCTTCAAAGATGTAATGTGGATTACTCTAACTCTAGGTACGCCATTTGTGGAACCGGAGACAATCAGCTGCGAATAGTGAGCCTAGGAGCCGGCCCCGAAGAGAAGTATCTAGTCTCACATTCTCAGGACATCACATGCCTAGTAGCTACTCCCGATTCCCGTCAACTGATCACCGGCTCCAGAGACATGAGCCTCAAAGTCTGGCAACTAGCCGGTGGTAAATTATCTCAGGTCTGTCTCCACTTCCCTTGCTATTACAAGGCCTAGCTCTTTACCAAATTAAAACCAAATCTAACTTTAACTTAACATTCCAGGTGCTCGTTGGTCACACCGACCACGTCACCTGCGTCGCAGTATCCGTCCTAGATAAATCCATCGTGGTATCCGGCTCCAAAGACGCCAACCTCATAGTCTGGGACATCGACACCGGCTCAGACCTCCACACTCTGAAGGGTCACTTAGGATACATCATGTGCGTGAAGCTATCCGGAGACGGTTCTCTTGCAGCCTCCGGAAGCGAGGACAAGAGTCTTATCATTTGGGATACAAGGAAAGGGTGTCCTCTCAGCAGCATCATGCTTCATGTGCCTGTGCTGGGCCTCGAAGTTGCCACAGACCTTTCTAGACTCTCTTTACATCTCCTCGAACACAAATGCATGCCTATACTTTGTTTATATAACACTCCGGCTCAGTATGTTAAGTTGCCTGATTATGTGGCACCCTGGTGCGATATCAGGGATCTGAGACCTCCTGGACCAAAGAGACCTAATAAGAGGCTGCTGAAGAAGGAGGTGTCGCTGGATAGTGACACGTGGCGCAGGAAATATGGACATCTTACGTCTGGTAGGGGTCTTTGGATTGTAAGATTGATTTGGGGGAATTTTGAGAGTTTTTTGTATTTATAGATGTTATGGATTTTTATATTTGCGAGGGATACTTGTTAGGGTACCTAGGCCACTTAGGTTACTTATTAGAGTACCTAGATTACATAGGTTACTCATACCTAGGTTACTTATTACAATACTCAGAATGAGTAGCTTTTAGAATGTTACGCTTACGATTATATTACATAAAAAATATTTGTACAGGAGTGTTAAGATCATCAGTGGACGACGGTTTACAACGACGTTTTAGCGTAAGTGCATCAATGGACGAGATCAGCAAAGTCGGATTAACGAGTAGTCCTTCCGGCCTCGGACCAGAACAGGCCGCCCTAGCTCAGTCGCAGCATTTCGATCAGCTGGAGGCACTATGGAACAAGCAGTCGCCTCCTGCCAGGCCTCGTTCTCACGGCAGAACACTTTCCAAGCAAAGCTCTTTGCAGGCCACACGAATATCCGACTCGGAGGAGGAGGGTAAGCGGGCAAATAACTTCATTCTTTCCAACAATGTTTATAACATGATAAAAGTGTCTATCTTTACAGGTGTACCAGACTAAAGAGATAAACGTTCTATTAGAAGCTAAACGGACTAAATCCTAATCGTCGTACCTTCTTCCTTTTCCACTAACTTCCGAACGAAGAGAAACGAGAAAATGGCGCGCTACGAAAAGCTCTGAGCTACGACTTCTCGTGTCCGATGCAATAAACGTAATTATATAGAAGTATAAACAAACGCACGTATACATACTACATGTATATCGATATTAGCGAAACAATAAATTAAAGGTTATTTATTTTCATCGTTCATCCTCGACTCTACAGGGATCATTTTTATCGTGAGAAAAAAGATATATTACTTTGATGTATTTATTTATACAACTCGTGAATTTCATCTTTTATAACGAATTTGTTGTGCGAAGATGTTTATTTACCATTTCAATTGTAATTAAATTAAAGTTGAACGAAAAATATTTTCTGTGCTTTCTATACCCTTAGAGGAAAGTTAATTCTATTTATTGCCGAACTTTTGTTGGTAGTAGTCTGCGACGATGCGCCATGCTTTTGGGGCCATGAAACCTTCTGGTGGATTTTCACCCGATTTTGCTAAGGCTGAAATTTAATTTTATGGATTAATAATTTATTTCTATTAAGTATAAAAGTATTTTTTCAAGCAATGATCTAAACATGTGGTGTTTTCATTAAAGAAATAAATTTACCTCGCATTTTAGTTCCTGAAATAAAGCTAAAGTCCTGAGACCGTTCAGGTTCGAAGAACGCCATCTTTTTCGCTTTGTTATCATACGCCGCTACTCTGAACGGAATTATCTCAAGACCCTCAAGTCCCGGAGCCATGGACAGAACCCTGGACCCGTGGGTTCCATCATACAAGTTACCTAACGTTCCAAAATGCATTAGAAATCTTATACCTCTTTAAATCACTTAGTTAAAGTTTAATTATTACCATCTGGTGTTTTGGATTTGTCAGGATGCGGTAGACCGGCAGGGTCTCGTCCAACGATGAAGAAGTTTGCTCCTGCCATCATCCTTCCTTTAGCGTGCCATTGCACCTGAAATATTTACTTAATTAAATAAAAACAGACAACACTGACAAAATAATTTAACCACAATATTTTAGCTGGTGAATACTTGTACAATTAATTTTGTAATCAAGTTAACTGACCTCTGTGGGTCCAGCATACATCATAGGACTCGGAAAAATGGCTAATATAGTATCCTCATGCAAAACGCCCTCTTCCAACACGCTTTGGTGTTGATTTATCCTAACTAACAATGGCACATCGTCCTCTTTCGTCCACCCTCCCAAAGGATGCAACAGCAGCACCGGTTTCTTGAAACCGCGCTCCTCTACCAGATATCTCCTTGTATCCTAAAATGTTCCTCTTACAAAAATACTCTAAAGAACGATACGATGATACGAACCTGCATTAAAAGAGCGTGGCCGTTGTGTATCGGGTTTCTCAGCTGGAAAGCGAACACAGCGTCGGCACCCATGTCCTTGCATTTCCTCCGAATCTCGTTCGGGGTGAGTCTGAATTTGTCGAGACCGTCGTTCCATTTTATTCTTTCTAGGACTTCTAATTCACCTCCGACTAGCCAGTCACCGGAGTCGTGTATCATTTTCACGTACGGGTGGCCGGGGTCGTTCGTTCCGAATTCTCTGCAACATCTGTCGCCATTTTGGTTGAGTAATGTTTAGAAAATTCGGGATATTAGAATTTGATGTTTGAATAATTTGTGATGTATTTAGAATTTAATATTTAGGAAATTTGTGATATATTTAGAAACTGTTTGAAAAATTTGTGGCATATTCAGAAGGAATATTTAGGAAATTTGTAATATATACAGAAACTGGTGTTTGAAAAATTTGTAATGTAATTGTAATAACCTGATATTTAAATAATTTGTGATATATTCAGAACCTGATATTTAGCAAAAATATTGTAAATTTGTAACCTCTCTTCCTTCCTATGAGCGAAGAATTCGGGTTTCCGTAAAATTGCAATGCTTCGACCTTGATACTTCAATGTCACCGCCGTAGAATCTGAACACGCCTCCTTCTGCTCGGCGCCGATCGGAAGTACGATCGGTATCGACTGATTGATAACCGTCTGGTCCTTCCCGATAATCTTGAAGTGTTGACACTGCCAAAAACAATTACTCTTCAGAACATGATCACATAAAATTTTCCAGTATCGATGAATGACGCGTTAATACTATCTGAAGTAAACAATAATACGTATTAAATACAGAGATTTAGATATTATGTTCACGTATTACTTGTTATCTTATAATCTTAAACCACTTAAACCGATGATTTATAAATTAAATGAGTTGTAAACATTTGTAGGATTATAAAATGTTGTCTTATTTTTAGATTAATACGTACTTGCAGGTATTGGTCTTCTCTCATAAAGCCTTTTAGTGGACTTGCCCAGCCTTCGGCGAGCACTTGGATCCATTGGAGATCGATGTCGTTGATCTCGATGCCTTAAATGTTACAAAGCCTTTTAATACTTTTATACACTTTGAATTTCATTTGATGTATACATAAAATATACAAGAAATAATTTTTCAAAGCTGACGTGATCTTAAAGGCCTAAATATGAAGAGGTTTAGTGAAACCTTCAAGGTTGACTTGTACCTTTTCATGGTCCAACTGTTTTTGAAAATACAAATTTGAACTTGAACATAAAAAATTGAACTTCAATATAGAAGCTTAAACTTGAACATAAAAGATTGAACTTCAACACAAAAATATGGAAAGAAACTATAAAGTAAAATTCAATCAAGTAAGTAAACTTCTCTTGGAAGATTCCAAGATGGTTTCCAATTTGGACTTCATCAAGCCATTTATATTCAATCTTACATGTCTTACATTTATATTAAACCTTACATTAGCAACAATGAAACTGTAACATTCATCTTCAATAAAAAAAATAGTTGAAATCCAACTTATACTTCCTTGGAGAATTTTCATTCTTTTTTCACAAGTAAGATAAGAACTATAAAGAAATATGACCTTGGACATCAGAGTCAAGGTCAAGGTCAATTCTGCAAGTGCTTCACTGATCAAAAAGTACAGCAACGTAGAATTTTCAAACAGCCTGTAGAATCAAAGCTTGTAACCCGAAGTATCCTAAGATCACTTCTCACGTTCCTTAATCCGTACTCGATCGTGCCGTATCATATGGCGGATTTCGAAACATAGAAAGTCCGACACGAATTCTTCCATGTTCCTAATACTATCAATCGTCAATAGTAACGATTAATAAAATAAAAACATACTAAAGAGACTCTCTGCTTCCCGTTTCGCTTCCTCAAGCCTATCCTCCTCAACGAACAGTTCCTCCACTTCTTCCGGAATCACCGGAACGATACCCTCCTTCGCCAGAAAATCGATCAGCATCCTCTTCGAAGCTTCCAAACTATGTTCCTCAGTGTCCAAAACAAGATCAGCGTGCGTAGGAGTCTCATAATCCTGTCCGATACCCGTGAAGCTCTTAATAACACCTTTCCTAGCCTTCTCGTAAAGACCCTTCACATCTCTCGCTTCGCACGTCTCCATCGAGGCTTTCACGAACACCTCAAAGAACCTCAGGTTGAACTCCTCGTGGATTTTTCTCGCTAATCTCCTGTCGGCTTCGAAAGGTGAAACGAAGCTGCAGATGGTAATTATACCACAGTCTGCGAATAACTTTGCTACCTCGGCCGCTCGGCGCACGTTTTCCTCGCGGTCTTCTTTGCTGAAGCCCAGGTTTCGGTTTAGGCCGCCGCGAATGTTGTCGCCGTCGAGGCTGTAGGCTGGTATTCCCTGAAGAAATATGGCGTTAAAGATATTTTGAAAATAAATTGTTTAGGGAGGTATCTGATGTTTTTTAATGTTGAATATATGTATATATTTAATTTCTTCAATTTTGTATGTTTTTTAAGATGATGAGAATATTAATATTAATATCAATGAGTTACTATGTAATATCAAAGTCAATGAGTTACTATATAATATTAATGACAATGAGTTACCATATAATATTGATGACAATGAGTTACTATACAATATTAATGTCAATGAGTTACTTTGTAACATTAATGACAATGAGTTACTATATAATATTAATATCAATGAGTTACTTTGTAACATTAATGACAATGAGTTACTATGTAATATCAAAGTCAATGAGTTACTATGTAATATTAATGACAATGAGTTACCATATAATATTGATGACAATGAGTTACTATATAACATTAATAACAATGAGTTACTATATAACATTAACATCAATGAGTGACTATCTAACATTAACATCAATAAGTTACTATCTAATATCAACGTCAACAATTTTTTTTAAATATATTAACCTGCGAAACTAGATAATTTTCTAGTTGAAACGAAATCGAGGTCTTCCCAGCTCCTGAGAGTCCCGTTAGCCAAATGGTACATCCACGGAATCCTTTAAATTTTCCATAGTGCTCTCCTCGTTTCTCTCTTGATACGTGATGTACCTGCTGTGTCACGTTCGTCGAACGATTCTGTTACAATAATTACAGTAATAAATTATTATTGTTGTAATAAATTACAAATTCAAGTTAAACAATTGTGATTTCAAATAATAATATTGTATGCAGGCTAAACAGATCTTCTATGTGATCAATCATCAATATATAGCTTTGATACCTGATTATTTTTTCTCTGTGCACTTCGATCTTCTACCAAACTCTTTATATACATCCCCATTTTGAATACTCAACTCACTTTAGAGTTAACTTTTACTAACTTTTAACTAACTTTTAATATAACTTCTCTGTCTTCAGATTTAGTACTTGTGGACCCGTTTGATATTTTTGATACAGCTTATTGTTAGTTTGTGAATTGAGTAAACTTGATGGAAGTTGAAGAACGGAACTATTTACGGAAGTCGCACAAAACACATCCGCGGAAATTAATGAAATTAAGAGAAGAAAGTATCCAGATGCATGGTTCCGAGTAGACTGAAGATTTAAATTCTTTCAAACGAGAAAGCGAAAAGGAAAGTAAAGGCACCGTAGTGGGATCCAAGAATTCCACGTAATTTCGAATGTGATCAGAAGCTATCTGAAAGTCATCTTCCTATAATTACTCTTCTCTTATGTACATTAAATAGATCCTACTTAAGTTACAAAAGAATATTCGAGAAAAGAAGATACATAAGAAAATGATGTTTTATAGTAAAATGGTTTTTAATCTTTGCACTAGTATGATTTTTTGTTTACAATGGAAATGTCTTCGGAAGTGTTGTACATTTGCACGTTTTATGTGGGTACTTTTCTTGGAACGTAAAAACATAACAATGCATGACGAACAATAATTTGCGATCTAGTTTCGCGGGAAAATCGGTTTTCGCAATGATCGCGGTTTCAAAGATTTGAGAAGTTGAATTCATTCGAAAATTTCATGTTGTATAGTGTATCTATTAAATTACTAGCTCTTAACATTTTAATAATAATGTATACCAAGCATTAATTACAGGTTTGAGATATTATATATAAGCTTCATATTATTAATTTACATATATAAATTTAATATATAAATGTATAAATTATATTTAATTTATATATAAATTTTGTATGTAAATATATAAATATATAAACTTATATATAAATATATAAATACACAAACTTATATATAAACTTAATATATCACATTGTAATGTACATGAATTTGTATACATAAATGAACTGGAATATTTAAATACTCTTGAGACTCTTGTTTTCTCAAATTAACTAATTATATATATTCTATTTAATTAATTGTCAATTATAAATTATAGACAATGACACTTTAACATGAAGTTCAATTAAACTTGAATTAATCTAATTTAATTAAAATGAGTAAATTAATTTTGCACTCTATTTTCAGTCTCTTCAATTAAATCTTTCCTCTGAATTTCCTGTGAATAACAAATAAATGAATGATTATAATGAATGAATGATTGCCACATTAAATAGTTACCAAAAATATACGAGATTCACACCATATCTCACAAAAACACACACTAAAGATAATATCGATAAAAACTGATAACTTACACAATTAATTTGCCCAGCGCTTTTCATTTCGCTTCTACCGTACATTTTCCGAATGAACCGTATCACGATTTCTTCGTTAAAACGTTCGAATTCGATATCAAACACGATACGTCACGAAACAGTATTATAGGAACAATTACGAATGGACATTAGTGAGTGACGTGGGTGTAATGAGTAGCAGGTGACATGTGCTCTTTCATATATCATCGAGAGGTGTCAAGAAGGCGTCTATTATTCACAGGAGGGGAGAAATTGCATACTTTCCCTCTTCTTGTTCTACATGTGACCCTGAATGATAGAAAAAACGAGTAGCAATGAAAAACTCGAGGACAAACGATAGAAAAATTTTCTTACTTCGTGATTTAGTTCAGTAGTGCTTATTCCTCGTAAACGGAATAATTATATTTTCACATTCTTCGAAATCTATTATGACTTTATTCTCCTCTTTTTTTGCCGTCATTTTTTACTGTAACATCGGGGACCGTAGTTTAACTCTGTTTAATTTATACTGTTTCTATTATTTTATCTGAAAAAATAATCGGTAACTTTATACAGATATAGGATTTGTTATCTTGGGAAAAACCATGATGTGATTAGAGTAAATCATTTTTAATGACTTTCCTAATAGTTCGATTCTTAAAAGATAAACGTAGTATCGTTTCTTTAACAGCCATCGTTATAAAAAGTGCAAGAAGTTTCGAACAACTACCGAATTCAAAGAAACGATAAAAAGCATATCGTTTCGAGTTGCAATCACTAGCAACGTATATTAATATTTAAATTACTTTATTTTTACGTCAAATTTTTATAAATTGACGTTCTTTTATAATTGAATATTGCACTCGTAAATTTACGCGCGAACAGAACCACTGACGTCATCCGGCGACCAACCACAGAACTGTCAAAATATTAAATCGCATTTTTTTCACAAAACAAGACATTTTTATGATTTTCTGATGTGTACGAATTGTTCTAGGCATTTGATAATGTAGAAAAAACGTATTTTGGTGTGCTAAAAGCTGTGGATTCGAAAAAGTAAAAAATGGACATAAAAAATGATCAGCCATGTAGCGGTGGAAGGTGGGTACTAATTTTTTAGCGCCATCTCTCCTGCGAACGGGGTGAACTACGCACTTTTGAAACACCACTTTAATTAGTTCTAGTTCTCTACCATCAGGGGGCAGCACATACGGCTGAAACCCATAAGGTAATTAAAATTATTCTAATGTTTAAAAATTTATAATAGTTTAGTCCAGCCAAAATAATTCAAACTTAATTATTTTTGTACTCCGATGTAAATCAATTTATTTCACAGTCAATTAAGCTAAAAAATCAACTATATTAGTGAAATTGATCGGAAAAGGATACACACAGCGCCGCCTAGTGATAGTTTATGAGAACTAACGAAACTGCAGTTTCAAAAGTGTGTACTTCACCCTGTTCGCCGGAGAGATGGCGCCACCAGTTCAATTTTCATAAAAATGCAATTAACACTAGTTTTATTGATTAATATATCTCCTAATATTGATCTAACATTAATATCACCATTAATATTAATATTGGCTAATATTAAATCGAAAAGGTCATTATTTCTTAAAGTGAAGTTTGAAATTTCCCGCCATTGCGTCATCAATGTTTTGATTCAAACTTCAAGTGACCGCAACTTCAAGTTGTTCAGAAGGTTTTGTTAACAAATTAAGGCTCCTTTGCTGAGTACAAAGAAAGCGTTTTTAAACAGAAAAATTTAATCTACTGTTGTTGTTCTATTAATATATTTAAATACGTAATGTCGACGAAATCCTCCGTCGATTTGCGAGCTGAGCTCGCTGAACTAGTTAAGCGAAAAGCGGAAATAGCTGTGAGTAGGAAAGCATCTGTCAGATTGTGTTTTTGTTGTTTTTTTTTTATATATTCTTGTTTGTATTTGGACAGTGTATCTAGGTCGATTAATATCATCGTTAACACGAAACTTAGGTGTTACCTTTAACAATTAATGCTCTTATGAAAGATCGAGAAAGTCAAATAATTTGTACCACAGTTTGGAGGTTATATTAACCTTTCAGATAGCTTTAGATCATTCTTTGTATTAATTAAAATTCTTTTTACATCGATTTTCTTGCTATGGCTTATCGCATACTTGCATTCCTCTCGTTATAATATGTAGTTTAAGAACTGTTTAGTTCATTTTAAACTGTTGAAATATAACCCTAGTTCTCTTTCACTTTCAGCTATGAATGTAGCAATTAATATCTTTTTGCAAGTGTCACAAAGTGTGGAATAGCATTTTTGTTACTAATGTCTGTATAAAATAACATGAAATAAAAACTTATATACGTAAAAATTGTTAACTTTTTACCTTATGATGCTATGTATATACAGTTATATAAAAATTAAATTCTTTGCCATTTGCTAGATATTCTTGTACATGAATATGCACTCATACAATAATATTTACTGTTTATTTTTAATTTTGTTGAATGTTGCTTATGATGTTTTATAATTTACCAGGACACTCTTGCAAATTTAGAACGTCAAATATATGCCTTTGAGGGTAGTTATCTGGAGGATACACAATTATATGGTAACATAATACGTGGATGGGATAGATATTTGGCTAGTAACAAAAATACCAATAGTAAAGCAGATAAACGTAATAGGAAATTTAAAGAAGCAGAAAGACTTTTCTCAAAATCATCAATCACCTCTATGGCAGTAAGTAATCGGTTAATTTACTCAGAATTAAGCACAGTTTAGTCGTATCATCATATCTTTGGAAATATAAAATCCTATTGCACTGTAAACTCTATAAGAACTTGTATTAATTTCATAAATATTAGGATATCTTTTATATCCAAAAGAAGCACAGTTTTAATAAACATAAAATTAAATATTTGCAGGCTGTCAGTGGACTTGTTGAAAATACCCAGGAAAAAAGTAAGGACCTCAATGGATATTCCTGAGATAGTTGATTCTTTAAAAGATAAAAAAGAGAGAATACAATTTATTTTTCATCCTATCATCCTTTCCAACTTTTCTTTTGAACCTCTCCTTAGAAAACAATTCTTTTTATTTGCTAAGTTATCTTGGATTGTGTTTCTTCATCTTCTCAATGTTTTAATCATACTGTCTTCCAAAACATTGTAATAAATATGGAATGTTGTGAAGCACGATTGGATGAATGAACAGATAGATTCAAAGAATTATTCGTTAATACTTTGAGTTCTTTTTTTTCTATGTTTAATTTATGAGTAGATTTTAATTTATTTTTTTTGCTTAGTCTATGTTTATGATAATTTATTTCAAATTTTTTAGAAGAAACTTAGTGTAGCACTATAAATGTTGATTTTTCTTTATTTGTTTTCGTTCATGTTTATCTGTTTCTGTATCTAATTATGAATAAATTCAACATCTATTTCTTTTACGGATCTCGAGGTTCCATGAAAAATTTATTTCTCGATTCAATAATTCTGTCTGCTATGTTGCTTTCTTCTACGTGTATGTCAGTAGTAAGTTTGTAATGTATGCTTTTCTTGTACACATTGAAAATGTAGAAAACATTAGCTTGGCATTGTTACTTTATTTTCTAGATTTATCTTTCCTCTGTATCTGAGCTTGAAATAAATTCATGTTTTCTATATTAATGTGGATGTAACAGAAAAGTTTCTTTTATATTCTCAAACAGTTATTTTTTTTAAGTCGACAGTAAATGTGTTTAAAACAATGATATAATCAGAAATAATTACTTCACTCTAGAGGGTTTTACCAGTGACATGTTTTCTTTTTAGTTTGATAAAAATCATATCAACTGATAGTACACATTCATGTGTTTGCTTTTAGGTAGTATTTTTAAATCACAGAAAATTACATAAAAACAGATCTTGATCGATTAAACTATAGAAAATATAAATCTCTTTATGTGAAGGGAAACTTCCCAGGCAACATAAATGAGAGTCATGTAATAAGACAGTATTATACGTGGAAAAAAACATTGTTTTTAACATTTCCTAATACCCGATAAGCCACTAATCTTTGAGTCTTTATAATCGTTTAATCGATCAAACAAATGATCATCTTCACAAAAACGTGAGACGCTTAAGTAATCACTGATCAATCAATCAAACTACAACCGGAAATGTCGAACAGTCGTCGATCAAGGGTCGAGGATCGCGGTTCTCCCATTCTAAACTTGATTCCAGTTGACCGGTACAGCGAGTCGGAGTCACAGATTGGCAACAGTGGTAGCGAAGACAATTGCAGCCTCGTTAATTCTCATGGAACAACCCACAATAGTAGTAGCAGCAATGGTAATAAGGAGTCAAGCGGAAAGAACCATTCTTTATCTGGCCAGTATAATCAGAATGGATCTCTCACATCTTCCACTGAAATTTCTGGACAATTTGCGAATGGACATGCAAGTAATGGCAGCCTCGAGCATGTCTCGTTGAAGGAGAACACTGGAAAAGAACCGTCAAAAAATAAATCTGGGAACAGTGCTAAAAAAAATAGCAACAAAAGATCTAGGAATAGGTAGAATACCCTCAAACTGTTATCATCACTTAACGGGCCATCTGAGCATGATTGAATGAACTTGTTTCTTTATGTCTCACTCGACCTTATCAATGTACAAGATCTCACTGTTTTTTTACCATAAATGCACCGTGAACATTGATTTTCGATGAAAAGGTGAAGAACATTAAAGGCTTTTACGTTAGCAATAAGAATGTTAGGATTATTTAGAAGATAAAGGCTTGAACGATGGAGGATGTTGACCAGTTTACCATCATCGTACAACTATTCTTTTTGGTCTAATATTTAAGAATAAACATGATAAGTTAAGAGGCAATGAATATAGTATTATACGAGACTAATAGTTAGGGATAAAGAATCAAACATTAAGATCTTGCAAATTTATATTAGTCAGTTGAACAATGTCTAATTAGATTTAAAATTAGAATCATATTATTTTTTGTATCTCTTTTCTTTTGTGACAAATACAGAATATGTTGCCAGGGATTAGAAATAGTTTTATACGATTGACCTGTTCAAGTATTATTATGCAGCTTTTAGTTTTAAATTTATGAACTTAGGTAGTACTTTGGATTACTCATTTTATTTCTTTTGTATAAAGTTCTTTGTTCTATCTTAATGTAAAATACAAAGAAAATAGGATACCGAAGTTCATAGTTGTAATAAAGATAGAATAACAATTGCACAAGGAAGTGAAGTTACATGAAGTTTAAACTTTTGTTTTTAATAACGAATAACTAACGTAATCGACTAATACAACGGACGAAATGTTAATTCACTTGTCCTTTCTTAACATACATATTTATTTTTAGCAGTATTATATTTTAATACAGGTTTTTCCTTTGTAATCTTTAATTGTCCATAACTGTAAAATTGAAGTTTTAAGGTAAACCTTATAAAAAATTGAAAAAAATATTTTTTGTATCCACTATATTTAAATAAAATATTGTTAATAAAGAAATCGATCTTTATTTCATGCTTCTCTACATAAGTTAGAACTACTAGTGTTGAATCTCATGAAAAGAGGAAATTGAAATGTGTTGAAAATGGTCATAGAATTAGCGTGTTACATCTTGCACACGTGTTCCAAATATGTCATCTGTCAACAAAGCGGTAATAAGTGTTTGTATAATATATTGCGCATTTTCGCTTTCTCCGCGTTAACAAACATCTCTTCATTCTTCACAAAAGGTTCAACAATTCGCATGGAAGAAAAATGGTGGAAACGCTTCACGGAATAATTGATTTGCCTCTAATGAGGTTCAGGAAGAATCGTAGCCGGTAGAAATCTTTTCACATTAACGTCTTGCCTCGCATTCTTCGGAGGCTCGTTCCTTGTTACGACAGCATTAAAGCCATTATGGTCATCAGCCGTGTAGGTGACTGTTCTAATCGACCCATCTGCCTCGACGACAGAATATTCGCCTTTTACGGTGTCTCCATCCCTTTCTTCCCATGCTGACTTCGAATCCCCCGTGTATCCATCCAGGACACCATAATTGAATGAATATCTCGGATAAGCCTGCACAGAAATGTACTTTGATATTCTCACGGTGAATGTTCATGCATCTATGCGTGTAAAGTGTAACAAAATATAAATATTCTTTAGTATGGAAAATTTACATTTTCACAGGCATTGTGGGAAGAAAAATTTAAGATATAAAATCTTAGCTTAATACAATAAATTTTTAAAGTTATAATAAGGCTTTAATAAATAATAAATATTTATTTTAATAAATAAAGCTTAATCTAACCCCACTTAAACTTTGATAAGAAAGCATGAGAATTGGCGGGAATTTCAAATCTTGAATTTAATTTAAATTATATATTATTTATTGCGTCTAAATTACCGTGAATTCTGCCTCTTTCTCGCCTTTTGGCTCGGTTGCAACAACAGCCGAGGCCGTTTTAAAAATTGGCGGCGCTATGTACACCAATGATGAAGTCTTCGGCAGTGGCCTATACGAGATCGGAGTGTTGACCTTGACGTAAGTCGGAAGTGCCGGTTCTGCCTTACTTCCGATAGATTTGAGGGCACAAGCCACCGGTACCGCGGCACCGTTCGCAGAAATCACATCAACCGGCGAACAAGGAAATCTTCTACAAACAATATTCATAAACCATATAAAAATATTATAAATATTAATTACCACATTTAATTATGTAGTCTTACTGTTGAAGAACACCAGCGACGATTAGCTTCAAGAAGCAGCACAAAATCACAATCTAGAAGAAACGGAATTTTTATCAGGCCGGTAATTCAAGTAGAAAAAGTGTATTTTTAAACTTATTAAATTTAGGAATATGTAAGAATGGTAAGAATAAATGCCTTCTTTCAATGTTTCACACATTCCATAATTCATTGTGTTGCAAATTCGATTAATTATGTTTGAAATATTAACGGTAAATTATAAAGGATTCAATGATCTATTGCGCATGCGTGCACCAGATTCTCTTGCGCAATATCTCTTATGGCTCTCCCAAGGAGTGGCAATATACAGAGTGTCCCAAACTGAGTATTATTGCCGCGAAAATTGATACTTTAAGACAAAACAGATGCAAAGCATTTTTTTCATGTAATTTTACTTAATTTTCAAGAACAATTTTGCAAATTGACTGATCAAATTTATACTCAATTCAGTCTACATTAATTGCTGCTAAAATATAATTGAAAATTTTACTTTACAATTATTCATTAATCTGGCAGTAAAATTTTTAAACCAACCTTATCAGTAGCGCTTATATTAAACTGTAACTGCATGATGCAAACACTATATATATCACAATTAATTGAAAATACACTAAAAATACACTTCTTCAATGTCCTTTTTATAGATCATTTATCAAGATCAATTATATATAAAAAATTACATCTTAATAAGTGCTTTAAAATATTTGTTTAAAAAAAGAATTCACTTGTGATTTATGAGCAAACTTTACGTAAATTTTGAAGGGAATCTAACGAACTTTCACGACGGTCCTGCGAAGAATAGAACATCTGCATCCAGCTCATCCTTATATATGACGTATACAGGGTGATCCTAAGAGTCTTTGAGCCATCCTCTATTGGGTAGAATATAGAAGTATCCAAAGTTGATTCTACAACATGGCAACCGAGTATGTCCGATTTTTGCCGAGTTGATTCAAAGTTCACGTATGCTTTGTGAACATGAACAAAATAGTTTACTATTTTCTTCAAATGTACAACTCCTAGTTCAAATCTTAAATTGTCAATTTCTTAAAGTCCTAAATAACCTGTGAACATGTTATCTGATTAATATAGTCGTTTTGATTGAATCGTATGTGGTATGATTCAAATTTTTTAGTTACCCGGTATATACGAGAACGTTCACTTACATTTTTTGGGTCCTCCTTGATATATCGGGGGATGCGCAACGTGAAGGCGTGGGAACGTCATCACCTGTGCCGATGTGCCTCAGCTTCTGATACAATAGCGACAAATCACCTGTAATCTAGTATTAATTAAAAAATAAAAAAATTGGAATATTTAATGATGGTATTCGTTGAACAACTTTCTCTGTAACACCTGCGTTAAAACGACGTGGAGGTCACCTGTGATCGCCATCAAAAATCGATGCATCATAATGAAACATCTGAAAGAAAATTAGATGTCACATTAATGTTACGTTAATATCACTATTCATAAAATAAATGTATTACCTTTATGGCATAATATTTATTATTTTATATCTTCAATCACGATTCTAATATTTCCTTTTTGCTGAAATAAAGTATGTGTCACGAATAAGCATAAATAATCAGAGGAAAATTATGACTAAGAACCACTGTTACAATCTAATATACGTAACCTCTCGAACTCTATTCATTTCTTCTCTTATGCAATGGCTGTTTAAGGAAGAATTTGCCTCTTTGTATTATGCATTGACTATTGTCTGCAATTATCGTATAATTCAGCGTTTCTCAATGTTTAATTTAAGACTAATAATAAAGATGATTGTTGTAACTAATGTTTTATTAAATATTTCAAGTATTATATGTTAAAATATTTAATAAATATAAAAAAACAATGACAATATTTAATTTTCTTATCAGAAGAAAAATTAACAGGAAGTTAATATATTAGTTATTAGTACCCTGTAAAATAAAATGATGGAAAAGGGACTAAAAGTATCAATTGTACGAAAATTTATTTATTCATTATTATGACTTTCCTCGGGTTTATTTAACAGTTCCGCCTTTTTTCGGGCATTCTCGATTTCTTCTTCCGTTACCGTTGGTGTTAGACCACATTCTATTTCTTCTTTCAAAATGAATGCTAATTTTTCGGCCTTTTCGGCATAGAATTTCTTCTGTTCTTCTTTCAATTCAACTTTGAAAGTATCAATTTTCTTCTGAATAATATCCTGGCAAAACTCCTTCGTCACCTTTCTCAATGATGTTTTTCTTGTTACTGGTCCAAGTTTCCTAGGAAATAGTAATAACAATATATAATGCAACAAAACATTTATTGGTAATTCATATTAGATAAATATCTTACTGTGGTATATTTTTATGCACAAGATTCAGTTGTTCAAGAACCCACTCATATCGTGGATAATCCCAAGAACGTAAATGCCTAAGGTACTTTGCTCTTTTCTCAATTAATTCTTTGAGGGTTGTTTTTGCTTGTCCATTTCTTGGTTGTTCCTTCACGTAATTTTGCAGATCATGTATTGCACTAGTCATTCCTGCAACTAAGAAAATTTATTCATTCATAAAAATTTGTATGTACTATTTGTAAAATTATAAATAAGACTAATGATATTAATACTTTCATTTGTACACATACTTTTAACTTCTGTAGAACCTTTGTCACAAACGTGTCTCTTTACTAGAGCCATTATTTTGTCTCTCTTCAGCTTATTAGTTTCTCTCTTCCGTTGAAACTCCAAAGTAAACATCTTTTTCACTATATCATCTGCACTATATTAATGATCAAATAATGCATATTAAACTACTCTCTCCTTAGTTAACATTCATATATTTCTTATCTTTTACAGTAAGTTTACTTTACGGTAGTTCTACTTACTCTTGTAATTCTTTTGATTTATCAAAACGCAATTTAAATTCATTAGGTTTTGCAGTTATATCTAATCCTAAATCTCCACTTTGTTTAGGATCTGAGAAAGGAACTTTTTTTGGTCGTTCCCATTTAAGTTTGTAATTCTCTACAACAGTTGTGGAATTGCATTTTACATAACCTCCAAGCATGTAAACATTCTTTATTGCTGCACCGAATGATCTACAACTAATTGCTAAACTCATTTTAGCTGACGAATATTGAAATTGATACAAAATTTGAAACAATTGCACTGTCAATTGTTAGAAACGTTACAATAATTGTCACAATTATTAGCAGTGTAACCTGCCCTCATAAAAAAGTTGTGGTGCAGGAGCAGAAAGCATATGATGTTATATTCAAATTCAGTGGCGCCAATTCAAATTGAATGTTTTGAATCAGTTATGGCTTTATAATAATAAGGTTGGAGCAAGTATGGAGCGTCAGCATTTGTCAAAAATATATATTTATATTTTTATTTATATTGATTTACAGTTTTGTAATTATATTAAATATTTATACAGCATTTGATAATGAAACATAATATTTAAGTTCAGTCTGCAATCAATTTCTATACTATGAGGTATAAACAATAAAAATTATATTAATAGGAAATTGTTTTTATGTATCAATTCTGCCTACAATTTCGAACCACTGTCGCAGAGCATCGCTTAACACAATAGGCAAGGAGTCTAAATCCCGGAGAATAATATAAAACGGAAATGGGAAATTATCCATGTAGGAACGTATGCCTAATAGTTTTCCATTTTCAAAAATTGGCATCCTTATATCAAGTATTGAATCCTGAAAGAAGCATAATTAATAATTGGGAAATTTATCGTTTATAATATGTATTTTCAAGGTAGTTTCTTACCTTATTGAGAGGATTGTCGACTATTATAAAAACAAGGAAAATGTTCAATAATTTGCTTTTCCTCACAGCTGCAGTTACTTTTTCTATCCCTTCCGAAAATATTCCTCTACCATCTGATAAAATGGCCACTAACTTTGCATTATCAGAACTACTCTGAGATGTGAACATTTCTGTTGTAAAATCAAGTAACTGGCCAATCATTGTCTTCTTTTGTTCAAATTTCATTTGCTGAATTAATCTGCAACATAAATTCAAATTAAGTCTCTTCAGGACACAACAAAGTGGTAACACTAATTGGAAGCAGAAATTCCAATTTATTTACCTGGCACCACTTTCTTCTGTAAAGTTTTCTCCGAAGGGATGTAGAATATTGACTCGTTCTCCAAAATTAATAACAGCAAGCTGACCAACCTCCAAGTAAGTCATAGCCTTACCAATTAATGAGAGGGACTCAAATGCTAATTCCTTTGAATGATTATCAGCCATACTACTAGAATCATCTATTGCTAACACTATTTGGTAATCTCTTTTCGATGGCTTGGTTCGTCTCAACCAAATTTTGTCTTTACGGAACTCACTGGCAATATATGGAATTACTTTTCTCATATTTATACGTCTACCAGTTCTATAATCACCTTTCAACCTGGAGGTTAATGTTGGTTCCAACACTAACCGTAACTTTTCTGACAATTCTCTAGCAGCTGATTCAGTCAACGCACTTATTGAACTCCAGGCATTTGCTGCTTCTATGGAAGATGGTTCTCGAGACCACTGTCCAAGCATACTTTCAATCTCAGACCTCTTTTGTGCTATGTTATCCACTGAGACATCATAAATCTCGGTTTCTGGCAATTTTGTATGAATGGTTGACTCGTTTCCTCGCAGAACACGAGTTGTTTCTATTACTTCACCTTCAACTTCACCTCCCACTTCCATTTGTTCTACATCATCTGATTTTTCTCCTCTAGCATTTGTAGATTTGTCTTTCTTGCTTTCAGGTACTTTTTGAGCATGTTCTTTATTTGTTACTTCATCTTTATCTTCTGTTACTGGGTCTTCATGCATTTGAATATCATTATCTTCCAGTTTGTCATCAGGATCCTTTTCATCTTCAAAGTTTGATGCCTGTTGTTTAACCTGGTCTTCGGTTGCAGCATCAAATACATAATCGTCAAACTTCTCTGTGTTCTTAATATGTTCATAGACTTCACTTTCACCACCAACCTCGTTACTCTCTTTTTCTTCGCTGGTATCCACTTCTTGTCTCGTTGGTGCAGTCTTCATTTTCTTCATGGACGGTTGAAGTTCATCAAGTAAGCTACGATTTTCATCACTTTGACCCGGTTTTCTTCGCTTCTGAATAGGTTTCGTAGACTTGTCTTCACCCGAAATGGGTGCATTCTCTTCCTGTTTGGACCCAGAATGTCCCTCACGCTTTTCCGTTTGTGACTGACCAGTTCCTTTATCTTTTTTATCATCTGTAATATTATCTGTAGAGCTTTCCATTTCTTTATCGTTCGACTGACTTTCTACTGCATCTCTAGAACCGTCCTTCCTTGATTCAACTTCTTGCGAAGCATCAACTTCTTTGCTGCCGCCATCAACACTTGCTCGAGCTTTGTCTTCTTCTATTTCTTTTTCTTCTTCCATATTCTGTTCCTCTGCATCGTCTTTCTTATCTTCTTCCATGTTCGTATCTTCTTTATCTCTTCTTTTGTCAGGATCCATGTTTGGATCTTCTTCCATTTCTTCGTCTTCACTAGCAGAGTCCTGTTGCTCGCCTTCGCCTTGCTCTTCTTCCTTTTCAGGTTCTTCTTCTTTGTCTTCAGGTACTTTTGATTCCTTCATCTCATCAATGTCGAACGGATTTTCTTCATTTTCAGGATTATCTTCCTTCATGTCTTCATCCAAATTTATATCTTCTGGAAGATCAAAAGGTTCTGGCTCGACTTCTGGTTGCTGCTTTCCATGATAAGGATCTATCTGATCATCATTCACATCAGGTTCTTCGAATTCGTTAATGTCTTTCTTTTCTTCTTCTTTTCTCTGATCTTTGTTCTCTCCTTCTTGGTCTTCGCCCTCATCCTTGTTCTCGCCATCCTTTGCACCCAGTTCTTCTTGTCCAGTTTTCTCACCAGTTCCTTTCTCTTCCTTATTTTCTTCATTCTGTTCGTCGTTTTCTTCCTCCTCTTCTTCATCTTTCCAAATTTCCTCATCAAGCTTCTCTGCATTTTCATCAGTGTCACCCATTTCTTTATCAAGGTCCTCTTCTTCGTCCTTCTGCTCATCTTCGTCTTGGTCCATATTTTGTAAATGGCTTTCAAAGTTATCTGACATTTCAATGCCTTTTTCTTCTTCCTTCATGTCTTTTTTGTCATCGTCTTTTTCTTCTTCGTTTGGACCTCTTGCTTCTTCTAATTGATCTTCTGTTTCTATCTTGTCTGAAATATCTTTCTGGCCTTCTCCTTCAGCCAGACCCATTCCACCTTCAACTGTACTACCTTCTTCATTGTCTTCAGAGGCCTCTGTCATTTCTGGTTGACAGAAACCATTTGCTGCCAAATCCAAGAAGACATTTAGTTGAAGATAAAGGAATTTGCAGGTGAGACGGAAAGATGCCACTTGTTCATGCAAGTAGTAATGAAGGAACAAGATATACTGCTCCAGAAGAGGTAAATGTTGCAAAAGTAACCTAAAAAAAAAACTAAAGTTAGAACAAAATATTGAGAAGATATAATTTAAGACATCAATTAAAATTTACCTTATGCACTTATTGGCAGACTTAGCATCACATTCAAAAATGATTTGTAACAATTCTCCAAATAACCTAGATATTGTTTTCAGTTTCAAGTTTGAAATATTCTTTTTTAATGATTCTATCAACTTCTCTGTCATAACATTTTCTTCAAAATCTTCTTCAACTTTTTCTGGATCAGTTTCTTCACTTGATGTTTGTGTATCTTGAAGCTTCTTCTGAATGACAAGAAGAATTTGTGTAATTAAGGTATCACATTTCTTCTCATATTCCTCCACATTTCCAGATTCATCCTCTTCAGTTATTGTACACGTTGATTTAAAGAAGTTATTACTCTCATCAATTTTATTTATTAAGAAGTTCAGATTTTCAGCAATAGGATGATCAGCTGTGAAGGTAATTGCAACGTCAACTAATTTCTTCTTAATTTCTGTGATTTTCTGATAACTTGTTTGAAGGAAGTTCACATGTCTTTGATGATACAAGAAAATCTGGCCTGACTTCTCAAGTTTTCTTGAAATTATAATCCATGAGTGCAACTCTCTTGTCATATTTTTGATCAAGTCTAAAGAAGTCTGCATCATAGTAACCGAATTTCTAGAAACATTGCTCTCCCTCAAAACAGGTACCATGGTTTCATTTAAATCAAGAAGATTCTCATCTGCGAGGGACTCTGCTGGACAACTTTCCAAAAATATGAGAATCTGTTTTACAGATATTTGTAATGTTTCCAATAATTCTTTGAAGTTAACCATGGCAGCCTGCAAACCTTTTTGTTTTGGAATTATTTCTTCTGACATATTCTTATCTGTTGCCTTTAAAATTTCTACCAGCTGTGAGAAATCAGTGACTCCTGCAGCTTTAGCAGTTTCCAAAATTCTTGTAATTTCTCCAAAATCTAAAATGCCTGCAGACTTTGCAAATTCAAGAACTTCTTTTACTTCCATCAAATTTTCAACTGATTCTTCTGTTGCTTTTAGACTTTCTAAAAATACAGAGATATCTGAGATCTTTGAGTTTCTTACAAATTCCAACACTTGTACAATTTTTACAGAATCAGTTACTTTGCCAAGTTTGAAAGATTCTGTAATCTTTGAGAAGCTTTTAAAATCTTTCTTCTTTGAGTTCTCCATCATCTGCATTAGGTTTGATATATGAATTCTGAGTGGAAGGAAATGCTCAAAGAAGTTAGCAATTGTTTCCTTCTGTCGATGAGCTAACAGAGCAAGATGAACTGAAAGTCCACGACAGCGTTCAGCGTTTTGCATTCCAAGGTCGCTCTTCCCTGAATTTAAAATGCCATCCAGGAAATTCAATTTGATTAATGATTCATAATAATACTTGTCACAGCTGGACCACTGTTCAATCAGTCCTTTCTCAATGTTTTCTCCCCTGCTTCTTTTAATCAATTTGAATTTCTCTATTTCTTTTAGATCCACAGGAGTAACAGCAAAGTTGTTGATTTCATCTTTCCTGTTCTTCCAAGTCAGAACTCCAATTCTGTAAGAAATCCCTAGTCGACTCAACGTTTTGAAATAATTTGCCAGTAACATCTTCTTCTGCTGGAGCATGCTCTTCAACTGCGACTGCTGTTTACCTTTACTCAAGGTCTTATCTACTTCCAAGTTTCTTAACCTCTTGCTTTCTTCTACAGAATCTTCAATGAAAGTCTCAATGTCTTTTCGAATTTCTGAATACTTGCTCTTCACAATGATGTTCTCACAAAACTGAGAAGCTTTGCGAGTTAGCTTTTCAAACTTCTTCAACTTCTTGGCTTCAAGGTCAACTAAGAATTCAGATGGACCAAGATCTCTTCTGGTACTTGGCTCTGTTTCTGTTTTAGTTTTTAAAGTCAAATAAGATGCAACATTTTCTCGCAGACACTTTTGAAGTTCCTTCACAAACTTGTGCAGGGTCCTTCGTGACTTCTCTGCGGTGTTCTTTACAGACCAATAGCTTATATCATTCCATCTCGTGATTTTGATTTGGTCTTTTAACTTTTTAGCAATTGGTTCCTTAAGTAGTTTAATCTTGTTCTGAACATCATTCAGGAACTGGCTGTAGTAGAAGTAAACGTTCCAGAAAATTGAAGACAGCTCCTTCTGCCTCTCAGTCTTTTTGAAGTAGGAGACATGGCAATAAAAGAGGTAGACCAATTGCAGTCTTGTCTCAAACTCTATCAAAGGTGATTCTGTTAGAAAACGTCCTAAATTCTCTATGACTTTCTCCTTTGAAATATTGTCAGTTGATTCTTCTACTGGTTCTACCATTGTTTCTTCTGTATCTGTAAGATACTGATCAACTAAATCAAACAAGAAGAACCACCATTTTGAAGCCTCTGTTTTCAACTGATCCTCAAGGACTTCCAAAGAATCTTTCCACCTTGAAATCTCAAGCTTCCTCCAATGCAGAATTTTTTCTCCAAAAAGTTCAATGAATTCTGATAAGCTGACACTAGAATGAGCATTCTCTTCCCACTGTTGGATCTTTGTCAGCAGTAATTCTGTGCCAACTAAGTATCTGGATAAGGAAGAGTCAATAGAGAAGCTAAATATTCTGTCCACAATCAATTTAATTGAAATTAAGATAGGATTTTCAGGCCACTCTTGCAACAGTTCATTAATTCTCTTCAGAAGTTTATCAAACAACACTTGAGATTCTTCAACCTCTCTAATATTTGGATCTCTATAAAAATCATATACTTTATTATCCTTTCTGTTATCAAAGCCTGATTTCTGTGAAATTAGTACATTTAAGCTGCATATCAACTTCGATGACTGATCTTCTGAACATGCCTTCACTGTAGAACCCAGGGCTTCAAATCTTTGGGCTAAAGGTTCAATGAAATTTGGTTCCAAACTTTCTGATTTCTTGGGATCTTTTCCTGGAACTTTACTTGAATTTCTCAAGATGTTCCAATGTATCTCTTGAATTTTCCTAGCATCTCTTGTAGATATCAGCTCAGTGAATGACTCTGTATTCTGCATAGTTTGTGGGATTCTCTGGAGCTCTGGAAACTCTTGATACCCTGGGAACATTTCAGCCAACTCTAGGAAGTCCTGTTGGAATCCTGGGAACATTTTCTTATAATCCATTTCCTCCTCTTCTTTAGAATCAAACTTTGTCTTGAAGAGGCTCTGTTTTTCTTTCATCTCTTCTTCTCTGCGCTTCTCCTGCTCCTTCCAGAGAACTCTAATCTTGAAGAAGATCTTGTACAAATCGTCCCAGAACGATTCCACACGATCCACTGCGATCAGAGACAAATTTTCTAGCTCCTTCAATGCTATATTAACCATCTTGAATCTGTCTTTTGCAACCGATTCTGATTTTGACTGTTCAGTGAGGATGAAGATCAATTTCTCTGAAGAGCAAAGCTTCACCAAGTTTACATAGTTCTGCTGGCAAATATTAGCAACAGGAAACCGCAGCAAATTATAACAAATATCACTGTTAGAAGTTTGAGGCTGCATCATTGATAACTCATGGATCATAATTGATATTCCATGATGCAAATTTGAAATTGCAGAGATCATAGGTGAAACTAGATCAGGGAAACCGTTCAGGAAATTCTTCTCCAACTTTCCTGAGAACCTTTCCAAAGATTTCTTCCAGATCATTGCCTCGTGAAGCTTTTCCTGACTTTGGCTGATGCACTCTTTTTTGTTTGATTCATCAGCCATGCTGTTTAAGAGTTGTACGTGTTTGAAGATCGATTCAAAGGAGGCAATGTTCTTCGAGAAATGTTCAATGTCTTCCCTCAAATTTTGGAAACTCAACGTTGGTCTCACCGCTTGGAAATCTTCAAAACTTTTCATCTCATTGGACGACTGTTCTAAACGATTGATTCTTGATTGTTTCCTTTCCTTCGATAAACTGATTCCTAGGATACTGCACTGTAGACTTTCGATAGACATCAAAAGTTCGAGGTCGGAAATATTTTCTCGGATGTACTTTGATTTTAGTGCCACTTTCTGAACTGGATCAATGGATCCCAGATCGTGGAAGAGGAAGATTTGTAAGTGACCAAGTATCAACCAACCTTTGGCTCTTTCTATAACATTATTTTGCAAATTTTCTTTTACTTCTAACAATAATTTCAGTGGTTCAAAGAAACGTTTCTTCAGATCATTCTGATCTTCTTCATTTAAGGTTAATGCAAAAGTGTTTGTTACTTTGTTGATGGCAGATGTGTAATAATTTATGTAAAATTCTAGTAGAACCGAGTCATTTAGGGATATTTTGAATTCATCTGAATTTAACACTAAAGAATTTTTCCATAGCAGAGTTTGAATAATTGTCAGGAGCCTCTTTTGGTTCTTGTGGTTTCCAAAGTTGATTGCCTCTCTCCGGTGTACAGAACTTGTCAGGAATAATTGACAGATCAAGTTGCAAAGCGTTGACTTGTCCACAAAATTTGGCTGAAAGAAAATAACAAATTTAGTTTTGATAAAAGAATGAATAGGTTATATCAGCAGAAAAAATGATAAAAGGAGTTATATACACAAAATTACAAATAATACCTCAAGAATATTCAAATTGTCTTCCTCATTATTTTCTTTCTGATAGTACCAATGTAAAAGCACATCTGAATTCTTTACAGCAAAAGACTGTTCAGAAAATTCTTCAATGGAAGAAAATAATTTAGGAAACAAAGAGATTCTTTGCTTAGGCAAAACTTCATCTGAATTTAAAGCCTTCATTAAACCAATAAGATGAATTGGTATTGTTGGAATTTCTGCAAACTTTTGGAAAATGTTTTCCTCATAAATTCTTCCCAAATTTTCATTAGCATCTTGAGTAATTTGTTGGTTAAGTTCTTCGCAAAGTTTCCTCTGAAAACGATAAGTGAAAAGTAAAAAGAAAAATTCATAAATGGGCCAGATCTCAATTTCTGTAGAACTGTCCTTCAGTCGAATATCATTTTCATCAATTTCTTTGAGCTCTGTGATTCTTCGAGCAACTTCATCGACTTCTAGCAATGCTTCAGTCTTTTCAGTTTTATCATTCTTGAAATTCTTTACACAAATGTTAATTAAGTCTTGTCGAGCAGTTAAATTTTCTTCAAGGGCTATGGACACGATTTTCAATCGCGTTTTTGAGAAATCTATCAGGTTTTCTTCGGTGACTTCCAGTTTCTTCAAAACCGATCGCAATTTTTCATGGAAAGTCATCGAATCTTCAGAAAAATGTGGTGATGGAACCGACAGAAGTTTCTTAACTTTCCTTCGAATTTTCCCAAACTTATCCACACCGACTACCACGTTTAAAAATTTCTTCGAAAAGTCTGTTATTTCTTTTTCCACATTCGTGTCGCAGATTTTTACATCAAGAAGCGCAAAGAGTTTATTGAAAAATTTAGTGAGCCACTTGTAGTGGACTTTTAATGACGAAGAGATTTCTCGCAGATCAAAAAATGTACCTTTTGACTTGTTAATTAATTCGATCTTTCCTAAATTACAAAATCTTTGATACCACTTCAAATCTTCGCGCAATTTGATATACAGTTTATCATCTATCGATAAGTTATCGACGTGGAGCACTGTGTTAATAATCTTTGCAGATTGCTCGATCAATTCCATAAATTTTAGAATTAGTGGCTCGTTCTTTAGATTGGATGTCAGCTTCCCTGAAAAAAAGAAAATTGAGTTAGGTACTTTGGAAGGATTTATTAAATTAAAGTTATTGATATATTTGTAGAGAAGTTATAGAGAAGAAAAGACATAGGAAGATCCTGCATTTTAGAACTGTTAACTCCATTTTACACTGGGAGTTAAAAATTTTGAACTTATGATATGTAGAGTCTTTATTATTTTCCTTTATCACTTCCCTCAATTATAGAGAGGCTAAGTTATTGAAAACAATACAAAAGAAGAGAAGTAATATACTGAAGAGGTTAGTTCATAATTCACCACTAGATGGCAGCAACTAGCTAGCTAGATATTGTTTTCACAAACACAATTGATAACTTTTCTTCAATTGTACTGTTGAACTACAATTTGAATATGCAAATATAAAAGGAAACAATTCCACATATATTATAACTTTGTTTAAACTCACCTGAACAAACAGCAGAAGAGTATTCCCTCAAACACATAACATTCTTCTTCTTAGAATCTCCATTATTCTGGCAGTTAAAGACAATTGATTGGAAGTACAATGCAATGGCTAAATTGTTTAACAAAGTTATCGGTTCAGTCAGACTTAATGGAATATCTGAATCCTTTTCAAATAAGAACTTCAGAGATTCAACTTCTTTGTTCAGCCATTCATTCAACTGTCCAAACTGAGTCAATTGATTATCTGAGAACATATTTGTACTCCACATGTATCTGATAGGTAAATCTTCCAAAGAGGTTCGTTCATAGAAATCTAGTAGAAGACTTTGGAGAAATGCAGTAGTGTTTGTGATGGGTGGTTGATTGAAGAGATCTTGGAGATTGATGGCTGAATTATTTCTGAAAAAGAAAATGGGAATTAGAAAATAGTGGACTTGGAGATGTGGGGATTTGGGAATGTGGGAATTTGAGAATGTGGAGATTTTGAAATATGGAATTTGAGAATATGGGGACTTGAATGTGAATGTAAAAGATTGAAAATTTGGATATTTGGAAATTCTTATGCTATTTCACTACTTTTTCCATGCCTATTCTACCACTAACTTTTTGTATTACAAATTCCACTACAGTTCTATCACCAGTGTCTTACAAAACCCCAACTAGTACAACATAAAATTAATTTTATAGCTGCTAGTACCACTACTACTGTTATTATCATTGCTACCTAAACTTCCTCAACTAACACAGTGTCAATATTAATACCCAACTTCTAAACATACTTAAACTTTTCCACAGCAGTTCCCAGAAGAAATCCCTGCTGCCTAACCATTGCCAATCCAGCATTTCTTCTCACATCCCATATCCTCAAAGTCAAAGCATCCAAATCATATAAAAACGTCTCCTCCTCCACACAATTCTCAGACAAAATTTCATCGATTCTTCTCAAAGCTTCCTTCCTCGACCTCGAATCCAGCGTCCCACAGATTTCACGATAAGAGTTTCTTAATGAATCCTCGAAAGCGAATCCTTTGGCAACCTGTTGACTGGTGAACGACGCAACTTGCACCATCTCGTTCAATTTGTACTGCTTATCGTACAAGCTTTCATGGATCTTGGAGAGCAGCTTTTGATGGTGCACTTTCCTTATGCCGCAATTATTCAGTAACGACGTTACGTCCAATGGATTACAAAGGAGGACATCTTGTGGTGTGGGTATACTTATCTCGACGCCCCTGTTGCGCATAGCTCTGAAACAGCGTCACAAGGGAAAATATAATAGAACATTATGACTTTTCTTATTATAATAGCCTCTTCTCTTAATGCTAAAGATAGAAATGTAGGACAAGTATTGGAGATGGTCATATAATAGTTGTGGAAGTTTTCTTCCTTGACATTGTACTTTATGCGGTTTGCAAGAGGTAAGTGGAGGTATTACTACAAGTGGCAATATAGATGGAGGTAATATAAGGAGAGATTAGGGGAGGGAGCTTGGGGATTTAGGGAATTATGGATTTGAGGATTTAGGGATTTGGGGATTTATGGAATTGGGGAATTATGGATTTGGGGATTTATGGATTTGGGGATATGGAGATTTGGGGATTTATGGATTTGAGGACATGGAGATTTGGGGATTTATGGAATTGGGGACATGGAGATTTGGGGATTTATGGAATTAGGGAATTATGGATTTGGGGATTTATGGAATTAGAGAATTATGGATTTGGGGATTTATGGATTTGGAGACATGGAGATTTGGGGATTTATGGAATTAGAGAATTATGGATTTGGGGATTTATGGATTTGGAGACATGGAGATTTGGGGATTTATGGAATTAGAGAATTATGGATTTGGGGATTTATGGATTTGGAGAATTATGGATTTGGTGATTTATGGATTTGGGAAATTATGGATTTAGGGAATTATGGATTTGGAGACATGGAGATTTGGGGAATTATGGATTTAGGGATTTATGGATTTGGGGGAAATGGATATGGGTATTTAGGGAATTAGAAATATAGGGATTTAGGAAAGTGGATATAGCTATCTAGGGAATTAGTAGTATAAGAATTAGAAAAATAAGAATCCAGGGACATGGAGATTTGAGAACTTGTAAATTTGGAGGAAACTTTCTAGGGAATTTTCTAGGGAATTTTTAATATACAAACTTTCAAATATAAAAACTTAAAATCTTGAAAATTTATAAATTTTACACTTTGCCTCCTTAAAAACATTGGAAACTTGCTAACTTAGAATCCTAGGGACTTTTTTATTTACAAACAAGGAAATCAAAGATTATATATTAATTTATAAATTAAAAAATCCTCTGTCTTTAAATAATTCTACAATAATGGAAGACTATTATGTGACACAATGTAGTAGTTTTTTAGATGCCTCGAATTTGGCAATATAACAAGAGTCCATCTATCCAACATAGTATAGAAATTCAATAAACCCGTTAATAGTAACGTCGGCAATTATGGTCGCGCAATTTTCCTACATAACGACGCAAGCTCGTGAATAATTACGACTGCATGTCCAGCATAGTAATGCATTCGTTTTATCGGCGAAACTTTTCATACTCCTACAGAATATGTGAAAGCGTAATGACCATTATATAATCCTCATTTCCCTTGTTTAGAAGCATTTAATGGTTCTTCATTTATGGAGCTCTTTCATAATAAAATCCTGAATTACATAACAAAACAATTGAAATTAAAATTATATAATACATAAAAACCATAATCAATCAAATAAATAAAATACACAAACAACAACAAAATTTTTATCTTTAAGATCAATGTCTCAACAAATCTATAAAGTGTCTCATAAAAATTCTAAACACACTACAATGAATAATTTAAATATTTTACGTTCATAAATAAATTAAAAAAAATAGTAGTTTAAGAAATTATGAAATTTTCGTGAATCACGAAAGGCAAGTCTGCGAGGAGTTTTGAAAGTTTGTATAAATTATGTGTAAAACAGCAGCGCAAGTATGATCAAGCATGTAGCAGATAATTAGGTGACCTGCTTTCGGTCGGAACACCATGTACATTCATTACCTGGAGATCTCGCCATAACGGGGGTCCATAATGAGGAACAGTCGGAAATTTCTGTGTGCTCTGACAGTGAACACATTTCCTTGCTCATCGACACCCTTCTCGCCGATCGTTAGAGCCCCGTTCGGTTCCAGGAGTCCATTTAATCGATCCAAAATTGCCGGACTGCAAAGATTCACATGGTCCAGTAACAACCATGTGCCATTCTGCAGACACTGCAAACAATATAAAACGCTGTTACTTTCCTTCGATGCGTTGGCACGAATCGCGGTTTCGTGAAATTCGATTTTATGATGATGTGTGGAAAAAGATAGGTGGGCTTGGAATTGGGTAAAAGTCAGACAGGTGTGAAAATTGGGGCGAGTGGCGAATTTTGGTAATTAGTACGGTGATTATTGATTCGAAGATGTGTGAGGTGATATGTTGTTGGGATATTTTTATGGATGTGGGGAAGGTTAGGAGGGAAGTGGGTGAGAGGGCGATTTAGAGAGTTTGGGATTTGGGGATTTAGGGAATTTGAGGATTTTGAGAATTTGGGGATTTTGGGATTAGGGGATTTAGGGATTTGCAAATTTCAGAATTTAGGGATTTAGGGCTTTAGAGGTTTGGGGATTTAGGGATTTGGAGATTTGGGTATTTAGGGATTTGGAAATTTGGGAATTTGGGAGTTCAGGGATTTGGAAATTTGGGAATTGAAGGATTTAGAAATTTAAGATCTTGGGAACTTGGGAATTTAGGGATTTGGGAGATTTAGCGATTCAGGGATTTGGGGATTTGGGAATTTGGTAATTTGGGAATTTAGGGACTTGGTAATTTGGTAATTTGGGAATTTAGGGATTTGGGAATTTAGGGATTTGGGAATTTAGGGATTTGGGAATTTAGGGATTTGGGAATTTAGGGATTTGGGAATTTAGGGATTTGCTAATTTGGTAACTTCACAATTTGGTAATTTGAGAATTTAGGGATTTGCTAATTTGGTAACTTCACAATTTGGTAATTTGGGAATTTAGGGATTTGTGGATTTAGGAATTTGGTAATTTAGTAATTTAGTAATTTAGTAATTTAGTAATTTAGTAATTTAGTAATTTAGTAATTTAGTAATTTGGTAATTTGATAATTTGGGAATTTAGGAATTGGGGAATTTAGGGATTTGGGAATTTAGGGATTTGGGAATTTAGGGATTTGCTAATTTGGTAATTTGGTAATTTGGTAACTGCACAATTTGGTAATTTGGGAATTTAGGGATTTAGGAATTTGGTAATTTAGTAATTTAGTAATTTAGTAATTTAGTAATTTAGTAATTTAGTAATTTAGTAATTTAGTAATATAGTAATTTGGTAATTTGATAATTTGGGAATTTAGGAATTGGGGAATTTAGGGATTTGGGAATTTGGGGATTTGGGAATTTAGGGATTTGTTAATTTGGAAATTTGGTAGTTTGGTAATTTGATAATTTGGGAATTTAGGGATTTGGAAATTTGCGAACTCAGGAATTTGGGAATTTAAGGATTTGAGAATTTGGTAATTTAGAGATTAGGGTATTTAGGGATTAGTTATAAATCCCCAAATCCCTAAATCCCTAGATCCACTGCCATCCCATCTCAAAATCCCTAAATACTAATATCTGCAAATCCTTAAATTCCTATATCCACAAATCCCCAAATTCTAATATTTCCAAATCCCTAAATCCTTATATTCTCTACCATCCCATCTCAAAATCCCTAAATTCTATTATCTCAAAATCTGTAAATTCTCATATCGACATCCCCTAAATCCCTAAATTCTCATGTCGACATCCCCCAAATCCACAAATCCATAAATTCTAATATCTTCAAATCCCGAAATCCTCAAATACCCTACCATCCCTTCTCAAAATCCCTAAATTCTATTATCTCCAAATCCCTAAATCCTCATATCTACATCCTCCAAATCCCTAAATCCTATTATGTCCAAATCCCTAAATCCTCATATCTACATCCTTCAAATCCCTAAATTTCCATATCTATATCCCCTAAATCCCCAAATCCCTAAATTCTAATATTTCTAAATCTCCATATTTCTAAATTCTAATATTTCCAAATTCCTAAATCCCTAGATCCACTACCATCCCATCTCAAAATCCCTAAATTCTATTATCTCCAAATCCCTAAATCCTCATACTAATATCCCCCAAATCCCTAAATTCCCATATCCACAAATCCCCAAATTACTTATTATTTCCAAATCCCTAAATTCCTAAATTCTACTATTTTCAAACCTTCACACCCCATCTCCCTAAATCCCCACATCCTCTTCCACCAAATCCTTCCTCCAATATCCCAAAATTCCACTTGCAAATCCTTGCACTCCTAACATCCTAAATCCCCCATATCAATTTTCCCCACCATATTCATACATCATCCATTTCGCCCATTTGCTACAGTCACAAAGTATGTGTACCAGTTTCCGCTCAGTCGGTCCGGTATGCATTGCTATACCCGCAACTGCGGTTACCTTCAGATCAGATTTGTGGCAGGTTTATGGTTTAAAATATACGCAAATTCTATGTTTAAACGGTTCATATCGAAATATCATTGGTTAGGTTCCCGGTTAATTTTAAGTTACGTCTGAAATATCCGATGGAAAATTTATGTTTTATCGGTTCTGCTGATATTTCGATACGAATATCATTTGGTTACATTTGGAATTTCGAGTTGATGGAGGGTTTATGTATAATTTGGAGAAACTTGATAATTTAGGGGAGAAATTAAATTCGTGGAGGTAATTTGAATCGTTGGCATAATTCGTAGTATTATTACTTTGCTACTTTTACTGCTGTTACTTAACGTCTACTGCCGCCATTTCTAGCGTTATACATCACTCAACATTATTTCTAGAATTAAAAAATTTATTTGAAAGAAATCTTGTGGAAAATCTATGAAAAGTAACACGTTGGTAGTGTCTTTGGAACATAAACGTTATAAATGTAACAGAAAAGTGTTCTTACAAGAATGATTAATGTCTATTAGGATATAAAAGCTCGAAAATGGCGTAATTAATTTCCATGGCGTTGAAAATGGAAAAAGAACACTTACCTTCACCAGCACGCTGTTAACCCACTCGAATTTTCCACCGGCGTTCAGGCATTTGTCCTTTTCCACGGCGATCGATAGATCGGTCAGTTTTTTCTCGATTTCCTGCAGTTCCAATTCGCAGGGTGTCCCCAACGCTTTCATGGTTGACACCAGTTTCGATAATTCCTGGGTTTTACGGAGGAACAGCTTCGTCTCCGTCGACATGGTTGTTTCCGTCCCTTTCTCGCTGCCTGGCGTCGAATAAAATATACGCGGATCAGGAAATAGAATAACAAAGGGTGAGGGGAACAAATCGATTGTCGCTTGTAAATTTATTCGCTTAGGTAAACAAGAAAATGTGTGGTCGAATGAGCTTTACTGGTATAAATGATTCTGCAAACACTTTGCTTCTACAAATTTAACCTTCGTGATTTATTTATTACGTAGCACTACAATATTAAAATGGATGAATATACATTTTTAGCTTGTAAAATATACAAGGTAAATGTACATGTTCTATAATTCACTGTATCACTTATTTAACAGCTTAACAATTTTTTAGACAGCCACAGCTGGGTTATTACTGCAACGTCCTATGGGATCACTTGATCAGGCACTTCTCATCAGACGTGGCCTAACCTCCGCCTAGCCTCGAATTTCACTCCACAAACTTCCACATATCGCTCAGAATTAGCTGAGCCATGAAACAGTGCGATATGTGTTCATCTATTTTAATATGGATCACACTTTCTGATGATGGACATGTCAGGATCACATCTGATTATAGTCCACATGTCAGAATCACGTCTGATAGTCCACATGTCCTCATATTTTTTGTCTGTCTTAACCTTTCAACCTATTTTATCTACCTATAATTCTCTGTATCATTTACCTATTTAACCCCTTAACAATTTTTTAGACAGTCACAGCTGGATAATTATTGCCGCGACGTTAAGGCAACTGAAGTGAATTAAATGTTAAGCACATTTTGCCTTCGGCGATCCTTGATTGTACAGATTATTAGAATTGAAGCAAAACTGAAATGCAGGGAAAATGTCTGATCACGTACAACTCGTGTGTCACGAGTGCGTCATATTGCAAGGGGTTCTAATGTACTGTTCTATCTGACACTATTTCACTGTACCTTCTATTCCACTGTTCCACAAAAAATTTCATCAGTTCTGGTTTGTCAAAACTTGAGCAACCACAGAAAAATTTGACTGCAACCCCTTGTTTGAGTTGTCAGGTCAGAAATAACTAATAAGTTTCAGTACAAGGGTATAAAATAATATTAAAATTAATAACAGTATTTTTAATAATTGTAAACGAAATAATTTTGACGTCAAAATATTTATCATCGAATTTTAATGACAAACAAAATAACTCCAATATTCATTAAATATCAATTTGCAAATATAAAGGCAAATATAAAGACAAAATAGAAGTACATTAAACCCTGAATATTAAATGTTTTTAAAACAAAATTTCTCTTAAATAACATTCACCAAATTATCTGACCTACATATACACCGAATGAATCTAGACGAGATAACAGTATCGTAAATAAATCCGTCTGGGATATAAAAGGAATCCAAGGAAAGAATACCTGTGGACAAGTGTCGAACATTCTCCAAAAGACTATGGTAATGGGCCACTTGATCCAAATTCTCTCTCTGTAGTTTCTTTCTCAAGATTCCAATCAACAGTGTCTCGGTACGCTCCAGTAATTCTTCAAAGTGTCGATCGTAATCCGTCTGTAACAAAAAGAGTCGGACTGTGGTTTAGATTTCTCTCAATCGAGATTCTCATGAAAGTTTTTGTAACGTAGGTACATTGTTACGAGTGTAGGTTCAGTGTTAGTTCATATGAAGGGATGTATTCTTTTTATTATTTGAAGTTGAGATTGTTGGTATTTGTCTGTAGTCACTTTTCGAAATTTAGGAATTTTCACATTAATACGTCTCTAAATTTCTTTGGGTTCTTATAGCAACTTTCACCAATTCCATAAATCCCGAAATTGTCATGTTTCCAAATTGGTTAAACACCTATATTCACTTTCATCAATTTTATAAATCCCTAATTTGTCACGTTTCCAAATTCCATACATTTCTGTATCCACTTTCACCAATTTCATAAATCCCTAATTTCTTACATTTCCAAATTCCATACATTTCTGTATCCACTTTCACCAATTTCATAAATCCCTAATTTCTTACATTTCCAAATTCCATAAATTCCTATATCCACTTTCACTAGTTCCACAAATCCCTAATTTCTCACGTTTCCAAATTCCATAAATTCCTATATCCACTTTCACCAATTCCACAAATCCTCAAATTCTCACATTTCCAAATTCCATAAATTTCCAACTCCACATCTTCCAAATCCACAAATCCCCAAATTCTCTAAATTTCCAATTCCACATCTTCCAAATCCCCAAATCCCCAAATTCTCACATTTCCAACTCCACATCCCCCAAATCCACAAATCCCGAAATTTTCACGTTTTCAAATTCTCTAAATTTCCAATTCCACATCCCCCAAATTCTCATGTTTCCAAATTCTCTAAATTTCCAATTCCACATCTCCCAATTCCACAAATCCCCAAATTCTCACATTTCCAACTCCACATCCCTCAAATTTACAAATCTCCAACTCTCCACGTCCCCAACTCCTAATTTCCAAATTCCTATATTGCCAATTTCCCAAACCTCCAATTCCACAAAGTCCCAACTCTCCACGTTCCCAACTCCCAATATCCAAATCCCAATATTGCCAATTTCCCAAATCCCCAACTCCACATCCCCCAAATCCACAAATCCCCAATCTTCTCCACCCCCCAACTCCTAATTTCCAAATCCCCACATTACCAATTCCCTAAACCCCCAAATTCACTTCCCCCAAATCCATAAATCCTCAAATCACCACGTCCCTAACTCCCCTCACTTCCAACTCTCCACATCCCCGAAATTTTTTGCCACACAGTATATGACAGCACGCAGTAAAGATATCATATTGTAGCTTGTTATGTGTGGAAGGAAACTTCCGGTAAAGATGGAGGGCGAAAAATCCATAGCTTTGAGGGTACGGCCGAGACGCATCAATCACTTTTATTCAAGCTCCCAAGGATAATCCTTTCGGATCAGGATAAGGAACTACTCCCTTCCTTTTACTTTCCTTGACGTAACGAGGGGTTAACTTCTACCAAACTTTCCTTCCATCGCAACAATTATTTTCCAACGAAAAACATTTTATTTTGATTGAAATTTTATTTCGCTACAAGCAATTTAGCTTGAATGAGGGACGTTAAAATGACTATGTATTGAAGACTGAATTGATTGGAAAAATCGATGAAATCTGCAATTGAAAGCGTATAACAAAAGTTGTATACTATTTGAATATCGATGAAAAACACAAACAAGGGCGTTTGTGTTTTTCATTATGTAGGAAACTGTTTCGGTAATCAGACGAAAGACTCACAAAACAGTGGTCTGTTCTCCTGTCGTCTGAAACGAACAATGTGGTTTCCTGCAACATTCCTCGGTATTTAACTTTTCAACAGAGTTTCCTGGTTCGACGTCTAATTCGTTTGAATAATTAAAGTTTCGTTGAAGTTCGCTTGAAACTGCTGTTGAATCGATAAAAAGATTTTAATCAGTCGCCTGAAGTGCGAAGAGAACTGGAAAGGTATTAACAAAATTATTCATGAGATGTAAATTATAGTCGTATTCGGATTTATAATGCAGTTTGAAGATTTTATGTGTAGTCTTTGGGAAATATGGCTCTGTTATTACTGTCGTTATTGCTGCTATCGCTGTTGTACCATATGGTGCTGTTTTTGTTATTACTGTTATACTATTTGTTATTTCTTTTATTTTTACTATTAGTATATATTAATATTTATATTGGTAGTATTAGTATACGTTACTATTTTTATTATTACTAGTACTGTATTTTACTATTTCTATGGTTTCTACTACTGTATGTTACTACTACCATATGTTACTATTGCCATATGTTACTATTTCTATGGTTACTATTACCATACGTTACTACTACTATATGTTACTACTACCATATGTTACTATTACCATATGTTATTACTACCATATGTTACTATCACCATATGTTACTACTACCACATGTTACTATTCCTATGGTTACTACTACCATATGTTACTATTACCATACGTTACTACTACCATATGTTACTATTACCACATGTTACTATTACCATATGTTATTACTACCATATGTTACTACTACTACATGTTACTATTACCATATGTTAGTACTATCATATTCTATTATTCCTATTGCTACTACCTCCTACCATATGTTATACTATTACCACATGTTACTATTACCATATGTTACTATTCCTATTGCTACTACTACCATATGTTAACTATTCCTATAATTACTATATACTATAAGGCATCCTAGCAGATCTTTGTCTTAGACGCACTGATGTATGATAGAGATGGACAGGAGCTATATATATGAATAGCAAGGCTCACTAAGCACTAGCGAGAAAGTCTCGGTCTCGTGCGCCATCTAGCGATGACACGTGTACTAACAGTTACCACATTTACTATTATTACAAGTTTCTATTTCCACTGTTACTATTACCATATGCTACTATTTCTTTTTCTACTATAACCACATACTGTTACTTTTACAAATCATTATACCTACTATTGTCATCACCATGTGTCACTATTATCATATGTTACATCCACTACTATTACTATCACACATCACTATTTTACATTGTTACCTCCCATTATTACAGTCACCGTATATTGCCCTCAAATTCATTACACGAAAAACACCCACCACCGTTCATTACACGAAAAAGTTAAATTACAGTAAAATGTTAAATTTTATTGTACGAAACTCAATTAACCCCTCGGCCTACAAAACCTTTATAACACATATGATGCATACCACAGTTCATATGTGACGTTCCACTCCCTGTTTTCATTACAATTGAATTTTCATTTCAATTTTAATGATCTGCACAATCAAGCATCGCTGAATGCAAAATCTGAATTTTCTACATTTTTTATTCGTACTCACATTGCTTGACTAATTAGCAATTTTTGATTAATGCAACTGTACATTAAATTATAAATTAAAAAATTAAAAAGATATGCATAAGAATTGAAAACGTCTATCTAATATAAATAAGAATAGAAACATAAGAAAATAAAATAAGATGCTACAAGGTTTGTATCAAACAGTATTATATTTTTAACACAAATAGAATGGAAATAGATGCAATAAGGTTGCTACAAAAATGTAGGTAAAATTGCGCCTGACAAAAGCATTCCAGCGCATTCAACACAGGGACATTGTTAGAGAGAAATCCCGATGGAATTCCATTCAGAAAGAAGTTAGGCAGAGTTTTGTATAGGCGAAGGTTCAGCACTTCCGCTTTTTCAACGTCGAGATAGCAAGCTGTTTACTTTGTCTCCTGATGCGTGATTTCTGATTCATAGCTCGATCCCGAGGGATGCGCTATGATTCAAACTTTCCAGAACTGGCGAATTCCTTCGAAAGCAATTTTCCTAAAATCTGTGACGTTTCACCATCGACCATTGCCAAAAACGGTCTCACTGAACGCCGCGGGAATAATAAGCGAGACACGTTTCTGCCTTTAAATCAAAAAGTTCCTCCCCTAATCAATACCAAATAACGACCACCGGTTTCGATAATGGCAGATTCAATTAAATTTCTACTTAAAAAGCGATTCCACTTTTGATTTAATTTAAGAGGTCTTACTAATTTTTAGTTTAAATTCGAGGAAAGAACAATGATAAAATAAGAAAACTGCAACAGAGTTCTTTGATTTAATAGCGTTTTGAATTTGGCGCCAAATGAACATTTAAACTCCCCACTTCGGGACTTTGATGACCCATAAAAAACTTATATGAAATATTTATTCACTTCTGAGGTGATTTTTGTAAACCCCAGCAGTGAACAATTTTATTCCCTCCTTCAAATTGAATAGAAATTAAAATAAAATTAACATCAGTAATAACGTAAAATTAAAATATCCAATAATGCATTTCAATAATTTTATATCTCCTGTTCTTTTTCAGAGACTTTTCGACTACGGAAGCATCTGTCCTTTTTTGAAGCTGGCTAACAAGAATATAGAAGGAAAGATAGTTTTACAAGACGTCGTTTCCCTGATCACAATTCCAATACGATCGAGAAATCAGATTGAACCGGATATTGGTCGACCAGATGAAAGCTAATAGCATGATCCCCAGGAAAGTACGACGGTTGTTGAAGGGTTTCCGTGAAGGAGAAAGGATGATAAGCCAGGACGAAGGTCTGAAAGGTAATTTGGACCAGCGACAGAGGACTAGAATGATGTATCCGAATGACGTAAGAAGTTTTACGGGTTGTCAAAACGCCGCGGACGAGGGCGGATACATTACACCCCAATGTTGTGATATCGTCTTGGAGGTAAACAAATTACCCGTGAGTTAACGTTTTCGAAAAAGTGGGTCAGTGATATCGCGTTTCTTCAAAATCTGTTTGATCGATCTTTCGTCGCGTTTAGTGACTTGTGTCGGTACACTGAAATTTTATATCAAAATTGGGGATAAAGTTGGGGGATAAGTCCGGACGTGGTTGTATATAGCGGCTATATAGTGAGAGGAAGTTTGGAAGATTGAGAATTTGGAAATTAAAATCTTAAGGTTATATAGGTTATAGGAAATTCTTATGTACCTCAAGTTTAAAATCACTAGATCCCTAGATCCCTAGATTCTATAAATCCCTAAATTCTCAGCTTGCTAAATTTTATGCTCCCTAAGTTTTCAAATCTTCAATTTTCAGAATCCTCAATTTCCTTAGACCATAAATTCATAGATCCCCAAATCTTCAAACTCGTCAAATCCCAAAGTCCCTAGATCCTCAAATTCCCAAATCCTTAAATCCCTAAATCTCAAATTCCCTAAACTCCCAACCCTTTAAATTCTCAAAGTCCTCAAATTCTGCAAATTCTAAAATCCCTAGATTCCCAAATCCTCAACTCGTCAAATCCCAAAATCCCTAGATCACCAAATTCCCAATTCCACAAATCCCTAAATCTCAATTTCCCTAAACTCCCAACTCCCTAAATTCTCAAAGTCCTCAAATTCCTCAAATTCTAAAATCCCTAGATCCCCAAATCCTCAAATCCCAAAATCCCTAGATCACGAAATTCCCAATTCCACAAATCCCTAAATCTTAAATTCCCTAAACTCCCAACTCTCTAACTTCTCAAAGCCCTTAAATTCCTCAAATCCCAAAATCCCTAGATCCCCAAATTCCCCACTCCCCACCTCCCGAAATTGAAAAATTCCCGCACGCAAACTGTCAGACCTCCTCCATCTCCACATAAGTAAGTACTTATCGAAAAAAAGCGAATAAAAATAAAGTTCCACTTCTTTTTAGGACCATCAATCAAAATCCAATTAATAGGCTGTCGATACGTAACCACTGTCGACGAAAAGCCGATTAATCAGTTTTTGCCGAACAAAATTCTGACATTATTAAAGGGGAACGTTATTTAAACATTCTTACTAATCGCAAGGAGTTAAGTACGCGGTCTGCGCGGATCAGTGTTATTGCGAACGGCGAATAAATGATTCCATTGTGAACAGATCGATCGTAATAGCGCTATAAAGTGGCCCGTACGGTTTTTCCATTAGACGCATTTACCTTTCGGCGTGCGAGAAAAAAGAGAATACGGAATGGTAACGTACCTAATACCTGATAAAATAAGAGGTGGCAATATTCTCGAACACTACTATTACGATCGATATTATGGTGACACATTGATCGTTTAACGAGCGATTGAACAAGGGCGTTGATATGGCCCGATATAAATTTCTATGTTCCGCTTATCAAATGGGGGTGCTATGGATGATTTTTACTGGAACGTCGCACTTTTCATCGAGTACTACAGATATTTGCATATGGGGCTATTTAAATTTTGCTCTTGGGGATATTCTGAGCTGGGATCATTTCATCTGGGTGTATTCCGAATTGGAACAATTGGATCTAGGGATTTTCTGAAGTGGGTTAATTGGATCTGGGGATATTACAAGTTGAAGAATATGGATTAAGGGACATTTGAAATTGGATAAATTGGAACTAGGGATATTCTGAGTTCGAACAATTGGAACTAGGGATATTCCAAGTTGGAGAAACGGAAACTAGAGGCGTTTGGAATTAGGGATATTCCAAGTTGGAGAAATTGGATCTAGGGATATTTGGAATTGGGTAAATTGGAACTAGGGATATTACAAGTTGAAGAAATGAGATCTAGGGATATTTAGAATTGGGTAAATTGGAACTAAGGATATTTGGAATTGGGTAATTTGGAACTAGGGATATTCCAAGTTGAAAAAATGGGATCTAGGGATATTTGGAATCGGGTAAATTGGAACTAAGGATATTTGGAATTGGATAATTTGGAACTAGGGATATTCCAAGTTGGAGAAATGGAATCTAGAGATATTTGGAATTGGGTAAATTGGAACTAGGAATATTACAAGTTGAAGAAATGGGATCTAGGGATATTTGGAATTGGGTAAATTGGAACTAAGGATATTTGGAATTGGGTAATTTGGAACTAGGGATATTCCAAGTTGGAGAAATGGAATCTAGAGATATTTGGAATTGGGTAAATTGGAACTAGGAATATTCCAAATTAGAGAAATGGAATCTAGGGATATTTGGAATTGGATAATTTGAAACTAGTAATATTCCAAGGCAGAGAAATGGAATCTAGGGATATTTGGAATTGGTTAAGTTTAAACTAAGGATATTCCGAATTAAGTAAACTGTATCTAGTAATATTCCGAACCCAAAAAATTGCATCTAGAGATAACCCTACGTCCTACAAACACAGTAATACATGAATACAATACAGAAACCTAGATACACGAACATTTAGGGATTCAACCATCCAGCAATGTAGCACAGATAAATAAACTGATACATCTCTATTTTCATGAAACGAACAGTTTTTAACCAACCGTATCCAAAGTTCGGTTTACATGAAAACAGATAAAACGAGCGGAACACATGAATCGAGTTGTTTACCGTAGAAATTTCCCTCGATAAAAGTTTCAAGAAAGATAACACCTGGCACAAACAACGATCGAAAATAATTAACGAAACTGAAACGCAATTTTAAGGCTTCGGGACGTGAACTCCAGCGGCGTTAACGAGGAGGTATTCAGCTGATTCAATACGAATAACTCTGTTCTCTCGGATCGTTTTAATGGGGAATCCTTTATTTTATTCCCCTGTCAGTGTATTCGCCAGGTTTTTAAGATTTAACGAGGATGCCTTTCAATCTTACCGGCGCGAAAAGACGAATTGAAGGGACATCTTATTATTACCGACTTGTCTTCTCATTCGCGAGTACGGAACTCGATAATTAGTTTTAATCTCGATCGTTTTTGCGTACGAAAATATTTCACGTACACGATAGCGAGTGATAAACGTGGGTAGATAAGTGTTAATGGTGAATTTTCTAGAACAAATTAAGAGAGAACGCGGTAGCTATGGATTAAAGGGATGCGGACTCCGCAGTGCCGTGGAAAATCAATCGTAGAAAAGGAAGGGTTGAAAAAATGCTTCGATTAGGAAAACTCGAGATGTTTCCATTCGAATGATATTTAAATGATGCTTTTATTTGAGATTTTATGTTTTTATTTAGAACTTGAAAACACGTTGTTTTTCATTTTTTTTTTTATATATATTATAATATAATAATTTTTATAATAATACTATAATACTATTATTACAATAATAATAATATATAATAATTATAATAATAATAATACTATAATAATATAAATATAATAATAATATTATATAATATTATAATATTATATTATAAGAATTATTATAATATAATAATTGTAATTATAATATAATTATATATAATATATTTATTTATACTAATATATTAGAATATAATTTTCAATATTAAAATATATTAATATATAGATTAATATAGATTCACTATATTTATATTTATTTATATTAATATAGATTCAAAATGTTTTTAAATAATCATTAATTAATTAATTCATTTCTACATTCACAAGATACAAAACATCTGCAATTAATACATGTACAATAGTATTTAATACATGTAACAATACAGTATTCCCTCCGTAAATGTGAAAAAGATCTCTGCCGTAAATGTTAAAATTCTATCCCCACTACTGGGGGGGATCCCCCTCGAAATCAGTCAAGAATTAAACACGATCGGTCGCTGAACGACGAGGATCGAATGTCGGTGAGACACATACTAATGCAAGCTAAGAAAAAGATTGCAACTTTCTTATTTCTTATTATTTTTTCATGAAACTTTTACTGTTGTATTTGTCTAGTTTTCCTGATTAAAATGACACCAAACATGATATAATTACGTTAATAATTGCGTGTGTAACGAGTGATTAAAGTTTTTAACATAAAAGAGGACGGCGAATGGAAAAGAAAGAGAGGCAGAAGGTTGACGCGTTCGGCAAACATGAAAGGCTCATGCGTGTTCTGTCTTTTAAATTCAAAAATTAAAATTCTATATTTTTGGTTTTTCGTCAATGGAACTTTTACCATCGCATTTGTCTCGTTTTTCTGATTAAAATGACACCAAACACGATATGATTACGATCATAATTACTTATGTAACAAGTCATGAAAGTTTGGGAAATATTCACTCCGTAAATGTGACTTTCGGCGGTCTCGATTGTAACATTTACGGAAGAGGTGCTACTATTTTTTTACGTGCCGCGTATGTACTGGCCATAGGCCGGCATGCTCACAAAGAAGAAAAAAGTAACAGGTCACAAATGACTCTATGAATATTTGGCCGTATCATAAAGTTGTCCCTTTGATATCTTAACACAGGTTAAGAAACTTCTAAGCCTCCAGGTTTATGACATGGCCTGTGTCACTGAAGCCAAAAACTTTAAGGACTAGTGCAGCAATAAATACATCTGCTAAACACTATAAATTGTCACGTACCGTTACCATGTTGGCATGCAGATGTTACGGATACTAAATTATGTATAGGGTTCAAAAATGACCACTTTCTCTTGTCATGTCGTAAACCTATAGGAAACTCTATATGAAACTCTAACATGTATTTTTAAATTAATAATTAGTTGTATTAAATAAGGCACAATGTACATATTGCATAAAAATCGCCTGTGGTGCAAGATTTTTTTTTGACTGCTCCAATTGGAACGGATAATGTTAGGAATTCGCACCTCTACCGTAAATGTTACATCCCAAACTTTCATGGCTTGTTACATAAGTAATTATGATCGTAATCATATCGTGTTTGGTGTCATTGTAATCAGAAAAACGAGACAAATACGATGGTAAAAGTTCCATTAACGAAAAACCAAAAATAAAAAATTAAAATTTTTAAATTTAAAAGACAGGACACGCACGAGTCTTTCATGTTTGCCGAACGCTCGAAATTCTATCCCTCCTTGTCTTTTGTATCGCTGTCTCTTTCTACGTTCGGCACACTACAAAGAATAGAGCACCTCTTCCGTAAATGTTACAATCGAGACCGGCAAAAGTCACATTTACGGAGGGAATACTGTATTTGTCAATTTGTGTGTGGGGCATTTAGGGATGTGAGGCATTATGGAGTCCTGGGACACTTTTCTGTATTTTGGAAAATTAGTGGTGTTTTGGGGGATGGGACACTCCACTAGCTCTTGTCAGCTAGTGGTGTGTGGAATTTTTGGGGGTTGGAGCACCACTAGGTCTTGTACTAGTAGTCTGTGAAATTTTTGGGGGGTTGGAGCACCACTAGCTCCTGTACTAGTGGTGTGTGGAATTTTTGGGGGTTGGAGCATCACTAGGTCTTGTACTAGTAGTGTGTGAAATTTTTGGGGGGTTGGGGCACCACTAGGTCTTGTACTAGTAGTGTGTGAAATTTTTGGGGGGTTGGGGCACCACTAGCTCCTGTACTAGTGGTGTGTGAAATTTTTGGGGGGTTGGGGCACCACTAGGTCTTGTGTACCTAGTGGTGTGTGGAATTTTTGGGGTGGGGGTGTGTTCAGGGCACTCAGGGCTGTGTAACCTATTGGGACTGTGTGTAGGGTGGAAGCTTCCAGGGAGGGTCACCATGGTGAGTGTAAGCAGGGCGTGTGTATCATCGGTGGTCAGCAGGCAGAATGCTTTCCATAAATGGAATCAGAGATTCCCAAAACATGGTACTTAGGGGCGCGGGTATGAAACCAACTTGCTATCCCCTAACATAAAAATGTGCATGCTTCCGCTTTCAGCGCATAGGTAAAGACCATATACGTGAATCGGAAACATGCTGTCGTCTTCTTCTCGCGGCCGTTTAATATAGGATCTTGAACCCATTATTATTTTGAGAAAAAAGGATTCGCAGCTGGCCACCTAGTGGTCGCGGTGTCCAATTCGCGATCTGCGGCCTCCGCGAGAAAAAACAATTAGGGGGGAGCCCCCTCGCGACGCCGAAGCTCGAGCGCCGAGATGTAACCCGATCCGCGGTATCTGTATATCCGTGAGACTCTACTAATGCAAATATAAAACTTTTTTACTTTTCACTTTTTCGGTGTGAAACTTTTACCTATTTATTCTTGACATTTTTGTGATTAAAATGAGACCAAACACGGTATAATTCGGACTGCGTTTACTGGTTTAATTGGCGGTAGAAGTTGAACAGGGAGAGACGGAAAAAAAAAGACTGCGATTGAATCGGTAAAAGATAGAGTCTGTATTATTACAAAATTAAGTTATTTAAATTATTACAAGATTAAGTTATTTAAATTATTACAAGATTAAATTATTTAAATTATTACGAAATTAAATTATTTAAATTATTGCAAGACTGAATTATTTAAATTATTACAAAATTAAATTATTCAAATTATTACAAAATTAAATTATTTAAATTATTACAAGATTATGTTATTTAAATTATTAAAAAATTAAGTTATTTAAATTATTACAAAATTAAATTATTTAACTTATTACAAAATGAAATTATTTAAATTATTACAAAATTAAATTATTTAAATTATTATAAAATTAAATTATTTAAATTATTACAAGATTAAATTATTTAAATCATTACAAAATTAAATTATTTAAATCATTACAAAATTAAATTATTTAAATTATTACAAAATTAAGTTATTTAAATTATTACAAAATTAATTTATTTAAATCATTACAAAATTAAGTTATTTAAATTATTACAAAATTAATTTATTTAAATCATTACAAAATTAAATTATTTAAATTATTACAAAATTAAATTATTTAAATTATTACAAAATTAAGTTATTTAAATTACTACAAAATTAAATCATTTAAATTACTACAAAATTAAGTTATTTAAATTACTACAAAATTAAATTGTTTTAAATTATTGCAAAAGAAAAAAAAAATGAAAAACATGATATAGAAAAAAACAAGTCCACCTCAGAAACCTTGAAGTCTGACAATTCGAAAAAAAGAACAATTCTAAATTCTGAAAGTTCTGAAACTCTCAAACTTCGCAAAATTGAAATCGTAATAGAAAATAGTATAAATGACAATCGATTTACCACGCAAAGTTTCTAAGAAGTTTCATCACCTTTCAATAAACTTTAATTAAAAGAGAACTGCAGATAGAACATAATTCAAGGGAATCATCGATGAAAAAAGTGGAAGAGAAACTTTAGAAGCGTAAAATTACAAAAAAAAGATTGCGCGAATAAACAAGGAAATGAACGCTCGAAAACTTGATTTCCTGCGAAGAGGAAATTAATTAATTCCCAACTGCTCTTCCGGAAAACGAGATTCAATTTTTTTCTGTTGGAGCGCGAGATCGGGTTTGTTAATTTGGGTTTACCGTTTAATATTTGACAAAGTTCCTCTCACGCTTTATTCGATAAAAGAAATTTGCGAAATTACTTTACTCGGATAAACTGGATCGTTCGAATAAATTGGCTTGTATAATTCCTGGGGAAACAGGATTGAATAGAGAGTCTTGTTTTCTACTGTTTCGTTCTTGATATACTTGGTGGGTCAGAAATTAACGCTGATCATGCGAATATGCGTGTCTACAGGGATTAATGATCTATCTTTCAAGTTTCTTCATAAATTATATTTACTTTGAGATACAAAGGAAGGTTTCTATATAATAATTTTGTGTATGAACATTTTATAAACGAACAAACTGAAACAGTTTTTACAAAAGAATAATTTGTAACAGTTTTTATAAATGAACAGTTTTTATCATTTTTTATAAATGAATAATTTGTAACGTTTTTTTGCAGATGAACAAATTAAAACATTTTTTACAAATGAATAATTTGTACATTTTTTACAAATGAACAGTTTTTATCATTTTTTACAAATGAACAGTTTTTATTATTTTTTACAAATGAATAATTTGTAACATTTTTTGCAGATGAACAATTTGCAAGCTTTTTTTAGAAATGAATAATTTGAAACCTTTTTTACAGATGAATAATTTGTAAATTTGTTTGCAGATGAATAATTTATAAAATTTTTTTGCAAATGAATAATTTATAAGATTTTTTACAGATGAATAATTTGAAACATTTTTTACAAACGAACAGTTTTTATTAGTTTTGTATAAATGAATAATCTGCAACATTTTTTACAAATGAACATCTGTTATCATTTTTTTACAAATGAATAATCTGCCAAATTTTTAACAGATGAATAAATTGAAGTACAATTTAAGTTGCAATGAATCAAAATGATACATAATAAATGAAGCTTGAAAATAGATTTGAAAATTGAACCAGTTGTACAGATATAGTTACAAATCAGTACGTTCTTTATTCATCCAGGAATCTCTCGTTCTTAGCGTTACTTTTGTTCTTTGTCGAATCGATATGGTCGAAAATATATTGATGCCACAGCTATCGCAGTGTGCAGTTGGCTAGAAAGTTTGGTCCACTTCTTTAAGTCTTTATTTACTTCCATATGTCGGTTACCTCGGCAATATTTCTACTTTAGGACGGTCAACATTCGATGAAAAGGCACGATTTTTTAAAATTTCTATCATACGTGAGAATATTGCAGTATTTCATTGTTCGATTCATTCTTTATTCGATTTTAAAGGTACATATTTTTAATTCCTACAATTTGGATTTGGAGGATTTGATATAGGGATATTTAGAATTGGGACAATTACACCTAGGGACATTTTTAAATGGGTCTATTGATATTTTAGGGATCTAGGAATATTTCTAATCGAGTATATTGACATTCTTGGGATTTAGAAATATTTTTAATTGGGTCTATTGATATTCTAGGAATCTAGGGATATTTCTATTTGGGTCTATTAATATTATAGGGATCTAGGAATATTCCTAACTGGGTCTATTGATATTCTAGGAGTCTAGGGATATTTCTAATTGGGTCTATTAATATTTTAGGGATCTAGAAATATTCCTAATAGGGTCTATTAACATTCTAGGGATCTAGAGATAATTCTAACTGGGTCTATTGATATTCTAGGGATCTAGGAATATTCCTAATAGGGTATATTGACATTTTGGGGATCTAGGGATAATTCTAACTGGGTCTATTGATATTCTAGGGATCTAGGAATATTCCTAATAGGGTCTATTAACATTCTAGGGATCTAGGGATAATTCTAACTGGGTCTATTGATATTTTAGGGATCTAGGAATATTCCTAATAGGGTATATTGACATTTTGGGGATCTAGGGATATTTTTAATAAGGTATATTGACATTCCGGAGATCTAGGGATATTCCAAATGAGGTCACTGAGGTCCAGGGATATTTCAAAACGTGTTAGTGCAATTCAGGGATATTCCAAATCGGATCGACGGGATCTGGGGCCATTTGGAATTGAGTAAATTGGAACTAGGGACGTTTCAAGTCGAATCAATTGGAACTAGGGACATTTGAAATTGGGTAAATTGGAACTAGAGATGTTCTAAATTGGAGAAATGGGATCTAGAGACATTTGGAATTGGATAAGTTGGAACTGGGGATATTTCAAGTTGGGTAAATTGGAACTAGGGATATTCCAAGTTGAAGAAATTGGATTTAGGGAGACTTGAAATTGGGTAAATTGGAACTAGGGATATTCCCAGTTGGAGAAATTGGATCTAGGGACATTTGGAATTGGATAAGTTGGAACTAGGGATATTCCGAGTTGGAGAAATTGGCACTAGGGATATTTGGAATTGGGTAAATTGGAACTAGCAATATTCCGAGTTGGTGAAATGGAATCTAGGGATATTTGGAATTGGTTAAATTGGAACTAGGGATATTTTGAGTTGGACAAATGGAATCTAGGGATATTTGGAATTGGACAAATTGGAACTAGGGATAATCCAAGTTGGAGAAATTGGAACTAGGGACATTTGGAATTGGGTAAATTGGAACTAGGGATATTCCAAGTTGGAGAAGTGAGACCTAGGGATATTTGGAACTGGGCAAATTGGAACTAGGTATATTCTCAACAGTGTCAATGGTACCTAGAGACATTTCGGATCGAGTAAATTGTAACCAGATATATTCCATCTCCATTCAACCAATAAAATAAAATAAAAAAATATTTTGACACTCTTATTAAAAATCCGTCACAGAAGATAAATTTATCGATACTATTTCCAATATCACGATGATAAATATACGAAATTTCTAAAGTAAGGAAGAGCGGAAGGCGTGAATAAATAACGGCGAAGTCCAAAGAAGTTCAAGAAGTACAGTCTTATCTGCAGCAGCAACTTCAATCCGAAAGTTGCTCTTCCTAAATAGTGCCAGGAGAAATAGGTATTTAAAGCGTATAACTTAACTGGAACACCATTCTGCGTTCAAACTTGCTCCCCGAAGCGAGAATCTTGTAACGATAATCGTTTCCCCGTGAAAAATAATATCCGCGAAATACCCAACCGTTTGATACACTTCATTCGGTGGGACGTTAACAACGCGCGATTAATCAAAACGATTTTAATTTGGAAATGCATCGTGGCGGGTAGACGTTGAAGGGGACAAATAACCGGAAGTCGTGGTGCAATCAACTTCATCCATCTCGCGCAGTTAGGAAGTCCGTTATTTCTGGCGCGGTAGATACTTTCGATCCGCGTCGAAAGAGGGTTTCATTTCGGTGAATTAGAATCGGAAATAGAAGAAACCCGTGGATTCGGGACGTTCGTCCTGGAAGCTGAAAAATTAACGGCAAGGCACGTAAGGAATGGAGCGCGAGAGGCATTTTTCACAGGAACCGGCATCTGGAACGTCTTATTATTGGATCCGTGGAAGGGTCAATGCTCACCGATCGAACGAACTTAATTAATAACGAGAGGCAACTGTGAATCTTCTGCCAAGCCTTAAAAATAGACCGGTCTTGTACAACGGTGTCGGAACAGTGCTTTGTAAGTCGAACGCTATCTTGGAATAAAGGTATGCTAATTTTGAGTTCTTGCAGAAATACTTTGGCAATGTTCTTAACTCGATATGATTTGTTATTTGGGAAAATTATGGGTTGCTGACGTGAAGTGTTCTGATGAAGATTCATGACAGAAAAGTATCTTCAAATGGTACTTATAGTACATCAATTTAAAGGTAAAAGTATCAGAAAAATGCCTATATATACGTTTCATCGATAGGTTTAGCACAAAGTGAATGACGATCATTTATATCAAACAGTGTAATTTAGTTATGTAGCTAAATATCAGATGTTTGGCTTCAAAATTGTAAAAAGTCAGACAAAAATTCATGACAGAAAAGTATCTTCAAATGGTACTTATAGCACATCAATTTAAAGATAAAAGTATCAGGAAAATGCCTATATAAACGCTTCATCGATAGGTTTAGCACAAAGTGAATGACGATCATTTATATCAAACAGTACAAATTGGTTATGTTATCAAATGTCTGATGATTGGCTTCAAAATTATAAAAAGTCAAACAAAAATTCATGACAGAAAAGTATCTCAGAATAGCGCACACAGCACATCAATTTAAAGGTAAAAGTATCAGGAAAACGCCCACCTAACCGTTTTTCCAAAAGAATAGATACCAAACGAACGACTACCATTTATATCAAACAGTACAACCTACATTGCTAAATATAAGGTGTTATAAATTATACAAAGTCTAACGCAAAGTCATGACATAAAAGTGTCTCAGAATAATGCATGCGATATATCAATTTAAAGGTAAAAGCATCAAGAAAATGCGAGTATAAGCGTTGGAACATTATTTTTAATATAAAAGGATGGGTCGTCAATTATGTCGGACAGTGAAGTTCAGTAAAGTTGAATACCACATGTGCAAGCTTAAAACTGTGACGCAAAGTCATGACATAAAAGTGTCATCAAAAGTCACTTATGATACGTCAATTTAAAGCTGAGAGGCTACAGAAAACGCGAGTATAAACGCTGCATCATTACATTTACTGTGAAATGATTAGCTGTCAATTATATCAGACAGTGTTATTCAGTAACGTTGCATATCAAATCTGTAACCGTAAAATTGTGACGTAAAATCATGACATAAAAGTGTCATCAAAAGTCACTTATGATACGTCAATTTAAAGCTGAGAGGCTACAGAAAACGCGAGTATAACCGCTGCATCAGTATTTCTACTGTAAAATGCCTGGGTGTCATTTGTATCAGATAATGTCCAGTTACGTTATCAAATTGACTTTACGACTTTAACTGACATAAATTCATGACATAAAACCAGGATCAAACATCGTTTATGGCGTATCAATTTGAAGCTAAAAGTCTGTCGGAAATGGCAATGTAATTCATGACTATTGCGACGTACCATAAATAAAATCCTGAAAAGTTTATGTCTTCAAAACGAGGCATGAAAATCCATTAATCCCAGTAAGAAAGAAGTCTGAATATTTGTAGGTCTTCATATCGGCACGGTAACAAAGGGAGTATTGTCTAAAAGAAACCCAGAGCAGAATCCCGAAAGAAGAGAAGCCCAGCGAGGCGTTCGGTCCAACAACCCCGGAAAGAGCAACGCCCTCGGGAGGGAAGCAAAAAAGCAACAATCCGCAGTGGTAAAAACAGCAGGTCCGTAAATCATTATCAGTAACAGGGTAGCATCGTGGATAATCCTCGGTAGAAATTGTAGCGTGAGTAAGAGGGGTTCTACGTCCCGGAGTGGCACTTGACGAACCACCAGCGACCCTGCGTATCCTTCTTGGTGCTCGCGAAACAACACCGGGAACACGCTCGAAATACGCGCGCGCGTCGATTTTCGGCTTCGGCGGGGTGGGAGGAAGGGTACAGTCGGTATCAGGGTCTCCATCCACTTGGAACTCAGTGCTCTCTCGCATCCCGAGCCGAGAGAATCCGGAGGGCTCGTATCCGCGTGGAGGTCGAACACCCCCCTCGTCCATTTTTCATCCTCTGCTATCCCTTACGCGGTTAAGAAACGTGCCGGCGGTGGTGCCGGCGGTGGTGGTGGATGGTGGTGGTGGACGGTGGATGGTGGTGGCACAGGTTGATCGGCAGCGGTGGTGGTGGTGGTGGTGGTGGTGGTTCGTACGAGGGTGGTGATACTTCTCATTGTAAATATGGTGAATTTTGACGGAGACACACCCCCGGAGAAGACGTGACGGTCGAGGGGATGAAAGGACGACCGGTTGTTAGGTCGGCTGGATTTAAGGGCCGGGCGCGTTTTTTAGGGACAGGGTGATGTTTTAAAGAGATACCGCTATCTGGGTTAATGCATCGTTAGGTATTATTTCGTTTCGACGTCGCTCAATTAATTGGACCAATAAAATCTTTCACCCCCTCCCTATAACACTACCCCTCCGCCCACTCGCGCTTTTAGCGGGACGCGTAAATGCGTGTTATCGAGGACGTGTTATCAGTGGCGGATGATATTGCCGGATATTACAGTCATATAGATAGATGCCCAGGTGTTTTATCGCGGGAGATTAAGTTTTCGGAGTGCATCAACACGGTGCTATATACAGAAATGTGTCCAGGTATTTTATTCAAACAATTAACGCTTTTAATGATACAGAGATGCGTGTTCTATTTCGTTAAGTCTTACATATAAGGAAATTGCTTTTATTTCACTTAAGGAACTCGAGATTAATACGTTGCTGCATAAAGAGCTTCTTTTTATTCATGAAAGGTGAATCTCGGAACACCTGTACTACAGTATCAAAAGAAATATGCGTATCTTTTTATTCAGGCCTTAGAATTAACTTCTACAGTGCCATATAAAGAGATTCTGGCGTCTACCTTTTAATTGGGGGAGTTTAAGGGTGGTTAACGATTTGAGGGCCGAATACAAAGATGTCTGTGTGCTTTTTGGTAAAAGTTTGTGAGGTGACACCTGGAGTGCCATATAGCGAGATGCATTTGTATCTTTTAAGGCAAACTTTTAGGGTTTTAATTTTTCTCTTTCATGATCTTACAATGAAAGTTAGTTTAAGGACCAAATACAGAGACGTCTGTATGCTTTTTATTCAAAATTTTGTGGGTTGACACCTTGAGTGCCATGTAACGAGACGCATGCACTTGTATCTTTTAAGATAAACATTCAGGGTGTTATTTTTGCTCTTTCATGATCCTTCAACAGAAGTTGGTTTGAGAACCAAATACAGAGACGTCTGTATATTTTTTATTCGACACCTCGAGAGCCATATAGCGAGATGCATGCAAAACTTGTATCTATTAAGGTAAATTTCAGGGTGTTATTTTCTCTCTTTCATGATTCTTTAATCTTTAATCCTTGAACTTTACTTTGGCGGCCAAATAGAAAGATGTTTGCATATTTTTTACTTAACACCTCGAGTGCCATATATCGAGAAAGCACGCAAAACTAGTAATCTATTAAAGAAATTTTCAGGGTTATTTTCTGTCTTCCACGACCCTCCGAAGTTAATTTAATTCGTAACCCGAACAAGCAAAAAAATAAAAAGTTACCGGAAGCAGCGCAAGAATCTCGAGAACAGTTTTTCCCTTATTAGAACCTATATTAAATTGGATTGCAAGGTAGCTTAGGTTTAATTTAACCAAATTACAGTTTGGCCAGTGCTCGTTGGAATAGAAAAGAGGCTCGAGGTTGGAATCTGAAACGAGTTGCTTGACCGAGGCAGAATGTAGTGGAATCAAAACAACGAAGGACATTTGCAATATCCTTCGAACAAGCAGGCAATCCTCTTTTCGTCTTAAAATTCTCCCTCTTGTGCCGCGAGGATTTCCGCTCTCTCCTCGTGCAAACGCAAAAACCAATAAAAATACGGCGCAACTGTTACAAGTTTTAAGCTTGTTTAAAAAAAGAAACTGCGAAAATACAGTGTACTTTGAAACCGGTGCCATGTTTGCGCTACGGTTGCGTATATTCTGAAATTTTTGCGTTCGGATATTGCTGGATTTCTACGTTTCTGGGTTGCGGGGTTTCCGTATTTTATATTTAATTTCTTGGGGCAATATTTGTGGAGCTGAATCTTTGTATACTTTTGCGTTTGCTTGTGAGTGACGTTCTTAGATATTTTTAGATATTTTACATCACCGAATTTCCGAGCTTTCAAATTTCCAAGCTTTCAAATTTCCAAGTTTCGAAATTACCAAGTCCAGGAATTCGCAAGCTTTAAAATTTTCAAGCTCCCAAATTTGCAAGCTTTCAAATTTCCAAGTTTGCAAATTACCAAGCTCCCAAATTTGCAAGCTTCCAAATTCCCAAGCTCTCAAATTCGCAAGCTTCCAAATTTCCAAGCTCCCAAATTTCCAAGCTTTCAAATTCCCAAGCTCCCAAATTCGCAAGCTTCCAAATTCTCAAGCTCCCAAATTCGCAAGCTTCCAAATTTCCAAGCTTCCAAATTTCCAAGCTTTCAAATTTGCAAGCCCTCAAATTTGCAAGCTTCCAAATTCCCAAGCTCCCAAATTCGCAAGCTTCCAAATTCTCAAGCTCCCAAATTCGCAAGCTTCGAAATTCTCAAGCTCCCAAATTTGCAAGCTTCCAAACTCCCAAGCTCCCAAACTCCCAAGTCCCCAAATTCCCACGTCCCCAAATTCCTCTACCCCCAAATTACTAAATTTCTAAACCTCCACTTCCCCATATCCACAGATTCCCCATCTCTAACTCCCGAAACTCTCGCCACACCTCCAAACGTGTTCAACCCCCAAAAGTCCCTACTAAAGATATCCCTAAATACCAACTACATAAGGTACCTATAGACTCTCGATCTACTAATTCTCGATATATTGCATATCTCTATAAAATCGTATCCAAGAAATCAGAAGTAATTTTCTTGAAATTTTGTAACGAAAAGAGTCGCAAGTACAACGAGAGCGCACACAACGACGGAAACAATCTCGTTATATAGCAAGCAGTCCAGCGACTAATTTAGATAGCGAAGTTAGGTCCGCATATTGTATTTCGCCGTCGCGAAACGGCGAGGGAATTGAAATTGAAGAGAAGAAGATGAAAGTCGCGTCAATATCAACATTTCAATAAGACATACTTTCTCTGATCGGGTGAACACGTTTTTAATTTCCTATCGCGTGGAGAAGAAAAACAGACTGAGTTTGAAATGGAGTCGGCGAGAAGCCGAGGTTCTTATTTGACGAAGAAATACGGGCAAAAGAATCTGGCAAGGATTAAGATTAAAGATGGAATAAAGGCGCTATAGTTTTCAGAGTGAAAGAAAGTTTTTAACCTTCTTATTAGGGTCGCGTCGAATATCTAATTTTTAATCGGGGTACAGGCGGAGAGAAAATTAACCCGTTGCTATTTTCACAAGTGACGCACTTCAGATGTAATTTTAAATTAATACACTTTACTTTGCAAGTTCAATTATTTGTACAGTCATACCTTGACATGCCATTTCAACTTTCCGTTTTAATATTCTAGTTCTGATCTGAGAATTCAAACAAAGGTTGCAGTCAAATTCTTCTGTAAGTTACTCAAGTTTCGATAAAACAGAACAGATGAAATTTTTTGTTGAACAGTGGAATAGAAGGTACAGTGAAATAGTAGTGTCAGATAGAACATTAGAGCCCCTTGCAATATGACGCACTCGTGACGCACGAGTTGTACGTGATCAGACATTTTCCCTGCATTTCAGTTTTGCTTCAATTCTAATAATCCGTATAATCAAGGATCGCCAAAGGCAAAATGTGCTTAACATTTTAATTCTCTTCAGTTGCCTTAACGTCGTGGCAATAATTATCCAGCTGTGACTGTCTAAAAAATTGTTAAGGGGTTAAATAGGTAGATGATACAGAGAATTATAGGTAGATAAAATAGGTTGAAAGGTTAAGACAGACAAGAAATATGAGGACATGTGGACTATCAGATGTGATTCTGACATGTGGACTATAATCAGATGTGATCCTGAAATGTCCATCATCAGAAAGTGTGATCCATATTAAAATAGATGAACACATATCGCACTGTTTCATGGCTCAGCTAATTCTGAGCGATATATGGAAGTTTGTGGAGTGAAATTCGAGGCTAGGCGGAGGTTAGGCCACGTCTAATGAGAAGAGCCTGATCAAGTGATCCGATAGAACGTTGCAGCAATAATTACCCAGACCATCTAAAAAATTGTTAACTCGTTAAATAGGTGATACAGTGAATTATAGATAGAACAAGTGTTCTGTTTATACAAGGGTTTAAACGAACAAACAGAATTCGCGAGTACATAAACCGGGAAGTGCATTATTTACCGCGGCTTCATTGGAATCAATTCTTTCGTCAGAAAAGTGTGTCATCGTGAACCTTTGAAACAATTTCCCTCACCAATTGAATCGAAAGTGCACTTCGAACTAATTAACCTTCAAATTGAGCTTAAGAGAGCGCATATGCGTCTGTTATAATTAATCCTTAATTAATGGCGGCTTTCGGAGCGGCCCAAGTGTCCGTTTTCGATACGCGGCTATTGGCAATTTATCGCCTGTGTCCGTACACCCTCAGACTATTTTCTGTTACTTTCTTTTTTTGGTAGCAGTTGTTTATTAGGTGGCAAGGTTATTATGAGATTATATATCAAGTTTGTTTATTAGGAGTTTATAGGGGAAGTTTATTTATTAAGAGTTTATGTATAATGTTTATTTATTAAGAGTTTGTGTAATCGATTCATTTATTGCATGTTTATATGATGAATTTATTTAAGAGTTTGTATAACAAGTTTATTTATTAAGAGTTTGTATAACAAGTTTATTTATTAAGAGTTTCTATATAATGTTTATTTATTAGAAGTTTATGTAATAGATTCATTTCTTGAATGTTGATATGGTGAACTTATTTATTAAGAGTTTATATAACAGGTTTATTTATAAAGAGTTTATGTAAAAAGTTTATTTATTAAATGTTTAAATAACAAGTTTATTTATTGCATGTTTAAATAGCAAGTTTATTTGTGAAGAGTTTATGCAAAAAGTTTATTTATACATGTTTATATAACAAGTTTAAATAACAAGTTTATAGCTCGACTCTCTTTACTACAAGTTTATTATTTGCACGTGAAGCCATAAACCCGAAGTGTCTATAATAAACCTGTCCACACGTTGCGACAGTAATGAAAGCCCGTTACAGCTGCTGTCCACGTACTGCGCATCATTCGGCAATATAACGAGCGCGTCTGTATACCAATACCTCTCACACTCCTACTATCAAACTAAAATTTCCCGTCGCTATTTACAAAATTGATAGAAGAGGCCAAGTTCTAGTAACTTTCAAGCTGTAAGTTCAATCGAACCGCTAGGGTTCCCCAGAGGCTGAACAACTTCCCTCGACGGCTTTTCCGGTCCTTCGATTTAGCCGCGAGTTTGTCTGTCGTGTTCGTCTCTCTAATTTCGTTACAAAGTTTGCAAACGATTTCGACTACATTCCTGGATTCGAGCATCGATTGCCAATCGAAGCGACTTTGTTTTCCGTCTGCAACTTCGGATACTTCGGAAACCTCCGGCAAACAGGATGATTACTATCTTTTAGTTTTTGATACAACTTTACTGCAAATGTTTACTGACTTTAGATAGCTTTCTTAAATTTGTTAGCTTCTTTAGACTTTTTTTAGTTTTTAATTTATTTTGAAACTAGAAACTCAGAGATTGTAATTTATAATTAATCCAGAAAATAGGAATAGAAACAAAATGAGATAACGTTGAAAGAACTAGAATAATATATATTACAATAAAAGTAATAATAACGGTAATAAAAAATAATTAGAATGATAGCATAACGGAAACAAGGTGTTATAATTAGAGTGCATCGCACCGTACAAAATAACGTGTTCGAAATTATTATTTACACCTGGTAGCAGATTTCATTAAGCTTAATTTCATCAAGTGGTTAAACGCGTTATGTGGACCCACGTGTAATTGTCCGCGGTAATTAGACTCAAATTTCTCCATAAACGGGATTATAGGTTTATTAAGATTCCCCGGTTATATCCGTTCTAAATTCGTGTATAATTTTCACGATCGAACGAACAGAAAATTGCAAAACTACATACAATTATACTGATGTATACAATTAACCGCATCTGCATATGTATACATTTACATACGATTATCCTACTGATCCGAGTAACGAAATGTAACAGTAAAATTTCGCAAAGATTATCCTTGCACGTTTTCATCATTTTCTGAGAAAATAGGTTTTACGTATGAATTTTTTTCTCCGAAACTATTCAACCGATTTAGCTAAATTCTTTTTTGGTTCATTAAGGAAGGATTGCGCTATCTTAAAATATTTTTTTTGATTCTGTCAATTTGTTAGGAAATGGTGAAAAATTTTAATTAAGTCTTTTTTGCGTTTTTTCGGGGAGAAGCGTAAAGGGTTCACATTTTTAAAAAATATGGTTGTATTCTTTGAAACTTGCCCTTTAAAATGAGCCCTTCAGGAGGATGATAGCTCAAAAATTGGTGTCACAAATTGAAAAAGAAGAGGGGTACCTCTGTTTTAGGTAGGCGAGCTGCGCGCGCAGCTATTTTGAACGGTGCGCGCGCAGCTCGACTACCTAAAACAGAGGTACCCCTCTTCTTTTTCAGTTTGTGACGCCAATTTTTGAGCTATCATCGTTCTGAAGGGCTCATTTTAAAGGGCAAGCTTCAAAGAACACAACCATATTCTTCAAATTTAGACCCCTTATGCCCATCACTGAAAAAAACGCAAAAGAAGAATTCATTAAAATTTTTCTGCATTTCCTAACAAACTCACAGAATTAAAAAAAATATTTTAAAATAGCCCAATCCTTCCTGAATAAAACAAAAAAGAATTTAGGTAAATCGGTTGAGTAGTTTCCGAGAAAAAAATTCGCAGATGATCAGTATTTTGCAGAAACCCTGACTCGAAAAACAAAATAATAACAGTAAAATTTTGCAAAGGTTAAAAACTGATAAATCGTTAAAGAAGGTTGGCAGACAACAGAGTATTCAGTTTCCAGGGAAACAAGGGAGAAGTTCCAAGCAGTTTCCATTACTCGAAAAACGGTAGTGCATCAAAGAGCCTCTGAAGTTGGCAATAAAATAAAAGCGAAGCAAGGGTGTATCGTCGAAGGTCTAAAAATTAGGACAGAGGCGTCGGAGTTGATAATTCATTAAGCGATTGCAGGGACAGCTATGAAAGGTAACGGGTGCGATATCTAAAGGGGTTGGAGACAACCGTGTTGCTCAAAGGGGCTGAAATAAAGGCGGAACGACAACAAATTTGCGAGCGTTCTATTTTGCCGAGGCGTGTCACGTCGATGCCGGAATTACCGTTAATTAATAAACGAAGTTGCGCCTTTTAGAATGAACGTGGTGTACGTGGCGCGAATACACTCGTGTTCGCATCTGTCTTGTCACTCTCGACAACAAGAAGAAAAAAATCAATGGCCCCGTTTTCCGCTTTTATTTATCCTTTCCGTTTTTCCCCCGGCTTTGTACCGCGTTTGGCGATCTGATTTTTCGCATCTTTCACGTTCGCTTTTTCAGGAGCCAGCCAACCGGTCTAACCCGATAGGAAACAAAACCGCGGATTGTTTAATATTTTCAAACGCTTTAGGAATTTTTGCGCGGAGAGAGACGGCCGCGAGCAATTGATTGCCACTTTCGAAGCGGAAGTATTTACAACAGGTGGCCGTGCTGCGGGGAGTGTTCATTTCGATACAAGCTTCAGAATGTGCTTTTAACAAATGAATTGTGCGCAGCTATGGCTCGGAGAGCTTTCGCGCTGTCGGACAACTGAAACTGTTATCTGTGAAAGCCGGGCAAATGTAATTTCATCAAGAAAAATGTGCCGAAGCCAATTCCGCTTGTCGACGGGTGTCCTGTGTTCCATTACGAAATTTAACTATACACCAAATTCGTGAAATGACGATTTTTGGTGGACGAGCTTTAATTTAACGATTAGTGGAATTGGATAGATTGACATTTTTTGGTGGGTGAAGGTTGCAGGTGGGGATGTGGAGGTATTGGAATTTGGGGATATTTAGGATTTTGGGATTTATGGGGTTGGGAATGTGGGGATTCTAAGGATATGAGGGACTGGGAGTGTGGGGTACTGGGGATATGGGAGACTAGGAGTGTAGAGGACTAGAGGTGAGGTGGATTAGGAGAGTGGGGGACTAGACTGAGTGGGACTTGGAGAGAGTGGGACGTTGGGAGAATGGGACTAGAGAGAGTGGGGGACTAGGGTGAGGGACTTGGAGAGAGTGGGACGTTGAGTGAGTGGGGGACTAGAGAGAGTGGAGTACTAGGGTGAGTAGGACTTGGACAGAGTGGGACGTTGGGAGAGTGAGGGACTAGAGAGAGTGGGGGACTAGGGTGAGTGGGACTTGGAGAGAGTGGGACGTTGAGAGAGTGGGAGACTAGAGAGAGTGGGGGACTAGAGTGAGTAGAACTTGGAGAGAGTGGGACGTTGGAAGAGTGAGGAACTTGGGAGAGTGGGAACTAGAGAGAGTGGGGGACTAGAGTGAGTGGGACTTGGAGAGAGTGGGACGTTGGGAGAGTGGGGACTAGAGAGAGTGGGACTTGGAGAGAGTGGGGCACTAGAGAGAGTGGGGGACTAGGGTGCGTGGGACTTGGAGAGAGTGGGAGTTGAGAGAGTGGGGCACTAAAGAGAGTGGGGCACTAGAGAGAGTGGGGAACTAGGGTGAGTGGGAGTTGAGAGAGTGGGAACTAGAGAGAGTGAGGACTAGGGTGAGTGGGACTTGGGAGAGTGGGGGACTAGCAGTGTAGGGGACTAGGAGTGTGTGGCACTAAGAGTGTGGAATCCTAGGTATGTGGAGTACTAGATATGTGAGGTCTAGAAAAGTGTAGTATTAGAAATGTGGGAATCCAGAAGTGTAGTAACATAGATACATAGCTACCTACCTAGGTCTACCTTTGGCACCTAAGCATCTGTGAACATTGCAACCCAATAGAGATCTTCAAATGTGAACATCAGTAAATATGAGGATCTACCTATTTACAGATCCGGAACTATGCAAATCTAACACAGATATTTAAGGATCTACATGTACTCTTGTCTAAAGACCCACCCACAAACCTACATATGCAAATCCATATCTTATCTTACTATCCCCAATATATAAGGATTTAGCAACATATAAATTTCTAAACTTACATAATCTAGAAATATATGTATATAAACGCACCACACGATACATTACATTTACCCGGTTCGTCTACCAGTTAATTCTCAGCATTTATCACCCGAAAACGTATTTACCTTTCATTTCCAAACCGAAATTAATGGAAGCGAGAAGAAAGGGTGGAAAACCTAGTGGAATAACTCGGTATTCTTGGTGTCCTCAAGAATCCTTTGTGAGCACGTTCTTAAGACTTCTCGAGAAGAACCGTCCTTACACTTCTAAAGTTTAACGGGTTGCTGACACACGAAGGTGTCATCAATAAAAGGAACTACTATCTCCGACTGTCCAGTTCTCTGGAACTTTGTGGCTATGCGGGAGTTTTCAGCGATGGCGACACTGTTCTTCACCTCTGTTCAAGCATAATTCAAACTGTTCGGAATCGGATTTTAAACACTTCTCTGGTCACGAATCTTTTGGGGACTTCAAAGTGGAACTCAACTGCAGATAGTCGTTCTGCAGAAATTTGTCAAAACTTTTACATATTTGGTTATTCAAAGTCACTTATGTAAAAGCACTTCATATTATCTTCTTTACAATTCTATAAATAATGTGGTATTTTAATATCAATTTGTTCTGGACAAATTTTTCAAAATTTTAACATAGTAAGTACACATCAAATTCACTTATATAAAAACACTTCATATTATCTTGTCTGTCAAGTTTTATAAATAATGTGAGATTATAATATTAATTTGTTCTGGTGCAATTTTAAAAAATGTCAACATATTAAGTCCACATCAAATTCACTTATATAAAAACACTTTATATTATCTCGTTTTTCAATTTTACAAATAATGTGATATTATAATATTCATTTGTTCAGGTGAAATTTTAAAAAATGTTAACATATTAAGTCCACAAAAATTCACTTACATAAAAACATTTCACACTATCTTCTTTATCAAATACGCAAAAAATGTAACATAATAATATGAACTTTTGCAACGTTACAACGTTAAAAATTTGTCAGAAGAACAAGTACGAAACTCGCGAGCTCTAATAATGTCTGATTAATTAAAATTTAATTTGGCCGAAACCCGACAGAAAGGTAACGCAGTCTAGCAAGAGAAGGTTAAATTTTGCAAACCAGCTTTTTACTTCTGAACTAAAATTCAAGAGAGTGAAAACGGCGATGGCAAAGCGCTCCAGTGCGCTGCTAATTTGAAGCGAGCAGAACGAAGCGTGCAAAAAATAATTAACGCCATGGGTATAGCATCGTTTCTCAAACGTGAGATCTTTTGGGATTAACGCGGAAAAAGAAGCGGCGAGTTAGTCTTCTGCTAATTTACTTGCGGGAGTGATGTGCAAGGATCATGTACAGGGCGCTTCTAAACGGAATCATGGGAATGGAGATTTAGGTGCACCGAACCGACTAAGCGCAAGATTTATTGTATGACGTTTTTAGGGCTGACAATTCTATGGATTAAATTTATAGATTATAGAAAATATCAAGGTGTTTGTGGTGTATGTGTTTGTGGAATAGCTATATTTCACAGTTTTTAACACTAAAACTACCAAACCGGTCAATTGATAGTTCTATAAGAAACTTATTATAAATGACATAGTTTGTTGAATTGATTCTTCTGATATTTACATTAATCTTCATAAAGATGAATTAATGTGTGTACTAATTTATGTTTTGTCATTTTTTTATTTATTTTTTAACTTTATTTGTCATTTCAAGTTAAGTACACATTATACGTCGGTAGGTTTAGGGTTAAATTTTCAAGTTTAGAGGTCTTCAAGTTTTTACATTGACAAATACCGATACGTACCTAGATAATTTCCTGTATATCTAACTCCCTATGTCGTGAAAACTGTAGACCCCTAAATCCTCACATTCTTGAATCCCTACATCCCCAAATTCCCAAGCTCCCAAATTTTCAAGTCCCCAAATTCGCAAGCTTCCAAATTTCCAAGCTCCCAAATTCTCAAGTTCCCAAATTCCCACATCCCCAAATTCGCAAGCTTCCAAATTTCCAAGCTTCCAAATTCCCAAGTCCCCAAATTCGCAAGCTTCCAAATTCCCAAGCTTCCAAATTCTCAAGTCCCGAAATTCCCAAGCTCCCAAATTCCCACATCTCCAAATTCGCAAGCTTCCAAATTTCTAAGCTCCCAAATTCTCAAGCTCCCAAATTCCCAAGCTTCCAAATTTCCAAGCTTTCAACTTCCTAAGCCCCCAAATTTCCAAGCTTCCAACTTCCTAAGCTCCCAAATTCCCACATCTCCAAATCCCCACATCCCCAAATCCCTATACCCTCCAATCCCTAGATCCCCAAATTCCTATACCCTCCAATCCCTAGATCCCCAAACCCTCACTACACCTCCCCCTCCAAACTTCCAACCGCCAAAACTCCCTATCAATGAATGATTCTACGCTTATTAACTACATGAACATTGAAAATGTTGAAAAGGTAGTTTATGCGAATACGATGTCTGTCTGTCCGTTCGTCATCACGATAACTCCTCGCCACATTGGCGGATTCTTTTGAAACTTGGTACATATGTTCTCTATAGGTAGTAAAAGAACCCTATTGAATTTGGTGGTGATTGGTCCACCTGCACCGTGGTGGGAGCAGGTGGATAAAACAGTGTACAGAGTGACATGTTCCGGTAGTTATATTTATTGTGTTTACACATTCTAGTTAGTTAAAAGAATATAAAGATCGATCAATAAATTTTCGCCTTGAATTCCACACTCGGCAAATTATCGACCACCGCGAAATCTGAAGAGATGCTCTTGGACGAAGGCAGATCAGCTGATACACTTTTCGCTTGTATCAGCGCACTGCTAGCCAAAGAAGACGGTAGCCTCGGGAGAGCAATCGAAGAAAATGGACGGAACTTTATAGATGCTATAAAATAATAACGAAGAGTCATCGTTTATCTTCCGTGGGAACGGTTTCCAAGTACGCGTCGAGTTCACCCTAATCATCCTCTTCGCCGCTGCAAGAAAAATAATTCCCGCGTTACGGGAACTTAATTCGACCCCGTTCGCGGTGTGTTGAAACAAGAGAAATTTAAAAGTGAGAATTAAATTGGAAACAGGGACACAGAAAGTAATTAAGCGTACAGGTTGATTCACGAATAGTGTTCCGATTAATAAGTACTCAAAATGCATGGAATAATTAATAGGCTTACAAAGGTTCTTCAAAGTTTCGATATTGGAGGGCTGAAATTTTTAATTAGGTAGAAGGGCGCTTCAAACTTCAATTTGATATACTTGACATTTTTAATACTCCGTAATTTTTTTTTTTAATAAAAAGTTTGAAAGGAAGTTTGAAACTGTGAATTTAATTTAAATTATCGACCGAAAGGATTTGCAAGGTAGAGTTTCCCAAATTTGCCACCCCAGTAAATTATAATTGAACGGTTGTTATGCGAAAATTCGTACACCTTGTTAATTGTTTCATTGATTTCATTAACGTGTCGTCACCCCCTTTATTCCGATCAAATAATTCGGCCGATATCATTGTGTCGTTTGGATAAGCCCGTCATTATCGACGTCGTTAATCGATTAACGCTCGATTGAATACTCTTCAATTGGAAAGCATCCACCCTTTGTTTGAACACGTGTACTATCTTCTGTTCAGTGTTCACGTTCTCTCGGTCTATTGAATTTCGAATATGTATAATGTTATTCTTACCCCCACCCTCTTTGTGCTTTATCTTTTTGCTGACTGAACACCTTCGTGCAAATCAAATTATAATTCATTAATAATTTATATGGTACTTTGTGAGACTATTCTTCTGGTTAAAACATTATTTTGTTATTTGTAATTATTATAATTTCTTTTGAATATAAAATTATATTTTATGGGTTGATAATATTTAATTTCATATGCTTTGTGTGATTATTCTTCTGGTTAAAACATTATTTTGTTATTTGCAATTATTGTATTTTCTTTTAAATATAAAATTTTTATGGGTTGATAATAATATTTAATTTCATATGCTTTGTGTGATTATTCTTTTGGTTATTCTACCATTTTATTGTATTATTTTATTGCATTATTTACAATTATAGTATTACTTTCTTTTAAATACAAAAATATATTTTACCAGTCACTAATAATATTTAACGTCATATACTTTATGTGACTATCATTCTGATTGTTTTATTTTATTGCATTATTTTATCATGTTAATTTGCAACCATTATATTATTTTCTTATTTTATCATGTTATTTGCAACCATTATATTTTCTTATTTTATCATTATATTGTATTATTTTTTTGTCAGCATGTTTCGAGCAGATTACGTGTGTTTATCGACATATGAGACAGTCTCCGGAAAATTTATTTTAATTTCTTCCTACGAATTTGGGTTACAGAGGGTTAATAGTGAGCACGAACCCGATGTACGATATAAATGGAAAATATATGAGGGACCGCACGTTACATTGCCAAGAACAGATCTGTTTTTGCGAATGATGCGGCGATTTCCAACTGCAAAACAAAGGAATATAGATTTTAGCGAGGGGAGTCTACATGCACAAAAATCACCCTTTGACTGACAACTCTTCCCTCATATTATATCCGTTCTATATTGCATCAAAAATGTGAAACGTCAAGCGACTGTGACAAATTAAAATACTTGAAAATGATCCTAGAGTAATTACGTGCATTAATAATTTGTAATAATTAACTGCAATAATAATTAAAAAATTATTATATGAAATGTAATTGTCTCTTTCTTAAAATCATTTGAAGTCCAAGATTAGCTTTTTGATAATTCTATAAATTTTTATTTAAAATTATCGACGAAGTTTGATTGGTTTAATTTTGTATTCGATATCGAAGAAACAAGCAATTACTCGTATTGACAGATGCAACCGCCATTGAATAATCATTACCCGATAACGCAGTGATTTGAATTGGTCGATATCCCGATAACACAATTGAAATTCATCTAAGAAGATCAAGATAGAGCAAGGTGAAAATGGTAAGACTTTATGACGCGTGGAAGCGAAAGGGAGGACGAACGAATCGATTATATCCTTTTGAAGGATTCTGAAAGGATCTGAGGAGTGGATATCGGATCCCTCTGGAAAAAGTACTACACAGAAATTCAAGACTGCCTCTTTGCAGCCCAATTTCCTCCGATCCTTTGAGGGGAAAAAACCGTCGACAAAATTTTTCTTGTCTCCCACTACGGTCGAGTGAAATTTTTCTTGACAAAAAGGAATCTCGACGCGACATTCCAAGACCTGTTAAAGGATCTTCCGCGTCTACTGAAAATTTATCTTCTATCCAAGCGGTAACGTTCTAATCCTATCATTTTATTCTCGCCATTCAATTTGTATTTAACCCCTTACTATTTTAACAAGTGACGCGCTCGTCTTCCATCTGTAATTTTACTCAAATTTATGTCACGGATTTGGGGATGGAAGAAATTAAGCCTTTGCACTCGAAGATAATTTTACTGTCTGCAAATAGCAACTTTAGAATATTAATTAAAATGTTAAATGACTTCTTTTGAAGTTATTATTTCTCTACTCATAATTTCCACTATTGTCTATTTCACTGTGTTTATATATCACATGAGCACTATTATACAATTAATTAAATAATGCTTATTTCAAATTATTGTATTAAATCGAATGGCGCCGGAGAGGTGCCTCTCGAATGCAAAGGGGTGGAGGGAATTGGAAGTGTGAAAATTTGGGGATTTAGGGAATTGGGGACGTAGCTATTTGAGGATGCGAGAATTTGAGGAGGTGGGAATTTGGGAGCTTGCGAATTTGAGGATGTAAGAATTTAGGAACTTGAGAATTTGGGAGCTTGAGAATTTCAGGACTTGGAAATTTGGAAGCTTGGGAATTTGGGGACTTGAGAATTTGGGAGCTTGGAAATTTGGAGACTTGAGAATTTGAGAGCTTGGGAATTTGGGAGCTTGGGAATTTGGTAGCTTGGAAATTTGGAAGCTTGGGAATTTGGGGACTTGAGAATTTGGGAGCTTGGGAATTTGGAGACTTGAGAATTTGAGAGCTTGGGAATTTGAGAGCTTGGGAATTTGGGAGCTTGGGAGTTTGGGAGCTTGGGAGTTTGGGAACTTGGGAGTTTGAAAGCTTGGGAATTTGGACGGTTGCAAATTTGGGAGCTTGGAAATTTGAGAGCTTGGGAATTTGAGAGCTTGGAAATTTGAGAGCTTGGGAATTTGGAAGCTTGGAAATTTGCTCGCTAATTGTCTCGCTAATTTGAAGATGTAGAAATTCTTGAACGTGAAAATTTGAAGATGTGACAATTTATATCCTATCATCAGATTCTAACATGGTACTACAATCAGATATAATCCTAACATGTCCATCATCAGAAAATGCGATCCACATTAAAATAGATGAAGACACATATCGCACTGTTTCATGGCTCAGATAATTCTGAGCGATATATGGAAATTCATGGAGTGAAATTCGAAGCTAGGTTAGGTCGCATCTGATGAGCCAAGACCGTGATCAAGTGATCCCATAGAACAGCACGTTTGTCCGACAAGCGTTCCATTAACTGGCACAATTTCGCGAGCGATGAAGATGCTAATGGTTGGTGGACAGCCCGGTGGTTCCCTCATTCATAACGGGAACATCTAAATCCAAACGAAAATAGCCGAGGCAACGCGGACAGAGTTTCATGCCCGGGGCGATAGTCATCCCCTCGTGACCCCGCGTGCTGGGAAAAGGCCACACTTCCACCAACCACCACGGAACATCCGTGGATTTATTTCCGCATAGCACCGACAATTTTCACTGAAATCGGCCAATTTGTCAGGCAGAAACTGGACCAATATCGAACTCCTTGCTGTTACCATTTGGATACTTGATTAATCGCGCTTTTTTTTCTATTTGGCGTCTATTGAGTCGTTAATTTGGTGGCTTCATTATTTCCTATCGGAATTTAACCAAATCCGTGTTATTTAATAGCTTTGTCGCATCATTAGGTTATGTACATTTAAATTTATGTAAATTTAACTGCTCCATGGACAAAATGAACGTGCGAAATTTAATTAAAGTCAGCAACAATAAAATGTAACTTAGGTCTTAATTTGAGGTTAAAATGCAAAATAGGTATGTGAGGACTTAAACAAAAATTAATAAAGTTAATCAAATTGATAAGATAAAATTTTTAAAATAAATTTCTTGAATTTGTAACGTGACGATATAATGCACGACAATATATCGCTTTTTTAACATTTTAACACCTTAAACATTCACAACGCCTAAAAACATCATGTCGTGGTATAAAGATACCAAGGAATGACTTACGACATGAATTTAAAGCTTCATAAAGATGACTACATAAAGTAAGTCAATAGACTGCGCCATCCAAGAACAAAATGGCCGACTTCCATAAAATGGCTGAACAAAGATTTATTATTCACAAATCCGTGTTAGCAGCTTATTGACCACAAGTTATAACGAGATGCTTAATATTCTCTACATACATCGAGTATCGAAAGTTTCAGTAATATACTTTAAACCTATTTACAGAATTTCCAACATGGCGCACGATTTACAATTTTTTTACTGCGCACTTTATTGCTGCTTATACGAGCGTGCATCAGATTTCGATTTAGATTCAATTCACGCCAGCATCGTAGATAAGAACCTACTTTCACGCGGAAAAGGGCGGAATCTTATGCGGAAGATTTTCGAGTTTAATCTGTGAGGAGGTAAAGTTTGAATTTCGCGCCAATATTGCTTTGTGATTAGATTAGTTATTAATGTTGTACTTTCTGTGTTATAATTTGTTGGAATATTGAGGATACAAGATGATGAACAACACAAAAATATATTTTAAGAATATTAAAGATTACATATAAGATGCGTGCGTTCGTGATGCTTTCTCATAGAGGACTGCCGAATTGCGATGTTCGCAACGCTCACGTTCGTCAGTCGGAACCTACTTTACCGACTATCAATCTCCCCCTACGAGTGACGAACGTTAAAATAAACTATTCATATCATCTTTATATAAATCTAACATATTAACATTCCTTACAAATTCTATTACATATAATTCGTCTTATATCTAGATTAACTCTTATTGTTCTATTAGTTACATTCCGGAATCTCTCAGATTAATTTTGTTTAATGTCCATGAAAGTTTTTCTCGCGTTACAGCTTTGGTTAAAAAATCGGCAATCATACGCTTAGTATCTATATATCTAACATCAAGCTCTCCTTTCTCTATTTCATCTCGTACAAAATGGAATTTTAGGTTGACGTGCCGAGTTTTATTTGATGAGCGATTACTTCCTATCCATTCTATTGCCGCTTTATTATCGCAAAATAGAATTATCGGTTTACAGTAAAGTACCTGGAGACTCAGTTCGGCTAAAATATTCTTAACCCAATTAACATCTTTTACTACTTCGGAGCATGCGAACAATTCAGTGACACATGTCGAGAGGCCAACGGTTTTTTGTTTATTCGAACGCCACATAATTATAGAATCGCCAACTAATATTGCTCCCCCTGAAAACGACTTTCCTCCTTCTCCGTTACCCCAGCTCGCATCCGCATATGCCGTCAAAACGCCCTGATTCGTACTATAAAAGAGTGTTTTATTTTTCGTACCACATAGATATCGCAGTACCTTCTTGACTAATGTAAGGTGCCTTTTTTCAGGTCTACTATTATATTGTGATAAATATGACACTGCAAAAGCAATATCTGGCCTAGTTCGACCCGCTATATACAGTAATTCCCCGATTATTTCCTGGTACAGTTCTTGGTCGACACTATCATTTGTTGGTTCAAACGTTTTATCCTCACCAGGTACTATAGGCGCAGTAACTACATTACAATCATTCATGTTGTGTTTAACTAATAACTTTTCAATATACTTTGTTTGAGACAATCCTATCCCTGTTTTAAAACGTTCAATTTTTATGTTTAAGAAAGTGTTTGTATTCGTCGTTTCTGTTATTTCGTAGGATTTCCTAAGTTGTAACAGTATAGTATCGCACAATTTCCCGTTGTTATAAAAGATTGTAAAATCATCAACGTATATTGTCACAATAATATAATCATTACTCTGCTTTAACAAAAATATGCAGTTCTCTGACATTAATTGTTTGAATCCTATTTCTTTGAGAGTATTTCTAAAGTTGGTATACCAGTTTCTTCCTGATTGTGGGAGACCATAGATACTCTTTTTAAGCTTTAACACTTTTCCCTCACCATACTTTCTTTCGTATCCTGGCGGCAAGCTAAGATACACTGTTTCTTCAATGTCCCCATGTAAATATGCGGTCTTTACATCGAATAGTCGAAAACTCCAATTGAGTTTTGCACTCAAACAAATTAGCAAACGCCATGCTTCCATTGATATCACTGGTGAATACGACTCACTATAATCCCGATATTTAATTTGATTACATCCGGATGCTACTAATCGCGCTTTAAATCTAGCATTGCAATCGTTATTATCTTTTAAAGTAAATACCCACTTGCTCTTAACAATTTTCACGTTATTAGGTTTGTTAACTACTTCCCATACCGATCGTTTCTCTATCGAATCTAATTCGTTTAACATTGCCTTTTCCCATTCGCGCCAATTTACGCTTTGTGTCGCTTCAGAATAACTGGTCGGTATTTTATTGTTTTCAATTAAGTTTACCTGATTACGTTCTTTGATTCTTTTGGATCTACGTAAGTTGTCCTGTTCAGACCTTTCTAGTTCATCTATTCTACGTAAATTATCTTTAAGTTCAATTGCAATTTGAGTCGAGCCTTTAGGTCTACCTTTCGTTCGCGATATGCTCGGTTGTTCGTTACCTAGTCCAGGATCTATGCTATCTATGCTAGACTCACCTACATCTCGATCGACACTGTCTTCCCTATTTTCATTAACATCCGTGTATTCATTGATTATTTCTTCTCTATCTGTATCTATTTCTATTTCATCGTTCAATACTATCCTATCATATTCACGATTATTTACTTCTCTGTAATTATCCTTTTCTATAAATCTTTTCCCTAAATGTATTTCATTAAACTTGACTGACCTTTCTTCTATGACTTGCTTACTCTCTGGATCATAGATTCTATATCCGCGCCTTTCCTTAGAGTAACCAATCATTATCCCAATTTTACCAGGCATTTCCAATTTGTTACGTTTCTCTTTCGGTATATGAAAATATGCGACACACCCAAAAACTCTCAAATAATTAATATTAGGTTTCCTACCAAAAAATAGTTCGTACGGAGTCTTGGATTTGTTTTTTCGAGGCGTGATATTACTAATGTGACCACTACATGCTGCTGCCTCTGCCCAGAAGTCAAGTGTTAGCTCACTATCATGTAATAAAATTTTTGCACGCTCAAGAATTGTTCGATTCGACCTTTCCGCCTTCCCATTACTTTCGGGGTTGTAGGGGATTGTTTTTTCATGTACTATTCCATTTATTTCTAAAAAGTGATCTACTTCCCTGTTTACGAATTCGCGCCCATTGTCGGTCCTTATACGTTTAATCTTGGTACCGATTAAGTTTTCGTATTTACCTTTAAACAGCTTGAGTTTGTCTAATACTTCACATTTAGATTTCGCAAAGTACGTAAAGTACATACCAGAATAGTCATCCACGAAAACTATCATGTATCGCGATCCACTCAGCGAAGGAACTGGCATCGGCCCACAAACATCTGCATGCAATAGCTCTAACGGTAATCTACTTTGATTTCGTGTTATTATTTTATGCGGTTTCCTACTTATTTTTCCAACATTGCAACTATCGCAAACAAAATTTTGATCGAAAGAAGATATATCAATACCCTCGACTAATTTTTCTTTATACATTTTTGATAAGTAATGATTATTAATGTGACCTAGACGTTTATGCCAAATATCAAAAGTATTCTTTGTCGCTTTCTCTACATTAAACGATAATTGTTCCGAATTCGAATCAATGCAAGGGTTTCCTGAAAATTTTACGCGTTTGTTGTTAAGTTCGCCACATATAACTTTGTTACCTAGTTGGTCGTATACGGTGATCGTATCCTGTTTTTGTATAATCGTGTAGCCTTTCGACATGAGCGTTGTAGTAGATAGTAGATTTTCTCTCAGTTTAGGAACGTATAGAACATCACTCATAATTATTGTAACTTCCTTGTTCGCATCCTGCCGTACATTCATTTTTACGGTGCCTACGCCTTTATACTCCAGCTTAGAATTTTCTCCAGCTTGACTGAGTTCTCCAGACTGAAAATCAATTTCGTTAAACCATTTTAAATCATTAACCATATGATTAGATGCGCCGCTATCGAATAGCCATGAATTATATACGCTTTGGACATTACCTTCATTCGCAGAACCGTTTACATTAAACGCATATACCTTATCATCGCCGTCACCTTGTCTCGTAATATTGTTAGCTGACTTTTTCTTCACGTGTTCCTTCCATTTGGTGTTGGAAACGTACCGCGATTTGCCTTTATCTTGATTGTATTCTGGCTGCTTAGCGTCCTTCTCACTCCTTCGGTACCAGCATGCTTTGGCTAGGTGTCCGATTCGTCCGCATTCAAAACATCGTTTTGAATTCAACTGTTCCTTTCGTACTGTATATGCGACCCCTCCTGTGACCTTGTGGTAACCGTCTCTTCTAGAAACTTCTTTCTCTCTCTCTTTCAATATCTCTTGAATTTCCTCTATTGATTTATCTCGTTGCGTTTTTAGAATTTCACGTATATCTTTGTAATGATTATTAATGCCTCTAACCGTATAGTAAGCGAGCTCCCTTGGCGTTACTTGTAATTCGAGAGAGGCGCATTTTGTTGCGATTCCACGTGCTCGTGCGATATATTCACTCACAGTTTCTTTATCTCCCATGCGTAGATACTTCAAATCGTTTCCTGCATCAATTTTTTGGTCTTCTGCCGCTCCTGCGTAATCCCTTTTTATTTTTTCCCATAATTTGCGCGCCTCTTTCTCCGTCGCATATTGTAGGGCTTGTTCATCAGACAAATGTAACCGGATATACGCGACTGCTTGCTGATTTCTTGATTCCCAATCAGCTTTTTCTTTATCTGCGGCTGAGTCCTCTGGCTTCACTTCATGTAGCACGCTTTGTAATTTCTTTAGGCTAAGAATGGCTTCCATTTTCATAGCCCACACCAGGTAATTTGAACCGGTTAATAGAGGAGCACGTGGTAACGAATTTTCCATCTTCTTCAATAAAATTCCTGTGTTGCACAAACCACGATTTCTGCTACCACAATTGTTGGAATATTGAGGATACAAGATGATGAACAACACAAAAATATATTTTAAGAATATTAAAGATTACATATAAGATGCGTGCGTTCGTGATGCTTTCTCATAGAGGACTGCCGAATTGCGATGTTCGCAACGCTCACGTTCGTCAGTCGGAACCTACTTTACCGACTATCATAATTAGTGTTGCATATTATAATCAATGTTTCTAGGTTATAGTTAAAGTTAATTTAGGTCAGGTTAGGTCAGGAAGATTTTCGAGTTTAATCGAAAAGGTAAAGTTTGAATTTCGTGCCAATATTGCTTTGTGATTAGATTAATTATTAATGTTGTACTTTCTGTGTTATAATTAGTTTTGTATATTATAATCACTATTTCTAGGTTATAGTTAATATTAATTTAGGTCAGGTTAGGCTAGGTTAGGTAGAAAAATTTTAGGAAGATAAATAATGATGTTTTTAAGAAATTAATTAGTTTGAATTTTAATAAGCAAATATTTGCACAAAATGATGAACGTAACTAAAGTTAGATTAGGTTAGGTAACGCCACTATAGGTTAGATAAAAAAATTTCAAAAAAATGTTTAATAAAAATTAATTAGTTAAAACAGTTGTGTTAACAACTGAACATAGAATGTTCCATTTTATTAACAAGTAAATATTTCCACAAAATAATGAACACAAAGGAAGTTAGGTTAGGTTAGGAAACGTTACTATATGTTAGCCAGAAAAATTTCAAAAAAATGTCTTGATAAAAATTAATGAGTTAAAACAGCAGTGTTAACAACTGAACACAGAATGTCCCATTTTACTGACGAAAAAATATTTGCACAGTAATCAACGTAAACGAAGTTAGGTTAGGTAACAAATGTACCGTAGAAATATCAAGGGAACGTACGGAACGCGGTACATCGAAAAAATTCATTATCTGTATGGAAGCTTCACGAACTATATAAAATGTTACGGAACCTAACCTCAATTATGGTTAAAGGGAGTAGCAGCCATTTTAAGCATCCACTTTAATTTCCCACGGAATTCTTTACTGTCCCCTTTCTTCTTGCTCCGTGTGACAAAAACGTGCACGAGAAATTTCTCTGTCGCGTTCTTCTTCGAGCTCACCAAACCACGGCTGTCGAAAATTTCTCCGTTTTTACGGCTCAGTCGGCGGGCTGATTCTTTTTTCCTATTTTCTTCTTTTGCCCATCCGAAAGAATCGCGCGACCCTTTGCTAAAAGCAAACCAGCCGGCTTACCCTGTGTACTACTTTGAATAAAAGGTAAACGGTTGCGGTTGCCGGGAAACGAATATATAATTAAACGTTTCCTTTATGCACTGTTCCGACCTGCTGTGGACGATTCGACTGGGGACTTTTTGCAAAATTTATTGGCTACGATTCTACTCGTTTGTACGATCGTTATTGATTCTGGGGCGGTGTTTTTATTTCATTTGCGGAGATGTTTATACGGGAATTTGAAGGCTGGGAATTTTTGTAATTGGAGTGGTGCAAATTTGCGAAAGGGGAATTTGAGAATTTGGGGAATTAGGACAACGGGGATTTAGCGAATTGGAAAAATTAGCAAATTGGGAATTTGAGAATTTGGGAAATTAGGAAGAGGGAAATTAGCAAATTGGGAATTTGAGAATTTGGGAAATTAGGGAACCGGGGATTTAGCAAATGGGGAAATTAGCAAATTGGGAATTTGAGAATTTGGGAAATTAGGAAATCGGGGAATTAGGAAACCCGGAATTTAGCAAATTTGGAATTTGAGAGTTTGGGAAATTAGGAAACCGGGGATTTAGCAAATTGGGAAATTAGCAAATTTGGAATTTGAGAATTTGGGGAATTAAAGAACAGGAAATTAGCAAATTTGGAATTTGAGAATTTGAGAAATTAGGAAATCGGGGATTTAGCAAATGGGGAAATTAGCAGTTTGGGAATTTGAGAATTTGGGAAATTAGGAAATCGGGGAATTAGGAAACCCGGAATTTAGCAAATTTGGAATTTGAGAGTTTGGGAAATTAGGAAACCGGGGATTTAGCAAATTGGGAAATTAGCAAATTGGGAATTTGAGAATTTGGGAAATTAGGAAACCGGGGATTTAGCAAATTGGGAAATTAGCAACTTTGGAATTTGAGAATTTGGGGAATTAAAGAACGGGAAATTAGCAAATTTGGAATTTGAGAATTTAGAAAATTAGAAAACCGGTAAATTAATAAATTTGGAATTTGAGAATTTGGGGAATTAAAGAACGGGAATTTACCAAACTGGGAAATTAGCAAATTTGGAAATTTGAGAACTTGGGAAATTATAAAACCCGGAATTTAGCAAACGTAAAAATTACAAATTCTCTAAATCCCTAAAAATCCAACTCCAGAAAATTGTTATTCATCACATAATATTCACACGAATAAAAATATATAAAAGAAAAACGAAATGCGCATTTTTAATATCGCATCGCAAATGAAACATGAATTACAACATTTGTAATCCTATTTGACTTTCGTTGAATGTGAAATGATGAATAATTCTGAAGGTAAATAGCTTTTAGAAAATCAACGCTTCCTCTGTATGTATGATTTATGATCATCGATAATTCCTTTGTTTTCTTCGCACCGGTAATTATTCATCGTTCTTCATTTCTATATTCATACACACGCATGAATATTCTATTTGAATCTGTGTTCTTTCAATTTAAGATTCTATTCGTTTCAATCTTCTACTTCTGTTTAAATTATTTGCGATATACATTGATAAACACTTTTATCGATTCCACGCAATTCTAAATAAAAACAGAAACTTGAATCATTTAAGCTTATTTATTAATTAGATAAATTGTACAGTAACTAATTCTTTTATTTATTGGTAAACTTCTTTAAATTTTTACAAGGTTTTATAAATAATTATTTTTGTATTTTTAGTTGCAAAATTTAAGTTTGATTTATAAGGTAATAGCTAGAGACATTTTATTCAATAATTGCTTTCTTGAATTAATTAACGAATTTTATAAAATTTTTACTTAGAGGAAGTTAAAATTACACCCTTATTTTAGTACATTTCTCGCCCGCCATTTTGAAAAAAGTCTGTCTTCGTTAAACAATCTTGTTTTTAACGACTCCCCGAATTTTTAAGCGCCCTGAACACCGTCGCATTGTATATAAATTGTTCGAATCCCAAATCCCAATACACAGACTCCATCAAAACTTTTAAACGAAAGATCACACGGGCTCGTCCAACGCACACGAAAAAACCGTACGGTAAATTACAAACGTAAAACGTATGAAGTTTAACGAGATTCCAGCATCGAAACGCGACGAAATGAGTGAAAAAGGAGGTCAACCGTGAAGTAGATCACGCAACACGGGTTATTTTAAAAAACAGAACAGGGATAAAACGAGGAAAGGATATTCCATCAGCGCAGGGGAAACAAGATCACGTGTTATCGCGTAACTCCGACACTGGGACACGTCATACAAAAATTTTCCGACGGAGAATTTCCAAGTGAAACTGTAAAAAAGTATAGCCAGTGCATCGGAAAATAGGCTCTCGTGAAAAGATCGAAGGTGGAAAATTCAGGATGGATGCTCAACTCGTGCATGGAATTTCTGTTTTATTCAGGAGGTGTTTCTACCTTTGAATAAAAAGTATGTAACCCAGTTCAAAAAAGGACGAATTTATCCTTTACATTGTTACAAGAATGCAACCACTTTCTGACAACAAAATTATAACTTCATAAAAATCATATTACCTCTCCAGGCTAGATAAATGATCGTTAGGTAAATAACTGTGCAATAGCAACGTCACATAATGAATTTTAATTAACAGTAAAAGTAACAAAGACAGTTGATCAATTATCTTTAACAAAGTTATACATTTTCTGTTAAAAAAAATTCCTAAAAATACATGTTACTTCTCCAGGCTAGATAAGTGATCGTTAGGTAAATAACTCTGTAATAGCAAGGTCACATAATGAATTTTAATTAACAGTAAAAGTAACAAAGACAGTTGACCAATTATCTTTAACAAAGTTATACATTTTCTGTTAAAAAAAATTCCTAAAAGTACATGTTACTTCTCCAGACCTGATAAATGTTCGTTAGATAAATAACTCTGCAATAGCAAAGCTCGAAAATAATTTTTAATAATGAAATAATACTATAATTCATATAATATCAAGATCACGTAACAAAATTATCCATTTTGTATTAAAAAAAAATTCCAAAAGTACATGTTACTTCTCCAGACTTGATAAATGTTCGTTAGATAAATAACTCTACAATAGCAAAGTTCCAAAATAATTTCCAATAATGAAATAATACTATAATTCATATAATAGCAAGATCACAGAACAAAATTATTCACTTTCTATCAAAAAAAAAATTCCAAAAGTACATATTATCTCATCAGACCAGATAAATGATTGTTAGGTAAATAACTCTGCAATAACAAAATTACAAAATAATTTTCAATAACGAAATAATACAATAATTCATATAATAGCAAGATCACATAACAAAAGTATCCACTTTCTTTAAGAAAAAAAAATTCCAAAAATACATATTACTTCATCAAACCAGATAAATGATCGTTAGGTAAATAACTCTGCAATAGCAAAATTACAAAATAATTTCCAATAATTCAGTAACACAATAATTAATGTAATAGCAAGATCACATAACAAAATTATCCACTCTCTATTAAAAAAAAAATTCCAAAAGTACATATTACCTGCCCTGACCAGATAACTGTCCGTTAAATAAATGTCTAGAGATTAGAAGGTTCAATTAGCGTGTTCAGCGAAGCAAACTTAGCTTAACAGTTAAGGCAGATCGACACGTGAGATTTCTTTCGACGTCTGACTGAGACGGTACAATACTTGCAAGTCACTGTACCGTTTATACCGGAGTGGAAATGAAGTGGCAGCATCTATTGAGCTGTACTACTTGCGGTTGTTTCACTGACTACCGCTTTACTCCGCGGTTACTCGATCTCAAGTTGCTCTATTTGCGGTCTAAGAAAGCTATACAGACTCTTCCTTTACGTTCTGTTGAATCTGGGGATTTATGGTGTCGCTCACAAACTGCTTATATCCTCTCGACAATATGTTACTGCGGTCAGACAACTTTTGACACTGTCATTATTTACATGAAACTTTCGAATTATAAATCTTATCAAATTATAAATGTTTGAAGTTCTGAAATTCGTTATTAGTAACTGTAATTTATATTTCGTTCTATTAAAGCTTTGTGCAGCTGAATCCAATATGGCGTCGAGGAAGGACACGTCATTAATACATTATGTAATTACATTATTTATTCTTGTGTTATATTATTCAACTCTGGTAGATATTTCCTACAGCAAATCATTAATTTATTTATACCAAAATTTCCCAATATACCAGTATTGCAACATTAAATTATTCTATCGAATTATTCTGAACGATCGGAGACGCAGTGCGCATGCGCGTGGCCGCCATATTGGTTTACGTAACTCCTCCATTTTTCTCGAAATGTTTGAACACATAAAAATAATAAAATACCCCAAGATAAATTGGTTTAACACAAAATCAATTTCCCAGAATGTTTTCTACATAAAATAAAGAAACAATGACACAGTAAATAATTGTTTAAAGATATCTAAAATAGAAAAGATCCAAAACCATTAATCAAAGGTACCTATGGTAAATGACTTATCAGAAGAATGAGCATGCATCTCTCCTTCTAGGAACGAGTATTTAACAAATAAAAATGATTATCAGGTTAATTGATGGCGATGATAGGGGCCAATTTAAGGTTCGGAATCGGTGCATCCGGTAACGTGTCGTCGAACGCGACGAAGGTATTTCAGTGCCATCCAGGTGGAGCGACCGAGGCAACGCTGATATTCAGCCTGGGTGCCCTCGGGATGGGAGCTAACTTTGTACTGATGGCATTGATCCTGGGCAAACGACAGTTACGCAGGTAATTTCAATGAAAGATTTAGAGGAACAACCTGGTTCGTGTACCATGACAAGTAGACCACTGGACATTGTAACTGGTGAAGCGTGCTTGAAACATGCGTACGGCTATTCTAATTTATGCCACTCTGAGTGATGTGCTACTATTGTATTACATGATTACACTATGTATCATATAGTTAAATTAGAATATTGTTTATACAATTTGTGGAAATTATAGTTTATAGAATTTGTGAAATTTATAGAGTTTATAGAATTTGTGGAATTTAGAGTTTATATAATTTGTGGAATTTAGAGTTTATAGAGTTTATACAATTTGTAAAATTTATAGAGTTTATACAATTTGTAATATTTATAGAATTTATAGAATTTATGAAATTTATAGAGTTTATACAATTTGTAAAATTTATAGAGTTTATACAATTTGTGGAATTTATAGAGTTTATACAATTTGTGAAATTTATAGAGTTTATAGAATTTGTGGAATGTATAGAGTTCATACAATTTGTAGAACACAGTTTATAGAATTTGTAAGAAAATTTGTGTTAAGGAATTGAATTTTCAAATGCAAAGTTTAAATTTAGCGCCAAATGTGAATAGTCAGATCGGCTCGGAAGATCTCCGTCATTTATCGAGCAGTTACGAGCTATATCGGAACGTCGGAAGATTGGGAAACCGAGATAATTGGAAACTGAGAAAGTGGAAAACTTTAATACCCGAAAACTAGAAAATGAAGTCGAGTGAATTAGACAATCTAATATTTGTAAAATTAATTTGAGGAAAATTTAATTAAAATAGAAGCTATAAATACTGAAAAATCTACAAGCTTCGATAACGATTTGCAGGTGGTCGCAAGGACTGCTGTTCCATCAGGCGATGGTCGACTGCGCTAGAGCCGCCATTTTATTGCCCCTCGGTTCGAGCATATTGAATTGTCAACCGATGACCAAATGTTCCCTGGTCGAGACAGCGTTTCTACTGTTGGTGACAGTCTCGACGGTGAATATGTTGACGACGGTGCTAAACGACAGCCCTATCTTCCCGGAAACGGACGAGGAGGCTGATCTCACGGCCCCTTTGCTTATGGACTCACCGCAGGCAAGTGTTCCTCAATTCTTTATTTACATTTTCTCATTCTTCTCGCCGTATCGATCTCGCTTAACCCATTTTCGCTGTACGATGTAGATACGTAGAATCTACGTACGCTGCGGACTAAACGGGTTAATTCCCGAATAGTGCGTTAGGGCAATAAATTTACGACTCGAGGCTCGATTCTCCGAAGATTCACAGCTGTAAAACACTTACTTGACGACACGGAAAGGAAAATAGACATCAATCATGACCTGGAAATATGGAAGTATAGATATTTTCCGAGGTGCCGCATCGATCAGAGCTATAAATTTGAGAATAGGTGAATCGAAGCACGAAATAAGGAAAGTAAAGTGGACGAACGTGAAAAAATGGAGGAAGCAAAGGTAAACGAAAATAGGAACAATCTAATTACTAGAAGATTTGTCCAGTAATAAAACTCTATCGAAGGAATATTCCGAAGAGAAATTCCAAGGAGCGAAGGAAAAGAGGTCTGATAATGGAGAAACTTCGTGGACAAGGAAATTCCAGCCACGGGGAAAATTTACAATGGAACGATCGTCCTTACTAACCGAGTCTGCTCGATCGATCACGTTATTGGTTGAACAACCGTATTTTAATTTGGAACAGCAAACTGTGGCGGTGTGTTCCGGTTCGATCGTAAATAAGTTCCAATTCTCTAAAAACAGATGTTTGCATCAATCGGATTTTCTGTCAAGTATCAACCTTTGGTCATACTGTAGGCAAAATTGAATGGGTTATATTAGAGTACCTGCACTGCTAATTATTGTATCACGAAACTTTGGTATACACCTATTGGATATGATAAACTTTCCCCATTTTGCGGTGGACGTGGTTATAATACTCAGCGGCCATATAACGAGAGGCGGAGAGAGGGAGTTTAGAGGCTGCAAGTTTGCACAGCTGGAAGCTTGAAAACATAGAAATCGAGAAAATAATTAATTTGGAAGTTGGACTGACTTTTCCTAAACGGCGATATAACGTGAAACAACTAAATTATGTATAATCTGACTCAGGGAGAGAATTTAAACTCTGCAAGTTTGAATAGCTGCAAGTTTGAAAACATAGAAATCTTGAAAATAATTAATTTGGAAATTGCACTGACTTTTCTTAAACGGCGATATAACGTGAAACAACTAAATTATTTATAATGAGATTTGAGAAGAAAGAATTTAAACCCTGCAAGTTTGCACAGCTGCAAGTTTAAGAACTTACAAATCTTGAAAATGAATTTGGAAATTGCTTTCCTTAAACGGCAATATAACGCGAAGCAACTAAATTATGACTGCACTACACGTATTTCTATTTCGATCTACTTGTAAATATCGCTGACGTGGTTACAAGTCTACACGCATCAGCCACGTATAATATTAAGCCATCATCGCTTAAACTGATTGGAAGTTCTGGAAAGTTGAAATCTAGTAATCTAGAGTCTACGTTATCTTCAGCGTCGCAGGAAGCTTTCCTAATGTGAAGAGTTAAGCAACTCCAGAATTACGGTTAATAGTGTTTGAAGCTCTTGGGTTAAGTTCAAAAGGAAAATATTAGTAACGTTCTGCTGGTATTGCAGTTAAATTCATCAACGACCATTTCCGACTCTGAGGAACCTAATCCAACTGCTAGTACAACGTGTGCCAGGAGGTGACTATGTTCGTAGTCACAGTCGTACTTTAGAATAACAGGGTCATAGGGACATGTATAAAGATGTGATCTAGGAATATATAGAATAATCTAGGGACATTTAATTGTAGAACAAATGAGAATCTAGGGATCTAATTATAATCATAACGATTTTAATTTGAGATCCTTTTCCACCACAATTTTCAAGCTTCCAATTTTTAAATTTAGAATTTTCTAAATTTTCCATCTTTCCAGCTCTATTCTCCTACCTAGATATTGATCTTATCAGTTTTATTACCATTTGCAGTTCCCAGCAGCGGAAACGAGCGCAGCAAATGGATGCTTTAATTAAAAGAATGAATATCGCAAAATATGAACCTATCTCCACGTGCGAGTGTGAAGAGCCTGCTTGTATGAATGAAGATACCTTTGAACGGGGACGAAGTGATGGAAAAAGGAAGAGAGTAAATACGAGCGATGATATAAACACGACACGCAGATAATGCTTATTTATAGAAACCGTAATTATTATTACGTTAATGCATATGGAACGTTATCATTACGGTGTCATAACAAACGTGTATCATATTTAGGATGAAAATACATATTTAATGAATGTGACGTAAAGGGTATACTAAATGACATTTGTGGTATGGTAGACTCAAGTTTAATAATTAATTGTATGATGGCTGTATGTATAACAAGAATATAAGTGACAGCTAGTTAAGTGATCGTTGCATAAGTGATGGCTGCTTAAATGACTGCTATGTGAGTGACTCTGTAAATATACAGCTTAATAATTACATAAGTGATGGTTATATTTAATAAATACATAAGGTAATTCAATAATCAAAGGAGTTATTGCTGTTTAAGTGACGTCTATATAACTGACAGCTATATAAGTGACAGTTACTTAAATGTCTGCTATGTGAGTGACTCTGTAAATATACAGCTTAATAATTACATAAGTGTATTTTATAAAAAAATAAAAGAATTCAATAATCAAATGAGTGATAGCTGCTTAACTGACAATTACATAAGTGACGTCTACATAACTGACAACTAGATAAGTGGCGGTTACATTTGTAACAGCTGAATCAGTGACACCAATATAACACAAAAACGTACATAAGTAACAGCTATATAAGTGACAACTATATAAGTGACAGTTGCATAAATGACCTCTACATAACTGACAGCTAGATAAGTGGCGGTTACATAAGTAACAGCTGAATCAGAGATACGTATCACTAATATAAGTACATAAGTAACAGCTATATAACTAAGAGCTAAATAAGTAATAGTTGCACAAGTAAATAAATGAAAACCACATAACTGACAACCAGATAATTAACCCTAAATCTACTTCTAATAAGTGTTCTTGACACAGAACGGCTAATTCTGATCAGATCACGTTCCCCAGCTCGATTATACGTGCCACATTCTAATTATCATTGGACCACTGAAAGCAATTCCCAAGAGAGAAGAAGTTATTTTCTGATTCCGACGAACTGAATTTCCCCCGACTAATTCCAAGAGTAACGGTCGTCTCGTTTCAATTCAAAAGGAACCAGAATCCCAAAAGGGTTCCCCATAAATCAACTTCTTCTTTCCTTCGAGAAATTACGTTTTTTATCGTGTACATATGTGCACTTTCGTGGCCACGTCTCGTTTAACTCAATTACGATGCCTTAAGTGACACAAAGTGCCTTTGAACGTAGCCCGAGTTACGGATCGATTTAACTACAGTTCCGCGCAAAATTGAAACAAATTTAATAATTGAACGTAACACCTGCACGAAACGATAGCCGAAATTTATCGATGCACGAAACTTGGACTAACACTGGTTACAAAAATTATTGGCACACTCGGTAATGCGGTATAATGACCACAGCAATATAGCGAATTCGTAAATCTCGCTTGACGTGAATTTGACCATTTCGACACCGCAGCAGACAGATTTAATGACCGGCTTTAAAAACGACGATATTTGGAAGTTCGGACACAGTGTAAAAATATAGCGGGTCAATTCATGAATAATGTGTGCACCATGTACGGCCATGTTATACCGACATTTACGACCGCGCTATATCTCTCATATTTACGACCTCGGGTATCAAAAATGTGACCCGTCTCGTTTGAATAAAATAATTAAAAGCAAACAAAACGATATCTGTACTCTACACATTTTTTATGTCAACATTCAAACCCACTCTGAATACATTACCGTTCAATTAAAAGCAAATTTAAGAAGTCGAAGGAACAGTTGAGACAGATATCCGATATCAATTAAAACTCCGATTAATACGTGGTAGCCGGTTAATCGAGGCTATCGACAAAAGACCTCGAATAAACTGGATGTCACAATTAATTCCGCGGTGAAAGCCAGCGTCATTCCGTCGCGGACAGTTTACCACCGCAATCGACCCCTCCGCTGAATTCGTTCTAACAATGCATGTGACACGCTCCCATTATATCCTCTCCGCCCTTTCCGTTTCTCCGCTCACCGAGCCACTCTTCCTATTTTCACTTCCGCTTCAGAAAGAGAACCCTTCACAGCCTCTGCATACGATACGTACACACTCCGCCCTGTGTGTACACAGCAATTTACGGCCGTCACCGGTCTCTGGTGTTCGTATCACCTTCAACCGCTGATTTCATACTATTTATGACAGCTTATGCACTTTTGGATTTCATCAGAATTCTTTTATACTGAGATATACCTTTGGATGTGTCTTTCATATGTGTGGAGATATTTTGAGGATCATTATGGGGACTATTAACTACTATTTATGACAGCTTATGCAATTTTGAATTTCATCAGAGTTCATTTATATTGAGATATAACTCATGTGTAGTCTACTTCTGGATATGTATTTCATATGTACTTATGTGGAGGTATTTTGCATATGAGATGCAAGGACCATTATGAGGACTACTACCTACTATTTATGACAGCTTATGCACTTTTGGATTTTATCAGAGTTCATTTATACTGAGATATAACTCATATGTAGTCTACTTCTGGATATGTATTTCATATGTACTTGTGTGGAGGTATTTTGCATATGAGGCGCAGGACCATTATGAGGACTACTACCTACTATTTATGACAGCTATGCACTTTTGGATTTCATCAGAATTCATTTATACTGAGATATAATTCATATGTAGTTTACCTTTGGATGTGTCTTTCATATGTATGTATGTGGAGATATTTTGCACATGAGGCGCAGGACCATTATGGGGACTACTACCTACTATTTATGACAGTTATGCACTTTTGTATTTCATCAGAATTCATTTATACTGGGATATAATTCATATGTAGTTTACCTTTGGATGTGTCTTTCATATGTATGTATGTGGAGATATTTTGCATATGAGGTGCGAAGACCATTATGAAGACCTGTTGTATTACCTTGTAGTTATATTGCTTTGACTGAGGATTTATGTTGTAGCTACATTATGTACCCTACATGTATGGGAATGTTACATGTGGATGCATAAATGAATACTTAAAAACTGAAGCTAGTTTGTACAATAAAATTAGCAAACAAGTTTGAGAATCTATAAAGTGATCAAAGAAGTCCTTACATACATGTGAATGTTACATATGAATGTACATATAAGTACTTAAAAACTGAAGTTAGTTTGTACAATAAAATTAGCAAACAAGTTTGAGAATCTATAAAGTGATCAAAGAAGTCCTTACATACATGTGGATGTTACATATGAATGTACATATGAGTACTTAAAAACTGAAGCTAGTTTATGAAATAAATTTAGCAAACAAGTTTGAGAACATATAAAGTGATCAAAGAAATCCCTACATACATGTGAATGCACATATGAGCACTTAAAAACTGAAGAATACAATAAAGTCAGGAAACAGAGAATACATAAAATAATGAAAGAAATCAAACCTTGCAAAGCTATAATAAGCGAGTGTAAATCAGATATCAAAATGAAACCCTCTGGGAGAGTAAACTATCAAAACAATCCCAGCAGAATGCACGAAACATTATAGACTAATCCGTAATCCATAATACCCTATCTAAAATTCCATTACAATAGCGAATCCCGACATATTCCAAGCATTTAGGAAGTTCGGAGGCTGCCTAAGCCCGAGCGGCAATTTTCGGGTCGCATCCCCGAAATTAATATCCGTGAAAGGGTCGTTAAGACGGTGTCTGAATATTGTTTCAGTGCGTGTTATTCGGCACGTTCATGATATGGTTCGCGAGCATCACGATTAATCTGGGTCCGACGTTTCTAAGTGGTGCTCTAGCAGCGAATACGGAATCAGGGCACAACGCCCCGAGTTGCCCGTTGGTACACGGTCCTTTCCGTCATTACATATTGAACGTGCTGTGGATCGCCATCAACATGATCTGCGTCGCTCTCACTCTCATACACCTCAGAAAACTGCATAAAGATCTGACGAAGGCCAACGTCGAGGCGGTACGTATTCCTTCCTTGTTTTCGAGAGGCCGCACCCTGTTTTGCATGCATTATCCTTTCTTGCCTACAGGAAAGCACGGACACGTGTATCGCGATAAAAGAAATCTAAGTCTTTGTGCCGTGACATTCCTTTTTTATCATTGTTGCAGTCGGAAAGGGGATGTTGTCTTTCTATAATCCCTGGATACTGGGTCATTCTAAATGATGAAACTGGGAAAAAAAATGTTCTGTATTTCTACATTTTCGTTTTTCAAATTTGTTTCAAAATTTGGCAAAATTCGAGAAACTCTGTTAATTCTTTACCGTGCAATTTGTTCGTCAAACAGTTTACTGCTGCAGTAGAGTTCAAATATTACGTCAATCCTGTACTGCACTGTGCGTCGTCAAGTGCGTCACACTCATAGTACGACGAGGGTTTAATTGGATGTTCATTACGTACCTTTTTCGAGTAAAAAGCTAAAATCGAGTATATAAAATGTATCGACTAATAAAATAACAATTGGGTCAAATCTGTCTATAAATTGTAAACGAAAGCTGTCCAAGGGTAAGCAGAGTTTGATACATTGGTTCGAAAATGAGTCTGACTACAAACTGTCCGCAGTGCTGTCGCTATCGGTGTCTGTTTCACTTTTCCTGTCATTCGTCTTCCATATCTGTCCCATAAAAGAACCGCGGGGTTTGTCACGCGTCGATTTCGGTGAGGTATTGAAAATCGAAATGGGTTTCCTATTTGACACGTTTAGGGTACGCGATTTATTTTTACTAATTTCGAACCTTGTACGAAATGCAAGCTTACAGAGTTCGTAGGACGAAGGTTCTTAATTTTTGATGGAAAATAATTTTTTAACAGGTTAAAGTAGCGCTGCTGACGATTCTCGTGAACACGACGGGTAACCAGCAAACAAACGCGGTTCCTGAAAATTCTACTGCATCTGCGAACGGCACGCCCAAGGTAACGTAATAATTATATTATGTTTTGTTGAAAAATTTGATAAGTTAGAAATTGTTTGATGTAGAATTTTGTGTTAAATGATATTTAAATATGACGGACAAATTATTAACCCTTTGGTCTATGTCAATGACACACTCGTGACGCAACTATGATACACTTGTGACGCACCAATGACTCAATCGTGAATGTAGTGACGCACCAATAACGCAAGCATGGTATTAGTGACGCACCAATGACGCCAGCGTGGTACTAGAGACGCACCAATAACGCAAGCATGGTACTAGTGACGCACCAATGACGCCAGCGTGGTACTAGAGACGCACCAATGACGCAAGCGTGGTACTAGTGACGCACCAATAACGCAAGCGTGGCACTCGTAACACACCAATGACGCATACTACAGTCCATACTTGATAACCCAAACTCGTATTTTCATCGCAATTAAATTTTGCGTTCATTTGAATTCATAATCTTCACAATCAACAATTTCTCGCATCGTAGCTCTAATTAATCATTTCTGCACGACGCAACTGCAATAAAATTGTAGATAAAAAGAGTACTCTCCCAACTCTTTAAATCACATATGATGTATCGAATGGAATAAAAAATATTTACCTAAATTGACAAGTTTGTCGAGACTATACGTAATCGATGGTCGTAGCGAGAGAGGATGAAATTGTGTCTATAGACACTTTCATTTATTGATGTTTTATCAGCAAGGTATATGTGTGTGTGTAAAGTAGTTGCACTAAACACAGCATCGCTCTATCAATCCACTAAAATAAAGAAGTATTACTTCAGAGAAGTGGAGCAGCAGAGGAACACCGCAAAATGAGAAACTACTTGAAGAGAATGGAAAGAGAGGGAGTGCAGAGGGTGAAAATGTTTCTGGTGATCACGGCCGCATACGGAATCTTTTGGGGACCATTGTTCTTCGTCACTTTGGTGGATCATCCTAGCATAGGAAATCCTACTGGCTATGAGGTAACGTGTCACACAACAAATAATGTTTTAGTTTTCAAGCTTCAGAGATTTTTAAGCTCCAGATTTTGAAATCTATAAATTTATAATTGCAATAAATTATAAATTATATAAATTGTAACTTGAAATTGCAACAAATTATAACTTACACAAATCATAATTTAAAATTGTGAAAACTTAAAAATCTGCAAACTTTCCAAACTCAAACTTCAGTATAAAATTTCTCCATCTGAAAGTACAAAAACCTTAGAAAGAAAAATTTGCAAAATTATAAAATGAGTAGCAGAAAATATAAAACTTGATAAAGTGTAGAATTTGAGTCTAAAAAATTAATAGTAAAAGAAAAAATTTAAGTATATAAAAAATTAACAATGCAAATAAATATAATAAATATAAAGTAAAAATTAAGAATAATAAAATTTGAGGTGACACTACATATCGCGTACGTCCACGCCTTCGTGAACCCGGTGCTGTTCTTGAGCCTTCACCGAGGACTACGACAAGGATTATCCGAGTTTTTCTGCGGATGTTGCGAGATAATCGCCAGCTGGATTCTGGGTCCAAGTATCCCCGTGGAGGCAGTTCAGCCTCCGCGATACCAGGAACCGCTTGACGCCGTGCCCTCGCCCCCCGAGCCGCCCGTTGTGCCGCCCACAACTTGCCCGGACCTAACGGACGTCGCTCTACTGAAACCTCCTTTGCCACCCACCGGCAAACACTTACTGGTATTGAAAATATTTTCAAGGAACCTGAAGAGGTTTTCTCGATCGCTTTGCGAAATGAACCAGCCAGATGTTTTGCACGTTTGGACATGGAATGACTTTTCGATAGTACTTTCCTGATATTGATATTTGAACGGTAGAAAATTCATTTATTTTAGATTTCATCGACTTTTATACGCCTCGAAGTTATTTAGAAAAATTGACAGCTTTGATAATTCGTTTTTTATTGCATGCTTCATTTTTGTATTTTTATTTTTCACTTCCGGTATATTGTCATGGGTACATGACAGTTCTTAGAACATATCTGTAAAATTTGTAGGTTAAGAAATTATCAAATTTGAATTTACAAATTTTATTTTGAATATTCTAAAAAAATTTTAAATCGGCAATTTACCTAGGGCACGCCATATATTCCTAGCATGATAACCCTGCATGATCGTTGCATTTTCAGAAATTCCTGTCAGTATTGCATGGTTTATAATAAAATAACTATACTGAGTTTCACGCAAAGTAATGTCACGTGACGATAAGGTACCGATTCAGCACGATTCGCATGCAACTACTCGTCCGTCTCTAATGTGCGTCATTATTAAAGGTGTCCTTTTCTACACTTTCTGTTCAAGCTTAACTAATCGTAATTAATCGCGGAATTAACGTACAGGACGACGCAATGATCGTACCACCGGATCCGTGGACTCTGGTTTCAAGATCGAAAAGCACGTCGAGCGTTTACGACGAAGACGTTAGTAGAAGATCGAGCATTTTGTTACCACCCCCGTTGACGGTGAACGATACGAAAGTAAATGTCAGCCCCACTAGCAGCGATTTACCTAGCGAATGAACTTGTTCCGTTCTTTTGTTTTTGTTTGTTTTTGAAAGAGGAAAACATTCCGATTGAATGATGTATGTTGAATTGAGGAATCTTTGTCGAGTTTTCAAAGTAATCTGTGTTTTGATGTTGATTACGGGTAATAATAATGATCTTCTCATCCAACTTTTTGTTGCAGTCGATGAAGAGATTTTTTGTATATAGTGAGAGTCGAAAGTCGGTACACGGTTCGCAGGTGTGAATTTCAAGATCACCATCATCCAATTGCGGCGGCAATTTTAATGGAACGTTCATTATACTATAACCACGCAATAAGTATAATTTTTCTTACAAATGTTAACCTTTTCAGCAACAACTATGTAAACAGTACAAATTTTTGGATTGTCTATAACTCTTAGATTGCCAGATTTCTAATTTTCTAATTATGAAGATTTTTTATCCTTGAATGTACTACACTATTACTTCATATTTCTTTTTAACAAACACAACTTGATGTGCCAAATATCATTATCCAAATCTATTCTGTTGAAACAGAATAACATACATATCCAGTAAACTGCTATGCTTTCATTAAGACAATACCTAATTAATTCTGGAACATCTAATATTAAACATGAGCTTCCTATCATGTTGAACAAATCTGCTTAATGCTGAAAGGGTTAATATTAACAAATATGTGGAACAATACTTCTGGAAATGTGTCTTATATATAAACATATTAACTATTAACAGTTATCAATGATAAAGGTGGACCTAAGTGATATTAAACGTATACATATGTTACAACGAAAGAGTGAATAAATCAATTGAAATGATCCGTGGTTATTTGCTGTTAAGTTTGCCATTTTTTTGAGCATGCAAGGATTCCACCCTGTTAGTCAAGAAACTTTTGCAACATCAATTATTTGTTTCTGGAAATATATTTAAGGAAATCAATTTTGAAAGTCATATAAAATGATTCTCAAAATTGATTCAAAAGCTCCATTCCACAAAAATGATCCAATGATTTTGTATAAACGGTATACTGACTTTTAACTCTCATTGAAAGATACAAAAATTTCCATCACCTACATCAAAGGTTTATTTCTTATACGTAAGATGTTTAACCCTTTGCACCTAATCCAAGTAAAAAGCAATGTCAGCCTCATATACCTCATAGTAATCTCCACAGGTATTCAGTATCCATATAGAGTCACTTAGACACAATCTGTATATTCAAAACTGCACTAACTGCTTGAAGAAAAGTAAACCTACAATGTACAAAGGGTTAAGCCTTCAATGAGTGGTTCCTCCTTCAAAATTACTCCCTCAAAACGTTCACTTTCAAATGTTGGTACATCAAACATAACCATATTCCTCCAAAAGAAGAAATGAAGAAATGTTGCCAAACAGATTCATCTAAGAACCATAGAATAGTATTCAATAATTGCCAAAACACACAAGCAAAAAAGATTCTTTAGGTGATCATTAAGCATGTTTTCATGTAAAACTTCTAAAGCTTTTAAATGTTTTGTCTATTTAGGCGTCGCCAATAACGGCACAATAAAAGTAGGGAGACAGAGTCATCGACAAATGATAGTTCCTTTAATGTAAATCGAAATATTAGGTGCACCAATTAGCTTTAAATAATTAATTAGGGTAAATTAAGTAGTCTGCACCTTTGGATGAGCTTTCCATTCAACTGGGGACTCAACTGATCGAGGTTTATGCTCCTCGATTCTTATTACTATATTATTTACCAGTATTGTTATTAATACTATTATCGTTATTATACACCTATTATACAAATATATATACATAAATGAGAGCACATATGTACATGTACAGGGAGTTGGAAGAATTGAAACTTTAAATAACAAGATTAGTAAGTTATAATCATAAATTGTAGGATACAGAAGTAGATAGATTATTTATTTCAAGTACAAACATTTGCAACCAGTGCTTTGAATGATAAAATTGAAATACTTTAAGGAATTTGAAAGATTAGAAACTCAACAGCTTCCCTGTATATGTGTACATGTATCTAATATATAATTATATACATATATATATTTTCTATGCAAAACTTTAGGGATTTCCGGACGTGCATTTTCTAATATACTTTAAGTACATATTTGAATGCACGAGCCTCATGCCTGAATGTTTTAAATTAGTTCTTTGTTCTGCGATGTACTATAATTCAATATAAAATTCTGTATAGAAATCTATATTGAATTCCCAGAGAAAAATGATGTTCAACAAAAATAGTATGTATCTTTATTTGAATTAGTTAACGAAATTTGTAAAATTAAAATGAAGACAATTTTCAGATAGAAATCGTTCAATATCGTCTCAAGCTTTACATACAATTTTGATGGATATTTAATTTAGAAGAATATACTAATTACCTTAAATTTTTTTAACTTTGTTAAATGTGTTTTGTATTTCCAATAAATAGTTCAGATGAAAATTATGAGCTTGTCATTTAATATACTTTCATTTTCTGATACAAATGAACCTTCCTCAGATTTTATTTGATCATAAATATTTTTGTAGTTGTAATAATATATCAGTTTAGATTGTAAGGAATGCTGTTTTATAATTAAATTAATTTTTCTACCTCTTTAATTTAAAAAAATATATATTGTTAATATTTTCATAATAATCCCTGTGTTTATTTTTTTGAATCTAAGTGAACAGAAAAAGATTAGGTCCGGAAAATCCCTGAAACAATGTCAATTTCTATTGAAAGACTAGACTTAATCATTAATTATTAACAAATGAATGTTAGCCAAACAATGGTAACGTTAAGGATACTAATGTAAGTCCATTAATAAATGGTGCCTGGCAGATTGAATAGATATTACAGAAAGGTCGTCCGAAAAACTGATTGCAATATTTATATCGCTGATTATACAACATTACTTGCGTTTATAAAATTATAAATCGATGTCACTTAATGTGTAAATAAATAATAGATTATCTTTGACAGCAGCAATCACCACATGTTCTCATTACAAAATATATACATTTATAATGGGAATTATATTCATGTCAATGTTATGAACATGATTTTTGTACATTGTTATACAACACAGGCTTTTCTTCAGCAACAGTAAGTATAGAGGACAAGAATCCACAGAAAATTTAGGGAAAATCTAGGGAGAGTATAGGGACCTAATGATAACCTAACATAGAAGTACAAGTTCTAATCCTCACATTAAGGATATAAACAAATAGGTGGTAGGATGCTCATTTCTCTAACTACTGTTGACTGTGAAAAGTCTTACTTGCATACAATCGTACCACAATATTTGAATAGTAAGAATTATGTACATCAAGAATTAAACAACACTGTTTATTATAAAGCGACTTACCTGTTCGAAGCCACCTAAGATTTCAGTGGTGTCCATCGCAGAATTAATAACGACTGATTTCAGCTTTTGTCCTGCTAAGTTCGCCAAAAGGTGTACGAGGCTGCTCTTTCCGGTTCCAGATCCCCCAACCTGTTATTAAATTCCATGACTTCATGAAAAGCAACTGTGCATTTTATGAAAGCATCATTTGTTATTCACGAAGCACTTACAAGGATGGTCATCCAATTCATGTTAACACATTGCGCGAGACTCCTGACAACAGTTTTCTGTTCCCTCAGGAGCAATAAATCATCGTCTTCGTACACTGCAGAGTCACTGCGGTCTAGTATTTCATCCCCCAGGAAGACCTTCTCTTTTGTTATGTGGATTGGAAACTCTGGGTTTGGTAAAGGATACTTATCCTGGGAGAAAATTCTGTTATATATCTCAATGACCTGTAATTTGAAAATTGAATCAATTACTCTGTTCATTAAACACCGTATGACAATATAAGAAGATTAAGTTTGAAAAGTGTTCACAATTTATCTTACATTATTCTTATCCTCGTGTGTCCTCATTCTGTCGACATAAATCAGCTTAGCACCGTTTCCAGGATTAAAGGTCTTGCTTGGATTCCGTTCAAAAGCTGACATGGTTATTTCACACCATCTGGTGACATCCCTGAGGTTCATTTCCCAGGGTGATCCCAGATGTCCCCAAGTAATTCCTACTTGAGAGCTAAGTTCTTCATTGAATTGAATCATCTTGTCTAATAGCTCTTCTGGAATTTTTGGGAACTGGCTGTTTAAAATGAACTTCAAGTCCCTCTGTTCAAGAGTATCCACAAAGACCTACAGGAAAAAAGCCATTAGGTCTAGAAATATCTTTTTGTTTAATTAGGAAGTTACCTGTGTAAAACGGTTCAAAAACGATTTTGGTAGTCCTCTTCTAGCTCCACCTTGACGCAGAGGATTTTGGCAAGCGAATAACCTAGTTCCCGGCTTTACGCTGAAAATCATCCCCAGTTCGGGGATGTAAACTTCGCCGCGATGATCAAGACAAGCGTTGAGTCCCTCAAGAACCGACTGCGACGCAAGATTCAATTCATCAAGAAGAATCCAGTCTCCATTTCTGAGGGCTCTCAAGAAGGGACCATCCGTCCAAGAAAATTCTCCAGGCTTTCCTCCTTCCACTGGCAAATCAGCTCCAAACAAATCCGAAATATCCTGTATGGATTGATAAATATAAAAAACAAATAAATGACATGTCACTACAGAAAGAAGTACATACAGTTTGGTCACTGAGATTCAGTCTAAGAAGACGATGTCCAGATGCTCTTGCCAATGCAGAAACCAAGCTAGTTTTCCCAACTCCTGGACTACCTTCCAGTAAGATTGGTTTCTTCAGTTGCAGAGCACGTAGCACCTTCAGGGTATTCATCCTAGTTGTGGGACTTGTGAAGGCGAATCCTGTGTTTGATATTTCTTCACTGCCTTTTCTCACATAAAATGGATTTATTCCAAATTTATCCTCATGATCTTCCACATCAAACTTCTCACAGTTCAATATTAACTTTGACTTCAGTGTGGACTGTACTTGATGTTCAATGAACTTCAACAATGACTTCTTAAACTCCTTCAATTTCTTTGAACTGAAACATAATTAGCTTGTTAGGTTAGGTTAGCTTGATTATAACATATTATAATAGTAAGTTACTTACCTTTCTATGGCAGTCAAGCCAGAACCAAGTCCATCAATGTAGCTCAATGCTGCACCATGGTAGAAAGCATCTCCTATTTCCAAGTCTTTGCAACAATTGATGAAGTTCACCCAAGTGAGTATGTCTCTGACGCTGACAACAAGCTTTCTTCCTATCTCTGTAGTTTGTAACCATTTAAGAAATTCTATGACTGCTGTGGAAACATTTTCTTTGAACTCCTGATGTAGATTATGTACCATGATACTTTTGAAGTCATCAAATGAAACGCATCCTTCACACCAAATTTCAGTGAATCTGTTTCTGAGAGCTGGTGACAGTTCCTTTTTACCGTAATCACCGCCAGGATTCATTGTCCCAACAAAAATGAAGTTTTCATGTGCAGTGACCGTTGCATTCTCTTCAGCTGACGGCTTCTCCGCAATCAAAAGCTTGCGTTCGGGCTCTGAGAAGTAAAACAATCGTTGTTTTATGAATAGCAAGATTAATTTTTATAAGATGAATAATTACCCAGAAGAGAGTTCAGCCGTTCAAGTACACTGTCGTCCGCTAAAGAAATTTCATCCACCAAGAAGAAACCTCCATTTTTCATAGCTTTTACCAGAGGACCATCTACCCATTCAAACAGTTTCTGGTTTTCTTTGTGCTCTCTCACAGGACGGAGGCTTCCAAGGAAATCTGAAGCTTCAGTGTGCATATGACAGTTAACAATACTGAGTTCTTGTTGCCTAATTACAGAGAGAAGTTGACAAACCGTAGTTTTGCCGCCTCCTGTTTCACCAATCAATAGAACTGGCTCTTTAAATTCACAGGCCTTTGAAAGGAGCACTGCCATTTTGCGCATTTGATATGTCCACACTATATGTTCAAATCCTGGAATTTTCTTTGACAAAAGTGTCTCCAAAATTGATCTAGTTACAGATGAAGTTTTCTCAGAGAGTGAAAATAGTGCATCTGGATCAACATCTCTCTTTAGATGTTTCTTCAAGACTTGTATAATTTCCAAGCACTCTTCTGGATGGCGGACCTTGGAAGATAAGACCAAGTATCCTTCATCGGCCAGATGTTGACTCCAGTCATATAGTTTGCCTCCAGTATCTGGTGCAAGATGATACCTTTCAGCCCACCGGAACAAGTCTCTCAGAGTTATAAATCCTTTCTTCCCAGCAAAAGTTGCTGTGCTCTTTCTTCTTATCTGAAGCTCTGTCATCACACTGATTATTTGCTTGCAATATGTCTCTGGCATTTTGCATCGCTTGTGCAGTATCACCTGGAGCTCTTTTGCTGGGATCTCATCAAAGTGTAGCTCAACAAATCTGTTTCTAAACGCACGTGAAAGCACTTTTCTCCCACCATACAATCCTGGAGGATTCTGGGTAGCAAAAAGCATGAAATTATTGTGTGCCTTAACCACCTGTTGAATTTCTGGAATAAATAGTTCTCTGTTGTCGTCAAGAACTCTATTTAAGGCTTCTAGAACGTCGCTGGGTGCTAAATTCAACTCATCCAGTATTATCCAATGTCCTTTGCGCATAGCATTCACTAAAATACCCTCCTTGAAAACTAACTTCCCTGCTGCATCAGCTACATAGGTACCCACATACTCCTGTAGGTCAGTGTGTTCATGATTGTTAATTCTTACACAAGTATGTCCTGAAGCCTTTGCGAGGTATGTTATCAAACTGGTTTTTCCAACAGAAGTGTCACCTTGCAGTAGTACAGGCATTTTTCCAATAGACACTACTCTCACTAAGTCCTTCAAATTTTGTCTCACAGTGTCTGTAAGTATGTAGTTTGCTGGTACTTCTGGATCCAGGTCACCTTTAGGAATCCAGTATCCTTCAAAGCAAATGAAGTTCTCAGCTGGACCACGTGGTCTTGGAATTGGACTTCCAATGATTGCATTCACAGCTTTCTCACCCAGGAGGGTTTTCACAATCATTCTTTGCACCAAAGGATAGGACTCACTGTCCAACTGTGTTAGGAAACTTAGACAAAACGCCTCGTACAAAGATCTCAACGCATTGCCACAAGGATTTTGTGCGGATACACTCAAAGCACGACATAGCGTTCTCAAACTGTAATGTGGTTTATGTCCAGTTCCATCAAGGAGATTAGACTCTGCCTCTTTTCTGACATTTAAGTAAAACTTAACGATATTGTCTACCTTCCCTGATGGAAGATTTAGGTCCTTTAAGTATAAGTTTACTAGAAGTTGTAAATCAGACTTCTCTGTGAGTTCATCAACAAAGAATTCTGTAAACCTGTTTCTGAGTCCTATTGGAAGATCCTTCTTCCCAACATCTGTTGCAGGGTTCATACAAGCAAAAATTGCAAAATCTTTGTGCCTTTTAATCGGTTCTTTATCGCCACGTTCTAACAAAGATAATGATCCACAAGAACCTTCCAATAATCCTGAAAGACACTCTAAGGTTTCAGCTGTAGCTAAGTTGATCTCGTCCAACAAAACCCAGTCTCCATTTTTCAGTGCCTTCACCAGACTGCCTTCCACAAAAGAGAATGCCAGCGAATACTGACTGTGCACCTGAGACTGAAGCTTCTCCAATTTCTGTGCCAACTTTTCCCACTTCTTCAAAAGTTCCACTTCACTTTGGTTTTTAGGAGATGACTTCAATCTCTTCAGAGCTGCACTGGTACTGTGAATCATTAAGGTAGTCAGTGTTTTCCATTTTCTGTCTTCAAAGCAACGACCAATGTGATTCAAGAATTTTAGATTTGGTTCAATTGCAAAATAAGAGCGGAACAGTATTTCAAACTCTTCACGAATTGGAAGAATCAAAAGCTTTAGGTCTACTGGTTTGTAGCCGCCGAGCAGATCTGTGCTTTCACTTTGTTGGTTCATATTTATCACCACTAATTTATGGCCTGTTATCTGTGCAAGGTACTGGACACAAGTTGTCTTACCTGTTCCAGTTTCTCCGACTAAGAGAACAGGTTCGTTTTGAATAACACAGCTGGCTATTCGTTCCAGAAGACAGACAGATGGTCTTGTGTAAGAGAAGTTTGAGTGTTTACTTCCTATCTTCACCCGATCAGCCTTTTTTATTTTTAATTTTGCTCTACCAACAATGAGGCATTCCTTGTGAAGAGTCACCGATGGTTTATGCACTTGACAAAAGTACTCTGCTTTCGTTTTGATGATACCTAACTTATGCGCGACCGCTATCGCCAAATTTAACCGCTGCTCATTATGAGCAACAGAGCAACAAAAGACATCCAATGCATCTTGAAAGATCTTTAATGCTGATGTAGGTGAAGACACATTAAAATCAACGACGGCTCTGGAGCACCATTTAATTAAATCCCTTGTGGAGATTTGTCTAGCATTTCTTAAAGTGTTCACGGTATCCTCTTCATGGTTTCCAACAGAAAACAACAGGTACACATCAATGATTCTGGTGGCAACTGTGTTTAGTAATGGAAATAAAGTCTGCACAACTGTGACCAGTTCTTCTTTTGATAAAGGCTCTACATTGACGCAGGAAAAGTGCTTTTGTAATGGCAAAGACATTTGAAGTGGTTTCTGCAGTCCACCTGAAGTCAACCTCCTGGTGATGAACAACTGAAATCCAGTTTTCGCATGTATCGCATCTCTGTATCCTGGCACTGACAGTGTTTTGGTTTCTACAAGTTGCCCAACGACGCTGATAACATCTGTGGCTGCACAGTCAATGTCTTCCAGAAGCAACCACTTGCCTGATAACACGGCTTCTGTTAATATTCCCGGTTGCCACAAAAATTCTCCAGGGACATCCGTACATCTGTACATTCCTAACAACATCTTTGAATCTGTTTGATCACCCAACTGTACTTTTGCGAAATTTTGAGCATTGTGACCTGTGGCCTCTGCCAGAAATTCTACTAGTGTGGTCTTCCCAGAACCTACAGCTCCTTGTAAACACACGCATTTGTTAGAGGATACTGCAAAAGCTAAGTTCTGCAAGTTCCTGCGTGTAGATGGTACTGGAACTAACTTCAATTTACTTTTGGTTTTGGATTTGTTTAAACTTGGGAGTAAAATTCCTCCAATAGATACTACCGAAGGTAGATCGTTGAACGTATCATCTATTTCTTTGCTGGGTGTAAATATTGTAGTGTTTTGATTAGCTTTTTTGTATTCGATAGATAACTGCTGGATCTTTGGGAGGAAGTCACTTGCTTGTGATACATAACAAGATTCTGACATACCCAGCACAATGGCTATGCAATTCATTGCTATCCTAAAGATTATTAACAATTAATTTGTGATCTAGAAGTTATCAATTATAGAAATTATGTATCTTACCATCTGACACCCTCATCATCATGTGTTAGATATTTATAAAACTTAGACCAATTCCATTTATATTTGAAATGTGTTGGTGCACTACATAAAATGTCGTAACAAGCAGTTACCAAATCATAATCAGATACTTCTGTGGTTGAAGCACGATTTCTTTTATTTCGCCTTTTTGAAGAAGGAGTGTAATCATTTTCTAGAGACTCAAATGGAGCTGGATTTGCATCAAAATAAAGCATAACAAATCTGTAAATGAACATTCGTTTTTAATTTCTTGTATAATGTATAAAAGTATTGTAATAAAAATACTTACGTTAATAAGTCATGATCTTTACAAAGTAATTTTCCTAATATAACAGAATTTAACTTATGAAGAGCATCTCCATCATTAAATGAGAGTTTATCAGTAGAAATGCTTAATCGTACTAGCGCAAGTAATATTTGTGGGAAACATTCAGCAACATCTTCTGTGCATTTTGGATCCATTAATAACTCACGCAAAGTATGTAAAACCTTTTCCTGATCATCGTTGCTCATTTCCTATAACACAGTAATATAAATTAAGACCAACTAATTATAAATATTAATTTAGTAAGATTTATCATAATTAGATCCTTAACACAATGATACTTCAATATAATTTAAGTATTTAAAATAAATGTTACACAAAGCTACTATCAAATGTAGAACAAAATCACTAAAACTTACAGTACAAAAAACAGTATCAACAAGTAAGAGTTAAACAATAATGAAAACACCGCATTGTAGAGTACAATTTTCAAGTACCACAACATAAATTAAATTTTTACCTTGTCAGTTTTAAAATGTGGAAACTTTTGGATATAATAGTCATTTCTTTTTATAAAAGTTATCAAATTTTGAGCTAACATATTTGAATAACAAAACACCGCACCGCACGTGCAGCGCCGAATAAATGTTGAAATCGATGGAAGCCTAAACACGTGCTTTTGACGGCTACATCCGAAGATAGTTTGACAGAGTGACAACTTCTTAACTTTATTACAGATAAATCCCTATAATCTGCAGTTTACAGTGGTGTCCCTTACAAAATGTTGCGAAAGTCTGGTGGTAGGGGAAGTCCCAAATAAGAAATATAGGTTTTTATGAATCGTACAGTGAATATGTAGTGTTTTTATTGCTATTTTAGTTAGGAATCATATAAGGAATGTAATTATTGAGTTAAAATTATTAATTAATTAATAAAATCAATAAAAATTGGATTTTTAAAAATTGAATTAGTGGCGCCATCTCTTCAACGAACAGGGTGAACTACACACTTTTGAAACAGGGGGTTCATTAGTACCGCGTTCTACCACCAGAGGCGCCACGTATATGTTCCCAGTAATATTAAATTTTTTAGTTTAATTGATTATAATATGTATTAAAGTGTGTCGGAGTGCAAGATTAATTAATTTCGTAATCTGTTAACTTTACAAAACTGAAATTAGTTCAAGTTTATTATCTGAAGAACAATTACTTAGTCAGTACTGCAGATCGTGTGACAAGAACAATGACGTGAACAGTCTATCATGTATCCCATTTCTGTTAAAACATTTATTTGAAATTTTTAAGGTTATGTTCATGCATGTTTATCCTAGTCAGCAACTCTTAAGGTGCTAAGTCAGTGAACAGTTAAACAAAAATCAAAATGGGAAATGAATCAATGGAAGAAATAAAACCTGAATGTTCTTTCAAGTTCCATGAGTTTATGGCTGACATTGGTGACAAATCTATAGCCTGCCACATAATCAAAATGGAAAATTGTCTTTACTTATGGTTGGGTGATTTCAATGAAAATGCTATGAATGATTTGTCATTTGCAATTGTATCACCGTATGAGAAGCAACCACTTGCGACAAAAATTATGGGACCAGTTGCTAACGAAGCTTCAAGCAATCTTGCTCAGAGACTCTCAAAGAAGCTGTCGAAGCCTGTATATGTCAGTTTCAATATTGAAGTTGACTACAAGTCTTTGCCTGTTATTGAGAGGAGACTGCGAGATGAATTTAACACACACCCTGAAATTTTGTAATGTAATGGAATGAAGGTGTCGATTAATTTCTCTTGTAATAAATATCATTTTGATATCGTTTATTAAAAGTATAATGTAATTTATATGTTTTGTATTAAACAGAATTAAAAGAATGGTGTCATTAATTTGGAACACTAGAATATTTATGACATTTGGATGACAGTGAAAGATTGAACAAAGGCTATTTTAAAAAAGGCGGTGAGATTTAGTTTTTTTAATTGGTATTAATTATAGATGTTGAAATTACAACACAGCGTCCTCTGGTGTAAAAATTTTTAATCAAAACAATGAATTGTAGGTAATATACCGACAGGTGTCCCTCACAGTTCAGCATTTTCATGATAGATGTCGCATAAGGTATCATTTTTACAGTATTCCCATGTCTGTGTTGAACATAACTTTATAATTTGAAAAGAAGCTGTATTTGAAATAATCAATAGAAGGATAGTTATGTAAAACTATTTTGTAAGAATCTCTAGTGATGGTATAGTGTTGTACCAGTATGATTATAATGTATTATGCATAAATAAGCTCATAATACTTTAGCAACACCCGGTATATAATGGTTGCAGCCTTAGCGAGGCTTATTGATATACCTGCACCAGAATCACCTGCAGTGAGCTGTATACCTAAGCCTCTAAATGGCCGAGACGCGTATAATTTATGAATTATTATTTTGTACTATAATGTTGGACCCACTGTACACGCGGCTGTTCCGAGACGCACCAATGGGAAGGCCCATCTTGTTGGAAACTGGGATAAAAAGCATTTCCATTGGCGTAATGTCCCCAAAAATTCAAAGAATTTATCAAGATATTACATACTAGTTTAAAATTCAGTTTTGCTGGGGGAAATAAATATATGCAGATAGGTTAATTTAAATATTTCAGTAGAGTAGGTTAGGTTGGATTAAAGTTTTAAATATAAGGTTAGGTTAGATTAAGCTTTTAAATATCAGGTTAGGTCAGATTAAGATTTTAAATATCAGGTTAGGTTATATTAAGGTTTTAAATATCAGGTTAGGTTAGATTAAGGTTTTAAATATCAAGTTAGGTCAGATTAAGGTTTTAAATATCAGGTTAGGTTATATTAAGGTTTCAAATATCAGATTCGGTTGGATTAAGGTTTTAAATATCAGGTTAGGTCAAATTAAGGTTTTAAATACCAGGTTAGGTTAGATTAAAGTTTTAAATATCAGGTTAGGTTAATTTAAGGTTTTAAATATCAGGTTAGGTTAGATCAAGGTTTTACATATCAGGTTAGATTAATTTAAGGTTCTGAATATCAGGTTAGATTACATTAAGGTTTCAAATATTAGGTTAGATCAAACTACCGATTTCAACACAGTACGTTAGTGTGGTTTTAACATTTTACTACATCTCCATTATTAATTTATACAAAAAACATTGTATTACGTTAGAACTTCATAATCGTTATATTTTCATTACATTTTAAGCATGTCCATAAGCGGCCGAAGGGACAAGAAGCGTCAGTTTGCCGTAAATTATTAGTAGCCCAAAGGGAATCGTCTCGTTCGGCTCGGCGATCTGCGGATCGAATCGGATCTGGTCGGATCGGATCGGTCGATCGTTCGTCTAACCAAACAAGTATCGAGCCCGGGCCCGGTGCTATCTCGTCGTGGATCGCGATCGATAGTTACGCCAATGAGGGCCGCACGAGAAACGAGCCCGTGAGGCGGCAAGTAGAGACGAGGGCCGAGCTCCGCGTATACTATAATTACGAGTAACTCAGCCACATTTGCGTTGATCCGACACCTTAAAGATAACATTTAGCGGCCCCTTTTATCTCCGTGGCAAACAAACCAATTTATACCTCAGCTCGCTCTCTGCTAGCCCGTGCTCCCTCGCACCCGCACGCTCGCCGGCTATTCCCCTCTTTCTCGTCGAAAAAAACCCCGCCCAGAACTACGAATTAGGAGCATCCTTCTCCTCCTTTTACCACCTTGCTTCGCCTCGTTCTCTTTTGCTTCCCTTTCTTCCCCTTCTTTGTTCTTCTACTTGCTCTTGTCTTTCATCTTATTCCCCTTTCGATTTTCTTCTTTATCTCCACGCACCGCTAAGATACCGCTGCCTCCGTAATTTCAGGTTGTTGTGTTTGCCAGACTGTTGTTGCTGTTACGGTTATTGAAATTCTTCTTCTTGTACTATGCACTTTTTGCTCTATGACAATTAATACTTTTACTTCTCCTTTCAATATTAATTCCTACAATTCTAGGTTTTCTAGGACCACTTACACTTTTTGGTATTTTAATAGCTTTAGGAGAGGACACGGGATTAGATACGTACGGATTAGATAAAGGCGGGTCGAAACGAATCGATGTTTCTTATTATATGACTCCGACTTTATGAAGCAAAGACTTTCTTGAGTTTCACGTGTATTATTTACTTAATTCGTTACGGTTCCTCGTTCTTCGTGGGCTTCCACGACGGAGTTAGTCAATGCCTAATGAATTACTTATCGCTCAGAAGGGATCAAAAGAGCGAGAAAAGGGCGAGGGATTTTGATTAATGATTTCAGTTCCTCGGTTAACATCCGAGATGCCTCCACCATTTTGCTTTATTATTAAGATATATATTATTTCCTGCATTCATCATTACTTTTATAAAGAGATTCGATATAACAGAAATTTTTAAATGCCATCTGGCATTTTCCATCACAAAAACCTTCTCTTTGCTTTTATTAGGCTCGAGTTTATAAATGTAATTGATAAACACTCGAGGTTATTAATCATATTCGAGAGGTGTAGAAAAGTGACTTAGAACGAAAATAAATGAAACGTTGGTTAATAGAAAGTTAATACTGAACCGGTAGGCTTATAATTCCTCATTAAATTCATAAATTGACGAAGAAGAATCTCTTATCGTTTCTCGTTTGCAACGAGAGGAAAATTAACGAGGGGATGCACAATTTGAAGTGATTACGCGGTTCGAACTTACGCGAAAGAAGAGGAAGGAGGAAGAGGGAAGAAAAATTAAAGAGTGGATCGTGGTTGTAAGAGATAGCATCTCCGGGATCGACGATCAAAAACTTCGAATCAGATCCCACGGTTGTGATTATGGCATCATGACGGGTAATGAGATCGTATATCAACTTGAAATTTTATTATTTTCAATATTCTGCCGCATTTCGAAACTTACACTTGTCATTTTAACTCGGGATGAATAATTACTGGACATACCCTTTTATGCGTCAGCTGTACCACTTAATATTTTAGGTTGGGTTTGCTTTCGAAATTTAAAGCTTTGGTTAGGAAACTATTCTACGTTATAGACATTAGGTTAGGTTGAATTTTATTAGGGTTAGGTTTGGTTAGGTAAGTATTCTAGGTTAGAGCTATTAGGTTAGGTTTTATTAGGGTTAGGTTACATTAGGGTTAGGTCACATTAGGATTAGGTCATATTAGGGTTAGGTCACATTAAGGTTAGATCACATTAAGGTTAGATCACATTAGGGTTAGATCACATTAGGGTTAGGTCAGATTAGGGTTATGTTAGATTTGGGTTTGGTTATATTAGAGTTAGGTCACATTAGGGTTATGTTAGATTTGGGTTTGGTTATATTAGAGTTAGGTCACATTAGGGTTAGGTCACATTAGGGTTATGTTAGGTTAGGGTTAGGTCACATTAAGGTTATGTTAGATTTGGGTTAGGTTATATTGGAGTTAGGTCACATTAGGATTGGGTCACACTAGGGTTAGGTCACATTAGGATTATGTTAGATTTAGGTTAGGTCAGATTAGGGTTAGGTTAGATTAGGGTTACGTTAGATTTTGGTTAGGTTAGGTGTGGTTAGGAAAGTGTTCTACGTTATGGATATTAGGTTACGTTAGATTATGATTAGTTTAGATTTGGTTACGAAACCTAAGGTTTGATTAGGAAAGTATTGTACGTTATGTCTATCAGGTTAGATTAGATTACGGTTAGGTTATGTTTGGTTACGAAAGTGTTCTATGTTATAGATATTAGGTTACGTTAGATTATGATTAGTTTAGGTTTCGTTACGAAACCTAAGGTTTGATTAGGAAAGTATTCTACGTTATATCTATCAGGTTAGATTAGATTACAATTAGGTTACGTTTGTTTAGAAAACTTGAGGTTTGCTCAGGAAACCTATTATACCTTGTAATTATCAGGTTAGGTTACATTATGTTATGTTACATATCAGACGTCTTCTGGATACTGAACGTACTACAACAAATATTGAACACATGAGTCCATCAATAAACACGAACATAATTAAAAATTCACACTGACAATAAATACGAATGTAGATCTATTCCTTTAATAGCAAAAAATATTACATACGATGCAATGCACCAGCAGTCGGTAAAGCAGATCAACGACAAGAAGCGACCAACCAAAAAAGGTGTGTGTGTACAATATTCTGTGAACAATAGACAAATCAAACAGTAGGGCACAAAAAAGTAGACGGAAATGAGGTAGCGAGCGTGTTGCATCGGGAGACCGCCCAAAACGAGGAAGGGGCTACGCAAAGCGTGCCGGATGGCCTCAGAAAAAGCCTCGAACGAGCAGCGAAACAGGCGTAGAGAATAGAAGGACGAAGCGAGAAAGCTTTGAATATCAAAAAGTCGCGGTGTGGGACCGAAAGGTAGGGGAAAAAACGGAGATCAACGAGGTGTACCACCGAAGACACAAAGTTAGAAAGAGCGGAGCTTGGAAACAGGACTAAAGGGAGCAAAAACGTGCGTATTGAAGGGAGAAGGTTAAAGATGAAACAAAGAGAGAACCGGGGGATAAAAAAGGAAAAGGAGGTCCTGCGGCACCGTTCACATTGCTATGGGGGTGGTTTAGGTCTTTGATGTGGAGGTAGGGTTAGTAGGGTTTAAATGTTAGTAGGGTTTAATTTTTAGGAGGGTTTAAATGTTAGTAAGGTTTAACTCTTAGTATAGGGTTTAATTCTTAGAGGATTTAATACTTAGAAGGTTTAACTCTTACTAGGGTTTAACTCTTACTAGGGTTTAATTCTTAGAGGGTTTAACTCTTAGTAGGGCTATTACTACAGTTTAGAGCTACAGTTTGAGGTTATAGTTTAGTAGGAGAAGGAATGACATTACAGGGAGTGATAGAGTGATACCCTCTTTTGAGCAAAGATGGTACCCTCTTGCATCAGATCTATTATGACACCTACTGCTATTCTGGTGTGACAGTCAATGCAATTTGATATGATCATATGTGAATGATCTGCAGTTCACATTGATGCATCAGATCCATTATGACACCTGGTTCTCTGGTATGAGGATAGTAGATGTGATCATATGTGACTATACTGCAGTTCACATTAGTGTATCAGATCTGTTATGACACTTGGTGCTATTCTGGTATGAGGATAGTCGATGTGATCATATGTGAATGGACTGCGGTTCACATTGGTGCATGTCACAGTTAGGTGCTATTCTACTAACCACACCTTACCACACCTACCTACCTTCTACTATACCTTCTTCCTGAAAAGGAAAGTTGAACCACATTGACATACTAGTATATCAGCTTAAGTCACCCTAACGTTTCAGTAAATCAGGTAAAGCCTAAGATGAATTAGTTGACACGAGAGTAAAGAACTGAAACCACAGTCCATGAATTGACACCACAGCGTCCATGAATTGACATCAAAGCCTCTCCATGTATTGACACCACAGCATCCATGTATTGACACCACAACGTCCATGAATTGACACCACAGTGTCTCCATGAATTGACACCACAGCGTCCACGAATTGACACCACAGCGTCCCTGAATTGACACCACAGCGATATGAACGCGGCCTTAAAAGAAAAGGATGAAAGAGACAAGGCATCGAGGAGAGAGCATCAGAGAGGCGAGAGTGGCGAGGATCGAAGGTGTTTTTCGGGGCGTGGCGAGGGCCGCATGATTACCAGGAGGATCGGTTAGCGCGGTGAGAGTTCAAAGCATCAAAGAGGCCCGACCAGCGAGAAATTGCTTAGGATTCATCTGCCGGCACGGGACCCTCCGGACGTTCCTCGCTTCGTTCTGTTAGAGGTATTGTGCACTGCTGAGAGAACTCTCCCTCTCCTTTAACGGATTGCCCTTTAACTAACGATCGAATGCCTTTGCTGTACCTCGTACGAGATCTTCCCTTTTGTTCGGACTATGTATTTTTGGATTCGGTACTGTGCACTTTATTTACTGGATTCGGTCTATGTCTGTTATGTGATAAACTACCAGTCTTTGTGGCACACTGTAAGGTTAGGTTAGGTTAGGAGTTTGGTGAATTCGTTCGATGTCTGATTGCAATACTTGGTACGATAAATGTTTAATTATGAAGTACACAAGTAGGAATTTTTGAATATTGGTATTTTGTTCGTTAGGTTTGATAAAGTCACGTTTGATAATTTCCGGGAGTTGCATTTTTGTAGATTTGTGAATTTTTAAATTTTTATATTTTCAGATTTGCTTGTTTTCAAGTTAACAAATTTCTGAGGTATCAACTTCTTAAATTCCTGACTTAATAATTCCCAACTTGTTAAATCCATAAATGCTTAAATCTCTAAATTTCCAAGTTTCGGAATCACAAAATATTCTGAACTACCAAATTTCCAAATCTCTGAATCTCTAAATTCCTAACTTCCTAAATTCCCAACTTGATAAATTTCCAACTTAATAAATTTCTAGCTTGATAAATTCCCAACTTGATAAGTTCCCAACTCTCTAAATTCCAATCTTTCTAAATTCCCAATTCTCTAAATTCCCAAATTTCTGAATTCCCAACTCTCTAAATTCCCAACTCTCTAAATTTCCAACTCTCTAAATTTCCAACTCTCTAAATTCCAATCTTTCTAAATTCCCAATTCTCTAAATTCCCAAATTTCTGAATTCCCAACTCTCTAAATTCCCAACTCTCTAAATTTCCAACTCTCTAAATTTCCAACTCTCTAAATTCCCAACTCTCTAAATTCCCAACTCTCTAAATTCCCAACTCTCTAAATTCTCAACTTCCTAAATTCCCATCTCTCTAAATTCCCATCTCCCTAAGTTTCCAACTTCCTAAATTTCCATCTTCCTAAATTCTAATCTCTCTAAATTCCCAACTCTCTAAATTCCCATCTCGCTAAATTTCCATCTCTCTAAATTCCCATCTCCCTAAATTCCCATCTCCCAAAATTCCCATCTCCCTAAATTCCCATCTCCCTGAATTTTTGAATATTGGTTCGAGTACAGTTACATCTTTGATTACCACCTTTGTGGCACACTATTAGGTTAGGTTAGGTCCTTGACAAAAGAGTATATAAACTGAAGTGAAGTTCGTTTATTCTGAGTCGAAACGTACATTGTACATTGTACATTAAATAACGTACATTAAATGTAAATTAAATAAATTAAATAGCTTCAAACAATACTTGCAAGTATATCGTGCAGTCTTAAGGTCCAAAGTTTTAAGTGACGCCATTACTGCACGCCGCCATGTTGTAACACCACACATCGTACAATATTTGAATAATTTTTTTCTCGCATCTCGCATGAACTTATTTATATATTTTTCTTGTAACAGCTGTTTCAATAAATATTTATGAAAATCGCACGAGACTTAATGTCTTGAACCTAATTAAAAGTGTATACTAAACAGAGGTTATAATAAAATTTCAAGCAGGTTCAGTAAATACGATAGAGCAATCAGCATAAATTAATATGAATGTAAATTGTCACATTGATAGAATAAATATTGGTGTCGAAAGAACGGTCGATATTAGAAAGTCTGTAAGGAGTATTAGAAAGTAGAAGTTTTGAGGAATAATGTAACACAGTTATTTGTATATTTCTCGTTTATTGATTTCTTGTTTCTCAGGCGTTCTGGAACGTTGAAAGGATTAATTACACTCAATTACACTCGTGGTGCTCATTATTTTGTTGGATTAACGTAGGAAGGATTTTAATTGCATAAGGTATTCCTTGTATAATTATTCTTGCAGGAAATAAAGGATATTATTTAAGCGCGTAATCGTACGGTGAAAAACAAAATGAAGTAGTCTAATAGGTATGGTTAGATTGCGTAAACAAATGTTTAATTAACGCAAGAAATTATATTTATAAAATAGTAAATTTTTTGAAAAAGAAAGAAAACAAATTGCTGCTCGTAAAGAAATATGCATTTAAGTTTCTTTTTGTCGCGCGGGTCATAAATTACGTACACAATCTTGGATAATAGATTCTAAAGTTTGCAGCTGAAAGGTTATTTAAAGTCGTCAAAAGTGTGACGTGAATTAAAGCGAGACGCGGGCGAAAAGTTGCGATTCACCGTTACTCACGACTTTCCGGCTTCCTTGATTATAAAGTGTTTTCGAACGTGTCAGCGTCATTTCCAAAACTGACCTAACCTCCACTTTTCCGATGCTAGATTACTCGTTCGTTTTATCTTTGAAATTATGCAAACACGTTTACTGTTGATAACTTGTCAAAACATGCAAACTAAACTAACTAAATTAACTTAATCAAAATATCTTAACTAAGTAACCTAACCAAAATATCCTAACTAACTAACCTAACCTTTTGGACATCCATATAGAAATATTTAACATTGAAGTTTTTATAAAAGACAGCATGTAAAAATATTGCAAACTAAACTAACTAAACTGACCTAACCAAACTATCTTAACTAAGTAACCTAACCTTTTGGACATGCATGTAGAAATGTTTAACACTGAAATTTTTACACCAGACAACATGTCAAAACATTACAAATTAAACTAACTAAATTAACTTAACCAAACTATCTTAACTAACTAACCTAACCTTTTGGACAAGCAAGGAAAAATATTTGACATCGAACGCAAATTAAACTTCTGACTGAAAATGATTATATTATGAAGCGTTAGTATCATTGTTATAATTAAAACTAATCTGATATCATTTATAGTGATGTACCATTTAACCTTGAACTAACCTAACCAAACTGTGCTAACTGAGTAACCTAACCTTTTGGAGATGCAAGTAAAAATATTTAACATCGAACACAAGTTAAACTTCTGACTGAAAATGATTATATTATGAAGCGTTAGTATCATTGTTATAATTAAAACTAATGTGATATCATTTATAGTGATGTAACATTTAACCTTACCTAATCTGATTTAATCTTACCTAACCTTTTGAATATCAATTGATAAATGTTTATTTTCATCAGACACTCAAATATAATGACAGATATTTCGCTGGAAATGATTATATTGTGCAGTATAACTATTATTACCATCGTCAAGGCGATTATAATACGAACTAACGTGGTTTGACCTCATCTGACATAACCTAATCTGAAGTAGTGTTATCTATACTTTTAAATATTGATTTGGGAAGGTTTATTCTTACGAGATGTATGAAGTAACTATATTAATTTAAGTAAATTAAATTAAATTTTACCATACCGTGTTTCATTGGGTATGATGATGTTATGCAGTGTGTCTGTTATTAGCAACCTACCATCAACTGATTAAGTTTAACTTCATCTAACCTAACCTAACCTAAGTGAAACTAAATTTAGCTGAATCTCCAAAGATTAAATCACATATGGTGATTTTAATGGGACACAAAAAGCAATGATAAATATGGTATTGAAAATGATTATATCATCAAATCTGAGTGCTATTATTATCTTTGATAGAATTCTAATTTCAACTAACACATTCTGATATTACCAAACCCAACCTAAACTAAATTAATTTTACCTAAATTTTATATTTGAGTGATGGAATAATAATATCAATTAACCTAACCTTAATTAGTCCACTTTGAGATCAACAAACCTAACCTAACCTAAATTAATCTTTCTTAAACTTTATGTATGAATGAAGAAAATTATAATATCTATTAACCTAACCTCAACTAACCCACTTTGAGATCACCAAACCTAACCTAACCTAAATTAATCTTCCTTAAATTTTACGTGTCAATGAAGAAATATTAATACAAAATAACCTAACCTCAACTAATCCCATTTGACATCACCAAACCTAACCTAACTTAAAGTCTTACAAATCAAAGCAGAAATATCAACATTACCTAACCTAACCTATTATAACCTCATCAAACCTAACCCAAATTAATCTCAAACCCTTGAATATCGAACCAAAAATATTAATTATGATTGTAAACCCTAATCTGAATATCTCAATAAAAATAATAGTGTCATTACTTAAAAATCTAATTTAACCTAACCTCCTTTAACTCTCCCAGAACGCATAAAGATAAAATCTGCCAATAAGAAGAGGCATCCAATAAAAAATCGATGATCACCGAGCATATCATCGTTAACGTTATCAGCTGTAACGTTTAACAAGATCGCGCGATTTTCTGGTGAATTTAAAAAGGTCAGGCTCGTTTAACATCCTTTTACGGCTCGCATTCACAACTGGCGTGCTTTAGCGATCGCGAGATGAAAAACAGATAGATCTAGCGGTAAACGAGCAAGGAAGAAACGGAGGGCAGCACACGTTGCCAGCATGTATCGAGCACATCATCACGGTTTGTTCGCATTAAAAATCAGATAACATCCGTTTCAAGTTACTTTAGAAGCTTCCTGCTTGTTTGTTTGCTCGGAGCGCTTGTTTCGTTGATTAATTAATATTAACGCCTTTAAACATTCTTTACACTTGGCGGGACACCGTTTCCTATGTTCGGTCTTTCTAATTAGACCTCTTTTCTTTTGTACCGGTTGCATTTCATTCGAATATGCACTTTGAGAGCTATTTATAGAGATGCGGGATTTTAACATTTCTTATGAAGTCGTTCCACTGTTTCGAACATTGCCGAGATACGGGACTTTCGAGAATCAAGTGGTCTAACGGTAATAAGTCCCAAAATTTTAATATTTCTGAGTCCCAAAATTTTAACATTTCTAAGGCCCAAAATTTTAATATTGATAAGTTCTAAAATTTCAACATTCCTAAGTCCCAAAGTTCCAACATTCCTAAGTCCCAAAGTTTCAACATTTCTAAGTCCCAAAAATCCAACATTTCTAAGTCGCAAAATTTCAACATTTCTAGGTCCAAAAGTTCTACTACTCAAATATGATAAAACTCTAACATTCCCAAGTCCCAAAGCTGTAATATCCCCAAAGTTCCAAAGGCCCCATAAGTCCCAAAGTTCCAACATTCCTAGGTCCCAAAGTTCCACCACTCAAAAATTATAAAACTCTAACATTCCCAAGTCCCAAAGTTGTAATATTCCCAAAGTTCCAAAGGCTCCATAAGTCCCAAAGCTCCAACATTCCTAGGTCCCAAAGTTCCACCACTAAAATATTCTAAAACTCTCATATTCCCAAGTCCCAAAGCTGTAATATTTCCAAAGTTCCAAAGGTCCCATAAGTCCCAAAGTTCCAAGGGCTCCATAAGTCCCAAAATTCCAACATTCTTAGGTCCCAAAGTTCCATCACCCAAAAATTTTAAAGTTCTACCACTCTCAAGTCCCAAAATTGTAACATTTCCAAAGTTCCAAAGGTTCCATAAGTCCCAAAGTTCCAAAGGCCCCATAAGTCCCAAAGTTCCAACATTCCTAAGTCCCAAAGTTCCACCACCCAAAAATTCTAAAGTTCTACCACTCCCAAGTCCCAAAATGGTAACATTTCCAAAATTTCCAAGGTCCCATAAGTCCCAAAATTCCTAAGGCCCCATAAGTCCCAAAGTTGAAGTACTCCCAAAGACCCAAATTTCTAAAATTCCAAAATGGCACCCTAAAAAAATTAAATAACGCAAAGGTTCGAAAATTGTGATCCGTCGGTCGCCATCTCTGATTCAAAGGCCCAACTAAAAGACCCGTTTTCCAGCGAATAAAAACGCACGTTACAAAACACTGTACTTCGTTTCTTGTCAACTGTTTTCCATCGAATTCACCGGCAAGTGAAATAACCATATTTTTACTGAAAGTGATTGATGATTCAGAAAATTATCTTCTCCGACGGCTGGTGCTGCACGTTATCACACGTGTCATTACAGCGAATTATTTCTAAATATACGACATTTCAGAGTTCGTTGTCCAAAAATGGGCAAAATGATGATACTAATCTCGCCTAATAAGAAAATTTCGTTGAAAAAGCGAATGGATAAACAAAAACAACAATGAACGTATAGATGAAAATGGTGGTAGAATGAAATTGCTCGCAGAAAGATGAATGAGCCCCGAATGAAAAATGGTTGTTTGTTGAATATTCTACTATCATAATATCGTTCTACCTTCGGAATATTGATGCGGAATATTTACTTGGACAAGTTGGAAGACGATGATGGACAATCCGATCGGATCGTAAATGTATATTGCACTGATAACATTTCTAATCTAGGGGGGAATAGGGTAGAAAATAACTATCATTTTTAAGGGCAATTTTGTTGGTTTACTATTGTAGAATTTTGAGATTTTGAAATGGAAGATTTGGATTGGGAATGTTGCTACTTTGGGCCTTATGAATATTGAAATAATGGAACTTTGGGACTTAGGAATGTTAAAATTTTGGGACTTGGAAATGTTAAAATTCTAGGACTTAGGAATGTTAAAATTCTGGGACTTAGGAATGTTAAAATTTTGGGACTTGGGAATGTTACAATTTTGGGACTTGGAATGTTAAAATTTTGGGACTTCTAATGTTAAAATTTTGGGACTTGTAGTGTTAAAATTTGGGGACTTGGAATGTTAAAATTTTGGGACTTGGGAATGTTACAATTTTGGCACTTGGGAATGTTAAAATTTTGGGACTTGGGAATGTTAAAATTCTGGGACTTAGGAATGTTAAAACTTTGTGATTTGGAAATGTTAAAATTCTGAGACTTAAGAATGTTAAAACTTTAGGACTTTGGGACCCGTGACTTCAAATCTCGAGTCCCTTAAACCATTCAAACTTGAAGTCAAACCATTTTCACTTCACAACATCAAAACTACAAGCCTTAACAACCTAAAAATATGAAACTAAAGCAACTTGAGAATCTCTGAAAAATTCTGCCAACCCAGTCCAAAATTACCCTACCATTTACCAATTACATAAATAAAAGTACCATAATTTCTGTTTAATTACGATAAAAATCGATCACTCATTTCGCAATAGCGATACACCTTTGGGCCTTCTGGAACTGAAACTTCTTCGACGCCGTGTTACGTGATTGCCGGTCGACTGAATAATGGCTGACTTCCGGTACTGCGAAGAACACGCGACGGTTTAAATGTTGTCATTAGCCGGTTATTTGTTCAACGAATGTCATCGGTTTCTTTCAGGGACCGAGCAACCCTCGGAACAACCGTTCGACCACGTTCTGCCCTGTTTCCCTCCAAGCGCAACGGGTTTTCATCGTCTTTTCTTTCCACGAAATTACACCTTTTATCAAGATTCCAGGTTGTTACGCTTCTGGAACAATACAAAGAATATTCACTATCATTCTTCGGAAATGTTGCTATTGTTTGCTTGTCTTCTTTGTCAGGAGGTTTAAGTTAGGATCAAGACTGGGACCTTCTTGGTTAGTGTATCAATTTAAAAATTGTCGTATTTTGTTTGTTAGGTTTGATAAAGTCATGTTTGATAAAGTCACGTTTGATAATTTCCGCGAGTTGCATTTTTGGAGATTTTTGAATTTTGAAATTTTTATATCTTCAGATTTGCTTGTTTTTAAGTTAGCAAATTTCTGAAGTATCGACTTCCTAAATTCCTGATTTGATAATTTCCCAACTTGTTAAATCCCTAAATGCTTAAATTTCGAAATCTCTAAATTTTCAAATTAAGGAATCACAAAATATTCTGAACTACCAAATCATCAAATTTCTAAATTTCTAAATTCACAACTTCCTAAATACCCAACTTGATAAATTCTCAACTTGATAAGTTCCCAACTTCATAAATTCCCAACTTTCTAAGTTCCTAACTTTCAAAGTCCCCAACTTCCTAAATTCCTATCTCCCTAAATTCCCATCTCTCCAAATTCCCAACTATCTAAATTTCCAACACTCTAAATTCCCAACTCTCTAATTTCCCAACTCTCTAATTTCCCAACTCTCTAAATTCCCAATTTCCTAAATTCCCATCTCCTTAAGTTCCCATCTTCCAAAATTCCCATCTCGCTAAATTCCCATCTGTCTAAACTCCCATCTCGCTAAATTCCCATCTCTCTAAATTCCCATCTCCCTAAGTTCCCATCCCCCTAAATTTCCATCTTCAAAAATTCGCCTCTCTCTAAATACCCATCTCTCTAAATTCCCATCTCGCTAAATTCCCATCTCTCTAAATTCCCATCTCGCTAAATTCCCATCTCTCTAAATTCCCATCTTGCTAAATTCCCATCTCTCTAAATTCCCATCTCCCTAAGTTCCCATCTCCCTAAATTTTCATCTTCCAAAATTCGCCTCTCTCTAAATTCCCATCTCTCTAAATTCCCACCTCCCTAATTCCCCACCTCCCTAAATCCCCAAAATCCCCAACTCCCATTCCCCAAGAACTCCCCAAATTCCGCAAATTCGAAAATGACCTGACGACACCTAAATTCCCTGTCGCCATTTATATCTTCAGATACATGTTTACGCGAAGAGTAAAGGAACGGTTTTTAATCGAATCGCGAAAGACTCTCAGAGAGAGAAGGGATGAAAATTCAACGAGCGCACGGTCAAGTAATTAGATCAGGCCGGGCATAATTAATAACTCCGGCAAAGAAGGCTTTTTTCTCTCGTCGAGAGAAGGAGGGCTGATTTATGATATCGGCTACGGCACTTATCGAAACTTTAAGGATAATAAAAGGCCGGAAGGAGCTGGAAAGGATTAAGGAAAGTGATGGACGATGACCGATCAGCGCCGTCACAATAATGATCCGCGTAAATAATAAGACTCGTTATAACGCTCTCCCTTCTCTACCCTTTTCAACTTCCATCTTTGTTTTTCATCCTTAATAGCGAACAGCTTGAATAACCTCGCCTCTGCTGAAGACCAAATTACGATAGGAACTTGACTAACGGTCGAAACGTCATTTCCTCTGTCAAACTTCTTATTTAAACGGTTAAATCATTTTAAACGCTTGAATTCTCTTTTTGGATTAATAAAAACCTTATAGGAGATTTTTTAATCTCGATTATTGAATATATACTTTGTCGTATATTTTATTTTATTGCTTATCGAACGATTTGCATACATTAATATTCAGTATAAACATCGTTATACTGATCATTGTCGGACGCCATTTTGAATTCTATACTCGCTGCTGCTGTTGTTTTAGTTACCAGTGATTTTATTGCTGTTGTTTTTATTGTTAAGTCCGTTGTTGTTGCTGTTGTTAATGTTAGTTTTGTTTTAATTGTTAATTTTGTTGTTATTGCTGTTATTTCAATTGTTAATTCTGAGGTTGCTGTTATCTTTGTTGTTGTTAATATTGCTGTTGTTGCTGCCATTTTTGTTATTTCTACTGCTACTGTTGATGTTGTTATTGCTGTTGTAGTTGCTGTTTTTGTTGTTAACGTTGCTGTTGTTGTTGTTATCCTTGTCTTTATTACTGTCATAATTATTAATATTGAATTTTTAACGTTGCTGTTATTGCTGTTGTTACTGTTGTTATTATTGTTCTTGTTGTTGCTGTTGTTATTGCTGCCATTGCTGTTGCTTCTGTCATTAACATTACTGTTGTTGTTGCTGTTGCTTCTGTCATTAACATTAGTGTTGTTGTTGCTGTTATCCTTGTCATTATTACTGTCATCATTGTTGATATTAAATCCTGAATGTTGCTGTTATTGCTGTTGTTATTCTTGTTATTATTGTTCTTGTTGTTGCTGTTGTTATTGCTGTTATTGCTGCTGTTTTTATTGTTAACATTGCTGGTGTTGTTGTTGCTGTTAGCTTTGTCATTAGTACTGTCATAATTGTTAATACTGAATCCTTAATGTTGCTATTATTGCTGTTGTTATTCTTGTTATTATTGTTTTTGTTGTTGCTGTTGTTATTGCTGTTATTGTTGCTGTTTTTATTGTTAATATTGCTGCTGTTGTTGTTGCTGTTATCCTTGTCATTAGTACTGTCATAATTGTTAATACTAAATCCTGAATGTTGCTGTTATTGCTGTTGTTATTCTTGTTATTATTGTTCTTGTTATTGCTGTTATTATTACTGCTATTGCTGCTGTTTTTATTGTTAACATTGCTGCTGTTGTTGCTGCTCTTATCTTTGTCATTACTATTGTCACAATTGTTAATACTGTATCCTGAATGTTGCTGTTGTTGCTGTTGCTGTTCTTGTTATTATTATTATCATCTTTTTTGTTGTTGTCGTTGTTATTATTGCTGCTATTGCTGTTGTTGTTATTCTTGTTGATGTTACTGTCATAATTGTTAATACTGTATTGTTGCTGTTGCTGTTGTTGTTGCTGTTTTTGTTGTTATTATTATTGCTGTTGTTATATAAATTAAACAAAAAATCATTTCAAAAACTCCAACAAAGTGCAAAACATACTTATACCAATACAACTTCTTGCCGTTTATTGAAATTCAGCACAACTCCACAAACACCTTCATCAACAAAAAACAGTTTCCCACAAACTTTTTACATGTCACTTAATCGCCTCGATACGATCGAACCGTACAAAAAAAATTATTTATAGATTTGTTCAGCAGCGCGTAACCCGTGTAAATTAAGCAATCAATCACGGATGGCATAATTAATGAAAGCTAGGAATCGTTTGTATCAATTTGTCACGTTATCAACGGAGTCTAATTAATTACAGTTAATTACAGTCCGAGAAGTAGCTGATAAAACAAGCGGCTCCGTTTTTACGTGTCCGATCGGAATAGTCGAAAAGAAACATACTGTAACGACCACACACGTTTTCGTCGCTAATTAAACGCCACGGTACTCGCGACGAATACAATTAACCAATTAAGCGCGAAGGAGAAATTGTTAAACACCGACTGAAAAATGAAACGATAATTCCCGGTAAGGGACCGTACGACCACACACGCTTGGCGAATCGATCGGGAAAGCCATAAAGGCCCCCGGTACACCGAAATCGCCGATAAAAATATTTCAATTTCGAATCCTTTTTAATTTCCCATTAGGAGAAATTTCCAGCAACATTTTTAGCATTTTGTCGCGAAGCCGGCGGGAATCCTCCCGGAATTACCCATCGCCGCGAATAACTCGCTTGCCATTAAGAGGCATCCGGCGAAACGATACGTTCCTTAAAATTTCATTTCTCGCTGATTCAACGTGCAGGCTTAAGCTCACTATTTATACCGTCGTTTGTTCTGCGTGGAAAATACCAAAGAGAAAAAAAAGCGAAGATCCTCTTTTATTATGGGAGTTAGCGGTGGAAAGAGGAGGCATAGAAAACGGTCTTACCCACGGTTCAGTCCCGATCCTTGACTCGGGCCCCTGAAATGCCAATAATTAAACGAAGGAAGCGAACAGCCGCTTATTTCGTGGTTTCAGGTCGTTTCAGCCACACATTACGGGAATTAATGCACTGCGATATGCCATTCTGATGCAGTTGCGCGTGCACTTTTCACCCGGAATCGCGCATCCTTTTCGTTCTGCTAAGACATTGTTTTCAACCTTTCCACAGAAAAATACTCCTTCCGGATTACGTATACTTTTTCTTGTTATCAAACTTTTTTTCTTAGTCACATCAAAAATATTACATAAATCATGTCTTTTGGATAAACATTGTTGCCAGCCAGTTCCTCCATTTTACATAATTTTAATAAAAATTTAAATCTGTGTCTTTGTAAAATTTTTTAGACTGCGACTGTTTCGTGATTTAACCCTCTCCACTATTTTAAATAGTCTCATGATGCACTTCATAATTAATTTCACTTCAATTTTAAATGCAGTCAATTTGCACTGTCAAGTCTCATTATTTCCTTATTTTCAATTTTTATGAAATAAAAAAATTTTGTGAACCAAAATTATAGTGTAGTATCAAAGAGAAACCGAACAGTTGTATATTAATTGAATTATTGTGCAAAAATATCGTGACGCACTCACGACGCACCAATGACGCACCAATGACGCACCCATGACGTAGCCTCCACGTAAAATGTGACAAACCATTTTTACTCCAATTCTATGATAGGTACCATCACTATGCTTCCCCAATAATAAATATTAAAAAATATAAACTTGAAACTCTACCAATGTTGTAAATTGTAATTTGAAAATTTTAAAATTAAAAAAATTTGAAAAAAAAAAATGGAGAAAATAGCGTTTGAGTGAATTTAAAAGGGAAGCAAAAGCGCAGGAACAGTATCGATATCGCTGTGCCAATATAACTCGTGAGCATGCCAACATATCAGTAATTTCCTTCGAGAAAGTAAAGTAGCAAAGCTCCCGTGGGAGGAGCCCGGGAGCACTTCCTGCATAGAACGTAAATGGAGTACGAAGTAACTCTGGTTGAGAGCGATTTTTCCAGCAATCGGTGAACCAGGTCCGTACAAGGAAACGACAATAGCTGGCGTCCATAAAACACGCGCATTAACCACAGCCTGGAACGTAACCGGGCTAAAGTTGCTCATACTGAGGGAAGAGGACGAGTTACGGCAATCGGACTTCTTCAACCGGCGTTTCCTACCGTTTATATTATTTCCTTCTTGATTTTTATAGGTACTTATACTTTTGTTTTAGTGAATTAGTATTGTTTTATTGTTTTGAGGAGGTATTTAGTGAGGTACTTTGTTATTTAGGGTTTTAGGATTTTTATTTGATTATTGTACTGATATAGTTATGTTGTACTGGTTTTAATATCAGACGTGTGTGTTGTAATTTTACTGGAACACTATATATTAGACTTGTACTATTTTAATATCTCACTGTATAATTCACTGTACTATTGTATCATCATTGATTTATTTCCTTAATTTAATATGTAATTGTTCTACTATTGGTAGTGAGATTATATTCAAAATGTTATAGTGCAGTCATAGGACTGTAATAGAATCGTAATAGTACAGTAATAGAACTGTAATCGTATCGTAATCGCACCGTAACCGCACCGTAACCGTATCGTAACCATACCGTAACCGTAACGCAATCGTACTGCAACCGTACCATAATCATACCGTCATAGAATAGTGATAGTACCATAAGAATACCGAGATAGTGTAGTAATTGTGTAGTAATAGTACCACAATAGTACTGTAATCGTACCGTAATCGTATCGTAATCGTATCGTAATCGTATCGTAATCGTATCGTAATCGTATCGTAACCGTATCGTGATTGTACCGTGATCGTACCGTAATAGTACCACGATAGTGTAGTAATTTTGTAGTAATAATATCACAATAGTATCGTACTAGTACCGTAATCGTGCCGTACTCGTACCGTAATCGTACCGTAATCGTACAGTAATCGTACCGTAACCGTATCGTAATCGTACCGTAATATTATAGTGACAATATGGTAATAGTACAGCAATGGTATCGTCATAGTACCGTCACAGGACCATAATAGTACCGTAATCGTATCGTAAACGTACCGTAATCGTACCGTAACCGTACCGTAACCGTACCGTAACCGTACCGTAACCGTACCGTAACCGTACCGTAACCGTACCGTAATCGTATCGTAATCGTATCGTAATCGTATCGTAATCGTATCGTAATCGTATCGTAATCGTATCGTAATCGTATCGTAATCGTATCGTAATCGTATCGTAATCGTATCGTAATCGTATCGTAATCGTATCGTAATCGTATCGTAATCGTATCGTAATCGTATCGTAATCGTATCGTAATCGTATCGTAATCGTATCGTGTCAGTATAGTAATATTATAATAACAAAATAGTACTAATGTCGTAATAACATATAAACAGTAGAGTAATAGTTAAACCAACGCTTTCGCACGTAACATAGAAAACTCACTGATTTTCCTGTCCGACATATCAAAACTCCCAGTATAAAATTTTCATTCCAGGCGTTAATAAAAAGTAATATGTAAATAATACCCGTGTTACGGCGGCACGAAAACAAATTAGAATTAGCATTCCTCGTTAAAACACGAACGTGTGGATAGAACCAGTTACGTCGATGAATGGATCGATCGATAGATAAATCAGTGGCATAGCTACAAGAAATCGGCAAATAAATAGATAACAGTATACAGATAAGCGATTAAAGAATCGGTATAGAACGACGTTCGAGTATGTACTTTCTATCGCGATTCAGACAGCAGAACAGATTTATAGACGGATCGGCAATTAATATACCAACGTGGAAGTATGTAGATTACTGTGCAGCAATAATTTAACTAGACACGTATCGAATGCATAAATGGATAGCCGTGTAATTATTTAGCTGTTTCTTTTTTTTCACTTCTTCCCTTTGCGCAAAACTAACGACGGATTATTAAGTGAAAGCGGTACTGCCCTAAAAAATCGATTCCTAATATTAATTGGTAACACGGGATTTGTCTGTTAAGTGGAGAATACAAACATGGAACTTGATATAGACGTGATGTAATAATCTGGTTGCTGTGGTCAATTTTTCAACTTTCGAATTTGATTACTAGATAATTTTCAAATTCATAAGTCTATATTTGCAAATTCGTATATTTCCACGTTCTTTAAATTCCCAAATCACTAGATTACAAATCTTAGAACTTCAAAATTTCTGTGTTCTCAAGTTTTCTAGATTTCCATACTCCTAGATTTCCAAGTCCTAATATTTCCACGTTCCCTAAATTCCCATCTCCATAAATTCCCATTTCTCTAATTTCCCATCTCCCTAAATTCCCATCTCTTTAAATTCCCATATCTCTAAATTCCCATCTTTCTAAATTACCATCTCCCTAAATTCCCATCTCTAAATTTCCATCTCCATAAATTCCCATTTCCCTAAATCTCAAAATCTCAAAATCTCAAAATCTCAAAATCTCAAAATCTCAAAATCTCAAAATCTCAAAATCTCAAAATCTCAAAATCTCAAAATCTCAAAATTTCAAAATTCCTATAGTTCCAACTTTCGATATTTCCACGTTCCCTAAATTCCCATCTCCATAAATTCCCATTTCTCTAAATTCCCATCTCCCTAAATTCCCATTTCCTTAAATTCCCATCTCCCTAATTTCCCATCTCTCTAAATTCCCATCTCCCTAAATCCCAAATCTCAAAATTTCAAAATTCCTATAGTTCCAAATTTCGATATTTCCACGTTCCCTAAATTCCCATCTCCATAAATTCCCATTTCTCTAAATACCTGTCTCCCTAAATTCCCATCTTCCTAATTTCCCATTTTCCTAAATTCCCATCTCTTTAAATTTCCATCTCTCTAAATTCCCATTTTCCTAAATTCCCATCTCCCTAAATTCCCATCTCTTTAAATTCTCTTTTTTTTAAATTCCCGTCCCCTAAATTCCCATCGCCCTACATCCCAAAGCTCAAAATTAAAAAATTTCGATATTTCCCCGTCCCCTAAATTCCCATCTCCATAAATTCCCATTTCTCTAAATTCCCATCTTCCTAAATTCTCTAAAAGCCCTAAAATCCCTGAAGTTTCAATATTTCCAAATTTCTGTCTCCACATTTCCTAATTCCCAACCCTCTAAATCCCCACATCTCCACATCTATAAACTGAAACCTCCAGAAATCCATAAAACCTTGCATCTCCAAATTTGGTAAAATTACTGAAACCAAACGAACTTGTGTGACAATTCTCCATATAATCCAGAATCGTAGCACGTGATCATCGACTCCCGCGACGTAACGTCGCACATGTAAACAGCGCCTAAAGGGTCGTGAGGCACAACGATCGAAAAGAGGGTAACACCGTAGTCCATTATATTCGAATTACAGACATGTTTTGGGGTAACATTGTACGGATTGCGGGCTCGTGTACGAGGGTGCTGCACGGCTCCTCTCCCCGTCGGAGCCGCTCGAGCCACCCTTTTAATGCCCAGAACAAATCGGACTCAGCGAATCGGGCGGTTATATTTAAAATAAATTGCCCGTGGCTCGTTTTTCTTGCGAACCGCCGAGTTGGCGCTTTGTCGACGCCGGGACCGTGAATCATTCCGGCGAATCGGAGCCACGATGGAAACCGTGGGTTCACGCGCTCACTGTTGCCCCAACACCGTCGCACACATACAAACGGACCACCGAAATTTCCTGCCACCCATTATCTGGATAATCGGCGTGAATGCCCTCTGCCTTTTCACAACCACCGCGTTAGATCGCTTTCACGGAAAACGTTCCCTTACCGAGCTTTTTAAACGGCATCCACTGTTGCCCTGTTTGTTGTTACGTTCCAACGTGCAATGGGGGCATTTATCGAATTGATCTATTTTTCATATATTTTTAAGGTGGAGGCAAGTTTTTGAGGTCTTGAGGATCTGGAAGGGATTTTGAAAATCTTCAAATAGTCTTCGGTCTTTGCTAGGTTTTTGATTATTGTGGAAGAGGTGCAGGTCTTGAAGAGAGGGGCCTTCTTCAAGGTTTCAGGGAGGACAAGAATTTGAAAGATTTCAAAGAGTTTAAAAATTGGAGACATTTTGGAGGTCTTGAATATTTTGAAGATCTTAAGACTTGTACAAACTTAAATGTTCTGATGGTTTTGAAAATGGTGGACATTTTGGTGGTCTTAAAAGTTTGGAAGGTCTTAAGATTTGTATAACCTCAAATGTTCTGATGGTTTTAAAAATGGAAGACATTTTGAACGTCTTGAAAATCTCGAAGATCTTAAAACTTTCATAACCTCAAATATTCTGATGATTTTCAAAATGAAAGACATTGTGAACGTCTTAAAAATTTTGAACGTCTTAAAACTTGCATAACCTCAAATGTTCAGATGGTCTTAAAAATGGAAGACATTGTGAACGTCTTAAAAATTTTGAAGGTCTTAAAACTTGCATAACCTCAAATGTTCAGATGGTCTTAAAAATGGAAGACATTGTGAACGTCTTAAAAATTTTGAAGGTCTTAAAACTTGCATAACCTCAAATGTTCAGATGATTTTAAAAATGGCGGACATTTTGAACGTCCTAAAAATCTCACATTTCTCAAAACTTACACAACCTCGAATATTTAAAAAAAATCGTCGCCATTTTGAAGATCTCAAAAATCTTAAGACTCGCACAATTACTAATTTTAAAAATCCCAGAAATTTTGAAGGTCTCGAAACCTTGAACTGTCACAAAAAATAAGTTAAGAGGAGTAGAACATCAAAAGTCTTCAACCTCTTGCATACCTTGGAGCTTATAAAAGTAAAAACAACGTTGGAACGAAAGAAAGTAGTTCTATGATAATAAAAACTCGTGCGATTTTCAAGTAACGTGTGTCAAAAAAGAAAATGGTTACACAAATCAGTGTGCGGTTGGTTGACTATTACCTTCAAACGAGTCTATAATTTGAGAATAATGGAGGTGGATTACCCTTGTCCTTCTCTTTACTCTTCATGTTTTTATCAATTATATTCGCTGCTGTTGCTTTCTGATCGGTTTTATTGAAAACCAAGATTCTGGGTTGTGTTTGTGTCTGTGGAAATTGTGTGGGGGTTATCTAGTTGTTTAGGTATTTAGTTGCTTAGGTATTTAGTTGCTTAGGTATTTAGTTGTTTAGGTATTTAGTTATCTAGTTATCTATAACTAGAGCCTAGTTATCTCCATAAATTCCCATCTCTCTAAATTCCCATCTCCATAAATTCCCATCTCCCTAAATCCCAAGTCTCAAGATTTCAAAATTCCTATATTTCCAAATTTCGATATTTCCACGTTCCCTAAATTCCCATCTCTATAAATTCCCATTTCTCTAGATTCCCATTTTCCCAAATTCCTATTTCTCTAAATTTCCATCTCTCTAATTTCCCATCTCCCTAATTTCCCATCTCTCTAAATTCCCATTTTCCTAAATTCCCATCTCTCTAAATTCCCATTTTCCCAAATTCCCAACTCCCTAAATTCTCACCTCCCTAAATTCTCATCTGCCTAATCTCCCTAGTTATCTAGTCATCTAGTTATCTAGTTATCTAATCATCTAGTCATCTAATCATCTAGTCATCTAGTCATGTAGTTATCTAGTTATCTAGTCATCAAGTTATCTAGTCATCTAGTTATCTAGTCATCTAGTCATCTAGTTATCTAGTTATCTAGTTACCATATTGGCCATCTTCTAACTTTCTTGTCACGTATTTCGCTAAACAAGTAAATCTCAGTTTCTTCTTCGAATCCCATCGCTCAAAAGTTGGAAATAATCCCCGTTGTGATTTCTTGCCGCTCTAAAAGGACGCGAACGTCGAAAAAGTGACGCCCTTTTAGAAGGACATTTCTCAAGCTACGGGGTTCGTTGGACCGTGGAGAATCACCCCGATATTTTGAGTGATCCAATTTGCCGCTTGCTGCCACGGCCATAAGGACAGTTGTATATGTCGTTTAAACACGCACCGAGTTAAAAGTCTTTCGTTCTTAAGAATATTTACTTTGGGATTAATAAGACAGTTCTTTCTAAAGAATAGTTACAGTCAATATAACGAAGAATATGGTACAAGGAATGTAGGCAATGATGTAGACAACAACATGGGTGGCAATGCGGTTAACAAAATGGCTGCAAATAAGATGGCTGTTAATCAACCACATATGTGAAGACATATGAACACATATATTCTAGCGACAATATTTAACAGACTCTAATATAAAACTGGACAATGTACTTGACACAGAGAAAAATATAATCAATGTAGTTAATGATGCAGTTAACAATATGGTCAACAAAATGGCTGCTAATCAACTACACATATGAACACATATGAACACATATATTTTAGGTTAAGTACTTTAGCAACCATATTTAACAGACTCTGATAAAAACTTGACAATGTACATGACACAGAGAAAAATGTAATAAATGTAGTTAATAATGCAGACAATAATATGGTCAACAAAATGGCTGCTGACAAGATGGCTGTTGAACAACCACATCATTACATACATTTTAGGTTAAGTACTCTAGCAACCATATTTAACGATCTCTAATGAAAACTTGACAATGTACTTGACACAAAGAAAAATATAATTAATGTAGTTAATAATGCAGACAGCAATATGGTCAACAAAATGGCTGCTGACAAAATGGCTGTTGAACAACCACATCATTACATACATTTTAAGTCAACTACTCTAGCAACCTTATTTAACAGTCTTTAATAAAAACTTGACAATGCATTTGACATGAAAAATTTGTACTTCATACATGTAGAATGTAATTTTATTTAATCTTTTGGTTTATACCGAGTCACTTGACGAATACCACAGTTCAACCATGACTTTTGCACCATGACAAAGATTCAAGTTTAACACCGATTATCTGCATACTCAAGGAATGTTAAAAATACATGTGACATTTAAATATCAAGATGAGGTAAAATTCCTATGTGTATAAAAATGTGAATACATGGAAATATTAAATTAAGAAGCTAGAAGTCCAGAAGTAAAAACATCTTCCGTACAAAATTCGAATATAGACCCAGTTATCCAACGATTCAATCGTTTCAACAGCTCGTTCAAAACACGCTTCATCCCCGATTCAAATAAGATTACCGAAGTGCCGACACCGAAAGAGGATTAAAAAGGACCCTGTCCACGCGCGAGGAGAGAAGAGACGCGACGATCCGCAGCGACTGGAAGCAGAGCCGAGCGAAATGGAATCAGAGGCCGAAACCGGAGGGGTTTATTATTTCCAGGGCATTGTTATTAATTCGGCGTGCGGCGCTGGTCGTGCAGTAAGAGCGTAAGCTTGTCACGGGCTTCCTCTTGCCCGCCACCGTGACCTGTCGCCCCCCTCGAATCACCGCCACGTTGTTCTTTGCGGAATTCGTTAAATCATCGGCATGCGCCACGTGGCACTCCTTCCTTTTCTTTCCTTCTATTTTGCGCTTTCTATTTGAAACTTTTTGTTCTGGCAAATTTCGGTATATGCGAATGTCTGGATGTATGTGGGTTTCCTAAATTCCCATATTCTTAAATTTCCATTTTTATAAATTCCCATCTCTCTAAATTCCCATCTCCATAAATTCCAAATCTCGAAATTTCAAAATTCATATATTTCCAAATTTCGATATTTCCACGTTCCCTAAATTCCCATCTCTCTAGATTCCCATTTTCTCAAATTCCCATTACCCTTAATATCCATCTCTCTAATTTCCCATCTCTCTAAATTCCCATTTTCCTAAATTCCCATCTCCCTAAATTCCCATCATCCTAAATTCCCATCTCCATAAATTCCCATCTCCCTAAATCCCAAATCTCAAAATTTTAGAATTCATATATTTCCAAATTTCGATATTTCCATGTTCCCTAATTTCCCATTTCTCTAAATTCCCATCTCCCTAAATTTCCATCTCTCTAAATTTCCATCTCCATAAATTCCCATCTCCCTCAATCCCAAATCTCAAAATTTCAAAATTCATATATTTCCAAATTTCGATATTTCCACGTTCCCTAAATTCTTATCTCCATAAAGTTCCATCTCTCTAAATTCCCATCTCCCTAAATTCCCATCTCTCTAAATTCCCAACTCTCTAAATTCCCATCTCCCTAATTTCCCATCTCCCTAATTTCCCATCTCTCTAAATTCCCATCTCTCTAAATCTCAAATCTTGAAATTTCAAAGTTCAAATATTTCCAAATTTCGATATTTCCACGTTCCCTAAATTCTCATCTCTCTAAATTTCCATCCCCCTAAATTCCCATCTCCCTAATTTCCCATCTCTCTAAATTCTCATCTCCCTAAATTTCCATCTCCACAAATTCCCATCCCCCTAAATCCCAAATCTCAAAATTTCAAAATTTCGATATTTCCACGTCCCCTAATTTCCCTAAATATAATTTCGGTATATGCGAATGTCAGTTATATGTGAGTGTTAGATATATATGAAGATGAAGTGACACGATAGTTAGGTGTGGAGTCATATTATTCTTTAATTATATCATTAAAATTATACACTGAATTAACAAGATAGGTTCAGTCATAATAACACTTGATAGAAGATTCAGCCATTTTGTAAACTCAACCACGAGTATAAATTTCAAGATTGCAAAAATAAACAAGTGCAATCACTAAACATCAGCATAGACAAGTATTTTTATAAAGCAATACACGTTTAATAAAAGAGTATTTAACGAATGTAAGGTAGAGATAATGTAAACAAGATGGCCGCTAGCGAACCAAGATGGCGGCACTCCTCGCCATTAGAGGTGTTAGAATTCCAAAGTCATTCTTCCAATTACAGTTTACCTCAACACTCAAAATTTGTAAGTAGATCATAGCATGATGAAAGACATAAAAGAGGTTAGGCTCAGGTTAAGTTCCGGAAATGACGTGATATAACCCGTCATTCATAAATTATGCAAACTCGCATAAAATGAACACACTGAAGAAAAATGTGTAATCGAAAGATTCGCACGGAATCGTCCCTTTGTTCCCGAACAATAAAGAGGACATTACCACACAAAGATGCTTTATTTCGTGTTACACCCGTTGCATCGATCAAAAACAACGAACACAACCTGCTCCTATGAATATGCAAATGCGATAAGTGCATCTCCGAGCGTTCGACGTCGAGCCGAAAAAAACGAAGCTCATTATCGCGTACGAACATAAATAGGCCAATTTTAATCCGCGTAGCTGTACTTATTATATATATTTGCAAACAGACCTCTCGTAAGTTCGCCCATTAAAATCCGCCGTGTCGAATAGTAAAGCTCGTTCATCAATCTCTCGAGGAGTATCATTACGGTAAGCATCTTATGGGAAACCTTTAAATTTACGAGCGAAAAAAGTGTCATTTTCGATCGTTCAGCGAACGGCCGCAAACTTGTTAAACGCTTGCTTGTCGCCGTTAAATATTCATACATCAAACTGCTACTTTTTTCACCGTCTTATCTGTCCACCATCTTTCGGCCAAACGTTGCTTGGCTTCCAGCTACGTCAGATTGAAACTTAAGATCTTCGGGTTTATAATATAATTTGCGCGAGGGCTGATTTATTGGCCTGTTAAGCGTAATATTTCAAATTCTTTACATTTTCTGAGGTATTTTGTGACTTTTGGATTTTTAGGTATTTGAGGTTTTATAGTTTTTGTGGTGGTAAATTTGGTTGGGTTAGAGTGGGATTGTGTTAGTGAAGGTGGGATTATATGAGTATTGAGTAGGGAAAGGGAGGTTGAAGGCTTTAGGGAGATTCAAGGAGGTTCTGAGGGAATCTAGGGAGATCTAAGAAGGTCCTGTGGAACACTAGGGAGATTTCAAGAACTTATGGAACTCTAGAGAGATTCCAAGGAGAATCTATGGAACCCTAGAGAGATTCCAAAGAGAACCTATGGAACCCTAGAGAGATCCAAGGAGAATCTATGGAACCCTAGGAGATTCCAAGGAGGACCTATGGAACCCTAGAGAGATTCCAAGCAGAACTTATGGAACCCTAGAGAGATTCCAAGCAGAACCTATGGAACCCTAGGGAGATTCCAAGGAAGACTTGTGGAATTCTAGGGAGATCCAAAGAAGACCTATGGAACCCTAGAGAGATTCCAAGGAGGACCTATGGAACCCTAGAGAGATTCCAAGGAGAAACTGTGGAACCCTAGAGTGATTCCAAGCAGAACCTATGGAACCCTAGGGAGATCCAAGGAGAACTTGTGGAACCCTAGAGAGATTCCAAGGAGGACCTATGGAACCCTAGAGAGATCCAAGGAGAAGTTATGGAACCCTAGAGAGATTCCAAGCAGAACCTATGGAACCCTAGAGAGATCCAAGGAGAACCTGTGGAACCCTAGGAGATTCCAAGGAGTACCTATGGAACCCTAGGAGATTTCAAGCAGAACCTATGGAACCCTAGGAGATTCCAAGGAGACCTATGGAACCCTAGTGAGATTCCAAAGAGGATCTCTAGAACCCTAGATGTGATCCAAACAAGAAAATCCCCAGTAACTCAAAAATTCTCAAAACCCAAAACCCCAAGAAGTCTAAACAGACCCTAGGGATATATCATGCAGAACTAGTCAAACCCCAGAATCTACTAAAATACTCCAGACCTAGTTAAAAGGAATCCCCTATAGAAATCCTCTATAGAGACCTCCCAACTCTCCCTTCGACTAAATCTAATCCATATATAATCGTCCAAAAAGCTAAAATTAACCCTTAAACGCATGATTTTCTAATTTTACCTGAGACAATCAACTAACAAAGTACCTTAAAAGCGGTTGATTCAAATTAAAACGAGCAGATGACGCTATTATGTATTTGATTGGTAATTGGCATATCTGCAACACTACGCAGGTTTCCTACATTTTGTATATAATTTATAAAATTAAAACTGGTATGTTGCATTTATACAACTTTAAGGGTTAAAGCGTGAAGATATCCCAAACTTCATTTTTCAGCGTCCACGCGTTCAATCAAAGTGTCAGTAGTAAACAATATAAAAAATAATTATTGAAAAGTAACTGACAGCGAGGATACGCAGCTGAGAAGTAAACACAAAGAGGCAGAAGGCAAGCGAGCAAGCAGGCGGACAAGAAAGAAACAAAGAAAGGGAAGAGCGAGCCGTAAAAGGGTGGCTCGACAAAATGGCCTCGAACGGGCTCCTAATGGCCGGCACGGGCCGTTTGAGCGGCCATGTTACATAACTCTCGTACGGAGAGCGTGAATATACTCTGGTAAGCAGCGTTACGAGGTATGCTTCTCTGTTCTTGCTACGAGCATCGCGTACACTTTTACGAGCGGTGCTAATGCGTTCTTTCTTGGGCTTACCTTCGCATGCACCCTCTTGTGACCTCCCCGATCTTATTCGATGGCTTTCCCTTTGCTCGATCGACCAAATCTTTCAACGATCGTTATGTGGTTACGCGATATCTTTAATCATGCTTATACGCGTGTTATTTATTTCTTGACAAATTTAGAGGAGTTCTTGTGTTCGTACTATTAGTTTCTTTTGGGGGAGTTTTTTGTTGTGGTTTTTGAGTTTTGGGGAATTTTATGGATTTTGGAGTTTAGGGTTTTTTGAGAGGAAAGTAAAAGGATTGAGATGATATAAATGCAGAGAAAATAAGATTAAGTGATACTTAGTAATTTGTTTATGATTGTATTTATATGTTGTAGATTATTAGAATTATTTAATAATTAATTAAATTATTAATTAATAGAATTCATCAGTGATATAAATTAATTACTAAAATTTAAATATGACAAAAATACGTAGGTTATGTCTAATGTCAATGATACGTCTGTCACATTAAAATATTAATTTTAACTTTCCTTAGGAATTTTAATTTTCATCAACCATTTTAACTTTCATTAACAATTTTAATTTTTATAGACAATTTTAATTTTCATCGACCATTTTAATTTTTATAGACAAATTTAATTTTCATCGACAATTTTAATTTTCATCAACAATTTTAACTTTCGTCGACAATTTTAATTTTTATGAACAATTTTAATTTTCATTGACAATTTTAATTTTTATAGACAATTTTAATTTTCATTGACAATTTTAATTTTCATTGACCATTTTAACTTTCATCAACAATTTTAATTTTTATAGATAATTTCAATTTTGAACAACAATCTTGACTTTCATCAACAATTTTAATTTTTATAGACAATTTTAATTTTCATCGACAATCTTGACTTTCATCAACAATTTTCATTTTCATAGACAATTTTAATTTTTATAGACAATTTTAATTTTCATCGATAATTTTAATTTTTATGGACAATTTTAATTTTCATCGACAATTTTAATATTTATAAACAATTTTAATTTTCATCAACAATCTCAACTTTCAAATATTAATTTTGACAACAACGTAACACATAAAACAAAGACAAAATTCATACCAGTGACAAAATGGCGGCGCATCCACAGCGCCACCAGCAGAAAATTCTTCCAGTTATTTTTCCAATTATCACCAACACAGTAACAATGCTGAATCCGCAATTATTGACCTACAAAATACATCTCCGTCCGAAATAAACCAATTTCACTTCACGCACGAATTGCTAAATTAAAACGACGAATCGTGTGTCGGATTTATAGCCCGCAATTCTCGAAAACCGAGATTTTAATAACACTGCGAGTGGGATGAAAATCTGCCACGTTCGCTATTCGTACTTTCGAGATAATTGGCTGTCGCGGTGGAGGAATTTGATTTTCCGCTTGTCGAAAAATCCGATACGTAATTTACTCGAAATCGAAAATGGCGGTTGGTCAATCATCGGTTCTTTTGACAGACGACTTGAGATAGGAAGAAATAGAAAGCAACTGGGTCATTTTCAACTTTTGTATAAAATGTAAAATTCGTATTTGTATTATAGCTAAACATCATATGTAAAAATGAAGAATATGAAGAATATTCTTATGAAGATAATGAAGAATATTCTTAAAAAAAAAAACTGAAGTTGCAATGTGAAGTTGTAAACAGCAGATGTGGATCTAAATGTAAAAGTCAAATTTTCTTTCACTGAGAAGATTTCTAAAACTAAAATTCAGAGACCTGCAAAGAAAATCAAGGTCTATGGAAGAAAATATGTGAGAAGATTATCGTACAGAATGAATTTGAAGATCATAAGGTACCTCCTCCATTTTGAATACAGCAGAAAAACAAACAGTAGCTTGAACATAAAGTTATCCAGATTAAGGGGGAAGAATTATTATTAGCTGGTTGAATCGGTAGAAAAGAGAAGTCAGAAAGATTATCGCACGCGATAAAGCCACTTCGCGGCGGAGAGTAGCGGTTTAGGGTTAGGGTCGAAACGATTACGTCCTACACATGTTCAGGGTTAATGGTACGGGAGTATTAGATTCGAGGGGTGACTCTCGAGTCGGGGGATGAAAACCAGATGCTTCTTTATCGACTTCATCCTTCTCTATCCTTCTACGTAATGTCTATGGGGACTCTATGAGCCCCTGCCAGCCATCCTTCGGATGATCTATCGTCCGCCTGAAAGTTAACGAGCCGATACATTACCTCGAGTAATGGGAAGACATGGCGGATTTTAATGTCGCGTTATATCTCTTTCGTTTCAGGGGGTTTATTATTTTCTGGCTTCCGAGGCGGTTCGAGAGGTGCCTTTACGTGCTTCTATTTATATAAATTGTTTATAGGATGTGGACGTGGATTGTGTAGGAATTTCTGGATATTTAGATATTTAGATATCCACGTCCACGTCCTATAAACAATTTATATAAATAGAAGCACGTAAAGGCACCTCTCGAACCGCCACTTGGATCTCTAAACATTTACAGGTAAGTATAAGAGACTTAGGATAGCAATAGTAGATATGAAGATGTGGGACCATAGGTGACTTAGAACCACAGTAAACAATATAAGGATGTAGGGTTATAAGAGACTTAGGGTAACAATACTAGATATGAGGATGTAGGACCATAGGTGACTTAGAACCACAGTAAACAATATAAGGATGCAAGGTTATAAGAGACTTAGGGTAACAATAGTAGATATGAGGATGTAGGATCATAGGTGACTTAGAACCACAGTAATGTATATAAGAATGTAGGGTTATAAGAGACCTAGGATAACAATGGTAGATATGAGGATGTAGGACCATAGGTGACTTAGAACCATAGTAATGCATATAAGGATGCAGGGTTATAAGAGACTTAGGACAGCAATAGTAGATATGAAGATATAGGACCATAGGTAACTTAGAACCACAGTAAACAATATAAGGATGTAGGGTTATAAGAGACTTAGGGTAACAATACTAGATATGAGGATGTAGGACCATAGGTGACTTAGAACCACAGTAATGAATATGAGGATGTAGAGTCATAGGAGACCTAGAACCACAGTAGTACATATGAAGATGTAGAATCATAGGAGACTTAGGACCACATATGAGTACATGTGAGGATGTAGAGTCATAAAAGACCTAGAACCAGAATAGTACATATGAGGACCTAGAGTCATAGCAGACTTAGAACCACAGTGATGAATATGAAGATGTAGAGTCATAAGAGACTTAGGACCACATATGAGTACATATGAGGACCTAGAGTCATAGGAGACCTAGGACCACAGTACCACAATGTCCTGCTACCACATGACACCTATAGCCATAGTATTAGATGTAGTGACTTATGAACCTAGTAGAAGTACAAATACAATACATAAAGACCTTGCTACTCACATATGTTGTACATATATTGCTAAATCACATATGTTATACATTACGAAATCATATGTTATATATTACTGAATCACATACGTTAGACAGATGTGTTATAACGTTACTACTTATGTAGGTGTCAGCAAATATAAAAATTTGAAGATGGAGTCGATGTGTGTCTAGGATGGGTATCTAATGACATAGAACTTTGAAGATATACAAAGGTGATATCCGAATACATCTAAATACATAATGTATCCTCCAAATGCAAGGACCTATGCTACTACTAATATCTACCACAAAATTATTCTATAATCCTACATCTAAAAATCCACATACCCTAAAAATTCCCTAAACACAAAAATTATTTCAGAATATAAACAGAAGTGAAAAGAAGGTTAATCGCAGGCCATAAGGTGTCAGTTGACCGCGGTGTTTCGGCAAATATTTAAATAGACCGGCAAATAAACAAACACGAGAGAAGGTTAGGAGTCGGATGAACGGGCGAATAAATAAATAAATGATTTTCGGCGTGTCGGCATTTAGACAGGCAGGGAAGGATGGCTTTTTATTTGTAGGAACTCGGGGCTTCGGTGGTTCGCCGCCTAGTAATCAAAACCCGCCGAAATTCCCAGGTTTCGCAGCGGTTATTACGCCTTCGGGCAGAGGCTGCTCGCGCGGATCGTTGATACGATTTTTCCGTCACGGTGCTTTGCCAAATTGCACCCTCCGCATTCCACGGCCTTTCTTTCCTTACACCTTTGCTCGCCATTTTCCCTTCTTGCTCTCTTTTTATCTTTATTCTCGACCTTCCGAAGGACACAGCCTACTTCTAATTTCTTCGTCTTCAAATTGTTTAAACAATTTTTAGTACTTTGTTGTATACAACAATTGTATGTATATCTACTCAGTAATTTGATACTTGAAGTTAGCATATGATCACATTGTTCATAACAAAAATTGATACATCAAGTTCTAACACGTATTGTCTAAACTATTTGTTTTCAACTAAAAGAACAAATGCATGGAAACCGATAAAAAATATATAAATAAACAATACAGTTAAACCACAGTAAAATTATGAAGACCTAACCTATAATTTCCACAGCAAAATTAGTTTTAACCTGAAAGATACAAAATTAATACCGATCTAACATCGATAACTTCGAAATGAAAATAAGATTAAGGTTATGACAGACGTTCGATTGCGTACATGTGAAACGGCAATAAATTAAAGCACGCGTAAATACGACAAATTTGACCGTGGTGGTACCGATACAGGATCAGAAAAAGAAGTGACATGATGGATTAGACGAGGGTGGCTCGTGTGTGGGCAACGCCGTACGAATTTCTTTTGTAAACCGCCTATTCAGCCGACGGCAAATTTCATCCTTTACCCGTTGCAACTTTAAGGCGCGATAATTCATCGAGGCATTACGAAACCGAACTTCGAATACGACGTAGGTACCTTTCGCCGGCAGTGTTTGCAATAAAGAATTCGTTCGGGACCGAACGAGGAGCTGCGAGTTCGAAAACGGCCATACGGGGATCGCGTGAAGACCATGCAAATCGTATCATTAAGGAACTTGATCCTTTTTTTCCCTTCTTTCTGGACGTGGCTGCTTTGCCGTTAACAGTAGCCCGGCTTTCTTTCGTGCCAACGTCGTTTATAAGAAAACACGCCACTTTGTCACGTGTTCGTGGACGGGCTTTTGGAGACGTACAGTAGACGCTCGTTATATTGCCGTTGGAGAACTTTTTTACAGTTGATAATTTTTGTATTGGTGGACAAGCTTTCTTTTTTTGTATTGTAAAGGAAATCTTGCATTTTGTGATATAATGGGAGACGTATAGTAGACGCTCGTTATATTGCCGTTGGAGAACTTTTTTATAGCTGATAATTTGTGTGTTGACGGACAAGCTTTCTTCTTTTCTGTTGTAGAAGGATTATTGCAGTTTGTGGTATGTGGGTGTAAGGGATGATAATGTAGAATAGGGTGATGTGTATGATGGTGTAGAGTATGGTAATAGAATGTATGAGAAAGGTACGCATAGTAGCTCAAGGGATGGTGGCTCAATGCGTGATAGTGCAATGCATGGTAGTGCAATGCGTGGTTATTCAGTGCCTGGTAATTGAGCGCATGGTAATTCAATGCGTGGTAGTGCAACGCATGGTAATTCGACGCGTGATAATTCAATGCGTGGTAATCCAATGCGTGGTAGTGCAACGCGTTGTAATTCGACGCGTGGTAATCTAATATGCGATGATCCGACGCGTGGTAATCTGATACGTGGCGATCCAGCGCGTAGTAATTCGATACGTGATAGTGCAACGCGTGGTAATTCGACGCGTGGTAATCTGATACGTGGCGATCCAGCGCGTAGTAATTCGATACGTGATAGTGCAACGCGTGGTAATTCGACGCGTGGTAATTTGATGCGCGGTTATTCGATGCGTGGTAATTCGATGCGTGGTAGTTCGATGCGTGGTAATTCGATGCGTGGTAGTTCGATGCGTGGTAATTCGACGCGTGGTAATTCGATGCGTGGTAGTTCGATGCGTGGTAATTCGATGCGTGGTAATTCGATGCGTGGTAATTCCACGCGTGGTAATTCGATGCGTGGTAGTTCCATGCGTGGTAATTCGATGCGTGGTAATTCGATGCGTGGTAATTCCACGCGTGGTAGTTCCATGCGTGGTAATTCGACGCGTGGTAATTCGATGCGTGGTAATTCGATGCGTGGTAATCTGATGCGTGGTATTGCAACGCGTGGTAACTATGCACCACTTGATCACGCAATACAACATAACACATATCACATATTCACACACTGGCACCACACACCAAGTGGCAATATACGAAACAACAATTTACTTCTCTCCATTTAACCAAGAACCCGCTACCGTATTCAGCAGATACCCCTTTGTAATTCATAAACGCAATGCATATTTTAATATTATGTCCCCCATAAAATTGCAATATTGAAAGAAGAATGGTCCTGTAAGTAAATTTGGTTTCAATCATCATTAATAAAACTTCCATCTGGCTGTTTTCTCTTTTCCACTATATTTCATGACTTTCTCCGTAACGACAGCTTTCGAGACATTGTAAGCACATGTCGATTATTTAAATATATTTGAGAGCGACTCGTTTAAGTAACATTGCAGCAATCGAAATTCATACTCTTCGTTAATTTATTACTCTCGTGTTTTTTATCGGACTCCAAGATAATTTCACGTATAGTATTATACTGTGATAAATTGTTCGTATAGTAGAGTTGGACTTACGATATATTTACTGTTTACTTACCTTTACTATGTATCTACCACACACTATTTTTGATCACTATATAGCAGCTATAAGTAATTATATTACTTGCTCTATCAATGTGAACCAATCTGATATGGTAGAGTTGGAGGCCTGATATATTCACTCTACCAATATTTGTTTGCCACTCATTATCTGAACTACCACGCATCGGATTACCACGCATTGAATTACCACGCGTTGCACTACCATGCATCGGATTACCACGCATTGAATTACCACGCTTTGCACTACCACGCATCGAATTACCACGTATCGGATTACCAAGCGTTCGATTACCATGCATTGAATTACCACGCGTTGCACTACCACGTATTGAATTACCACGCATTGCACCACCACGCATCGGATTACCACGCATCGAATTACCATGCGTTACACTACCACGCATCGAATTACCATGCGTTACACTACCACGCATCGAATTACCACGCGGCCGATCACCACGTATCAGATTACCACGCGTCGAATTACACCGCGTTGCACTACCACGCATCGAATTACTACGCATTGCACTACCACGCGTCGAATCACCACGCATCATATAATACTGTTAAAGCCAATATCGCCACTATAATACACTATACTTACTCCACCAGTAAAACCCAATCTGCCATAGCAGATTGGACCCACGCTATATTCACTCTACCAATACCTCAACCATAGTTGACTATACCGAGTATCAGTATACATAGCGTCACTGTACGAACCAAAACGTTGCTATAGCACTCGATCAACGCAAACCAGATCGGCGATTTGAAAAAGAGAAGAAATCGAGCATAGATACAGAACAAAATGGTTATCGAAGATCATCGTCGATGATCCCGAGGGAAGGAGTTCGAAGGGCGACGACGAAGAAGGACGCAGAGAGAGGAGAAGAAGAAGGAGGAGTAGGGTGATGTTCCCATGATGGTAGGTGCGGGCTCTGGTTCCCTCGGTCGAAGATGAAAAGATGAAAGGCATCCCGGCGGTGAAGCCACCGCTCTGCTTCTGCCTCCCCTAACCCATCGGCTGGACCTAACCATCCTGTCTGGTCATCAACACCTGACCATCTTGCAACATCGTCTTGCCGTCCTTCTTCTCTCGCCTCCTTTAAACTGCTCGCGTCTCGCCGTCTCGTTCCTCTTCTTCTTCTCTGTATTTATCTATGATCGTTCTTTCTTCTCCTCTGTCTATTTGTCTTTCGATTTTCTTACACGCCCGTTGATGGGTTTGTTTCTTTCGTTTGTGGGTTTTTCTTTAATTGCTTCGGGGTATAGATTTAGATACATTCGTAATGAAAGGGTTGGAAAACACTTTCAGAAATACCTTGTGTAGGATTTTTAAACGTCTTGATAAATTCTGGCGGAAAGGTTTAGTTTGCATAAAAAGGAAGACTCGAACGGGAGTAAATGATTTCATATTTGATTACCGAATTACCAGAAACGATCGGGAGAACGAAGGGAAGAATACCGACAGAGGTAGCTCTTTTTTTATTCTTTCCGAATTCTCTTTACGAAGGAGAGAAAGGGAGAACGAGAGGGTAGGGCATATAGCCCTCGGCTTCGCTCGGCTCCGCTCTCACACGCTCTGAAACTCGCCTCCTACTTTGTTCGCTGGCTCGTTTGACGGATGGAATTCCTTTGCCGCGATGCAATGCGACATGGCTGATGCAAAAGCGACGGCCGAGCAATTCAATTTCGCTTTAATCCCGCTGCGCCCTTCGCAAACACCTTAACGGCACCTGTAATTCATTTTTCAGCCTCATCCATGCAGGAATTATTTTCGCGAAATCGTCGCCTCTGTTCCTTTATTTTCTTCATTATTCAATTTTTATTTGCATTTTTCCTTATTTTCGTGAGTTTATAGCACAATGTGCATTGGATTTACAAGTTTTATTTTTATTTTAGTAGTATAGTTACAATCTAACATTATTTGTTGTAGTTGTTTATCGCTACAATTGTTATTATGTCACTACTGTTGTGCTACTGTCCGCCATTACTGTCACCGTTCCGCCATTTTGATTTCTAATGTCACTCCCTCATTACCATAACATTACCACATCACTTCACATCTACATTTTTCTAGAAATCCATAATTGAACGTTTACTTCCAAAAACTAACGAGCTAATTTAAAAAATAAATAATCTAAAAAGCAGAAAACGGAAAGAAATATTTAGGTTAGAATTTAATCTAAATTCCCGCACGATAGTTAACTGTACGTAGAAGGCAAGCATCGCGTGAAAGGCTCTCATTTGTTTGACCAGTTTCAATCATTTTTCAGTAGAGTCTACATACATTGTATCTAACTGCTGATTACAAGTAATTGATTTTTTATTCTAAGTAAATCGTTCCCTAATAAAATTACAATCTCGGTGTATCTTAATTAGACGTTTATTTCTCGTAAATTTAATCGAAATGCGTGATTATTAAGCATAAATTTAATGGTTATGGTAAGCCGGTTTGGAAATTACGCGGAAACAACTTATTCTAGATTTGAAGGGGATGTATTATTACGTACTTTCAGACTAACACAAATTACTGCTTGAACAGTGTATTTGTAGATCCGTGTAGATATGATACGCGTCACTTATTGTCTCGGGTTTCCATGGAAAAATTTCCACGAGGTAAAATATTAACGAAACAGGACTTCGTTTATAATTATACACTAATGTACATTGCAATACAGTAATGATATATATTCATGTATGTATTTAAAAAAAAATATCTTATATGTACTTCTATATATTTGTAAAAAGAAACATTAAAAAAAACGATTTTAAATTTTAATCTGTATTTGAAATTTGAAGCTACAGGTTATAAAGCAATGAACAAAAATTGTGACAACTTGTTTCAGTACGAAAAGAGTTTCAATGTGTATAATTTTGTCATTTGTAAATAATGTTATGTGTGAGTGAGGAATAAAAGAGCGAGCACTTTCGAGAAAGTGGTCATAGCACCCTCCCTCTAGCGGCGACTACAGTAAATACCACATTCCTAATTTCTAATTGTTCAAAATCAATAGTTTATATAATTGTCAGTAAATGAACATAAGGAACTGCATTGTGTGGTGAAGTGGTATAAGGTTACCACGTGTTGAATCATCACGCGTCGAATTACCACGCGTAGAAGTACCACGCATCGAATTACCACGCGTGGAATTACTACGCATCGAATTACCATGCGTTGAATCACCACGCGTCAAATTACCACGCGTGGAATTACCACGCATCGAATTACCACGCGTCGAATTACTACGCATCGAATTACCACGCGTGGAACTACTACGCATCGAATTACCACGCGTGGAATTACCACGCATCGAATTACCACGCGTGGAATTACTACGCATCGAATTCCCACGCGTGGAACTACCACGCATCGAATTACCATGCGTGGAATTACTACGCATCGAATTACCACGCGTGGAACTACTACGCATCGAATTACCACGCGTGGAATTACCACGCATCGAATTACCACGCGTGGAACTACTACGCATCGAATTACCACGTATCAGATTACCACGCGTCGAATTACAGCGCGTTGCACTACCACGCATCGGATTACACTGCGTTGCACTACCACGCATCGGATTACCACTTATAGTATTACCACGCGTCCTATTATCACGCGTTGCACTACCACGCGCCAAATTACCACGCGTTGCGCTATCATTTATTGCACTCTCACAGTTGAATCACCACCCGAACTATTATACTATGTATTCTACAGGGTGTCCGCCGCAAAGTGTGACACTTGATATCTCATGAACTATTCCATACCTTGAACTCTTATACATTCTCTGACCATGCTATCAGTAACTAACAATTTCTTTATAAGTGTCAAGTAAAGAAACGAGCACTTTCGAGAAAGTAGTTACAGTACCATCCCTCTAGCGGCGCCTATAGCAATCACCATATTCCCAATTTCTAATCGTTGAAAATCATCTGCCTACATAATCGTCAGTAAATAAACGCAAGAAACGAGGAACTAACGATTTGTTTGTATATAAAGGGACACCCAAGGCATAAATCATGATTCAAAGAATTAATTAGCACGGACCTCTGGAAATTCCATTGAATTTCGGGATAAAGGGAACCCGTTCGGTGCGCCAACACGCAACGGATGTGCGGACTCATTCAAGCCACACGCAAACAACGTGTTTCGAGTTTCCTTTCCTTCTTTCTTTATTCTGTTTTTCGTCCGGCACAACGAACGCTACCGAAACCTTTTCATCGGGCCCTTTTGTATATTTTGTAAATATAAATTACACCACTGTCCACTTGAATGGCCTCCTTACAAAGATGTTACTTTCGAGTTTTATTCTAAACTGCCGCAAGTCATTGTAGGGAATGTACTCTTCTTTTTGCTGCTCGTTATCGATACATATTATACATATTTATCGTATTTTACTTGCAATTAATAATGCATGTACCTTCATTGTAGTCGTTGTTTCTGTGGCTCGAGTATGTTTTATACTTCATGACTGTCTATTTAATTTGGTAATGTGTTACGTAAATGTCCTTCAATGTACTCCTTTGTAATGAACAAGCTACAGAGCATACTTTACGTATGTAGCATTAATGTATGTTTACGTATGTAAATCGAAGTCCAAAATTTTTTGCGAGAAGAGTATTACAATTTGTATATACGTGAAGAAAAGTGGTGAACATAATTGTAAGGTGAATATCCACATTTATGAAATAAATGAAGAAGAGAACAGACAAAAATGATTTGGAGCTTACGTGCACGACGCGTGGAATTCGAGGTCTGCAGGCGAAGGATGATCGAGTTAGTGGAACAGTTGAACAGGTATCGTTCGAGCTGTGCACTCTGGCAAATAGAAGAACAAGAGAGAGGATCGGTCGAGGAGTAATTCGCCGCGGCCGAAAAAGTAATGGAGTTTAGAGAATTCGAGGTGTGGGTGGCAGTAATGGCACTGCAAGAGGAAGGAAGGAAGCTGCTGGAAGACGAGGCGGTGGAAAGAGTGGCACACCTGTGGCGAACAAGAGCCACGCTGTCTGGAAGGTCGATCCTGTTTTCGGGCTCTCACCTTCGCCGTGCCGGTTCTGAAGTCGGTTTTCGAGGCAACAAAGGCCCGCGACGATAAATCATCCCGCGATCCCGGGCTTCCAGGCTGCAGGATCGACGATCTAGCTAGCGGCCGATCTTCCGACATAAGCATTACGCTAAACAGCCGACTCGAACCCTCGCCAGACGGCTACTTTTTTTTTATTTTTTAACGCGACAGGTAATGAAAATAATCAAATTATATGATCGTGGCGGCAATTTCGAATTGTATGATTATTCTTTTGGAAAAATTATGTTGAAGGAATTTTATGTGATACAGAGAGGATTTTTAGGGTGGTTCAATTTATTGTAAATGTACATAAATTGTTACGTTTTTGCTGATATTGTTGTTGTGTAGTTTTTGTTAGTATTTGTTGTGTGTCTCAATTATCATAGGTTCAGTATGATCATCAGACAAAATTGCTAATATTCGTCAGACTTGTAAAGCAAATTGTGACGCACTCAGGGTGCGTCATGACAGATCTTCAAGTTTTTAACGTGTTTCAATTTTAATTTTAGTGGTTCAGTATAATCATACAAAACTGCTGATGATCCTCAGACTTACAAACCAACTGGTGACGCACTCAGGTGCGTCATAACAAGTTGTCAAGGTTTTAACATCCTTGAAATTTAATTTTAATTGTTCAGCATAATCATTATATAAAATTGATGATATTCGTTATACTTGTGAATTAAGTGACGCATTCAGGTGCGTCAAGACAAACCTTCAAGTTTCTAAAATACTTCAATTTTAATTTGTATACATGAATATATAATATATCGTTTATGTAAAAAATCTTGTTTGTGGTCCAAAGACAGGTTCACTAAATACAAGTATGAAAATTCAATGATTACAGAATGCAAAATTGCCATAACCTTAAAACTTTTATTACTTGTTAACACTGCAGTAGTAGACACTTCCTAACAAATAAGTAATACAAGTTAAAACTGGTGCATAGAAAGATGTCTCTATTTGTGGTGAGCAAAACATAGTCAGTCCCTTAGTATATGACTATAACATATCACATAAAAGGTCATACAAAATGAAATACCTTGATACCAATATAATAACAGTTACTTCGTCACTGTCTTGATGAGTCCCTTACTATATGTCTATAACATCTCACATAAAAGGTTATCCAAAATTAAATACCTTGATACCAACATAATAGCATTTGATCTCACATGAACGATGAGTAAAGAAATTCGAAGGAGAAGTAGAAAAATGTCCCAAATCGCTGACCAGGAAGAATGGTATAAAATGTATCAACATAAAAAGATCCATCCATCAGAAATGGAAGTCGATCAATGGTCGAAACACGGAAAGCGATAAAAAGATGGGTAAAATTGAGCGAAACGCCTATCCTTTGATTCGTGCGGTTTCTCGGTTTCTTTTGTCCCGTTTCTACTTGTCTGACCGGGACAAGAGGTCCCCCGGTATTTGCTGAATCACAGCGCAGTCGATCGCGGATGTTCTGTATCAAAGGGAGCAAAAAAGAGGCAATTAAGGAGCAACGAAGATTGCGCGCCATTCTTTTCAATGAGCGACGCTCGGCACGCGGGAGGGCTACACGTTGTTCGATTCCTCGGATCAGCCGCCATCGCGGTAGCCCGACGGAAACTAAGAAATCGTTGAAATCCGTGGAAGAAGACCGTTTCACGATCACGTGGTGTCGGTTAACCACCCGCCAACCAGATACACCGTATTATTTTCTATTTCGTATCAGCTTCTGTAGTCGGCGAGAACGTTCCGCGCCGATCGATTCCTTGAAAAATGCATGACCGGAAGACGAAGGGGAGAGACCGAGGTGCCGAGAACATAGTTGCAACAGGGAATTTGTACGAAGAAAATAGAAATTACCGGTGAGTAACGTGAACGCTGGTCGATACACTATCCGCTTCGAGACAACTTCCGTTTCGAAATACTCGTATTTATATGTGCGTAATCGATGATAGAACGCACCCTTTATATGGCACTTTTGTAAACTGACTAGATTAAGGCGTAAACATAATTGCTCCCCTACGTAGGGGATATACCCTACAAATATCACCTTTTCAATTTTTACTATTCTCAACTTTTCACTTATTACAGTTTTTAAAATAGAAAAATTACAGTTTTTAAAATTTACAAATTACAGTCTTTTAAATGTAATTTTTATTCAGCCATGTACATTCATAAATTCTTAAATACGTACATTTATAAATTCTTCCGGAAATTCAGGAAGTTTCAATCCATTTATCTAACTTCTAAAACTAATATTTTAATTTTGCAAACTCTTCAATAAAAAATTCCTAAATGGTCCAACGTTAATCTGAAGTATAAAAATTCCGAGCATCAAAATAACGTGACTCGGTAAAGATCGTGAAAATAATTTTTAAAGACACGTTTAAAACTTCCCTAATGACATTTTAATCTCCTGTGATCACCGTCGGAGCGGGCGTAATTTGACGAGCTGATTAAATGCGCGGAAGAAAAACTTAATAAAAGAACGCGTTCTATCGTTGAAAAAATGGAGGCATCGCTCGCTGAGTGGTGTACGGAAAAACTCCGGTAAGAAGCCGAAGACTAATAGCAATTGCATTAATTTAAAACCGCAACGTCGACGGTTAATTGCGAGATCTCACGGTGTGTGTACTATTTAACTCTGAATGATCACACGTGTGACGTGTAGATTATTGCGGGATACGCCACAATAGAAACAGCAGGCACTGATTAATAGAAAGGATTCCACCCTTCATCAGGGTCTTCGTCACGAGCTCTCACGCCTAATATCCGAACCTTTGATTCTTCTTTCTTTCGATAGAACGACCGTCATTTTCGTTCGTCGTTTGTTAGTTAAACGATTTTTTTTTAATGGGATATTTGATTTTTGAGATGTAGGGTAAGGTTGCTCAAGTCGTACCCCTAAGAAAAAAATGCATAACAATATTTGGCAAATATGTAAAAAATTTGCTATTCGATTCTAGTGCAAATATTGTTTTTATTTATTATTACAACTCTGAACAATCTTTGTGTTGTCGTATGAATTAATCTAAATTAAAAGAAGTTGCAAGGATACGATTTACGAAACTAGTGTATTAAGTTGGACCACCTATGGTTTAAGTCGTACCTACCTAAAAATACAATTATTATTGTATGTATGTGTGGTAAATTATGTTTTTCAGCGAGTTGATAATAATTTCTAGGTCTGAAAGTCTCTAAATTGGTAAATCCCTAGATCTCTATATGTACTCAACAATTGCAAGGTTTTAACGTCTTTAAATAGTTAAATCCCTAGATTTCCATATTTGTAAGTTATCAAATATAAAAAGTCCCTAGGTTCTCAAGAATTCTTAAATTTCTATACATACACATAAAAAATTGTAAGGGTCCTAAATACCTAGAGTTCTATACTTCTAAACATTTTAATCTTTAAATTCATTAAATTTTAAAAAATTTGAAACTTCTAAATTGCAGAAATTCATAAAATCCTCAAAGTTCCAAACCTAATCCCTAAATCACATACTCGTCAATCTGAAAGATGAAGAACGGTTCTCACATGTCCCAGTTAAAGAGAGAATAACGTTTGGTGCGAACTGAGGCATCCTGACGAAAGGACGTAGGCCTCGCAGGACACGCTCCTCCGCAGCGTTCGCTACGAATCGATAATTACGACAAAGAATAATCGCGTGCCGGCTCGAAATCAAGCAGTTCCGCTCTTTCTCCTCTCTCGCCTCCGTTCGGTTCCTCTTCTGCTGTCGAGCTGCCGACGGTAATTCGATGCACGAACCGAGCATCTTATTTATCGCGGCAACAGATCGTTGCGTATCTGTTCGGGAAATACCGAAAGAAAATAAAACGGAGCCGGTTTATTTCGATCTTCTGCAATTTCAACGCCTTTCAGATAATTGTTTCAGATAACCGGCCTGAATAAACCGGCGTCTGGGAAATCGATACCCACCGGGAAATCGATCGTATCTTTCGATTTTCGAGCAATCGGGAATTAATCGAAGTACTTCTTTATTTCTTTCCCCTTTGGAGGCCTTCAGGGTCTCCAATGACAATATGGTGGAAAGAAAACCGAAATCATCGACATTTTATGAGACTCCGTTTTTTAGGCAATAAATCTTTTTCGTGAATGTGTAACACAAGAAGCTAGGAAATCAATGACCAGAAAGTGTAGAAATCAGGAAGTGTGTTTTGTTTACAAGAGTTGAAGAAAGGGGCTGTCAAAAGTAAGTTGTCATTCATATTTATGGAACGGCTAAACGTGTTTGCTGAAGGATGACGTGTTTTTAGACACGTTCATGAACAGTATTTGTATAGAAACTGAAGTATAAACTTAACTGATGTCGAATAATGTTGGACAGTTGTGGGAGACTCAGTTGTCTTGATATATGGCCGCGTCTACATGTATGCACATATATGTTCATGGATCGGTTTTTAAGTTACAACAGAAGTTATTTTGTAGAAACCTAAGATCAGAGACTAGCTGAGACTCTCAAGAAGAGATCACATCATGATAGTAGAGAGGGATAGTAATAATGGCGGCGATGGAAACAATGAGGAGCGTAACGTAGTGACAGTAACAGAACACAGTAGATGACAGTGAGTTACTGAAGGATGAGACAATGGTAGACGTATTAAACACTTTGAGGATCGAAATTACAAACGTAGGACATAGGAACCGAACATAGGACATGAACCGAATCTTGCAGGTCATAGGTTAAGCAATAGAATCGTAAAAAATTACAAAAATTCTGTGATATAGTTGTTAGTTATACCTGAAATTTTGAGAATGCAAAACTAAGGTGACTATATAAAAAATTTACAAATAGTTTATTTTCATCTGTCTATTGCTCCTAAACGGTTGAACCATGCAGAGGTTTGATGCTACCGCACAGCCTAGAAGTCTCGATTCTAGGTGAAATTGGCAACGAGTACGAAAGTGGATTAATGAAATTTGTTAGTGACAGTAGCTCGGTATCCGTCTCTGTTGGCAAGTCAGTATAATAGTATAAAGCGAAAGATGAAGAAGAAGAAGAGGGCTAAGGCGGTCGTGCGTCGAGTGGCAGGAAGAAAACGGGCGTAAGTACCGAGACCGGTCATTATTTATGCCATTATAGCTCGGTCTGGCCGCTTGCTTGTGAGCCACGTAAGGTTGAACGTGGCCACTACGACTTAACGAGCCTTCGTTCGCGTTCATCCGAGACCCTGATAAAAGGACTACCTTCGGACCGCCTCTCGACGATCGCCAACGCTACCCTTCTTCTTCTTCTTCTTCATCTTCTTCTTCTTCCTCCGTTTCCTTTTTTCATCCTCTTTATACCGCTCGTTATTAGTCTTCTTCTGTTTTTCGCTTGAAAACAGTCCGCCAGCGATGTTGCGAGCTCTGTTTAGATGATTGATATTGCTGAATGATCACCGAACGTGTTACCGACGCTGAAGAATTGAACCACCTTGCCTCTATGCTCAGCCGCGCTCTTTGATTCGAGTATGCGTCGAAGGTCTTTGGGTCAAAAACGATTTCAATACACGAAACGATGGGAACGCAACCATAAACGCCCAAGGCACTTCAAATGGCAGCCAAATTCAAACTTCAGATACTGTCTGAGCAATCTTAGGATATTATTGGAGGAGTAAATATAATGTAGAGCTCTAGGAGACTGTGGAGGGTCCTAGGCACGTTCTAGCAACGTTACAAATATTTGAGAATTAACGAGGTTTTAGAGATTAATGAAAACAATCCCTAAACAAGGTCTTTAAACTGTTAATTAATCTCTAAGGCTTCTAGTCCTTAAGAATCCCTAAGAGTCACCTAGGAGGGAGGATTTATATCATCTATGTGTATTTCTAAGTGAAGTTGAAGTTCTGAAGAACAGTGAACATGGTCCTCAACTTCCAAGGTCCTCAAACTATTAAATAATCTCAAAAGCCTCAAGTCCTTCAGCAGTCCAAGAGTCACATAGGAGGAGAGAGGATCTATATCATCTGTTACATCATCTATGTATATTTCTAAGTAAAGTTGAAGTTCTAACGAACAGTGAACAAGGTCCTCAACTTCCAAGGTCCTCAAACTACAAAATACTCTCAAAAACCTCAGGTCCTTAGCCCAAGAGTCACCTAGGACTTTCATCTCATTATATTCTCCTAAGTAAAACTTGCTGTAAACACATGCTGTCTAAACACTACGTAACAATAAACAATTAAACCTGTCTAAATTCTATTTTTGTATCGAGGTAGATTAGCATACAAAAGAAAAAGCCAATCAATTGTCTGTATTACGATGAAATAGAATCAATTACAAGAATGATAAAGTATGTTATAGTGTTCCACTCCTTTGTTTTCCATTATTCATTTTCGAAAGCACGACAAGTAGGGCGTGTCTCGTTCTTTCGTTACAGCTCTTCATGGTTATGAACGACGCTACAAGTTCGATTACACGCAAGCGTACGAGTCAACGCGTTTAACTCGTGCAATTACGAGAGATACGTTGTCGGTGTGTCCGAAATGATGTATGATTTTCAGCTTTTCCATTTCGAATTACCCGACGCGTATTTCGTCGAGTGCTCATTGTTCGACCTTTAACGAAATTGAACAATTTAGATATTAAATTGTATCCCGTTTTCATTTTCCATGCGCTCTGGACATTAATAAATTAGCTCTTTCAACGCTAACAATTTGCATGATGGATGCGCATCGTAGCGGACTGTTATTGCGATAGCGATCATAGTATTACAACGATAAAAATCTGCAGACGGTGTTTTCATAAATTATGAATTAATTTGATGACGGGACACATGACGAAAATAAAAACATCTCGTTGGAAAAATTAATGATTAGAGGTTACTTCTCTGCATCCGATGTAACAAGTATGAAGATGTCACTCCTGTAAAAAAATTGGATAATAACCGTTATAAGATCGGTCGCGTAAATTACGACGCAGTTAGGTCGCTAAAAAATGTAGAAATTACGATAATCGACTTAATGCGAATTGTATGTTAGTTTTGAACCGCGAGAGTAATAGTAACAGTTTAAGGTTAGGTTAACCTCAGCCGGCGCGCTATTTAAACGTGTAAAAGAAGCGAAGAAATTTATTTGCTTCTTTGCAGCGTTTCTTAATGAAAGTTCGCACCGATACATTCGAAATAGTGTACAAGTTTACCACAGAATCTTGAAACAAGTCCGGGAGATTCGAAACGCTTTGTTCCGCCGACGTAACAATGGAGGACAACGGTCGATCCCAGGATTGACGTACAAGATTACGGGCGTCCGGCGTGTTTTTCAACGGGCGAATACAAAAAACGAGACGAGGTGGGACAGCGAGAAGGGTGGTTTGGACCACCAACGATCTCGATTCGTTATTAAATCTTCCAGGTATCGAGATTACGGTATAATCGTATTGATAACAGCACCGTATCCTCGGCTTCTAGACGCCCTGTCCCCGACGGTTTCCCATTTGCGAGGACAAAGCCCCTTTTAAACCACGGCTTTTGTGCTCTTAATTCAGTGCCGTGCGTGAAATCGACACGTTTTTCCACTTAATTCACGGACACGCCTGTTTCTCGCGCTTTCCTCCCTTTACTTCTCTCTTTACCTTTCATTTTTACCGTCTCTTTTTCTCTCTATGTACACCGTATGCGATGCATGTGTGTTTACAGATGTCACTGATCTATTGAATCGTTAACTGTACTGGATATCGCTCGTGTCATCCGTATTAATGGCTTATATTTTACGTTGTTGAGGAGAAATACTTGTGTATGCGTTTCAAGTATCAACTGTTAATGATTTCTTTTTTGAGACTCGTGTACACATAACTTGTACAGCAACAATAAGACCTGCATACAATGTAACTTAAATTTGAATTAATCTAACAGATTTAACGTAACATTAAACTAGACCTAGCACAAATTACATTTAACTAAATCAAATTTAAAGAACATGTCGTTATGTGAACATGAACATGAATCTAACCTTACCTAGACATAAGACATTAAATATAGTGAACGAAACCTAACCTTACTTTAATGTAATGTTAAATAAAGAAAGACCTAGTAGGATTTTAATTTAACCTAACTAAATCAATTTTAAAACAAATGTAGCCATGTGAACTTGAACATAAACCTAACTTAAATATAAAATATTAAATATAGTAAACCTAACCTTACTTAAAAAACCTTGTCTTAATGTAACCTTACATAAAGATGGACCTGCTAGAATTTAAATTTAACCTAACTACATCAAATTTAAAACAAATGTAGCCATGTGAACGTGAACAGAAACCTAACTTAAATATAAGATATTAAATATAGGAAATGAAACCTAACCTTACCTAAGAAACCTTACTTCAACGTACCCTTAAATAAAGATAGACGTAGTAGAATTTAAATTTAAACTAACTAAATGAAATTTAAAACAAATGTAACCATGTGGACTTCAATGTAAGATTAACCTAAACATAAGATATTAAATATAGTTAAGTCAAACCTAACCTTACCTAAGAAGCCTTACTTTAACGTAACCTTAAATAAAGATGGACTTAGTAGAATTTAAATTTAAACTAACTAAATAAAAATTATAGCAAATGTATTAATGTGAACTTGAACGTAAATTTAACCTCAACATAAGATATTAAATATAGTTAAGTCAAACCTAACCTTACCTAAGAAACCTTACTTCAACGTAACCTTAAATAAAGATAGACCTAGTACAATTTAAATTTATACTAACTGAATCAAATTTAAAACAAATGTAGCCACGTGAACGTGAACATAAACCTAACTTAAATATAAGAAATGAAACCTAACCTTACCTAATAAATCTTACCTTAACATAGCCTTAAATAAAGGTACACCTAATGGAATTTAAATCTAACCTAACTGAATCAAATTTAAACATATGTATTCATGTGGACGTGAACCTAACCTAACCTAAACTTGAGAAATACTAAATGAAACCTAACCTTACATAAGAAACCTAGTTTTACTTAACAAACCTTGCTCTAGCACAGCCTTAAATGAAGGTGAACCTATTAGAATGTAAATCTAATCTAAATCTAATTTGAAATAAATGTATCCATGTGAACTTGAACCTAACCTAACCTAAGCTTGAGAAATAGTAAATGAAACCTAACCTTACCTAAGAAACCCAGCTTTACCTAAGAAACCTTGCTCTAACATAGCCTTAAATAAAAATAGACCTATTAGAACATAAATCTAACCTAAATCAAATGTGAAACAAATGTATCCATGTGAACTTGAACCTAACCTAACCTCAACATGAGACATAATAAATGAAACCTAACCTTACCTAAGAAACCTAGTTTTACCTAAGAAACCTTGCTCTAACACAGCCTTAAATAAAGATGGACCTATTAGAACACAAATCTAACCTAAATCTAATTTGAAACAAATGTATCCATGTGAACTTGAACCTAACCTAACCTAAACATGAAAAATAGTAAATAAAACCTAACCTTACCCAAAGACATTAAATATAACAAACAACCCACCCCAAGAAGACGAAAGTTAACTTTGTAAAAAAATTGAAAGATTGAAATCTTTACGATCATTTAAAAACAGCTTCACGAATTACATTAAAGTATTGTTCGGAAGGTAACCTTCGTATTAAGATGACAGTGTATGAATAAAAACGATATTAAAATATTAATTGCATGGGTAAGAAAGAGCGCAGTAAGTATCGTCCATTGTTCGAGTTGTTCGAAAAACATGAAGATAGCCAAGATAACAATGGATTCTTTCTGGTCGGCGGCGAAGAAAGAGAAGCACGGAAACAAAAGAAGGGAACATCACAAACGCTAGGAACTTTCACACCATTGCCATCAAACTATGATAAATGGATCTTTCGTTATGGATCATTTTCAACGGTGAGCGACTGCTGAAGTCATCCTTGGCCCACCAACTGTTGCGCTAATCGAAATTTTATTTTCAGCTAAAATAAATATGTAAATAACGCTATAAAACGTCTCCATTATACACGGTGTTTCAAACATTTTAATATTCGATACTGGTTAATAAAGTTTTCGGAAATTTATAAATATTTGAAGTAGCCCGGGTATCAAAGACAAGATTGTTTTCGTAATGGAGGTTCACGAGGTAATTAATATGGAATAACTGAGCCAGAACTATTGAAGAACTGGAACAGCAGGGTGGAAGGAGGGAAAGAAAAAAGAAATTCTTCCTTTATGGCGTTTAATGGGATTCTTCGCACTTCGGCCGTGGCTCCGACAAAGGGCCAATTCTGGTTTGGGCCAAAGGGCCTCCTACCAAATTAGAAACCTCCGAATGATTTATCGGCCAGGGATATTAAATTAGAAGGAATTTCGTGGCTCGAAAGTAGCAAGCCCCGGGTACTTCTTCGTTTAATGCCAATAATTGCCTGCCACGACCGGCAAACATTCGAAGCGTCCTTTGATACCTTATTTATACTCCAATTCCCCAAAACATTCTTTCTCTGCAAAAATCAGGGCTTATACGAAACTTTCTTAGTACAAAAATAATAAAGGAGTCATAGGAGCTTTCTTATTTAATAAAATAGCATTTTGTGTTGAGTAAAAATTTTCCTAGGTTGTTACAGACAATATTTCCCCTAGGAAGTATATCATTAGGTGTATATTAGTCTTTCCTAGGAGAAAGATGATAAGAAAGAAGAGAATAATAGCGACATAATCTTGAAAAGAAAATAAACAGTCCAGTTACGAAGAAAAACGAGATTTTGATCGATTTTAACTTCTCGCCCCGCCTCAGAGCCCCCAGCGCAGGAAAGTATCGAGCTTACTACACCAACTCCTCAGTTAACTTACTTAATTTTTTTTTTCGATGCAATTATTTAAAATACAGCAAAATGTTATCGATGTCTTGATTAAAAATTTTAATAAGCAATTTCATGAACAAAAAAAAATTAAAAATTGTGAATTTTAATAAACAATTCCATGAACACAAAAATTAAAAATTGTGAATTTTAATAAGCAATTCCATGAATAAAAGAAAAGTAAAAATTGTGAATTTTAATAAACAATTCCATCAACACAAAAATTAAAAATTGTGAATTTTAATAAACAATTCCATGAACACAAAAATTAAAAATTGTGAATTTTAATAAACAATTGCATGAATAAAAAAAAAGTAAAAATTGTGAATTTTAATAAACAATTCCATGAACAAAAATTAAAAATTGTGAATTTTAATAAACAATTCTATGAACACAAAAATTAAAAATTGTGAATTTTAATAAACAATTCTATGAACAAAAAAAAAAGTAAAAACTATAAATTTTAATAAACAATTTCATAAACAAAGAAAGTAAAAATTGTAAACTTTAATAAACATTTTCACGAATAAAAAAAAGTAAAAACTATAAATTTTAATGAACAATTCCATAAACAAAAAAAGTAAAAATTGTAAACTTTAATGAACAATTTCATGAATAAAAAAAAAGTAAAAATTCTGAAGAAAAAAAGGGGAGGTTGACTAAAATTTGCAACACAATATTCAGATATATACAATAATTTATTTAATCACGAAGCAATGTTTACATTTACGAGCATCTTCGTGAGAGTACGATCGAGTACATTAATTATACTACGCTTGTAGATCATTCGCACGTAATCCTTTTAAAGAACAAAATTTATACAAATAGATGTAAAATTGTTTATTGTACAAAACTCCGTTGTAACCGCGTTTCTTAACGAACAATAAAGAATATCGACTAAGATAGAATAGAAAAGGACAGATTAATTCGTACTTACATAATCACAACTCAAACATGTAACTTTGTACAGGACACTCTCGTTATATTGCCGTTTATGTAGAATCTTGCAAACGTGGTTCTGTGTCGTTGCAATTTTAAAGGATATATTTTAGATGAACGTATAACTCATGGGTTATAATTGTTCATTTGAAGATTATGTAATATAACGAGAGTCTTCCATAAAAGGAAAAATTCATTAGTCGAGACAATACTAATGAATTTAGAGAACTGAATCAGTCAGAAAATTGATCTACAGATTTTCGAGTCGAAAAAGAAGTTTTGGTAAGCTTTTTTCGAGTCGAGAATGTTTCTATAGTTTCATGGAGTTCATTCGAAAAATCGACAATTAAGGCCTTTATGTCTAGTATTATTGACTCTATCGAAATTATGCTCTCTAATTTTTTAACCGATAGAAATCCAAGTTTGCAAATTTCCATATTCTCAAATTTTTGCATTTTCGAATTCTCAAATTTTCAGATTTTCAAAATTCCGAATTCTCAAATTCTCACATTTCCAAATTCCGGAATTCTCAAATTTTCAGATTTTCAAATTCCCACATTCTCAAATTCCTGAATTCTCAAATTCCAGAATTCGCAAATTTTCACATTTTCAAATTCCAGAATTCTCAAATTCCCAAATTTCCAAATTCCAGAATTCTCAAATTCCCACATTTTCAAATCCACGAATTCTCAAATTCCCGAATTCTCAAATTTCAAGATCTCCAAATCCCCGAATTCTCAAATTTCCAAATCTCCAATTCCCCAAATTCTCAAATTTCCAAATCTCCAATTCCCCGAATTTTCAAATTCCCAAATCTCTAAATCCTCGAATTCTCAAATTTTCAAATCTTTAAATCCCCGAATTCTCAAATTCCCAAATTCTCAAATTTCCAAATCTCCAAATCCCCGAATTCTCAAATTCCCAAATCTCCAAATCCCCAAATTCTCAAATTTCCAAATCCTCCCTCAAATCCCAAATTCGAAATTTCAAAATCTCCAACCCCAATCTTTAAAATCCCCGTACCACATCAGGTAACCACAGTCCTCAACATTCAAAAAATCAACAAAAACTTTGTTTGAGTGACTCTACCGCGATCTCTAAAGCAGTCCAGTAACGTATGACTGCTCGTCACCGAGAAAGATGTACCTATTAGGTCATTAAGCATAAAACTTGACAGACGTAGTAAAAACTAAACATGGCGAACAAACAACACCTTGCAAACTAAGAAATTGACCGTTCAAATAAGTGTCACGCCATTTGTCAAGTCTCCGCTCAATCTAATACGATACGAGAGCTTTGGAAAGACCTTAAAAATTATTAGATTCGTAATTACATGTAAAGGATGACAGAGTGTGACTAATAGAGCTACGAGTATAGGAGCTACAAACTTCGATTATCACGCAAGGTTCAAGGTTCCTTTTCCAAGCATTTTGAAAAGTATTCCCGCCAAAGTGCAACGGAGTCCATCTTGATGTTGCGGACTCTTTCGAGTATTTTCGTATGTTGTATATAAATATCCTCCATCCACACGTTTCTACCTTTTCAAATCTTTTCGTACATTTAACGTCTTCCAAGTTAATAATTTAAGTTACGGGTAATCGAGAAATATTTCTGAAATACTTGTTAAGAAACATTTCTTAAATACTTGTTCACGTGGACCTAGAAACACGTAGACGGTCATGAACTTAAACAGAAAATGGCCATATTTAGTTCATACAGTTTATAACCTTCATTTAGGTTCAACTAACATTTACAAAATTTAAACTTAGCAAGTATAAAAAGATTGTACAAGAATTTACAGAAGTGAAGAAATATTTGAAATTGAAAACAAAATCAATATGGCCTCTCTTAAGTACAGGAATTCACAAAAAATATAATTAAATATACTCTCAATTCCTACGTTCTTCAAGGACCTATCCACATATTTCTACGTCCACAAAACGTTCAAGGATACATACTTCAAATCTGTGAAGCATTCCTCAGCGTCTAGTCTCTATCCGACTCCCGTAAAGCTCAAAGTAAGAAAAGTAGTCAAGAGTTCACCATCACGTTGTACACCGGAAAAGCACAGTTCTGTCACGTGATCACTATCACCGGAAGCTTCACTCGGAGTCCATGGCTCGTCTCTTCAGGTAGCAGTCTCGTAGGTGACCTTAGTCGTGGAGAGCCCGAAAGGGAATCCAGCGTAGAGAGGTCTCGGCACCAGAAGATGACCCCTCTTCTCGTCCTCCATGTTGCCGGAGATCTGTTCATCGTCGGGTGCGATGATATTTTCGATAGTGAAGGGTTTCTTCTTCTTCTTCTGCTCGGGCTGTATGGTCGTCTGGCTGGAGATGCCGGGCTCCGAGCGTTTCGCGGGCTCGAGGCTTCTCGCGGTGTCCAGGAACGGTCTGGACTCAGTCTTGTCTGGGATGGTCTCCGCGGTGCCGGGGCAGATTTGTCGGCTGTCGGTCTGGAAGTAGGACAACTGGGACACGTACGGGGACACCTGGAAGCCGGGGAAATTCCAGCTTCCCGTCTGCAGCAGGTTGCTCTCGTAGCCGCGGAGGATCTCGTCGGTGCCGGCGAGTCGCTGTCTGACTTCCGGCGACAGCAGGTAGTAGCTGGAGCCGGCCTCCGGCGCGGAGAAGCCTGGAGAGCTGTCACCGGAAGTCATCGTCAGACGACGCTCGTGCAGCTCCCAACGGAGCAGGTCGTCGCGCAGACGGTGCAGATTGGCGACCGTCAGGCTGCTCGTTTGCGCGGCCGGGTTTATCGATATCACCGGCGAGGACTCCGAGTGCGGGGGCGGCATGGCGGACGCCAGGGCTTGCAGCTCGGATTTTAACAGCTCTTTGTCGGGTTTGTGGAGTTTGAACCGCTTTCGACGGCGCAGCAACGAGCCGTTCTCGAACATCGAGAGGGCGGCTGGGTGCAGCGCCCAGTACGCGCCCTTCCCTGGTCGATGTGGTCCCCTCGGCACCTGCAATCAACAATTTCGATCACGAGTTTTTATAATTTTCTGCTACCTTGTGTATTTGAAGTGTACGTTTAGATCTACTTTTGAAGTTTATCTGACGATCTTTGCTGCATTATAGGCTTATTATTATAAATTATGCAATAAATTCGATGATACTGTAGCTTTATGACTTTTGAACACGCTGGTGGAGCTACGTCATAGGGCATCGGTGTAATATTGGGAGAGATGATTTTTGTTGATCGAACAACGCGATTGCTAATTTTTCATTGGACACCAAGGTTAGATCACTGTGTTACATCGACACGTGTTAGGTTGTCATAAATTACATCGCAAGAAGTTAAGTCGTTACCGTTACATTGTCAGATTAAATCGTCACGAAATGGATCGTATATTCCTGATTGTTAGGTTTTTATTCTCATACGTTACTTTTGTTTCTTTAGGTTTTAATATTTTCAGGGTATATTCTTAGATGTGTATGTCCCTAGGTTAAATTCATAAATTTTGTAGTAGATTCATATGTTCCTAGGTTTCTCGATTCTTAGATATGTCCCTAGATTTCTATCAGATTCATATTTCGAATTCCTAGATTCCTATGTCCCTAGATTTTTATCAGATTCATATATTCCATAGTAAATTCATATATTCGAAATCCCTAGATTCTTAGATATGTCCCCAGATTTGTATTAGATTAGGTTAGGTTTGGTTAGAAAACTTAAGCTTCGGTTAAGAAAGTATTCTAGTTCATTTCTATTAGATAAGTTAGATTATACTTAAGTTAGGTTTGGTTAGAAAATTATTCTAGGTTATAGCTACTAGGTTAGGTTAGATTATGGCGAGGTTAGGTTTGATTAGAAAACTTAAGCTTTGGTTAAGAAAGTATTCTAGTTCATTTCTATTAGATTAAGTTAGATTATACTTAAGTTAGGTTTGGTTAGAAAATTATTCTAGGTTATAGCTACTAGGTTAGGTTAGATTATGGTTAGGTTGAGTTTGTTTAGGAAACCTAAGGTTTGGTCAGGAAAGTATTCTAGTTCATTTCTATTAGATTATGTTAGATTATACTTAAGTTAGGTTTGGTTAGAAAATTATTCTAGGTTATAGCTACTAGGTTAGGTTAGATTATGGTTAGGTTAAGTTTGTTTAGGAAACCTAAGGTTTGGTCAGGAAAGTATTCTAGTTCATTTCTATTAGATAAGTTAGATTATACTTAAGTTAGGTTTGGTTAGAAAATTATTCTAGGTTATAGCTACTAGGTTAGGTTAGATTATGGTTAGGTTAGGTTTGGTTAGGAAACTTAAGCTTTGGTTACGAAAGTGTTCTACGTTATTTCTAGATTCCCAGCTGTATTTGCAATAAAAGTTACATAAACTTATACATCAAATGAATGATAAAGCACATAAAACCTGACAAGGTTCGATATGAAACTCAATTTTGCAATTAAGTGCACGTATTGAATTACAAAAATCGTTAAAGTGTAACGTGTATAATTTCATCCGTAATTTTCCTGACATGTTAATGCGGTTGTCAGAGAAACAGAAATTGCAGCCGTAATTTAAGTATCGTTACATTTTGATTAAATCTAATGTTTTGTTGCTACAATGCGATGCGATCGATTCAGTTACTTCGACGCTAGCGCCGCCAAGCTGACAAGTTTCTCGCACAATGATGCACCGAAAGAAAAACGCGAAATTTATTACGAAAGTCCCATAATAAATTGGACAGTGTTGAACCCCACAGATAAAATTGAAACATAGTTAAAAAATAAGATTACAAGTAACCGGTGAATTATTCATTCGAAGTCGAGGTAATTAAACCTCAGATATAATTAAGATCTAATTGCACATAAATGTTTGAAAATACCATTGGTTCTGAAATTCATATTAGAAACTTGTTTGTCGTGGCCGTGATTAATTGCACGACCGAATATGGCACTTGAACATGTAAATCACACCGTGGCAATTATATTTTTCCAACGGGCGTGTAATGGTTTATAAACAATAACTGCTGTTTAATAGACATTTCTATTCATCGATCTAACGACGGTGCCGTACGCATACTGCCTCCTGCAATTTGCATAAACGCATGAATGTTTCATGCGTGGATGTAAGAAGCTGTTCTTCGCGCGTAGCCGCGTGAAATATTCATACCCATAGGGAAAAAATATTCTTCAACAAATACCGGTGAGTTATTGCTAAATTATTTACATTGATTTTCTATCGTCGCCTTTGACTAATCTAATCTTCAAATAATCGTTTCAATTTGTTACTCATTATTCGAATTATTCGAGGCACGTTTGCGGCATACTGTTCCACAGTTATTCTGTGGAACTTATGTTTTATTGAGGGTGCAATTTTGAGAAAGTTCGACTGTAGAGTAAAAGTGGAGAATGATAGTAATTGTTTGAGGAAGTTAAATTTTGCGATATCAGTTTTTGAATTTAGCGCCATTTTTGCACTCATATCTTGAATATCAAATTATTGATAAATAATGGATTTTAGAGCATGAAATTCTTAATACATTTCTATTACTAATGTACAATAATGCAGAGAATAAAATAATTATAACAGTTTGAAGCAGAAGTGAATATATTACACAATAAAAATTTTTGTGAGGTTACGAGCGCCATTTTTGCACTTGTCCTTCAAATATCAAATTAATAATGAATAATGGATATTAGAGCATGAAATTGTTAATACATCTCTATTACCAATGTACAAAAATGCAGAGAATAAAAGAATTATAACAGTTTGAAGCGGAAGGGAATATATTTCGTAATAAAAATTTTTGAGGTTATGTTCTGAGCGCCATTTTTGCACTTATCTCTCGAATATCAAATTAATAATGAATAACGTATATTATAGCATGAAATTGTTAATACATCTGTTACTAACATACAACAATACAAAGCTTATAATAATTATAATAATTTAAAGCAAAAGTGATTATATTTCATAATAAAAATTTTGTAGGTTCATCAACTGCGGCCATCTTTAATATCAAATAACATACACTAAAAGTATAAACGTATCAGCATGCAATTACATATTATAAAAAAATACAAAGTATCTATCGATACAGAAATAGCAATAAAAATTGATTAGTGATAAGATCGTAGGAATTTCGTTCGGTGCAACCAATTTCGCGATAACGATCGACAGGTTGTGCAACGAAACGCGGCTAAACACGGCGTTCTGTGAATAGCCTCATAAGACACGCATAACGAGAAATAAACAGGATGATTGCGAGGTGGAAAAGGGTTCGTCTTTGGAAACAGATAAAAAGATCTGTTTTTTTTTCCTTCTCTGTGTTGATCGACTACCGGGTCCGTTTTAACGCGGAGGGACAAGCTGTGTCAGCACTCGTTCTCTATTCTATTTCTCGACCATCTGTTTTGCACCTGCCTTCGACCCGAATCGCCAAGGAACGCGATCGCCTCGCTGGACGACCACGAAATCGTTTTACTTTTTCGCGAACCTTCCCAAGCCAAACACATTAAGGGGCCATTTTGGTAATTTGCTTCGAAAACAAAAAATCAATATCTCTCCTAAGTACCGACATTAAGAATGCTTCTTGACGACACGTCTAATTGGAAATTACCGTTTAAAAATATTCTCTTTTAATTTTACTGCTTCTGTTATGGGGAATTATTCTGGGGAAACTTAACACCGGTAACAGCACTTTGTATTTAAGCTCGATTAATTTATATCACATTTATCGTTGCTTTCAACGGTATTAGAAATTTATTTGCATGTGTGGAGTCCTACAGAAAAATTTCCTAGGGAGAGTATTATAATGTATGAGAAGGTTCTATGTTAATCTAGAGACATTTCACTGAGCTCAGACTCCTAGGGAAATATTTCAGAAATACACTCTAGAAGGTGTAGTATAATATTCATATGTAAACTTCACATATGCAACGTTCTAGAGAAAAATTCCCTAGGGATTGTACCATAATGTATGAGAAGGTTCTATGTTAATCTAGGGACATTTCACTGAGCACAGACTCCTAAGGAAATATTTCAGAAGTACACTCTAGAAGGTGTAGTATAATATTCATATATAGATTTCACATATGCAAAGTTTTAGAAAAAAAATTCCCTAAGGATTGTACCATAATGTATGAGAAGGTTCTATGTTAGTCTAGGGACATTTTACTGAGCACAGACTCCTAAGGAAATATTCCAAAAATACACTCTAGAAAATGTAGTATAATATTCATATGTAAACTTCATACATGCAAATTCCTAGAAAAAATTCCCTAGGGAGAGTACTACAATGTAGGAGAAGACTCTATGTTAATCTAGGGACATTTTAGTGAGCTCAGACTCCTAGGGAAATATTCCAAAAATACACTTTCAGAAGTACATTATAAAATTTATAGAAAAATATATTGTATACACTATTCCAAAAATAATGTTCCTAGATATTTTACTAAGTCAACATACCTTCAAAAATATTTCCTAAATATTCCCTAGGGTATATAATAGTACACCCCTTGAAAAATATACTCTAACCCTAAAGATATCTCTATTAAATATTTTATTGAATATCTAATTGCAAGACACATCTAGTAATATTTCACATAGCTTCAACATCGCACCCCAAAATGTCACTAGAACCTACTTAACCATTAAAAACAAGAAAAGTACCTATACAAACCTTGATAAAGCAGTCGTTAAAGGACAAATTATGCCTCAAAGAGTTCTGCCATCTCCGAGTGTCCTTACGATAATACGGAAACCGATCGGCGATGAATTTGTAAATTTCAGCCAGCGGCAGCATCTTATCCCTCGAAGACCAAATCGCCATCGCGGTCAACGAGATGTAAGAGTACGGTGGCTTTTGATCGCCGTAAGTGTCCCTCGATGGCCGAGGCATCTTTAACTCGGCTGTTCGACCTCACCCTGAACCTTTATCGTGATCCTCATTCACACTCTATCCTCGTCGAACACGAGTCACATTTTTTCTTACATTTTACTCTGCCGTTTACGTTAAAACGACTACGGCGTTTAGCTGAGAGAGGACGTTGATTCGATGAGGCGTTTAGTTTGTTGGTGACATTTTAGATCTTCGTTGGAGGGTTGATGGACCATGCGGTTCCATGGGAGTTCTGAAACATAAAGAATGGAGTGGTTAGAAGATTTTTAAGTTACTTGGCTCGAAGGACAACGTAATCAGGAAGGTGATCCTAGTGAAGGTGATCCAGATCATTCTAGACGAGGCTTTACCATTGCACTTTGCTAATACTGAATCTTGAGAATACTACTAATGTGGGTATGTCGAGGGTTGTTGTTTAGATAGTTTGAATTACCGCCATTTGGGAGCAATATGGAGACGGGAAGATGGCAGTAGGTGGCAAGGATGACATATGGTGGATGAGATTATGGCTATTTTGGAATATGGATTCTGGGAGATTTGGATTTTGGGAAGGTGAGATTTTAGAACTGTGGAAGTTGGGGCGCTGGGATTTTGGGGTATTTTGAGTTAGGAACGGTAGGAGTATTTTGAGTTAGGGACGCTGGGAGTTTGGAACGTTTTGAGTTAGGGACGCTAGGAGTTTGGAACGATTTGACTTAGGGACGCTGAGAGTTTGGAATGATTTGAGTTAGGGACGCTGGGAGTTTGGAACGATTTGAGTTAGGGACGCTGGGATTTCGAGACAATTTGAGTTAGGAACGCTCAGAGTTTGGAACGATTTGAGTTAGAGACGCTGGGATTTCGGGACAATTTGAGTTAGAGACACTGCGATTTCGCGACAACCTGAGTTAGGGACGCTGGAATTTCAGGACAATTTGAATTAGGAACGCTTGGATTTCGAGGCGTCTTGAGTTCGAATCGCTGAGATTTTAGTACACCTTGAGTTAAGGTTGTTGAGAGTTTGAGTTAGGGTCATTCAGATTTGGGACACCTTGAGTTAGAATTGCTGGGACTTTGCTACATCTTGAGCTAGAGTTGTTGAGACTTTTGGGACATCTTGAGTTACAGTTGTTGGGATCTTAGAACATTTTAAGTTAAAGTTGCTGGGACTGTGGTACACCTTGAGTTAGGATCACTGGAACTTTGGGACATCTTGACTTAGACTCACTATTATTTCAGAATATATTGCATTATGCACTCTAGGATTTCAGTACCTTTCAATTTTTTGGTACTCTATAATCATATTATAAAATGTTCGGTCACTAATCTTGTCTATGAAAGCTACAAAAATACTAAATTCCTCCGCTGAACAATATCATTCCCACTATATCGCCACCTTCTCCAACAACAAATCCCTGAATAATAACCCACCACTCCTCCTTTCAAACAACTCTTATCATCACAACAATGTAACATAATTAAAAACAAAAGTAGAAGACGACAAAAAGCCTCCACTCATCCCCCCATCTCCCAAATTCACTCTGACGAGACGTATAACTCAATTTTTCGGTAAAATGCCGCGTAAAATGACGAATTCTCCGGTTGATTACTTTTTCCGATACCGAACCGATACAGTTTGACGACGTGTTGGTTCGGTTTATAGTTGCCTTAAACACCGACACTACTATGAAAATGCATGATTCATGAGGAACGTTTGCGAGAGGTCTAAGTTGGGAGGGTCCAGGTTCTCAGAATTTAGGGTTCGAAAGATGCTTCGTTGTGGCGGCGAAAGAAGGCGGAAGAATAAACGAGAAGTATGAAAAAGGAGCAAACAAATTACAGACAACAAAGGCCGGGCAAGGCCAAAGAAACGGATTAACCCTTCTATAACACCGTGTCAAATTCGACTTACGTATCTGACGATAGTGATGGAATACCAAGACGTTCAGTGAAAATTCTTCGAGAAATATTTTATCGTTTTAATCTCGAGTTTGATGTACTGCCTACGTTATTTATTTGTGACTGTTATGCTACACCGTGTCGAATTGCATAACTTGAACTCGTTTATGCTTGTTCAAGAAGTACATGTTATACTTTCTTTGTTATTTTATTGGGGAATGTTTAATTTGCATTTGAATTTCCCGCCACTTTTTGGGAAGATGGAGAATTATGATGGAGGCTGGTTCACATGATGACATTTCTTTGAAGTTTTAAGTGTTCTAAGTTTTGTTATTGTTATTACTCTTATGTTATTCAATTTTATAAGTTTGAGAGTACAAATCTTTATGTTGACGAATTTTTAAATTCTTAAATTTTTATGTACTCAAATCTGTAAGTTCCTAGAGATGTAATCTTGTGAATTTCCCAGATTTCAATATTCAAAAGTAGACAAGAAAGTTTCTAAAGTGTCAATACTCCATTTGAAACTAAAGTCCCCAACTTGTAATAGTGCAAACTTGCAAAGTTTCAACAACAGCGAATCCCAGAATACTACCAAATTAAAAACCTTCATATTTCAGTGATTTGAAAGCAGTAATACTCGAAAAGAAATATGGAAATCCTCTTCTAAATTTGTTATAACAGCACTAAGTCCACTAATGTGAAGCAACAAATCTTTAAGTTGACAAATTAATAAATCCTTAAATTATGTACTCAAATCTGTAAGGTACTAGGTTTGCAATTTTTTAGATCTTCTATTGTCAAAGTTACTAAGTCACCAAATATGCAGCAACAAATCTCTAAGTTGATAAATTAATAAATTATTGAATTATGTACTCAAATCTATAAGTTACTAGATTTGCAATTTTTTAGATCTTCTCTTGTAAAAGTCACTAACAATAAGTCCACAAATGTGCAGCAACAAATCTCTAAGTTGATAAATTCTTAAATCCTTAAATTATGTACCCAAACCTATAAATTACTAGATATGTATTTTTTTAGATCTTCTATTGTCAAAGTCAGTAAGTTCATAAACATGCAGCAACAAATCTCTAAGTTGATAAATTAATAAATCCTTAAATAATGTACTCAAATCTGTAAGTCTCTAGATTTGTAATTTTTTAGATCTTCTAGTGTCAAAGTCAATAAATGCAAAAATGACTAGCAACCTAACCTAACTCAATATATTAATTCTCCCATATATTATTAACTAAATTTCCAACTACTTAATTCCCAACTTCTTTAATTTTCCAACTTACTATATTCCTAATTTCCATTTCCCTAAATCCCCAAATATCCAAATTTGGGAAGATAATTTTTCAAATCCATAGTTTTTTAAATCTTCAAATTCACAAATTCACAAATACACAGATTCCTAAATCCTCAAATCTACAAATCTACAAATCCCTAAATCCCTAAATCCCTAAATCCCTAAATCCCTAATTTCCTAATTCCCCAATTTTCCAAATCCCCATGTCTCCAAATCTATAAACCCTTGAGTCCCTAAATCCCCAAATTTAAAACGTTCCAAATCCCTAAATCCCCAAATTTCTACATTTCCAAATCCCTAAATTCCCAAATTCCTAATTCTCCAAATCCATAAATCCCCAAATCCCAAATTCCCCAAATCCTTAGGTCCCCAAATCTCTAGGTCCTCTAATCCCTAGGTCCCGAAATCCCTAGTTCCCCAAATCCCAAGATCCCCAAATCCCTAAGTTTCCAAATCCCTAAATCCTCAAATCCCTATATCCCCAAATCTCTAAGTTTGCAAATCCCTAAATCCCCAAATCTCTAAGTTTCCAAATCCATAAATCCCTGAATCCCTAAATTCCTGAATCCCTAAATCCCTAAACCCCTAAATCCCTAAATCCCCAAATCCCTGAATCCATAAGTTTCCAAATCCCTAAATCCCCAAATCCCTAAAATCCCAAAAATCCCAAAAATCCCAAAAATCCCAAAAATCCCAAAAATCCCAAAAATCCCAAAAATCCCCAAATCCCCTAAACCCCTAAACCTCCAAATCCCCAAATCCCCAAATTAAAAAACATTTCACCAAAAAAGCCCCAACCAACGTTTCCACCCCCTTCGCCGCCATTTTCCCTAGGCACGTCTACCACACACGCGACTGTACACGCGACGGCAAGTAGCTCGATGTTCAGGAAACAAGAAACGTCGTTCGTGACCAAGAAGATTAACGCAAAACGAAATTAAAATCGCAAAATCAACTTGAGCGGCGCAGCCAAAGCAACATCTAACACGAAACATGTAACTACAGGAAATAAAGTTTCGAATCGGGGGAATAACATCAACCTGTGTGACACGAGCGAACAACTTTTCCTCTGAACGATACGAGGCCATTTAACAATTAGCAGTCGCGTGAAAACGCGAGCTAAACTTGTACAACCGATCTTGCTGAACGAAACGGACTGGTTTCCGCAGGAAAAATGGCGATGTGGAGAAATATGACGTCTCTGATAAAGCGTTTAGTTTACGCAGTTTGGTAATCTTGATTCAAAGGTATCACGCTACTTGACGCGTGCTGTTATGATAAATTTAGAAGAGGACTCTTTGCAAGTATTACTATTGCGAGTATCACTATTTCTTTAGTAATATTACTGCTTTTAAATTAGTGGAATGTGGAGGATTTTAATTTGGTAGGTTACTGGGATTTACAGGTGTTGCAAGTTTGGAAGTTTGGATCGTTGCAGGTTGGGAACTTTGGGTTAATATGTGGAGTATTGGCACTTTGCAAGTTTGGAGTTTAGACTCTGGAAGTCAAGAATGGAGCTTTGAAACTGTAGAACTTTAGGCTGGAAACTTAGGTAGTGCCTTTGAATATTGAAACTTTGGGAATTCACAAGATTTCAACTTGGGATGTTGGGACTTCCAGAGTTTGGAACATCATAACTTGTAATTACTATGATGTCATAACTTTCAGAGCTTTAGGTACAGAACTTTGGAATATCACTTGGTAAGTACAACCTACGTCTAGCTTTATCAGAAAGTTTCTTCCATGACTAAGTTCCAATAACTTCCAAGTTCCAGTAACTTTCCAACTCCTACTGTTCTTTAACTGCCTACTCCACATTTCGTCCCAAATTAAGTATATCTTCATATGAACATCTCTAATACTGCTATACTTCTAATATGACTGCTACCTTACTGGGCAGGAAACTGAAGAATCCTAAACTACTTATGATACTCCTTAATGTTTTAAACCTACATATGCTACATATGTGTATCAAAGACATACTTTGATTAATGTCATCGCTATACCATAAGCCTAGACATCATATCAACCTAAACTCCAAAGTCAAACCCAGTTAGTCAAATCCAGTTAGTCCAACAAATACCTCATCAATCCACATAAAATTAGCAGAAGTAGACCGTCTATTACTTTCCATACAAGCTAGCAAACTCACAACGAATACTCCTGTAGCAGTAACTCCTGTCCTGACAGGAGTCATAAGTCCCTAAACTTATGGAGCCTTAAGCATCTGTTTATAAATTTTGTGATCGTTATTCCACTCATCGTTCGACAACAGCATCATAAAGTTACCAAAAATAATTTGATAGATAAATTAGGTACCTGGTGTCGTGACTCTTCCAAGTTCACACCCAGAACACAGTGTCTTCAACTATACACATCCTCAGACACTAACAATTCTGTGGCTCCAATGCACCATCACACATCTAAAGTAACTTCTTCGAATCTCTGACTTTGCTGTTACAAGATTACGCTCTCAGTTCATAAACACTCACAGTTTATAAATAAATATTAAATTTTGTTAGTGTCTCAGTCACTCGTCGCACAAAATAGTTCGAAAACACGGATTATCCTCGAAAACAGCCCCGGTGACCGGAAGCGAATGAGCACGCGGCCGGAAACCGAGCGCTGGAAAACCGGAAGGGAAGAGGAAAATCGAGCAACCAACGTCGCGTCTCCAGGGACACTGCGCTCGAACGATACCCACACTCCCGATGCGACAGCGCGCCCCTACTCCTCCACCATTCGCGCAGCCGGAGGCGGCGATTGGCCCGCGACGGCTCCTCCTACTACGCACCGTTGGACGCCGCGCACGCTGGGCGGCGACCTCTCCCTTCCCAGTTACCCACCCGGTAATAATTATTTTTTCAGACTACTCCCGTCCTTTCTTCGCTGTCCTCCACTGCTGCGTAAACTTTATAGGAAAAGTACCTCGAATACTATCTTAAACATTGAAAATAACAATCTTATTAAGTGGATCGTTATTCCACGATTTATTTGAATCGCTCGTGCATTACGGAGGAATTTACTGCTCATTTTTTATTTATCTTCTGACGGAGAGCATCAGATGCTTCTTTTGACTTTGAAATGGAAGGAGGCTTTTTTAACAAGTTCAAGGTTAAATATTATTTATTTTATTATAGTAACAGTTGAGTTCTGTTGTAATATCTGTGAATGATTAAATAAATAAGTGGGAGGTATATTAAATGTATTAAATGAAAGGAGGCTTTTTTAATAAGTTTAAGGTTAAATATTATTTATTTTATTGTAGTCACAGTTGAGCTGTTGTAATATCTGTGAATTATTAAATAAATAAGTGAGCTGTATATTGAATGTATTAACGAATTTTAAGGAATATTAATAATTGTTTTTGCAAAAATTTTTTTGTTGCTACTAATGTTGTTACTAATGGGATCTTTTTATCATCCATCGCTCTTCTAAGTGGAAACGTGTAATTTATGTTCTCTCGCGTTAGAAACAGTCCAATTATATTTCTCGAATCAATATAATGACATGATCGAATAAAACATTTATTGCTCGGTATTCCTTACGAGCAATTACAATTGATAATTAGATCATTACAGGCTTAACGAGTAGATTTCACGTTAATGATAGAATAGTGATCCTTTTTCCCGAATCACGGAGCAGTTCGAATAATTAAGATCGATGCCGCCTGTGCAACAGAAAGAACAACCGCGTTTAGGCTTTCTTCGAGAACACGCGCGTTCAAATGAACGGTACGATGGATCTGAAGATAACTGAAATTATACACCTCGTTCCGAGATCTTCTGCAAAAGTGCAGCCAATTCATGAATTTCTGCTTGTAGTACGAGATGGAAACGTGTAACGTTGAAATCTGCACGGTCATCAATTTCACTGAAATTTTCCACACGGTGCGCACCGTGTGTAATAAAACACGCTAGAAATATTACAATAATCGTTTACGCGGGTATAAAGTTATAAACGGATTTTTCCTACTCGTCTTACGCGTTATGCTTCCATTAAGTTTATTTCGTGCCCTGAATTTTTTGTTTTACGTACCGTTATTGTATCTTCAAATTTTATCGGTTTGAGCGTTGTTAAATTGAACTATGGTCTGTCAGATGCAGCTACTATTTTAGGCACTATATTAACTTAAACTATAATTTTTTAGACGGCTGGTTAATTATTGTCGCGACGTTTTATGGAATCAGTTGATCAGGGTCAGATGTATTGAATTACCACGCGTGGAATTACTCACGCGAGGAATTACTCGCGCGTCGAATTACCACGCTTCGAATTACCACGCGTGGAATTACCACGCACCAAATTACAACGCGTGGAATTACTCACGTATCGAATTACCACGCATCGAATTACCACGCGTGGAATTACTCACCTATCGAATTACCACGCATCGAATTACCACGCGTGGAATTACTCACGCATCGAATTACCACGCGAGAAATTACTCACGCGTCGAATTACCACGCATCGAATTACCACGCGTGGAATTACTGACGCGTCGAATACCTCACGCATCGAATTACTACGCGTGGAATTACTCACGCATCGAATTACCACGCGTGGAATTACTCACGCATCGAATTACCACGCGAGAAATTACTCACGCGTCGAATTACCACGCATCGAATTACCACGCGTGGAATTACTGACGCGTCGAATACCTCACGCATCGAATTACCACGCGTGGAACCACTCACGCGTCGAATTACCACGCATCGAATTACCACGCGTGGAATTACTCACGCATCGAATTACAACGCGTGGAATTACTCACGTATCGAATTACCACGCATCGAATTACCACGCGTGGAATTACTCACCTATCGAATTACCACGCATCGAATTACCACGCGTGGAATTACTCACGCATCGAATTACCACGCGAGGAATTACTCACGCGTCGAATACCTCACGCATCGAATTACCACGCGTGGAGTTACTCACGCGTCGAATACCTCACGCATCGAATTACCACGCGTGCACTGTACACTGTAGTGCGTCACGAGTGCGTCATATTGCAAGGGGTTCTAATGTACAACTGTTCTATCTGACACTACTATTTCACTCTACCCTTGTACTCCACTATTCTACAAGAAATTTCATCTGTTCTGATTTATCAAAACTTGAGCAATCTTACAGAAAAATTTGGAACTTGATTTGACTAACTATAATATTAAAATAGAGAAAGTTGAAATGTTATGTCAAGGTATTTATGCAAGTAATTGGAAACGTCTTACTTGAACAGTATTCACTCGAGTCAAATTGATCAGGGGTGTCGTATCAGTCAGTCGATAATCGATAGATTTCCAACGATGCTGTAATTCGAACTGGGAGGAGACACGGTGAAATCCTTTCTGCAGGAACGCCTTCGTATTTACACGAGCCGTTACATCGCTGACCATGAATGTCATCATGACGAGTCCGTTATTAGACATGAAGATAACTTATCTTTCCCCTTTTATCACACACTCAACTACCGTGGCTTTTCTTATTCTTCTTTCAACATTTCATAGCTTTGAACACGCGACTACTCATTAATTTGTACCTTGGCTTATTGTTTGATTTTATTATTGTACGAACTGGGACGTACAAAAATACTGGTTTGATTAATTGGTTCTTTTTATGGGTGAGGAGTGGTGCAGTTCATTGTTATGTATAGAGAAAATGAAGATGTAGAAGTAAGGTTCTGGTGTAATTGTTCTATTGATGTAACTTTGTTGTATTATTTCTTGTATTAGTATTGTAGGATTATGTTAGTAGTGTTTTATTGTAGTGACAGTCATGTTGTTCTTTGGTGTTGTACTGGTATTCTACTGTAGTGGTTTATATGTGCAAGTGGATCGTTATATTACTATACTACTGTAGAGGTCTCAATGTGTAATGGTACCATTATACTACTGCATCAATTTCACTATGTTACTGTGCTATTGTACTACTGCATCAATTTCAATATGTTACTATGCCATTATACTACTATTCTACTGTAGTGACCTTAGTATATGACTGTGCCATTATACTAGTATACTACTGTACCAATTTTTAAATGTCACTGTACCATTGTACTATTGTATCAATTTCAATATGTCACTATGCCATTATACTACTATTCTACTGTAGTGACCTTAGTGTATGACTGTGCCATTATACTAGTATACTACTGTACCAATTTTTAAATGTTATTGTACCATTGTACTACTGCATCAATTTCAATATGCTACTGTGCCATTATATGTACTACTGTATCAATTTTAATATGTTCCTGTGGCATTATACTACTATATTACTGTACCAATTTTAAAATGGTACTGTACCATTATACTACTGTATCAATTTCAATATGCTACTGTGCCATTATACTTCTATTCTATTGTAAGGACCTCAGTATGTTATAACACCATTATACTACCATACTACTGTACCAATTTTGGGTAGGTTACAATAGCATGATACTACTGCATCAAGTTCAATATGTTAATATACCATTCCACTACAATTCGATTGTATTAACCTCAGTATGTTACTCTACCATTATACTGCCACACTACTATACAGATCTCAGCATGTTACTATGTACACCAATAATACGACTACAAAAAATAAATCTATATCGACAGAATCCCCTACAAAACACTTAAACAACAATTTTCTTCTTCCCTCCCATCAAAACCACAAATAATAAAGAACAGAAGATTGATAGTTTCGATATAAAATTTATACCAAACTTCTACATATTCCTCGTTTCTCGACAACCACCATTTACAAACGCTCGAAAAGGCATTAAAGAACGTCTAAGGACTACCGGATTGACGTAATTAATGGGTGAAACAATGCCGAAGAAAGCAACGAGTTGCATATTTAATAAATCGGAACGTCAAAGTGGTGATGTACGAGGCAACTAGCAAGTAAAAATAAAAAACGAAACAAGCAGGCATGCATGTTCACCGTTATAAAAACGAGATGAAAAACGAAAGCCGGTTGTTGATTAACGATAAAGGATCATTATCAACGATAATGGCGTAATAAAAGCTTGCCACAAGTTAACGAGACATGACAGACCGCGGCAATGTAGCAAATAAAACTGCGTACGATCGCAGATTTTATACTGGGTGTAAATCAAGTGACAAACTGTAATCCATTTTGGAAAAATTCTATGGTGTTTTTAGTCATTTTTGAGATGTGGTTATGGGCAGGTTAGAAAATAGTAGTCATGGCAAGTATATCTCACGCATCGAATTACCACGCGTGGAATTACTCACGCGTCGAATTACCACGCATCGAATTACCACGCGTGGAATTACTCACGCGTCGAATTACCACGCGTGGAATTACTCACGCATCGAATTACCACGCGTCGAATACCTCACGCATCGAATTACCACGCGTCGAATACCTCACGCATCGAATTACCACGCGTGGAATTACTCACGCATCGAATTACCACGCATCGAATTACCACGCGTGGAATTACTCACGCATCGAATTAGCACGCGTCGAATTACTACGCATCGAATTACCACGCGTGGAATTACTCACGCATCGAATTACCACGCGTCGAATACCTCACGCATCGAATTACCACGCGTGGAATTACTTACGCATCGAATTACCACGCGTGGAATTACTCACGCATCGAATTACCACGCATCGAATTACCACGCGTGGAATTACTTACGCGTCGAATTACCACGCATCGAATTACCACGCGTGGAATTACTCACGCATCGAATTACCACGCGTGGAATTACTCACGCATCGAATTACCACGCGTGGAATTACTCACGCATCGAATTACCACGCGTGGAATTACTCACGCATCGAATTACCACGCATCGAATTACCACGCGTGGAATTACTTACGCGTCGAATTACCACGCATCGAATTACCACGCGTGGAATTACTCACGTGTCGAATTACCACGCGTGGAATTACTGACGCGTCGAATACTTCATGCATCGAATTACCACGCATCGAATTACCACGCGTGGAATTACTCACGCGTAATTCCACATTCAGTTATGTCAATGGTAGTGTGGAATTACTCAGGAAGTACTCATATTCAGTTATGTGAATGGTTGTGTTGGAGCAATATGGAGCAACATTGACTGTTAATGAAACATTTGTTAGGTTAGGTAGTAATAATTGTCACAGAATGACAGTTTTCATAGTTTTCATAAAAAAAGTGGTAGCTGTAGCATAGAATAATTCTTGCAATTACGATATTTTACAATAATAGAGTAGTAATTGTAACATTGACGCTTGTAGTTGAGAACGCCCACCGCAGATGGCGCTGTCAATAGTCTACAATCTTCAAATTTGACAAACTCCGAAGTTTAATGACCTCAGTGACTTGCGTAACCTCTTGCAGAAGAACAATCACAGTTACTATATTATACAGTAACTATACAAACAGTAACTATACTATGTTATATAATAACCCTTTAACAAACTGCAATTAACAAGTAGAAAGCTTGTACAACTTAAAAATAAGAGTACCTAATGTTCTATACCGACAGCCTCTTACAATTGAATTTGTCTGTAATACCCAATAAAACGTGAACAAATAAGCTGCAACATCCGCAAGAAACATCGATAAAATGTTCGTACATCCATAACAGAACTGTGGTAACATAGTTGCAACACGAGTATCATAAATCCTTAATAAACGATACTTCAGGTTTTCCATAAAACAACCGATTAACAATGTGTTAAGATGTTCCAGATCACTCGTATAAACGTCGTGTAACACGACGGGGCCGATTTCTCTTTCACGGACGCAAAAACATACAGTCGCTTCCCCAGTTAGTGCTTTTTTCATCCCTACGAATTCGAGTCACGTCGACCGCCACCAGTTTATTGTTTCTCCGTCGATTATTTCGCATCTCCCCTCTGACAATTTCTTGGATCGCTGGGCGTGGTATTCCTCCGGCCACGTTTCTCCCGTTTCTACCGGTGGGCGTGGCTTGGGAGTCCGCGTCCCCGGTGCACCGCCATGGATGCGGGCCACGCCCACCGCGCGGGACGACGCTTCCCATTAGTCGCGGGCGGAGCCTCGGCGCACCGCTAATTCAGCAACTATCCGGTGCTCGTTGAGTCGAGGCTCGGTTATTCATAAAAAGTTCTACCGATGAGAAAACGAGAGATGGAAACACCGGCCTCGAAAAACTTGCGCCTGTTACCCTCAATACGGTAGCAGGCAGGCGCGAAATATATTCTATTGGATCAATGCACGAGGGGAACATGATTAGTTGTTGCACAACCGGTGCGTTTATTTATCAATCCTTGCTTGTTCTGTTAATTCGATATCATTCGTACTCTATTATAATTCCAACAACTTCGCTTATTCAACGGAAATTCATGAACTGAATAGTTGACTCTCGTTATATTGCCGTTAATGAAATTTATTGTGGAGGACTGTGAGGATGAATTGGACGAATCTTTTTCTTCTCTTAATGTGTATGTTAATTACGGTCACATAACATACGGCAATATAACAAACTTAATGTAACTTAATGTAAAAACGGCTATATACAAGATGTCTAGCATTGTAATGATTGTTACGTGACTGTATAATATATAATATAGTACAGCTGTCGCTTATGCAACAGCGGTGGGACGTGAAAGTGTCAGCATGGCAATATAGCTAACGGAAATATAACAATTGCAACAGTACGTGATGCAACATATGGAAATAACATATGGTGGTTCACAATGTGACAGTACATCATACAGCAATATAAAACACATTCAAAAGATTACAACATAAGATATAACAATAACGGCAATATAATGAGACTCTCCTATAACTTAAAATTCGTCATCCTGTCTTCTAAACTTCGTTTCTAAATTTCGTTTAAAAGTTCACATTATTAATTGTATTTAATATTCTCAATGAAATATAACAATAATAATTCACAAACAATTCGATTTGTATTTACAGGTTGACAAACAATTCGATTTGTATTTAATGCCACATCCAATTTTCTATCATATTTCAATAATTCTCCAGGGAAATTGAACTCGGGTTATTTTGATAGACCGGATGTTTCTCGAAGCCCGTATCCGGTTAATGTATTACTCGGTAGCAAGGGCAAAACGATCTCTTACCTGTTTACCCGCTGATCTGTCCAACCCTCGATGAGCAGCCAATTCGATGAATTCAATAAGTTACGTCTCACGGGAGAGACCGTTTCTCCCTCTTTCTCCTCCATGCTAGGAGGACCGTACCTAGCGGAGCGATGGGATTGGGCGGTGGGAGGGACGGCCACGCCCCCTCGCATGGTTCGAGCGACGCTAGGCAATGAAACCAGCGCGGCGATTCGCGAGCACCGTGTCGCGCTCCAGAGAACCGAATCTTCGATCTACGCACGCGCAGATCAACGCGGGACAGCCTCCGAAAGTCAAACGGGGGCGACGAGAAAAGAGAGTGATCGTTTTCTTGTCGAATCCGCAAGAATCTTTGGAATCGATGCGCTTCGTAGCAATCAATCGACTCGTTTCGATTTGTACTCGATGGGAGAATGGCCACGATATTCTTTTTGCACAAAACGCATAATTCCTCAATTTCGTTACTGTGCCTGCGAAATTGATGGTGTTGTGGCGAATTCCAAATCGATATTGACCGATTCAAATTCGTATCAATAAGCACGACGAGCGCAAAAAATAGATGCGGAGAGAGTCATTTCCTTTGGCTTCAGGTTAACTGCTTCGGTTACGGGGATATCATTTCAGCTGAATTAATAGATTGGAAGGGGTGTGTCTTCAAATTCAATTAAAATGACAAATGAACAACGCAAATTAATTTTAAGATACAGTATTATTTTTGTATTTCATTGCAAAGATTTGTGAAAAATAAAATTAAAGTTGACTGATGTCAGTTTTTAATTTAGAAATAAATAATTTGTTTAATAAAAAATATTTTTGCTCCATAGCTAAATATTAATTATTTAGTTATACTACATAAATAAATAATAAATTATTAATACTCTTGGTCCTAAGTCTACATATGTTTCTTAAAATAATTGTTATTTTTTCATTCACTTTAAATAAATTATCTTAACTTATATATTATAAACAATAACTAATTTATCATAGGAGACTTGTTAAGGTAGGAACCTGCACTAAAAGTTACATTGGGAGACCTCTACCAGGGACCTCAGTAGCCGATCATCACATAAGTAGCCATTTACAAAATTAAATTAGACAATTACCATTTTTGGACTTATAAAATATTCTATGAGCAGCAAAAAATCAATATGAGACAATATATAATGAATATATAATATAATAATTAATAAAATCGATAATAATTGGGTTTTTATAAAAATAGTACTAGTAGCGCCATCTCTCCGGCGAGCGGGGTGAACTACACACTTTTGGGATAGGTGCTTCATTAGTTCCCATAAGCCACCACCAGATGGCGACATGTGTGCCATTAATTTTTTTACAATTCGATATAATTGATTTTATTAGTTTAATTAATTGTAATATAAATGGAACTACATTGGAGTGCAAGTATAATTAATTTCAAACTGTTTTAACTATTATTAATTTTTAACTATTAAGGTAATTTTAATTAACCTACTGGGTGCAGTATTAAGTGGCGCCATCTGCTGGTGGAAGACGGGAACTAATTAAAGTAGTGTTCAAGAAGTGTGTAGTTCACCCTGTTCGCAGGAGAGATGACGCCACTGATTAATTAGTTCCTAAATTCCCATATAGAAAGCGCTGGTGCAACTTTTTTTTTATAGAAATGGCGGGAAAATGCTTATTTTAAAATTCTTATTAAAAAACAGCTTTTAAAATTCTTTCACTTTACTAATTTATTCACTGTACAGTAAATTATTAGCATTTTATATTTTCTACACATGCTAAATCATTATAATTATTATATTTAATAATATAAACTATAGCAGAACATTAATTCACACAATCTTAATACATTAATATAGTACTTCATGTTTTGGTATAACTATCTTTTTATTACAAAGCAAATATATTTGCAAAAATTGTACAATGATAATTGACAATGAACTCAACAATTAAATTACACACCTGAATTTCTTTCATACCATAATTTTATAAAGTATTCATATTTCTTATTACAAAGAGCTACATAAATTTTAATTAACAATATTCTATCTTCTACACTGTATTTATATAAAAATCATTAATTCGTACTATACTTCATTCAATGAGTTATAATCATCATAGAACGAGTTTTTATTTGTTCTGCGCATGTTACTTCTCATTGGTTCGATTACGATTCTCAAATAAGAGTAACGAGCATGCGTATTTACAATTTTAGTCATGCTTTATGTATACCCTGTAATCTTTTATTTTATGTCCCTCATTTTATATAGGACCATAGGCACATATAGAAATTTAAAATTAACAAATTATTAAATTTATAAATTTTAGAAATCGTAGAATTTAAAGATTGGGATTTGGAAATTAGCAAGGTTAAAACTTTGACAATTTAGTAACATTTTGTTCACCTTATATATGACCGATATCATGAGAAATATAGCGTTCGGGAAATCACAAGCTAAGTATGGAACTTGCTGAAGTTAGCTGCTTTGCGCAAATTAAGTATGATCTCTCGTTGAATGAAGTATATAAATTTAGTTTACATTAGTTTATTTTTTTATACGCAGCAACTTCAAGGAAGTGTAGATTAGTATACCACAGTATATGAAGATGTTTATGTAGAATGAGTGCTGAATTGTTTATGAAAAAATAAGTCATTTTTCTTTAGAAATATATTAAATGCTTTGGATATGTCGCATTTGGTAAATATATAAATGTTAACAGAACCTCCATAAATGTGTAGAGTTTTGTAATAACAATTTCAATTTATCGTACATTATCGAAAAGGACAAGATGCGTTTCATCAAATGTTTCTGAGTTGTTTGTTTCTAACATTGGTGTATACCTTTTACAATTTTGGTACAATGGGCCCTTTTTTATTAATTATTTAAATTGTGTTCTTATTTCTGATAAATCTGACTCAAGATACATATATAAGAAATAAACATACTTGTAAATAACTTTATAATTAATAACAGTAAATAAAAAGTGTTTATTTTATATCAAAAGAAAACATTGTGTTTTTCAAAAATTAATAGATACTGATAATAGCATAGGTACTAATAATAATTTTATTATGTCTTGCAATAGTTTTATATAAAGCACAATTTATTTTGTTGATTTCAGAGTAAAAAAGAATGGGTTGTGTTAATAGTCGGACAGATATTAATGATCTACATCCAAACATTTTCCAAGTGATGAATGTAGATGATCTAGGAAATTTAGTTACTCCTGGACGTTTAGAAGTTACAGAAACTGACATAGTGCTTTACCAGCGTGGTAAACAACCTATTAAATGGCCATTGCGTTGTTTACGGCGGTATGGCTATGATGCAGAAATCTTTAGTTTTGAGTCGGGCAGAAGATGTTCTACTGGGCCAGGCATTTATGCATTTAAATGTCGTAGAGCAGAACATTTATTTAATCTTGTGCAAGCAAACATTCAGGTTTGGTATTTTATGTGGCACTTAACATCATTTTTGATTTAAGACATGTCTAAAGTATATCTTGAATAATATGTGCTTCAGGTTTGTAACAACAGTGGAGATGATACTATGTCTAGAGAACTTCCTGTTGCTTCTCATCCTGGCCAAACAGTAACACGAGTGACAATACCGGTTGAGCCTAATTATTTGGATCCAATACTGAATAGAAGTAATAACCGTACAGGCTCCAGATTTGCTCATAACCAACAAAATGGAGTTGGAAGATTAGATAGTGTAGGAAGTAGCACCGGTCTTATATCACCTCAAGGAAATATAAGTTCCCCTTCATCGCCCCCTGTGCTACCACCACCACCTCCACCACTCCCTCAACCACATCCGTCCTCACTTTATGTTAACGAAGAAGTATTAGCTTCTTTACCATTGGAGATGGAGCATAATAATAATAAAAGCCTTAGAAGAGCAATACAAAGGTACCTTGAATGTTAATTGCTTTTATTATCAACTTTAATTCATTGTATTAATTTTTTATATTTCTTTCAGATCTTGTACAGACAGTAATTCTATATCTAATAGTGGTTCAGTATCTTTGGAACAAAGATCTGTTAATATGAATTCAGAAGTCACTTCTCAGACAAAATCACCACTTTCAGTAGCAGCTTATATGAATGTAGATATTAATAGCGATATTAGTTTACTCTCCCCAACGCACAGCGTTTCCGACGCTTCGCAATTTAAGAAAGACAATGAATGTGGACACGCATACATGAATATAAGTCCCGGTCAAGAAAAAACAGAATCTTTTAGTAGTAGACAACGACCTTCGCCATTGCCATGTATTCAGTCTGAAATGGAAGAGGGAGTAAAACATTGTTATGCTAATCTAGAACCAAGTGAAATCGAAAGCCTAAGGAAACGATTTTCTGGAGTGTCTGTAGCAGAAAAATCTCCTTTGCCTCCATCAACACCTACAGGTGGTCCAATTAGGGAAGTAAATTATGCTGTATTAGATCTGGACACAAAAGATGCATCGAGCGTTTCACCGTTAGACGGTCCTCCAAATTTTACCGCATCTCCTCCAGAGTCTCCAAATAAGCTACAGAAAGGATATGCAACGATAGATTTTAATAAAACGGCCGCTCTTTCTCATTCGGTTAACCCCAACCTTGTGAATGATAACGAAGGTTCAAGAAAAACGCGTCACAATTCTACGATTAGTGATTTAGCAGCTTCCGGTAGACGTAGTTCATCTGTAAGCGAATGATCAATTGTTTATTTTATGACTGTGCCTAAGTAACAAATATTAATAGCATTTTATAGGAGGTAACAAAGTTTTACTTGTTTGTTAATGACATGAAACCAAAGAGCAGAAATTTAATTTATATATATTTTTTGTAATATTGATCAAGAAAAGTTTCAGTGTTATATATAAATCTAATGTTAAGCGACCCTTTATTTTTCATGGATTATCTTGCATTTCATTATTACGTAATAACACTTAGTTTTATATTTTATAAAGTTTTTAACGATGTGGTTACTACATCACAGTATTTTTAAAAAGTAAGTCTTTTTTCAAAGTGCTGTTAGGATGCACAAAAGAAACATCTTTTTTACATGATATACAAATATGTTTATAGAAAATTATAGGTAAAAATGACTTTTTACATTAAATATTACGGAGGAATTGGAAGCTAAAGTGCCCTAGTTTTTCCTGTATTGTAGGAATTGATGAGGCTCAAATAGTCTAACTGAAGTAAGAGCATAAAAGTATATGATGTTGTAACATAAAAAAAGGATGGTGATGATATACTATATAATTAAATAACTATTTTTAAAGTAGTTACTTCAAATGCAATGATGGCTATAAAATCGTAAATTTGGAGTGATTTTAATAAGTGGTAAATATAAATATAAAATATGTATTTAGATATTATGTATATATATACATACATATATGGACGTATAATTTTATGCTTTTTAAAAGATTGCCATTTTAATGGAACATTGTTGCACCATGTCTTTAGCTTCATATAGCTTATAATTATTTGCTTTATATATTAAATGATATATATTTTAGACTTGACCAAAATATATAAAAGAGACATTAAATTATAGTAACACAATACATTTATAATATATGTCCTATAATAAATTATATATCTGTTTGGTAAAATATAATCTATAGAATTACTTCTTGTTATAGGAAGAAATGCGCAAAATTCTGTTCATTTGCACAAATTATTGTACTGAGTCAAAGTAGCAGACATTTATTTAAAATTGTCTTGCACGAATTTTTAAAGTATCAGTACTGTTTTTTATTAAAAACAGTTGAGTCAACGAATAATACCGCATTTGTAACTCTATTTTTAATGTCTATAAAATCAGGCAACCTTTTCTTCCAATAGCTCCTAAAATGTTTGTAAAATGATAAATTTATAATAAATACAAATCTTAGTTTTTGTAAATAAGGAATATTTCTTTATTGGAGATACAAATCATTACATTTATGCAATATTTTACATATTTAAAATTTTATAAGAATATTTACTGATTATTAGTAATTATAAAATAAATGTTTTAAAATTTGTTTTAAATTAGGTATATAATTTAAATGAAATTTTATGTAAATGAAAATGTATAAAAGAAGTTGGTATTATATTTTAGATTAATAAGTTTCATCTACAAACAGTCTACATTTTATAATGTAACATAGATTCAATTAATTTCGTATGAAATTGTATTTAAGAATTTAATTTAAATTAAATTTTATATGAATAAAGGAATGCCTATTTGAATTATTGTAGGAATAGACCTCGTAGATTTTAGTAGTCTAAAAGTACTATGTATTAATATTTTAATTACAAAAATTGCAGCAACAAAAATTCATTTCTGCCACCGTAACAATTGAAGCCGGAGGTACTCAAACGTACCCCAGTGCTCCACCCTAATAAAAGGGCATTCGGTACAGTGATGGGCAGTCGTGAGATTTTATCTCACGCGAGAGCTTTCTGCGCATGCGTCAGCTGACGTCACAGCCTGCTATTAGTGCCGTATCTAGCCGGTACATGCAGTGGTGACTGATAAGAGGCACCTTAATGATTTTACATAATTTTTCAAAAATTCTTATAATTGCACTGTAAACTATGAATGTATAAGTTGGGTTAGATTACATTAGGCTGGGTTAGGTTAGTTATATATATGACTGTATAAAACTATACAACTATATATGTATGTATAGAGTGAATTATACAAAATTGCTCTGAATGTTCATCTTCATTTTCGTTTCCTCGATACATTTAGTTCCGTTAATAAATGTATACTTAGTAAATTTTGTAACTACTTACCGGCTGACGCATTATCGGTGGTAACTACGTTACCGATGTCGCGCGATTTGCTTGTTCACGACCAGTGCCAACCGTCACGCTTGCACCCGTCGCTCTCGCATCCGAGCTCGCGCTATTCTCGCCCTCTGATTGGTCAGTGTTTTTCATTAATAATTCAAAAACTAAGCTTAAACCAGCATTTTGGTAAAGGAAAAAGTTGTTCCGAATCACACCAGCTACCACCCCTCAAGAGGATTTCCACCTGAAAGCGAACACCCTGTATGACCAGATCTAAGTAGTATAAGCGCTTTATGGTCAGACCATTCAAGTAGTATAACCGTATGATATGGTCAGACCTAAGTAGTATAGCCGTATGATATGGTCAGACCTAAGTAGTATTACCGTATGATATGGTCAGACCTAAGTAGTATAACCGTATGATATGGTCAGACCTAAGTAGTATAGCCGTATGATATGGTCAGACCTAAGTAGTATAACCGTATGATATGGTCAGACCTAAGTAGTATAGCCGTATGATATGGTCAGACCTAAGTAGTATAACTCTATGATATGGTCAGACCTAAGTAGTATAACCGTATGATATGGTCAGACAATTTAAGTAGTATAACCCTATGATATGGTCAGACCTAAGTAGTATAACCCTATGATATGGTCAGACCTAAGTAGTATAACCGTATGATATGGTCAGACAATTTAAGTAGTATAACCCTATGATATGGTCAGACCTAAGTAGTATAACCCTATGATATGGTCAGACCTAAGTAGTATAACCGTATGATATGGTCAGACAATTTAAGTAGTATAACCCTATGATATGGTCAGACCTAAGTAGTATAACCCTATGATATGGTCAGACCTAAGTAGTATAACCCTATGATATGGTCAGACAATTTAAGTAGTATAACCCTATGATATGGTCAGACCTAAGTAGTATAACCCTATGATATGGTCAGACCTAAGTAGTATAACCCTATGATATGGTCAGACCTAAGTAGTATAACCCTATGATATGGTCAGACGGTCTGACCATATCATACGGTTATACTACTTAGGTCTGACCATATCATAGGGTTATACTACTTAAATTGTCTGACCATATCATACGGTTATACTACTTAGGTCTGACCATATCATAGGGTTATACTACTTAGGTCTGACCATATCATAGGGTTATACTACTTAAATTGTCTGACGATATCATACGGTTATACTACTTAGGTCTGACCATATCATACGGTTATAGTACTTGAATGGTCTGACGATATCATACGGTAATACTACTTAGGTCTGACCATATCATACGGTTATACTACTTAGGTCTGACCATATCATACGGTTATACTACTTAGGTCTGGCCATATCATACGGTTATACTACTTTGGTCTGACCATATCATACGGTTATACCACTTAGGTCTGACCATATAATACGGTTATACTACTTAGGTCTGACCATATCATACGGTTATACTACTTGAATGGTCTGACCATATCATACGGTTATACTACTTAGGTCTGACCATATCATAGGGTTATACTACTTAGGTCTGACCATATCATAGGGTTATACTACTTAAATTGTCTGACGATATCATACGGTTATACTACTTAGGTCTGACCATATCATACGGTTATAGTACTTGAATGGTCTGACGATATCATACGGTTATACTACTTAGGTCTGACCATATCATACGGTTATACTACTTAGGTCTGACCATATCATACGGTTATACTACTTAGGTCTGGCCATATCATACGGTTATACTACTTTGGTCTGACCATATCATACGGTTATACCACTTAGGTCTGACCATATAATACGGTTATACTACTTAGGTCTGACCATATCATACGGTTATACTACTTGAATGGTCTGACCATATCATACGGTTATACTACTTAGGTCTGACCATATCATACGGTTATACCACTTAGGTCTGACCATATAATACGGTTATACTACTTAGGTCTGACCATATCATAGGGTTATACTACTTAAATTGTCTGACGATATCATACGGTTATACTACTTAGGTCTGACCATATCATACGGTTATAGTACTTGAATGGTCTGACGATATCATACGGTTATACTACTTAGGTCTGACCATATCATACGGTTATACTACTTAGGTCTGACCATATCATACGGTTATACTACTTAGGTCTGGCCATATCATACGGTTATACTACTTTGGTCTGACCATATCATACGGTTATACCACTTAGGTCTGACCATATAATACGGTTATACTACTTAGGTCTGACCATATCATACGGTTATACTACTTGAATGGTCTGACCATATCATACGGTTATACTACTTAGGTCTGACCATATCATACGGTTATACCACTTAGGTCTGACCATATAATACGGTTATACTACTTAGGTCTGACCATATCATACGGTTATACTACTTAGGTCTGACCATATAATACGCTTATACTACTTGAATGGTCTGACCATATAATATGGTTATACTACTTGAATGGTCTGACCATATAATACGCTTGTACTACTTAGGTCTTACGTGCGAAAATTATAATATCAGAGATACAATAAGAAAGAAATGGATTTTATTTTGTTAACATGCAAAGATCTGATAAAAGTCGAGCGGTATCTTTTTCCTTTGCTCTTGCAACAAATATTAATATAATATAATTAATTAATTAATTAATATAATAACAAATATAAATAAAATAATAATCATAAATAAATTAAGTTATTAAATAATTTAATAGTCATAAATAAATAATATTACTTTTATTATATATAATCTGTTATATTACTTAACCATTTTATTCTCTTTCCTGCAATTTTCTTCAGATTTATTTTTTTTCCTCATTAGGGCCTAATGATACCTTATATTTGATCAAACTGTATACGCTACTGAGAACTTCTGCGAATAGCTTACTGCGCATGCGCTGAGACTGCCCACCACTGATTCGGTATAGTGTGTCACTCTTTATATAGTCACACGGAGTTGCGCAGTGCATGATTGCGCAGCGCGCGCTTTCTGAAGCTGCGCGGGACGCAATAAATTACGCAATGGCGGCATTCAACGTAACCGGTACGATGAGTAAAGGATGTTTATGTATTTTCTTCATATTTTCTTTCCCTTCTGTATTGTAGTACTATGAGAGATAAAACTGTCTTCGCAATGATAAACTAATGTATAGAATTGATATAGAATTTAATGCTAGAAGTACTGACTAATTTATGAACAATATTTTTTAGCTGCTACAGATCATCTTATGCTAGTAAGGAAAACAACTGCATATTCGTTTTTATTATCAAGGCTTTATGTATGTATTCACCTTTTATACAATTTACACATACATTCGTAAACACGTGTGTATAAACACATGTCAATTTACCAATCATATCAATTTACATTGAGAAAGTAATTTATTTAACACAGTAATTGAACAATGCATAAGTCCATAACACAAATTGTCTATTATTTACAGTAAAGCATGGTGGAAAATAAATTTTAATGGGTAAAAATGTTATAAATTTCTAAGAATGGTTGTTTTTATTGAAAGTACAGCTATTCCAAAGGAAAAGATGTTTTCTAGCTTCAGGCAGTTTTAAGTAATTTCCTTACAAATATATACATATTTATATATACTGTGCGTTCTTCAGTAAGTTTGTATAGAAACGCAAAGGAAGTACTCACAAAAACCACCATTGTTGTAATTTAAAGAAATAAATTCTTTCTCAGTGTATATTGATCACATTTATTTATTTATATATTTGTTTTACTGATATAGAAGAAATTCCTTTAATTAAGGCAATCGTTTCAATTAAGTGATCGCTAAAAATTGTTAGACTATAACAAGTGTTTTATCTAATCGGCATTTAGCATTTCACTAATTACTCTTAGTACTAAGATTCTGACTACGAAAAATTGATAATTTTATTTGATACAAAAACGATTTGTGCCCTATTTGGTAAAGAGCTGTTTTTGCTCGAGTCAATATCAAATATGGAGGAGCGTTTACATAGAATGAGCCAAAAGGCAGTGTTTCGCCCTTATCATTTTCCAATAATTATCTCTCAACTCTAATACATCATAATATGATAGCAGGTTACTGCAAATATTTATTTTTTCCTATAATACAAATATGGTTTCATGTTTTGTTCAATTAAATATTTTGACAATGTTATTTATCATATTCAAATGAAAATTTTTTGTAACATTGTGTTTACAAAAAAGGTATTCTGCTATATTATACATTTCTAAGAGGTAATATTTAATACTGTTTGACTTTTATACTAAAGGTACAAACAATCAACAAGTAAAGGTACCAAGTAATAAATAATAATACATATAGAATGGAATGTACTTCATAAATATATATAATAATAGTTTACATAGAACCCAAGAATTTAAACAAAACCTAGAGAGAATCTAGAGGGATTAAATAATTTCTGAACTTCATGTAAGCTTAAATATATATCATTCTGTAAATAGTATGCAATCATCAGACCTTTCATTTACATGCATACATTTTTCCTCTTTTTATCCAATCAATGTATGAAGTCATACTCCAGCCACAATTTCTTTGGTTATTATATATTGACCCATATAACAGTAAAAACAGCAATAACAATCGATATTACAATAATATTAATGTTCAGATACGGTAACAAGAAATTTAAACCAAGCAACCCTTTATTCATTTTAACTGCAAAGAGGCCTCAAATTGAACAGAATGTTTTGGAATGGTGGATTTAAATATCTTTGGACAGAATGTTATTAAGTTCATCAAAATGGAAAAGGGTCATTTGGTTAACATTCCTCTAACAATAGTTTATGCCTTACATGAGGCACATGTAACTGGGGACTATCTGAATGAACCAAATATTATTAGGAATAGAATTCAGTATTTTATATTTACTTTGTCCTAAGCGTATGATATTGACAGATATTACTTTCCAATGGAATTTATAAAATACTGTTAAAACAAAACCTATAGGAACAACTGTAGAAACCATGCAATCTGCATGAATGACATGAATGACAATATACGGATTCAGTGACAATGAAGAAACAACTAAAGTTGTTTTAAATATTCCAATGATACAAGTAATTTAAGAGATGTAGTCTGAAGAAAATGACAAGTGTTCTGAAACTGGTGAACCAAATAATAGTATACAGAAGAAAATATATTTTGCTATTGAAGTAGGTACCTTGCTGAATACCATGCATAATAGTTCAGTGTTATTGTAAACTTTTGTTGTATGCTTAATGTATTTAATATATTCTAGATAAAACAAGATCTATAATCTCTATAACTTCAATTAAGGGGGGAAATACCTTTAGAGTCTTAAAAAATTGAAAATTTTTTTTTTTCCATAAAATGTTAGTGCAACATCTTAAAAATATGGTCTCAAAATTTTAAACCGAAATTCGAAACTGTTTTGAAGTTATGGTCGATTAGCGTCGCGAGTATACACGCGTTCAGTGCGGAGGACTGAAACTTTAAACGCATTTTTCTCAAAACTACGTTTTTACAACTGGTGTGGGTGATAACTCAAAAACTAGTTTAACAATCGCGCTAAAATTTTTTGCACATATTCATGACAATAGTATCTAACATATGAACCTAAATGTACGAAATAAATTGAACATTAAAGTCCTTTTTATTGCAAAATAGTGCAAAAATTTTCAATAAAATTCAAAGTTTTTCTTTAAAAGCGCGCCATTTCTTTAATTTTACACATTTTGCACATTTCTGAGGTTCATCTACTAGCTATGAATGTTAGTTTTTGAAACATTGTCTGCAAACTTGTTTCAGACCAATGGATCTAAGGCTAGAACCCACACCGATTCACGAGACGCGCCAAACACTTTCAGGAAGGACTGCTATAATTCCGCCATTTTTAAATGTATTTAAAAACAAAAAATATTTTGTAATAGGCAATAGTTATAATAAATTATAAATGAAATTTCAAAAACGCAAGACAAAGATATCCTATAGAAAAAAATTCACAAAAATCAGCCTATTTTCATCGGTCTAAAGGTATTTCCCCCCTTAAGTCATTGGCACTGCTGAATATCACATATATTAAATCATAGGACAAATAGTTCTGTTGTGATCAGGTTTAGTTTGCAGTACTATTACTATCTCTAAATAATATTATAACCATGGTACAAGGTCCAAACATCTATGGCACATTAAATATCAGTAGATATAAAAATGTTAAACAACAGAGTTGCAAAACAATTGCTGCAAAGTATTGTTGTAACTTCGTCTGTAGAATAGAAACGATTTAAAAAATATTTTGCACCCGACAACTCCTTAAATGCTATTTTATATCTGTAATTTGTGCGATTATTATAAATATGATAAGTGATAAATGTACATGTTTCAATAACGACACAATGACGATGCTAATGTCCAATAATATCAAAACTTCTCTACACCCCAATTATTTAATTGATGAAAAATGTTAAAACTTAATAACTTCACACAATTACTGTGTTCATTATTTTATCCTACTGCAATGTACACGTTTACTTTTTAATTCAAAAATCTGCTTTACCATTACATACCAACTTATGATACAAAACCTTGATTATTATAAATGTTCTCTCATAAACTGTTTTCAGAATTGCCAAAGCTTTGAATCTAACCTTCGATAACACGCAAATAATTGTTTATGATTATACGTTAATTAAGTTTCACGTCTTGGATGAGGTCGGGTACACTTTTGAAGTGCATGCTCTCCAAGTAAAGTCGACGATTGCGTCTGTTCTGCGTTTCCTCCAACTGCAACGTTTCTACGTAGAACGGCCATTCGGCTGCCATTGAATACGAATTGTTTCGGATAAGCTGACGTCGCGGTGACCGCTGTACTTCAAGACTGCGAACCAGCGGATGCCATACTGCCGCCACGCTATACTAACTAGCGTTCGATGGAGATCCCGGGTCCTCCGTTTGCGTGGCGGCATCCCTAACTGCAAGAACATTTTTACATCAAAATATGTTATAAATTAATTATAGTATAACGTGCAAGAATAATGTTATACAAAAAATGTTTATCTTATTGTTAAGACTTATTTATGTGCATATGCATATTGTATATATACATTGCATATGTATATTGTCTAAGTATATTGTATATGTATAATGTATATGTACATTGCACACGTACACTGTCTAAGTATATTTTATATGTATAATGTATGTGTACATTGCATACGTACATTGTCAAAGTATATTGTATATGAATAATGTATATATACATTGCATACATAGATTGCCTAAGTATATTGTATATGTATAATGTATATGTACATTGCATACGTACATTGTCTAAGTATATTGTATATGCATAATGTATATGTACATTGCATACGTACATTGTCCAAGTATATTTTATATGTATAATGTATATGTACATTGTCTAAGTATATTTTATATGTTTAATGTATATGTATATTGTCTAAGTATATTGTATATGTTTAATGTATATGTACATTGCATATGTATATTGTCTAAGTATATTGTATATGTATAATGTATATCTACACTGTATATATACATTGTATATGTATATGTGTACATGTGTGTTCTATCCTATGTACATATTAACTACTTCTTTTTAATATTGCTATACAAATATTTAGTGCATGTATACCTCACGTAGGCGCAGTATCACTGTGTAGTGGATGTCCAGTTTCCCAAGGAAGCGATGCTGGAGCATTGGATAATGATAAAGAGGAACACCGAGCCATCGAATATCGATCTATTGAGCATCGTTCTAAGCCTACAACAATTCACATCGATGTACAAACAATTCACAAAAACAAATTCTGTAAAATTAATCAAGTTGTTTTATTAATCCTATTTTGAGAAGTGTATGAAACTACCTCTGCATTATTAAGCGATAAAAATTGTAATGTAATTACGCTGCGAGTAATATGATGAAATGCAAAGGCCATAAAGGCGTGCACGAGAGCCATTACATACTGCACATAATTTTGTGGCAAATTTTGCGGACATCCATGTGTCATGCTAAATTTCTTGTTATGTACCTGATAAATCAACTCCCACCATACTGCAAACATCAAGACCACCTGTGCTAGTTGCGCAGCAGTGCTGTTTCGGTCCCAATGGTTTTGGCCTACAAAATACCTACGCAAACAAAACCACTTGCGTTCATATTATTTGCCAGAAATAAATCCACTTATTTCAAAATATTAAAAAATACAAAACCACTATAATTAACCTAATAAATTACCTACTATAATAATTTACCAAAAAATATTAGAAGGTATGAAAGAATATATGCATACTTTAGTATAAAGAAGCTCCCTCGAAATACGACGAAAATGATTGTTGAGCAACCAGTAAAGAAACGGATTCCAGAAGCTGTTTGAAAGCGCGAGCCACGTGGCGAGAAAGTCAAGGAATGGCGGAGGTTTGCTTCCGGTGCAAGCTGCAACGACTTCCTGGATCGTCCATGGTGTGACCATAACAATGAATCCTAAACTCATTGCGGCCATTGTTCGCGAAGCAGAAGTGGATAATCGTCTTTCTTGAGCTACGAGCTGAAACATGTACATAGTGAATATACTTGAAGGCCATAAGTTTAGAAGTCTAGAAAAAACAGCGACTTTGGGGAAGGAGCTCCTTCGTTTCTTGCTTTCTGAGAGATAGTTTCAAGAGTAGAAAGTTGGGGTTTGGGAATTTGGAGGGTTTGGACGTTTGAGGATTTGGATTTTGGAGAACTTGGATGGTTGAGAATTTGGGAGTTTGGAGAGTTTGGTACTTTGGAGGATTTGGAACTTTGGAGGATTTGGGACTTTGGAGAATTTGGATCTCTGAGGATTTGGAACTTTGGAGGATTTGGGACTTTAAGGATTTGGGACTTTGGAGAATTTGGACGTTTGAGGATTTGGAACTTTGGAGGATTTGGACCTTGGAGAATTTGGACGTTTGAGGATTTGGGACTTTGGAGAATTTGGATCTTTGAGGATTTGGAACTTTGGAGGATTTGGACTTTGGAGAATTTGGAACTTTGAAGGATTTGGACATTTGAGGGTTTGGGACTTTGGCAAATTTGGACATTTGAGCATTTAGGACTCTGAAGAATTTGGACATTCAAGCATTTGGAACCTTGAGTATATAAAACTGTGAGTCTTTAAACCTCTGTAAATTTGATACCTTGAAGAATTTATACATTTGAAGATCTACAGTCTTGAAGACTTTAGACATTTGAAGATTTAGGACCTTGAAGACTTTACACATTTAAAGATTTGGAGAACCTTGAAGACTTATAACTTTGAGGATTTGTGTCTTTGCAGAATATGGACATTTAAGGATTTGGAACCTTTGTAACATAAAACAGTAAGGATTTGGTCCTTTGCAGAATTTAAACATTTGAAGATGTGAAATCTTCAGAACATAAAACAGTAAGGATTTGGTCCTTTGCAGAATTTAAACATTTAAGGCTTTGGGATCTTTAGGACATAAAACAGTGAGGATTTTGTCCTTTGAAGATTTGAACCTCTGTACATTTGCAGACTTGGAGGAAATTCACAAAGACATTATTTCAAACACAATAACCTTGCTAATTATTTAAAGATTAATTTGAAGGAATTTGTATTTGAGCTTAAAAAGGAACTATGACCTTCAGTATTATCAAAGTCTAGAATAAGAAGGATTTTAGCGTCTAAAAGGTAGAACGTCTAGTCGATTCGTCTTTTAGACCAACTTGACACGGTTCCGAAAGTCGCAAAGCGCTAAGCTCGTCAGCGTCAAAGCCTCTCATCGTGCGACAGTAAAAGGATTACGGATCTGCTCGTTTAGACGAATCCTTCCTCTTTCGTTCTCTCCTGATACCCTCCACATTTTCTTTTTCTACCACGACTGCCACCTTATATTTCTTTCGCTCCTATATTTTATTTCTCACCTACCATTTGCTTTCTACCAAAATGGCTTTTAAGCGTTGCATTCTCTCTTTTAAAATTACGAGTTCTATTTTCGTGGAACAACCACAATAATAATGTTGGTGACTCGTTCTTTAGTTTCATGGTAAATTAACTCAAGACTGTAGTATTTTGCAACTTTTTTTGTTTATAATTTAATTTTCAACTCGATTAAGTCGTGAGTCAGGGAGCCATAGTTTGACAACCACTGCTTCAGAGGATAGTGAAGCTTTCACGGCTGGGTTTGTCACATTTAACATCGTTACACTTAATACTGTTATACTTAACAGTATTTTCTCTAACACTGTTTGATATCTGCGAGTGCAAACCGTCCGATAGGAAAATGTCCTTAACGTTTGTAGTTCACTGGCTATATTTTTGTAACTACTGTAAATTTACAGTAAATGAATTAATTGAGTAGTTGCAATTAGGACATTAACTTTTTAGGGTCAATAGTAGTGCTCCCTTCGTAAGTGATCGGGTTCAGACAGCTACTGTTTTGGTAATTGAACGGTTCTTTCAAAATATGTTCCTTCATAACACTGTAAATATACAGCAAATAATTTATTGACCAGTTAGAAAGAGAACATTATCTTTGTAAGGTCAATAGTAGTGCTCCCTTCGTAAGTGATCGGGTTCAGACAGCTACTGTTTTGGTAATTGATCGGTTCTTTCAAAATATCTCCCTTGGTAATACTGTAAATTTATAACAAATGACCAATTACAATTAGAATATCTTTTTAAAGCCAATAATAGTTCTCCCTTCGTAAGTGATCAGACAGCTACCACTATTTAGACAGCTACTATTTTGTTAATTGATCAGTTCTTTCAAAATATCTCCCTTGATAACACTGTAAATATACAGCAAATAATTTATTGACCAGTTAGAAAGAGAGTATTATCTTTTTAAGGTCAATCGTAGTCCTCCCTTCGTAAGTGATAGGGTTCAGACAGCTACTGTTTTGGTAATTGAACGGTTCTTTCAAAATATCTCCCTTGGTAACACTGTAAATCTACAGTAAATAATTTAATTGACCAGTTACAACTAGAAAATTATCTTTTCAAAGGCAATAATAGTCCTCCCTTCGTAAGTGATCAGGTTCAGACAGCTACTGTTTTGGTAATTGATCAGCTCTTTCAAAATATCTCCCTCGATAATACTGTAAATGTACAGCAAATAATTTAATTGACCAGTTACAGCTAGAAAATTATCTTTTCAAAGGCAATAATAGTCCTCCCTTCGTAAGTGTTCAAATTGACACATATACTGCTTTGGTAATTGATCAGTTTTTTCAAAACCTCCTTTGATAACATTCTAAATATACAACAAATAATTTAATTGACCAGTTACAACTAGAAAATTATCTTCTCAAAGCCAATAATACTCCTCCCTTCGTAAGTGATCAGTTTCAGACAGCTCCCCTTCGGTAATTGATCAGTTCTTTCAAAACCCTCGATAACAAAGCAGTTTTCCAGCTCCCTTAAACTTCCCTCTCTACAGATCAATCTTCCAGCAGTCCAATTTTTCAAAATTTCTCATAACTGATCGATCCAAAACTTCTACCTCCCTCGACAACTGATCGATCTTATCCACGTTATTAAATCGAAAAAATTGATAGAATTAAAACGAATAGTAATTGACGAAATGGTATGATTAATATATTATCTAAGAAAAAATCGTGTCTGGTTGAAGTCGCGAAGGAATTCGAACTCATTCAAGTGAATTCACTTTAGTCTTCCAATAATTCCATGCTGTAACCGCGTCGCGCACTTAACCTAGTTTACTTCGATGTCCCGAGGTCTTGGTGAATACGCTTCGAAAAGCGTGTGCGAAAGGAGGTAATGACCCGTGGATTTTCGGTCGATTACGAACTCTTCCTTCGACGCTAATTATTTTCTACGTTATAGGAAAAACGATATACATCGCTTCCTTACAACTTATTTATGCTGATCGGTAATTGGCTGCATTACGAAATTATCTCTTCAACCAGTTATTTACTCCGGAAATTCTACTGCAGTCACTTGAAGGTTTACATTTTTCCAGTTTTTTTCATTCTGGGATAACTGTTAGCAAGTGGATCATTGCATCTTCAACATTTTAAATCTAGTTACTTTTTTACAAATAAAAATTTTCAAGCTTGTGGAGCAATGTTATTCTTTTATTTTCAACTTTTCAGCGTCGTAAAATTGATAAAATACCTCAAAGGGCAATATTAATAATATACATAAAATTTATTGCAAAAATATTTCAAATTATTAGAGATTGTCATGAAAGTAGATTTGAATTTCCCGCTCTTTTATATGACCAATTTAAAAGGACAGTTTTCGAGAGATCAAAGTTGTATCTCAGATGAAATTAACACCGAAATCTTTTATTAGAAACAGGACTTACCCTCTCCATGTGTCCGCCATTAACCACCTCCGAAGTGTTAACGCACACCACTCTCTTAAGTCGCAGTTTGTTAACGTGGAAGGCGGAGCCGTAGCAATACATCAGCACCATAGTCGTAGGAAAATAAAAACAGCAGCAGGCGAGGATCCTGAAAATCAAGATAAAGTAGGAAACTGAACAAAAAGCATACAAGTTTTTCTCGGTGAAAGTATACTTCCTATGACCCGTTAGGTTATGTTCCGAGACACTGTACTTATGTCCACATTTCAAACGTTATCGCATAGTAAAGTTGTAGTACGAAGGGGGTTATGTCAGGGAGAAGAGAAAGGATGCCATTTTGTGACAAGTTATAAACGACTGGTGCCTAGTGGACTTAAAACAGGATATATATTTCTGGTTTTTAGTTTCTGTTTTTCGGTGTGATGGTAAACGATGCTGGATGGGTCCATCTTCTTTTGTGACATAAACTCATGGCTTGCTCGAAGAAAAAATGAGAGCGGTGGTGGGGGAAGGACTTGTGACGCGTCCACGTAACAGAGTGAAACATAAATTCGGGGTGGGTTTCTTGGTTTTAGGGATGGGGAGTTGGTTTTTGGGGAATTTGGGAATTGGGGATTTTGGGAATTTGGGAATTGGAAATTTACAAATTTGGGAAATTAGGAAATTGAGGAATTATGGAATCGGGGAATTAGGGAATTGGAAAATAATGGAATCAAGGAATTATGGAATCGGAGAATTATGGAATCGAAAAATTATGGAATTGAGGAATTATGGAATCGGGGAATTATGAAATTGGGGAATTATGGAACCGGGGAATTATGGAATTGGGAAATTATGGAATCGGGGAATTATGGAATTGGGAAATTATGGAATTGCGGAATTATGGAATCGGGGAATTATGGAATTGGGAAATTATGGAATTGGGGAATTGTGAAATCGGGAAATTATGGAATTGGAGAATTATGAAATCGGGGAATTATGGAACCGGGGAATTATGGAATTGGGGAATTGTGAAATCGGGAAATTATGGAATTGGAAAATTATGAAATCGGGGAATTATGGAACCGGGGAATTATGGAATTGGGAAATTATGGAATCGGGGAATTATGGAATCGGGGAATTTAGGAAATTGGGAAATTAGTAAATTGGAGATTTCAGAATTTGGGAAATTAGCAAACGAGGAAGTTAGTAAATTTAGGAATTTGGAAATTTTGACTTTTGCAATTTGGGAATTAGGAAATTTATTAATTATCAAATTAAATCTTCAAAAAATTAAAATTTAAACAATTCGGAAATTTGAAAACTGTAGAAATTTAGAAATTATAAAAACATTCTCCAAATTGCTTCCAACAACTGTAAAAAATTTCACCACAAAATTTAATTACAAAAACCTTCATAAAAGAGAACAATCCCTCCCAACATTAAAATCCTCACATCCCCTAAAAATCGTAAAAGACCAATGTCCAAACGTCCAAACGTAATTGATAAAATGTTTATTTTTAATTATAAAAGGCAAATGATGATAATGGATTAACAAAGCGTCAGAAGCGTATAATATTAATTCACTCTGTGCAGTCTGTATATGATTTAATTTTTCATCAAATAAAACGCTAAACAAAATGAAATTAATGAACGAACGAATGTTGTATTTTCAACGGAAACAAGGCAGAAAACAGAACGCCATTTGTGTCAGGAAGAAAGGAAGAACATAATGGTTTTATTCCACAATATTTCTCTTGTTTCTGTTCATTCGTTCTCTGTTTTCGTCGTTGCTCAACCACTTTTTCATGCATACGTTTCTCTCTTTGCGCTGCATTCTGTTTCAATTATTTATTCGTTCGCACATTGATACATGCGTTGGACACGTTTTTTAATCCGGGTGGATTTATTACATTTAATTTAGCGGAAAAGTTTCGAACGGGTCTTTGTGGATCTAGTGGATTAAGGGGGTTTTAGTGCGTGTTAGATATATGGTACAGTGGTGATTTTTTGAAATTTTTGGGAATTTAGGCGAATTTGGAAATTTTGGGAATTTGGGAAATTTGGGGATTTTGGGGAATTTAGGCGAATTTGGAAATTTTGGGAATTTAGGAAATTTGGGGAATTTGGAGATTTTGGGGAATCTGGGGAATTTAGGTGAATTTGGAAATTTTGGGAATTTCGGGATTTTGGGGAATTTGGGGAATTTAGGCGAATTTGGAAATTTGGGGAATTTGGAGATTTTGGGGAATTTAGGCGAATTTGGAAATTTTGAGAAATTTGGGGAATTTCAGGATTTTGGGGTATTTGGAAATTTTGAGATTTAGGGGTTTGAGTATTTGGAAATTTAAAGATTTGGGAATTTTGAGATCTAGGGACTTTTGTGTTCGGGAACTTTGAGATCTAGGGATTTGGGAGTTTGGCAATTTTGAGATTTAGGGGTTTGAGTATTTGGAAATTTGAGAATTTCGAAATTTTGACATTTCAAAATTTGAGAATTTGGGAATTTTGAGATCTAGGGACTTTTATGTTTGGAAATTTTGGGATCTAGGGATTTAAGAATTTAGGAATTTGAGTGTTTGGAAATTTAAGATTTGGGAAATTTTGAGATCTCAGAATTTCAGGATTTGGGAACTTTGAGATCTAGGGATTTTTGAGTTTGGAAATTTTGAGTTTTAAAGAATTGAGTATTTGGTAATTTTGAGATTTAAGCAATTGAGGTTTTGATATTTTAATAATTTGGCAATTTTGAAATTTATAATTTGAAGATTTTAGAATTTTGAGATCTAGGGATTTTTGTATTTGAAAATTTTAAAACTAAAACATTTCAAAATTTGAAAATCTGCAAACCTAAAAATTTTTTTATCTAAAATTATAGTTATTTCGAAATATCTTCATTTGAGATCATACTAATTTTAAAATAATCCTACACAATAAATTACTAATTCAAAAATGTAAAACTTTAAAATATCAGAATCAGTCCACCATTACACCAGTCTCTAGTGACAAAATCCAGTTCCCTTTAAAAATAGAAAATGCATAAAAATGATTATTTAAATAAATACCTAAGCGAAGCTCTCGCAAAAAAGGGGTCACACGCCAAGAGACCAGAGTTGTTGAAGTAGTATCCGCCTCTAGGGAGCACTAGAGCACCAAAAATCGCCATACTCGCTATCCATGTAGTTGACATCACTGTCACGCAACCCTGCCGCATGTAATACTGCGTCACATACACAGAAAACCATCATTCTTCTATTTTTCTTTTCAACGGCTTGTATACATAAAACATTTCTTCAAAATCCAAAATATATTTTTGAAAAAACTATAATTAATTTAATAGAATTCGCTGATTAAAATTTGTCTTCGACAAAAGATCCTAATTCCGAGTTTAAACCTCGAACGAGTCCTAAGCTTCTTATCTTACCCAAACTCTTGTCTGAATGTCGAGTTTTATGTTCACGTACGCTTGAACGATTTTACGAGCCCACTTTATCTGAGAATTCAATTGTACAACTGCGAAGACACTAAAGTTCGGTAAAAAACATTTACTTGGACGTTTAACAGTGAGTTGTTTAAGTTTAACTCTTGTGTAAAACGGTATCGACAGATTTTTTGTTCGAGTGCCATCTTGTCAGACGCACTGCTTCAAAATTTAAGATACACTTATGTTCTTTTGAACTTGTATTCTATTACATAAATAAAATATTGTTATACTAAAAAATGTGTGCTTTTGTGTAAAAATTTTTTTGTCCGCCATTTTGTTTGTTGTCAAAAATGCATTTAATTTAAAATGTATTAAAATTGAAGATATGCTTATGTTCTTTTAAACTTGTATTCTATTATATAAATTAAAATTTTATTGCACTAAAAAATGTGTTCTTTTGTGTAAAAATTTTTTTGTCCGCCATTTTGTCTGTTGTCAAAAATGTAATTAATTTAAAATGCACTAAAATTGAAGATACACTTATGTTCTTTTAAACTTGTATTCTATTACATAAATAAAATATTGTTGCACCAAAAAATGTGTTCTTTTGTGTAAAAATTTTTTTGTCCGCCATTTTGTCTGTTCTCAAAAATGCACTTAATTTAAAATACACTAAAATTGAAGATACACTTATATTTTTTTTAAGCTTGTACTCTATTATACACGAATAAAATATTTTTGTACTAAAAAATACTTTTACGTAAAATTTCTTTGTCCGCCATTTTGTTCGTAGTGAAAAGAACCACAGACAATATGTCTACAAAATGAAGCTCGTTTTTAAATGAATACTAAACCAAACACTGGACTGGCGTCAACTAGCATAATGAGTAGCAACTCAAATACTCGGAGTGGTCGGCTCGCTCTATATCGCCTTTTTTTATACGGAAGACTACAGTGGCCGACAGTGTGTACGCTTAAATAGTTCCGTGTTCTTTCTGTCCACAATTGGATAATGATGTCGCATTGGGGCGCTTTGAAGTCAAATCAAACATCAATTTTTCATCATATTTGGTTAATTAGCTAAGCTTACACGCAATTAACTGAACAAATTCGTTAACATGTTTGCGTGTGTCTAATGTTTGATTGAATCGAGATTCACGGTGCGGGCAGAGATTCTCATTGCCCACATGTGAGAGCTACGTGTAAATACGTGCTTTTTTATTTCATTTTTAAATTGAAATATCGTTTGTTATGGAGGTTATGATTAAAATCATATATATTTTATTTTAAAGGAAATTTTGATTAAGTTAGACATATTACTAAATATAATTTTATATAAGAAATTACTAGCTGAATTTTTGTGAGTATAGATCGTTTAAAAACAGTATTAATACTTTTATTCGAAGGTATTCAATATGGCGTCTTGGCACACCTCACACTTTCATTGCGTTCATTTACGTAATTCAAAGAATTTAACATTATATTCTTGCTAAAAATTTGTATAATACAAAGGAAATATTTAATAAGAATAATTGTGTACTGCAAAATAATTGTAAGATGTCCGTAAATGTAATAAATTCGATAACAAAGAAGATTGACACCCCCATAGTCCGCCATGATTAATCACTCATGTCACGTGACAGCGCGCGAAATTTGAAACACATAAATTAACCAAATCAGTAAATCATTGCATCTCATTTGTATACTAAATAAATTATTAATGACTATAACTCCATTTATTCACCGTAGCATCCACAATTAATATTAATCAAAACTTATTTAAAATTGAAATGCAGAAATAAAATATACGCTATGTTATCGAATAAATCACATCTCTCGGTTGACTACGTATCGATAGAATGTCGTCAATAATTAAAGCGAACAAAAACTCAGCGATGAAAATTATGAAGCATCGTCGAGTTCTATTTTGATCGAGATAAAAAAAGAGGACAGCATAGATCGGCGAATATTCAATTGGCGAGGCATTACGAACTGAATAGACTAGAGGAGTCAGCAAATTGTTAAATCATGCATTCAACCTTCGTCATTCAACTTCTACATAGAAATGTATTTTTCTTAAATCGGCGATATTAAGTTGCGTTATCTTCATTGTAAATAAATTAGCGGTATGCAATATACGAAGAGGGAAACGAAGGAAATGTTTCTGTCTCTCTGAACTGATCAGTTCAACTTTAATATCGTATTCAAACTTTTTGCAAAAAAAAAGGAACTGAATACCGTGTGTGCCTCACAAGAAGTCACATGGAGAAAACACAGGGTTAATTACGCAGAAATGTTCCCAAATTCAATACAGTCAAATATTTATGCAATATAGTAAAATATTATTGATCAAAGCAACGTATAGATTAATGTGGTTCGGTGAGACTTCTTGTGAGCGAGGCGTACGGGTCGCGTTAATTAACTTTTTGTTATAATTCCACCAAAGAAATGTATTTTTGCTGGCACAAAAATTACACTGTCAAGATATTAGAAGATGAAATATATATTTTTAACGTGTTTTATGTCAAAGTGTCAATACATCTCTATGCCGTTCAGAAATATCAGGTTCTTGCTTCGATACCCACCGTGGATAGAGAGGGTGGTTCTCTTTCGGTGGCTAGTTCAAAGGCAATGTCATCAATCATACCGTGACGATAACAACATGTCGATAAATGTGATTTGTCTGCCGGGTCGAAATCGTCCTCCTGTGTCATCAATAGCGACCGCAACGGAACAACTGTGCGCATACGTGTGTGAAAAGAAATGTTGGACGCCATTTGTATATTTGTCAGTGTCGTTCAGTTATCTCGGAATTTCAGGAAGTATTATTAACTAAAGGAAACCTGTGTTCTCTGAAATGTGATTAGAGGAGACAACTGATATAGTACACAGAATTATAACCTGGTATTTAACACTGTCCCGGCTGTGTAATATTACACATTCCACGGCGGAGCCGTGAGATCTCATATAATCGCTCAAGCGTAAAATATCACGAAATCCGATTGCAGGAACAACGCTGTGAGGACAAACAGAAAGAGAATTGAACTCGGTGCAGTGCCGCAGAAAAATTCGATCAGTGCTTTGTGCAGTATATCGCAGCGGTATATCAAAATCCGAATCATAATAATTTTCAAAATAATTTATTTTGAAATTATTGGTAAATAAATAAATTATCACATTTGCAGCTCTGTATAAAAGCTAATTAATACCATTTTCAACCTGGACCCCTTCAAATTTTATATAAACGATAAAAACGCGTAAATATGAGTAGACTCTCGTTATATTGCCGATTTTGTATATACGTATATTCATAGTATTTTTGCCTCAACAGACTTTTTAGAGGATAACATAACCATTATGCAAAAAATGAAAATTTAAAATGTGAATATACAGTGGACTCTCGTTATATTGCCGATTTCATATTTATGTACATTAATAGTATTTTTGCCTCGACAGACTTTTCAGAGGATAACCTAACCATTATGCAAAAGAAGAAAATTTAAGATGTGAATATACAGTAGACTCTCGTTATATTGCCGATTTCATATATACGTATATTAATAGTATTTTTACCTCGACAGACTTTTCAAAGGATAACCTAACAGTTATACAAAAGAAGAAAATTTAAGACTCTCGTTATATTGCCGATTTCATGTATACGTATATTAATAGTGTTTCTGCATTAGCAGGCTTTTCAGAGGATAATCACAATACTAAAGAAGAAAATTTAAGAACTTTTAACCAGAATTAATTGTATTTATTGAATTTTGATGGATCGGTAACATACCTTCTTAGAAGCGTGCTTATGATAATGATGAGGATGCAGCATACAAACGTAACGATCAATTGCCATGCAGATGAGGATAACGGCACTTTGTTGAGTTAAAGCTCCTCTAAGAAGTGCCTGAAACAATAAAATTTATCGAAATGTGACGAAAGCGTTCATAACCTCATTCGTTTAAATTTTGGAGGAATATAGGGATTTTGGGACGTGGTAATTTCAGGATATAGGGATTTTGGAATCTAGGGATTTAAGGACATAGGAATATTGGAATCTAGGGATTTTTGGATCTGGGAATATTGGAATCTAGGGATTTTGGGATTTATGAATATTGGAATCTAGGGATTTTGAGATTTAGGAATATTGGAATTCAGGGATTTTGGGATTTAGGAATATTGGAATTTAGGGACTTTGGGACTTAGGGAATTCGGAACCTAGGGATTTTGGACCGTAGGAATATTGGAACCTAGGGATTTTGGACCTTAAGAATATTGGAACCTAGGGATTTTGGACCTTAGGAATATTAGAATTTAGGGATTTTGGAACTCAGGGAATTTGGCACTTAGCAATTTTAGGACTTAGGAATATTAGAATTTAGGGATTTTGGACCTTAGGAATATTGGAACCTAGGGATTTTGGGACTTAGGAATATTGGAATTTGGGGATTTTGGCACATGGCAATTTTAGATCATAGGGATATTGGAATCTAGGGACTTCAGGACATAGGGAATTTGACACGTAGCAATTTTAGGACACAAAGATATTGGAACCTAGGGATATTGTGTCGTAGGTACTTTCATATGTACAAATATCAACATGTACAGATTATGAGACATAAGAGATTATGCACATAGGAATGTATGTATATATGTATTTTATTTTCTTCAAAGAAGAAGGCGTCTGGGACACGTTCTCCCAATATGCCTGCTTCCACATAGGAATTGTGGTCCATGAAAATTTCCGGACGCAGACAATTCGAGACCGTCTAGGAACAAACAACATATCTCGACTAATATAGATTTCAACGCATAAGAACTATTTAATTAAGAAGTTCAGAAATCCGATAGTAGATATTTAAATTAATTAATTTCCAAGCTTGCATATCGACTCCAAAATGGAAGACAAATGATGGGAGGCGCTACCGCCTTAGCCCGAAGGAAGCCAACGTTGCACCCGAGTGTACTCGAACTTTTCTCATCTCTGATAACACGATGCTCTTTATGAACCGCCCTACTTCAAAACTCTTTTATATCTGCATTTATTATCGGCGTTAATTCTTTATAACGGCATCAAGAAAATTTATAACAATATCCACACAAAATACCAGCTCGCAAAAGTTTGCTAGCAACATTGTTCCTAAAATACCTGAGGAGAATATTTTGACAATGAGATCCGATGAGTCAGCAAGGCCAGGTGTCAATAAAGCGGCGGCCAGAAAGAAAGAGTGCGAAGCAAAAGATGTCGGGAAGTAGTATTCGTTTAAGATGGTTGTCATGGTGACCATTGGCGTAAAGCCAGGAAAACGGTCTGATAATCTGAAGAGGTTAGAGTCGCCCTGGCTTCGTTTCAAGCTATCCTCGAAACATTCCCGAGAGACCTTAACCGAATATTTTCCCCACAAACGAACTTACTCGATTGTACCTCCGAGCGATTTAGAAACGTTCACTTTGTGTGATGCTTTGGATGACCGCTAACCTAACCTTCTTTCCGTTTACTGTGTTTACCTCGTTGTAATTAAATTGTACTTCAAATAAAATGATTTGGAATATCGATGGGTTTGTGTGATGCTTCAGACGAGTGCTATGTAACCTAACTTCTGTCGAATGCCTTCTTTCCGGCCGTACACTGTTTCTACCTCGTTTAACTTAAAATTGTATTTAAAAGAAACTAGTTTGATTTGGTTTGGGAGAACACCTTCAGAAATTGATGGATTTGTATGATGCTTCAGATGAGTGAAACTTAACCTAACTTCTCTCAGATGCCTTCTTTCCAGCCATATACTGTTTTTGCCTCATTGTATTTAAATTGTATGTCAAATAAAATAATTTAGAACATTCGATGGGTTTGTGATGCTTCAGATGAGTGCTACCTGACCTAACTTCTCTCAGATGCCTTCTTTCCAGCCATACACTGTTTTTACTTCGTTTAACTTAAAATTGTATTTAAAATAAACTAGTTTGATTTGGTTTGGGAGAACACCTTCAGAAATTGATGGATTTGTGTGATGCTTCAGATGAGTGAAACTTAACCTAACTTCTCTCAGATGCCTTCTTTCCAGCCATATATTGTTTTTGCCTCATTGTATTTAAATTGTATGTCAAATAAAATAATTTAGAACATTCGATGGGTTTGTGATGCTTCAGATGAGTGCTACCTAACCTAACTTCTCTCAGATGCCTTCTTTCCAGCCGTACACTGTTTTTACCTCGTTCAACATAAAATTGTATTCAAAATAAAGTAATTTGATGAGGTGTGGGAGAATATCCTCAGAAATTGATGGATTTGCAGAAATATTAAGTACAGTGGTGTTAGAAGAAAAATGGCGATATAAGAAAGGGTGTATAGTGCAAGTAATATAAAAGTATATGTAATGAATTTTGAAGAAGTGTATAAATTTTGAAGAAATGCATAAATTTTGAAGAAGTGTATAAATTTTGAAGAAATGTAAAAATTTTGAAGAAAGTATATTTTGAAAAAATGTACAAACCTTGAAGAAATAAATAAATGGTGAAGAAATGTTCTGAGTTAATTCATTTGTAACGTGTTACGTGAAGAGAACAGTATTCGATCCATTGGATTTCTGGAGCGGGAGTCCGGATCTTCCGTTTATCGGGCGACTGCCTAACCATTAAGCTATCCAGGCCGTCGGCGAATATTCTCTCCGTAGCTCTTAAGACTCAAATGGTTGCCACCTACAGTTTATTGATCGTGAATCTCGGATAACCGATAACACGGAAGTAAACGTTGCTCGAACAACTTCAGGAAGCGGGCGAAGGTGATGATAGGATAGTTTCGGGTGCAGAAATTGCAATACTTCGACGCATAACTAAATCAGTACCTTTCTAAAACCACTCTGTAGCCAACTCGAAAGATAGTGGTTGTAATGCAAGGATTTTCGGTGGCAACGTTTACGTACACCGATTAGAATAACAAGAATATAACCAAAGATTAGTTCGAGTTTCACTTTCGACCATTTTACAATTTTTAGATAGGGAAATTACGAATTCTCCAAATTTTTGAGTTTTCAAAATTTCAAGTTTAAATTCTTAATAATTCTACAATTTTCTAAATCACAGAATATTACAGAAATTCACTGAAGAGTAGATATAACAAGAGGCAATAGATAAGGAAACATAGAAAAAGACAGTTTAGTCAGTTCAGTTATTCAGTTCAGTCAGACGGTCAGTTTAGTCAGACGATTAGTTTAGTCAGACGGTCAGTTGAGTCAGTTGAGTCAGTTCAGTCAGTTCAGTCAATTCAATCAATTCAGTCAGTTCAGTTAGTTCAGTTAGTTTAGTCAATTCAGTCAGTTCAGTGAGTCAGTTCAGTCAATTCAGTCAGACAGTCAGTTCAGTCAATTCAGTCAATTCAGTCAATTCAGTCACTTCAGTTAGTTCAGTCAATTCAGTCAGATCAGTTAGTTCAGTCAGTTCAGTGAGTCAATTCAGCCAGTCAGTTCAACCAGTTCAGTCCAGACAGTCAGTTCAATCCGTTAAGTCCAGACAGTCAGTGCAGTCAGTCAGACTAAACAGTCAGTTCAGTCAGTAAGTTCAGCTAGTCAGTTCAATCAGTTCAGTCCAGCCAGTCAGTTCAATCAGTTCAGTTCAGCCAGTTAGTTCAATCAGTCAGTTCAATCAGTTCAGTCCAGACAGTCAGTTCAATCAGTTCAGACCAGACACTCAGATCAGTCAGTCAGTTCAGCCAGTCAGTTCAATCAGTCAGTCTAGACAGTCAGTTGAGTCAGTCAGTTGAGTCAGTCAGTTCAGTCAGTCAGTCTAAACAGTCAGTTAAGTCAGTCAGTTAAGTCAGTCAGTTCAGTCAGTCAGTTCAGTGAGTCAGTTAAGTCAGTCAGTTTAGTGAGTCAGTTAAGTCAGTCAGTCTAAACAGTCAGTTAAGTCAGTCAGTTCAGTGAGTCAGTTCAGTGAGTCAGTTAAGTCAGTCAGTTTAGTGAGTCAGTTAAGTCAGTCAGTCTAAACAGTCAGTTAAGTCAGTCAGTTAAGTCAGTCAGTTTAGTGAGTCAGTTAAGTCAGTCAGTTCAGTCAGTCAGTCTAAACAGTCAGTCAAGTCAGTCAGTCTAAACAGTCAGTTAAGTCAGTCAGTTAAGTCAGTCAGTTAAGTCAGTCAGTTAAGTCAGTCAGCTAAGTCAGTCAGTTCAGTCAGTCAGTTGAGTCAGTCAGTTGAGTCAGTCAGTTAAGTCAGTCAGTTCAGTCAGTCAGTTAAATCAGTCAGTTCATTAATATTTCATTATTAATCTTCGTCATAATTGTTTGCCTATACAAAACTGTCCAAACCTTCCGCTCGCCACCTCTCGTTTTGCAGCACGTTCGAAGTCCCCGAACGAACTTATATCGAAAAAAAACCAACGGTGATTCTTTCGTCGGGTTACACAAAGAGAACGCCGCGAACCACTCCACACGTGTCTTCTTTTCACACGTACGCGAGCGCACACGTGTGCCCGCGTCCAGGCAACGGAGACAGCTACGCTTTTGACTATGTATGAAAAGAAAACAAGCGCGGCATGTTTGGCGCCACTTCCTTTGTGTAACGTTGCGAGGGAATCATCTTCCGTGAAGAAAGAAATCCTTTACGTTGCGATTAAAAGATAAAGAGCATCCCTTTTCAACCGTTGGATTTTTTCGACACTTTGTTTCGCTATTGTGTTTCGGCAGTTTTTAACTTTCAGTTCTCGAATTTCTTGATTAAGTTGGGATGGCGGTGATTTGGGGTGAAATGTTGAAATTTTTGAATTAGTGTATTTAGGGATTTTTGTGTATGAGAGTTTCGAGTGGAACTTGCAAGTTGTAATACTTGAAAGTTTCTGAATTCATTGCATCATTCTAAATCTTTGTATTTTCAAGTCTGTATAATTCGAGTCTTTGTACGTTTAAATCTGTGTAAGTCACATATTTATATTTCCAAAATCTGACAATCAGAATTTCTATATTCCAAAATCTCATAATCCTACGTAGTTAAAATGGAATTTGACTATTTAAATATTATTACTCTGCCTTAATAGGAATACGTATAATTATCCCTCATCGAAGGAATTACTTGGTCATTGTAATTTTCTGAAGCAAATAGACGACGGCGATAATTATGATGAGAATCACTTCAAGTATTGATTAAGAGTGTCTCAATTCGCTCGATTTTAAAGAGTTGAGAAATCGAACGTGCCTTAACTATTCATAACAGTTTCAGCTTTAACCTAAAAAATATCTATACTGCAACTTCTGTTTCAATTTACTAGTTATTATTACTGATTATGTGTCAGTAATATTTGTTATATTATTACATTATAATATTGTTATGTTGTCTCACAATCAATATAGGTCTCTGAAATTGTAGCTGATGTGATTCTGAATAAAATTTCCCTTTGCAGAAATGGGATTGGAAGCTTCGTTTTTGAGTTATTAAGCAAAAACGCCGGACCAATCAGAGCGCGACTGCGCAGACGCGAGTGCGCAGCTTTGGGCCTAGCGGCTGCGCGCGCATCGTGCTCTGATTGGTCCACTGTTTTTCTTTAATAATTCAAAAACGAAGCTTCGTATCCCATTTTCGCAAAGGAAAATTTTGTTTAGAATTAGTCACTGCATGGATCTACATAAGTTATAAGACTCTGTATAATAAGATTATTAAAATAAACCTCTACAAAGTTGCTAGTATTATGAACCCAGATATACCGTAGAGATAGAAAGTAAGTACGAAAGTAAATATGACAGAAAGCAGCTAAGAATTCTTGAAAATTTCCCAAGAACCGTATCCATAAAACATTCCACCCAGGCGATCTCTTGTTATGTATTCGAGTGAACTTAACGAATTCCGCTGGAATTAACTCCGCAAACGAGTTAACGAATCCGGCAATTCAGTTTGAAAAGCTAATAAACGCCGCTACGCTGCCTAGAGAATTGCTATGAAATTTGAACGAAGTAGCTGCGTACATTAAAGGGGAAGCGGACAACGGGTAACCACCGGAAGGCACTCGAATAAAAATTGAAATGATATCCTATCTAATGGAACGGATCGAACAGTCACTAATCCGTTGCGAATAAATAATCGACACGATTGCCTGCTGGACCGTAACGATCATCCTGTGTATCCAGTGTGTACACACGCTCCACCCGAACACGATACGTTTCCCTAGGGAAACGAGCTATATAACGTGCGGCAACATCATTCGCGTGTAAACGTTTACTCGATAAAAGTTTATAAGCTATTCAGTATAAATCATTGCTTTATGATGTGGGAAAATCGGAGCTTAGAGAATGGATTTAGGGGTTATGGGTTAGAGGGTAGAGATTTCTGAATTTAGGAGACAAGGATTAGGAGATTTGGGGGATTTGGAAATTTGGAGATTTGGAGAGTGGGAATTTAGGGAGGTAGAGATTTAAAAATTTGGGGAATTAGGAAGGTGGGGATTTAGGAAGTTGGGAAATTAGAAGGTGGGTTATGCCCCACCTTCCTAATGGAAGTTGGGAAATTAGAAGGTAGGAATTTAGGGAGTGGGGAATTTAGAGAGTTTTGAAATTTAGAGAGTTGGAAATTTAGAGAGTTGGGAATTTAGAGAGTTGGAAATTTAGAGAGTTGGGAATTTAGGGAGTTTTGAAATTTAGAGAGTTGGGAATTTAGAGGGTTGGAAATTCAGAGAGTTAGGAAATTAGAAGGTAGGAGTTTAGGGAGTGAGGAATTTAGAGAGTTGGGAATTTAGAGGGTTGGAAATTCAGAGAGTTAGGAAATTAGAAGGTAGGAGTTTAGGGAGTGAGGAATTTAGAGAGTTGGGAATTTAGAGAGTGGGGAATTTAGAGAGTTTGGAAATTTAGAGAGTTGAGAATTTAGAGAGTTGGAAATTCAGTGAGTTGGGAAAATAAAAGGTGGGAATTTAGAGAGTTGGGAGATTAGGAAGTTGGGAAATTAGAAGATGGGAATTTAGGAAGTTGGGAAATTAGAAGGTGGGACATTACGAAGTTGGGAAATTAGAAGGTGGGATATTAGGAAGTTGGGAAATTAGAAGGTGTGAATTTTGGGGAGTAGGAAATTTAGGAAGTTGGGAATTTAGAGAGTTGGGAATTTAGAAAGTTGAAAATTTAGAGAGTTGGGAAATTAGGAAGTTGGGAAATTAGAAGGTGGGAATTTAGGAAGTTGGGGATTTACGAAGTTGGGGACTTAGGAAGCTGGGGATTTACGAAGTTGGGGACTTAAAAAGTTGGAGACTTGGTGACCTGTAAAAACCTAGAACCCTAGTAATCCAATAACTTATAAAAATATAAACCTAGAGATCTAAATACTTAAACATCTAAAAATCTACACTCCCTCAACTTTTCCAATCACCAACATGCACATTGCATCCAAAAAAAAGAAACAAAAAATACTAAAAAAAAATCTATCAAAGCATTGAACCAAAAAAAGCTCCCCAAACAAGAACAGCACTATTTCATCCTTTAATGGCATGCAGGGTTACCAGAAGCAAGCGAATCGTTTCGGTTCAGACAAAGAACTGTTTGGAATCCCAACTGACAGAATGTCAGGGTGGTTAAACATTGTTCACCGTGGGATGGAAAAATGTTTTTATTTAAATGCTCTGTACACCAGCTCAAAACGTTTATCGATCGATCCTCCGCTCGCTCACGCCTCGGGCGCTGCTCTTTATATCAACCCCCTATACGGCCTTTTGTCTTTTGCTTCTACATCCGATTGTCAATATTCATTCACGACCGAGATAATTCCAGAAGGCTATTCACACACACGCGTCATCCTTGAACAACCGTTATATTGACAATAATAATTTTACGTTATTGGTTTTCGAGTTTCATCGTCTACCAAATCTGCAGACACATCGATTTTGTTGACTTTGAAATATGTTGTCAAGAATAATGGTCCGAACGATTTTTCTCTATGTATGACATTATCGTTTGCTTTTACTTTCGGAGATAATCGGATTTGGGTTGAATTAGCACTTTCTGTTTCATATCTAGTGTGTGTGGTGTTTTTAATGGACACTCTTGATATATGGCACTGTATATTTCACAGTGACATTCTACCATGATGTACAGTGATCACGATGCATCATAACGTCAACTGTTCACAGTTAACTGAGTTATACGACACAACAGATAACGGCCATATATCGAACACCTCGGTTTTGCCGCACGTATGGTTCCATATACACATAAAATATTAGAAGAGACTTAAATGACCTTGATACCAAGGTCACCGAATCGGTGAGAAATCACACGGATTACGGATTATCTAGAACGAGATCTTTTGTTCTCGGAACTACGACACCGATGTTGTCTTATAACGAGACGCTTCCCTTCGGGTATACCGAGTGCCGATGGCTTCTTGAGTTGTCACGAACTTCGGCGAAGTTGCGAGGCCCTTTCTGATAAAAACCACTTACTTCGTCTTCACTCGGGTCTCTTGGAACTCTGCCTGGACCGCTCGAGTACACTGCGAAACAATGAGTGGCGAACTTGCGATTGCATCGAGGTTGACATTAACTCGGCCTGTCCCTTGTGTGTCGTGAAAAATAATCGAAAGGGAACCTTGTTATGCGGCTGGAATTTTGTGAGCACGAGGTTGGTTACGGTGGAGAGACAATGTTCTATGATGGCTGATTTGGTTGGGGAAATTGGAAATTTTTAGAATTGGAGGTTTGGTGATTTTGGGGATTTAGGGATTTGGGGAATTGGAGGTTTAGGGATTTGGGGATTTAGGGAATTAGGAATTTAAAAATTTAGGGAATTAGGGAGGTGGGGATTTAGGAAGTTGGGAAATTAGAAGGTGGGAATTCAGGAAGTTGGGAATTTAGAGAGTTAGGAATTTAGAGAGTTTGGAATTTAGAGAGTTAGGAATTTAGAGAGTTGGGAATTTAGAAAGTTAGGAATTTAGAGAGTTGGGAATTTAGAGAGTTGGGAAATTAGGAAGTTGGGAAATTAGGAAGTTGGGAAATTAGAGAGTTGGAAATTTAGAGAGTTGGAAATTAGGAAGTTGGGAAATTAGAGAGTTAGGAATTTGGAGAGTTGGAAATTTAGAGAGTTGGAAATTCAGAGAATTGGAAGATTAGGAAGTTGGGAATTTAGAGAGTTGAGAATTTAGAAAATTAGGAATTCAGAGAGTTGGGAAATTAGGAAGTTGGAAAATTAGAGAGTTAGGAATTTAGATAGTTGGAAATTTAGAGAGTTGGGAATTTAGAGGGTTGGAAATTTAGAGAGTTGGGAAATTAGGAAATTGGGAAATTAGAGAGTTGGGAAATTAGAGAGTTGGGAAATTAGGAAATTGGGAAATTAAAGAGCTGGGAAATTAGGAAATTGGGAAATTAAAGATTTGGGAAATTAGGAAATTGGGAAATTAAAGAGTTGGGAAATTAGGAAATTGGGAAATTAGAGAGTTGGAAATTTGGAGTTTTGGGAATTTGGAGATTTAAGGATTTGGGGATTTAGAGATTTAGTGATTTGGAGGTTTGGGGATTTGGAAATTTAGGGACTTGAAGATTTAGTGATTTGGATATTTGAGGTTGTAGGGATTTGTAGATTTAGAGATAGGAAGCTAGAGATTTATGGATTTGGAGATTTAGTGATTTGGTTTGGAGATTTACGGATTTGAAGATTTAGAAATAGGAAGTTGGAGATTTATAGACTTGAGGATTTAGTGATTTGCAGGTTTGAAGATATAGGTATTTGTACGTTTGGAGATTTAGAGTTTTAGAGATTTGGTAATTTGGAGTTTTATATATCTGAAGATTTAGAGACTTAGATATTTGGATATCCAGAATTTTATGGGCTATACACATCTGACGATTAGCGGGAATATAGAGTTGTAAGCATTTCAAAGAGACATGAATCTAGGTATACATCACTTTGGAGATATAGAGATTTGAGGATATAGTGCTCTACCACATCACCCTCCATAAATACAAGGATCGAATCCGTGTATCGACATTCACAGATATAGAGATTTAGAGATTTGCGATGTAGAGATTCAGAGCTTTAGAGATTCAGAGATATACAGATTTAAGTCCATAGATTTAGGCCATCGAAGATTTAGAGATGACCCCCTATATATTAACAACCAGTTAAACTTGAGAAAATATCTATAAAAATTTACAATTTGAAAACGTAAGAACGGTCCCATAAAAAATTCACTTAAATTGAGTCGGAGACCACTTAAATGGTTATTGGCCAGCGGCACTCCCAAAGTGCCAGCCCTGGGAGGTGTCGCATCTGCCTAACTGCCATATTATGCTGCACCATTGGGAGTCGGTTGAATGCATGATTAGAAGATTATCCGATCACAAATCGCATAGTACACATTGTCCGACCCAGCTGTAAGATATATCACCTGTATTTTACAGATTGCCGATAATTTTGCCAATGTACATATACCTATATTTAACACGTGCTTATGATAAGTACATATCGGGACACGCAATTGTTAAACGGTTCGACGCTGTCGTATACACAGGGGCTCGCTCGCATTGATCGCATGCAAGCATTGCCCCCACCTAAACCTCTCACACCGACGAGATACATAAGATGGTCGAATTCCGAGGGGACGAAACGAAGGCGTGAAAAAGAATCAGAACTCTCTTTAAACCTCTCTTAAAAAAGCTGAATCATGCACCTTCGTACCTTCTGTTACCAACCGAAATATAAATAGGTGGCCGCTAGACCCGCATTTACTCCGTTCACGCGGTATCGCGTGCCCGATCATACGTTTATCATACGTTCCTTTCATATCGTGTTTCAGCCATTTTGTTTAATTTACTCATGTATCATTTTTCAAAATTTGTTATAATTAAAATATTTTTTTTTAAATAAAAATTATTCTTGTTATTTTTTTTGTATGTTGGTCACTTGATAGTTTACTTTGATTTGAATGTATGTTATGTATGTTAAGTATGTTAAGTATGTTATATATGTTATGTGTGTTACATATGTTATGTATGTTACATGGTTATGTATGTTACATATGTTATGTATGTTACATATGTTATGTATGTTGTATATGTTATATATGTTATGTATATTATGTATGTTATGTATATTATGTATGTTATGTATGTTACGTATGTTATGTATGTTGTGTATGTTATATATATTATGTATATTATGTATGTTATGTATGTTACGTATGTTATGTATGTTACGTATGTTATGTATGTTACATATGTTATGTATGTTACATATGTTACGTTAATAAGATATATGGTAATTGACAGTCATTTTGTTTTACTCATGTCGGGCCAACAAAATGGCCGACATTCGACATCTTGATCTGCAACTTTGTTCCCAATTTTTATTTATAGAGTCAGTTTTTGAACAATTGTCTACATTTTTTGCGAGGTTATAACATCATGATTTATACATAATCATATGTTTATAAGATACCAAAAGTTTAAGTGATCAAATATTTCGACAGTTATGAAAATAAGTAAAGTGGCAAAAAATATAATGGGAGAAGTTCGTGTGCTCGCGAGAGCTCGGTAAAAAACGTGGCAACACCGCGAGCGAATGCTCGTTCTTCCCCCACCGTTGTTGGCTCCAAGCGCAGAGTATTCTTCCGCCAGCTCGGTGATTGTTCGGCTCGGGAGCCGAACATACCCGAATGCTCTAAGAATGCTCGCTCGGCTTATGCAAACGTCGAAAGAAGAGCCGTAGTTGCGGTTAAACGTTCGTCAACCGTTTATCTTTGTTTCGTTGGAATTATGGAGTGGGACAACGCCATGTGCCTGCAGTTGATCGAGTTTTACCGGGAACACGAGTGCCTGTGGGACCCCGGGAACGGCAGCTACAAGAGCAACAACAAGAAAGACGAGGCCTGGAGGGAGATCGGGAAAAAGATGAATTGCGAAGTAAGGGAAGTGCGGAAGAAAATGGATTCGATCCTCGCGTCTTATCGACGGGAACGGCAGAAGAGCCTGTTCTCGAAGAGCGGGAGATACGGCCCGTACAAATCGAAGTGGTTCGCGTACAAGAACATGCAGTTTTTGCTGGACAAATATAGGCCGAGGTCGACGATCAAGGCCACCATGTCGAACACGGTAATCTCAATGAAAATAGACTAAACGAATCGAACTGAAATTTCTGTGTCCGTAGATAGATGTGAGCGATTCGAGGAAGACGGACGACACCAACGATACCGATGCCGAGAACTCGGAGGGAAACGAGCAAGAAACATTTTCGCGTCGGGAGGAATTCAAAGCCCCCCTCCAACGGAAGCAATGCAAACGGAAATACGAGACTCGCAGAGTTCAGGATCCCTACAAGAGAAGAATAGTAGAGAATGTCAGGGACGAGAGCACGGTCTTCGGGGAGCACGTGGCGATGAAGCACAGAAAGTACAGCTCGTACGCGAAGAGCACCGTCGAACATTTGATCGCCAATATACTGTACGAGGCCGACATGGGCAAGTACGACGATCCCCTCTCGATACCGACGCCATCTTTGCAGTCCAAATCACCCCCCTCGTCATCGCCAACGATACACTATCCACAGTCGCCGTCGACGTCCGCGTCGAACATCAAACCGATTCTCCTAACGCAGTCGCCTCAAGTTCAAACCACTTCCAAAACACATATAGCTCAGTCCTCAAACGACGACTCTTTAACGCTTCTCATAAACAATTTCTCGGAGGATGAGTCGAAAAATTAGGGTTTGATTAGGAAAATGAAAGGAAAGGTAGCGGGCTACCTTACCCACCGCGCAGGCAGTACCTACTTCTGTGATTCCCCTTAGGGTGCGTTTCGAACAAGCTATTCATCGTCGGAAACTCGAGGGTAGAAAAGAATAATTTCGCTGGAGTGGAAGAGCAATCTGTTTAGTGCGAATGCACCCTAAGGCTGGCGTTTAAGCAAATTGTAATGTACAGGTGCGAGTCATAGACACTGAAATCCTGTAAATATGTTGAATAAATGTATATGTAATTTATAAGTATGGATATGAAGTTTCTGAGTGTAGATGTGTGTGTAGATATGAAGTTTGAGGGTGCACGTTTATGAGTATAGATATGTACATACATATACATATACACATGTGGATATATATACATATACATATGTACATACATCTGCATATACAAATGTGTATACATATAAATACACACATGTTCATACATATACATATACACATGTTCATACATATACATATACACATGTGTATACATATAAATACACACACGTTCATACAAATACATATACACATGTATACATATAAATATACACATGTGCATACATGTACACACATATGCAATGTAGACATCCGTTCAGATGACACATAAATCCCACAATTCCATGGCCAGCCATTTTAAAGGTCACGTGACCCCAGCCATATTGGATCTAGAGATCGCGATCTGGTTCGGAAATAAATTGTGGTTAACAGAATTGAAACTAGTGTACGATTAAATTTATTTAACTGTTACAATTTACACACCTGTAAGATAACTTGGAATCGATTTTACATTTGCGAAGCCCACGAATTAGATCTTAAGGAGTAAATAGCGATCAGATTAGCATCGAGAAATAACGGTGCAACTACTGTCAAGCAGGAAGAAATACCGGGAAAGGTACCGACTGCAGGAAGCAGAGCCGCAAATTCCTCGCGGTAATAATTTCCTCGGCGTGGCCTGAACAGGCTGCTGACATTTCCCGCTCATTTTTCTTCTATTTCCGGTAGGATATTCCTAAAGATATAGAAGATGTTATGCTGCTACTTGCAGTTGCGAAGTACAAAATTTGTGTCGCTTCTCGTGTAAAAAGGAAGTTATGTCACTAGTCCCTGACACGCTCGGACAATTAAGCTTGATACCGGGAAATTTGAAACTTGACAGGGAAACTTGAGACTCTTGTTACAAAAACCTTGATTGCTGCGTCGTGCTGCGCTACTTTTCATGCTCAAACTACAAAAGCATGCATATGATTACCTGTATTTGACAGACAACTTCACCGTAAGGCCAACACCCATACACAGCTGGTAGAAAGCCGAATGGCGTGACCAGCAGACCGATCGCGAAGTCGTTGCTTGCCAGACTCGTCAGTAAATATCTTGGCTGCAATAAAGTTGAAGAGAACCTGTTGATCGTTTAGATTATATTCTTGGTGTGCTATCAGTTATAGAATTTTCAAGTTTCTCTTTACCCGAAAAGCATCTGCTTATTGAAATCCGCTGTTTACGCGTCTGGTAAGTTGTGTCACAATGTGGATCCGTTCGTGTGCCAACTTACCAGATGCGCCGAACACCGAGATAAATGTACGGTTAATATTAATTTAGGAGACTAATCGTAAGAATGGACTTGGCAGACTTTGTGCTAATGGAATCCTTCTCTTCAAATTGATGATATATATTTGGATTACTAATGGAAACGCGGAGAGAAAAATTACTTCGTAAATAGAAATATGTAGCTATTTCCTGGGTATTATGAACTGTCTGAAACCGCCTCCAATTTTCAATCATCCCTGTTTTCCTCCCTGCGCTACCCAAGATTCAGGTTTCCGGTTGGACTCTAACGTTCAATTAGTGAGGTTATTAGCTGTTTACGTTCTTCCGGTTGTTAGGAGATCGATTTACTTTTGATCTGCGGTCAGAACCATAGTTACATTTCCTCTTTAACTAAACTGTTATCCCTGTCTCAAAAATTTCCACCATTTTGAGCTGGTTTTGGAACTTATTTATCAAGTATATTTAAATTGTTCAAATTATGCACCTTCGCAGTCTGAATTTAATCTACATCGAACAGGTTTTCGCGAAAAGAAGATTAGTGTACCTTCCATTTCTTTTTCCCGTTCACGGTCATATTTATCTTCCGAGTGTCCACGGGGAGCCCGGAGGAGGCGGACCATACAGAGCTGCAAAGAAGTCGCTTAAGACGATAGAGGGACAAGAGGGATACTTATTTTCTCCCTTCGCCATACGATGACATAGTACAGTAAAACTTCGATATTTCCTCCCACATAAATCCTCGGTCGGGAACGCCCCTCGCTCACATATATCACGCACACGCGCTGGAATTACTCGGAGACATAGAGAACAAGCGTCTACTGTCTTCGGCCTACTAAGCACCAGCCACTTTCAGCCTACTGCATCACCGAGCCTCTCAACGCTGCCGCACTCACCACTCAACGTGAAGTGATTTCAAAATACCATTTCGGCCATTACCGTGCCATATAGAGAAGTTGCTTCGACGTCACAGCTCGGATGCTACCTAGAGTCGCTGTATCTAGGACTTTTATCTGAGGGATACTCAACCTTATTAGAAATAAGAATGAAGCATTAACGAGCCGATTCAGTCTGCGTTTTAAGAACTAATTGGTTCAGTTTGCTCTTAGAGGAAGAAACTTCACAGTGGGGACTGTTACTGATGTAGGGACAATCAGATTCATAGTAATAGTGTGATTGACCATATCTGAGATCAAACACTTTTATTCGAGGGATCAATCTTATTAGAAATAATGGTGAAGCATTAAAAGTGGATTCAGTAGCGTTTTGAAAACTAATTGGTTGAGTCTATTGCTGTTAGAGGAAGACTAAAACACTCCACATTGGGGACTGCCCTGATGCGGGGACAATGTTATCCGTTAGTCAATCTCGTCGCAGCAATAGTGTGGCTAACCATATTCAAGATCAGACAGGTCCCCGTAATGCAACGTCAACCCTACCGAAGGGTGGAGCGTCCCCCGAAGAGCAGAAAGTGTCATAGGCGTCAAAAGCCGTGAACCCTCGCGTGACCTCCACGCCTGTCCGTGTGAGATTAACTGTAAGCCACGCATTGGCGACCCCACTCCCCATGACCTAGCTGGAAACGTTTTGCCCGTAACTTTGTACAGTTTCCAGGCCAAACAGCTAAGTGGGTCGCTACCCGAAAGGGACAGTCCACTCTTCTGATAATCCTTAAGAGAAGGCTTTTTCAGACAGCCCTAGAAAGATTACCCAAGGGAAGGTGTAAAGTTTGGACAGGGATGAAGAGTCGCTTTAGACCACCACATATCGACCTAGGACAGTTCGCCAGACTGCGCAATGTGAGACCCTTTTTGGAGGGATTTTCATAACGGCTACATGACATCCGGATGGGTGACAGGACACAGCATCTGGTCGGGATTAAGTTCTTGTATGGTACTGAAAATGCATCTCTCACATGCTGGAAATTTCTGGACGATCCTTTTCGGTAATTGCTAAAGTTAAGGGCTGTAATTGTGGGTGATCCATTACGGCACTCGGTGCAAGCCACCGAAGTACCGCAAATAATTAGAACTACCTTCTGGAACACGGTCTGTGTCATAGTACTTCATATAGTCTCTACAGTGCCTCGATTCTGTATTGGAAAGTGCGGTTAAATTGATGGCGGATTAAATTTTTGTTAACTTAATTTTGTAAGAAGTAGGATGTTTACGAGGCCGTGTCGTCCTGAAATTTATATTACGGGCTGACAATTGTAGGTCGGGCGTTTGTTACCGGGTGACACTCATGTGTCTCATGGGACACTTATAGTAGGCTCAGAAGTTTATACATTTCTAGCCTAACTGTATAGTATTTGTAGTATTTGTATAGGTAAGGTGTTCATCACCGGATGACACTCATGTGAGTGCCTCATGGGACACTTATAGTAGGCTCAGAAGTTTATACATTTGTAGACTAACTTATAGTATTTGTAGCTCAGATAGTACTCTTAGACAAGTTACATATTCACATATTTTCAAAGAAACTTGACAAAACTTGAGAGTTCACTAGAACTCTAAATCCACATCCTAGGACCTAGAGTCCTTCATAAATTGAAATGTTGAATGTACTAACCTGTGCATGAATATATTTGCTGTACCGTTTGCTGTTGATGACGCATATAACTAACAGATTCGTACAAAGAATACCGAGGCTAAGTAGAAGAATTAGAGCGGCCCGTAGTAACTCAGCGGGTCCTGGCACGGTCCAAGTGGGCTCGGACGTGTCCCTCTGCCAGCAGCTACTGTTGCTTAATGCGGGTGGAAGCAGAATCGTCTGTTTGTGTTCCATTTCTTCTCGACTCGAGTGTCCGTTCTGAAGAAACGTGTCTGATCTCCTACCCCAGACGAGACGCTCGTGTCTCGCGCGAGGTTGAGCTGATACACGTGATTCCCGGCAGGATCTCATCTTCGTCGTACTGTCAGCCCGGCCGGGCTCGATTGACGACCATTTAAAGTAGCCGCAAGTTTCATCGTTGCTAATCGAGCGACTCTGTATTGTCGGTTATGAGATGCGTTTGATGGTACGCACCCTCGTACTCGTTTAAAATCATAAATTGCTGATGAGGTACGGTTTTGATTGAATACTATCTTTCAGTGCATGGTGTCAAGGCACGGTTTGTTGGCTTATTACACCTGTAACATGGACAAATATACGTAGTTGGACACTTTAGGCAAAGGCAAGAAGACGTTGAGATCTGGAGGTCTCTGGAGTTAGGACTCTAGAGGTTTGAGGAAATCTGAGGATGATTTGCTAATTTTTGGAGATTGAAATTTGTGGTCTGAGGATGCAAGAAGCTAAGAATGTGGACATCTAGGATTATATCTGATCAGGAATAATATTAACAATGGTACCTATCCTACATATCTCAGTAACATCACATCATCAGCTCTGACTCCGATAGGTCTAAGTCTGAAGATGACTTTGACAATTCGCAAATTTTTGGAGATTGAAATTTGTGGTCTTAACATACAAAAACCTAAAAATTTGAAGATCTAAATATGTCTGACCCCAAACAAAATTAGCAAAGGTCTCTCACAAATTACCATCACAGCCAAAAAAAGCTGCAGGAAATAATTTTGAATAGAGGTACGATTGAATGAAAAATGGTTGAGGTAAATAGGTAAAAGGAAGCCGCGTAAAGGCATTAAGCAAAAAGGGAATACTTACGCAGGAGAATATATGTCAAGGGAATCCAAGCAGTAGGATAATGTTATTTTTGTCGATGAGAGGAAATTTATGTTGAAAGAGTTAAAGTCTAAAGTAAATTTACAACCAACTGTAAAACTCGCAGGCGGATCGATAATAGTATGGGGTGAATTTCGCCCACGAAGTGGATGAATTATTATTTATCGACGACGTCCTAGATAAAAATAGGTACTTAACTGTCCTGATGAATAATTTAACGAAAAAGTGCTGTCAAGATAGATGCTGGCGGGAGGTATAAATTTTATGACGCTTGAACACGTGTCGCCAAAGAAATTTTATCACCAAAAATTATTTTTATTAGGAAAATTATTTTTGTTACATCTTGTGAGGTATGTATTGACAATTATAGCTACAGACAATTGTTTTTAATATTTTAGTATATATAAATATACAATTCTTACACCAAAAGTCTCTTTATCTTCTTTTAATACCCTCTCGTTATATTGCAGTCCAAGCAGTAAAACTCTCGGTGTCAATAATGCAGTAACTTGACTATAGTTCTTTCTCTTGACATTGCTGTAATTTCCATGTAAATGAGGCAGTGTAATGAGAGTCCATGACTTACAATTTTTCATGGAATTAGACTGACACGAAGATATTAAAACGTCATGTCACAAATGTTTTATGGGTCATATATTCACAGATGTTTAATAAAATACTTATGAAGAAAGTTATTGTAGAGGGTCAAGAAGTTAGGTTATGGAGGGTGAAAGTTATCTCAAGGTCATACCTCCCTAAACTATTATGACTCTTATGAAACTTTATTTATATTCATTGTACTTAAAAATACTTAATAAATAAATTATATGTAACATGTTTCAAGTTTTTATTACAAATTTTTTTCTTCCCTAAATTGTTTTTTTTTTTTTTTAACAAATTTTTATTCACTGTTTACATCTGGATTAATTTTTGAAATGTAATGAATGAAATTTGATTGAATATTATGTAAGTACAGGTATTAAGTAAAGTACCGAATTAGCGTTAAAGTGACAAATTTTAAATTTCATACAGCGAACGCGAAATTATTAAATCGCCCGAGGTAAAACGTGCGGTACAGAGTAATTGAATAAACCAGTTCGTTTCATCTTTTATTTACTTTTAATTCAAAAGTCAATGTTCATAAAAAGCCGGCAGCGTAAAATCACGTCCATTAAAGAGATACCTTCTACAAAAAGTTACAAGTGTTACGTACCTCTCATAAAGATGACCGCAACTAGTTAAACTTAATTTCATACGCTTCCAAAAAGCACTGCAAATTTAAAATCACCTAAAGTTTCACTTACACTTCACTTTAAAAACTTTGTCTAAAGTTCGTGGCGCTCAGAGCACACGTGCGTGAAATAATTTTAATTAACGGAAGTTAAACACGTTTTAAACGAACAATGTTTTGCATCGAGATTGTCATGTCTCGTTTGAAGTTGAATAAAGTTGAAACGAGGAGTACAAGGTGAAACAGAAGAACGTCGCGACGACGCGAAGGCTGACGGTACACTGACTACCCGCCCAAACTCCCAACGAGCGAACACTCGAGAGAGAGAACACCCATTCTCCCATTCCGATCCATTTTCCCCTACTGCACCAACACGCTCCACCGTGCCAAAACCCACCCACCCACGATTCCCTTCGACCATCTCCTCGGCCCTAGCTTTTACTGATCGAAACTGAACGATCCACTTCGCTAACGATCGAGGATCGCGCCACATGTATGTATTTACTTATGCTTATCAAAATGAAACCGCCACTGTGGTCAGGGTGGTCGGAGTTGATGGACAAGTGGTAGCGGCTACCACCTGCTGATGGTACTCCTCTATTCAGTATCTTTTTCACGATAGAATTACGTTCCATAGATTTCCCAAATGAACTATAGAGCTCTTTGTTGCCCTGTATTTGCATCGCATGGAATCAACAATTCACCTATGGCCATTCAGAATTTTCGTAACCAATATGTATTTACATATTCGTTCTGCATTGATCACCTTTCGTTTACCCGCTTCCTATTAATGAATGCGGCTTCGTTCATTATACCGTACGTTTTTACCGCCATTAGCGTTGGCGAACGCGGAACTTGCTCGTTAAGTACTTTCGCATTTTCGAAATTTATATGAATCGAGTGTAATTACTGTTACCGAATTTACATAACGAAATTCATTATAGTTTTTATTCGATCAAAGTTTCTGACTCTTCAGTTACAAAAAGGAGATGTACGGGTAGATGTTGAGTTAGTATCCCAGTTTTCTATTCCGTGTCTAATTACTTCTCTGATTATTTACCTAGCTTAAGTCTACGCTTCAGGAAATTGGGGTAGAAACTCTGAGTGGTCATATGGTGCACTATACACGGTACAAGTGGACAAACTTCAAGAACTTCCTCATATTTGAACACTGGGTCTTGATGGTAGGATTCGTCCTAAGTGGAAATTCTCAGGACAAGAATTAATTTAGGACACAGAGATGCAAGGATACTAGTTTGAGACTATCTTCATCTTGTCACATCCCATAGTTCAAAAGGGTAGTTCATCTTCAGGGACTATAACTGTCTCTTAAGTAGGCCCAGAAGTACCACCTTGGATTTGTAGGACCTCCTATTCTGAAACGTCAGAGCGAGCGCCATCTACAATAGCTCCACCTCCTTATAATTCTCCTGGGACATAAAGACCTTAATGCACAATCACTAATATTCAAATGGCATCAATTAGTTCTGGACATTAGACTCCATTCCATGAAATGGTGCTGTCTTAAACAGCACCACTTTCCAATTATACAGCTGGGTATTTATAACTTTGATCATTGTACTTAAAAGTCCATTTTAGACCAATAAACTGTATTAATAATAATAATGTATTATTTGCTGGAGAAATTTGCCTCCTTGAATAGATAGCTGCCCATTTTCATGAGTGACCTGTTTTTCTTCCACAATCAGTCACACCATTCTGCTCAGATGAATAGGCTATTGTGTATTGTATCTTTATACTCTCCTGAAATACTTCTTCAACTCGTTTATTAATGCATGCCTTACAGACTTAAAACACTTCAGTGTAAACAAGTTTTATTTGTTTAAATTCTCTTTTGCATTTTTTTGGAAAGTTTTGCATGTCTTCCTTATACTACCATATGAAAACAATCATATCTTACAGTACTTGCTTTTTAATTTCTATATAACTATTATTCCTCATAATTACAAAAATGTTATATCTAAAGTCCCAGACTCTTTCAACTTCTTTGCAGGCACTGCATTTTCTTCAGGAATGAAAGTAATATCTCTTCCTCCAGACCTCCTACTCAGGTTGCTAACACAGAATAATTAATATATGATTAACATACTCCTTCATATCACTTTCAGATGATACTGTGCTGCATAACTTTATCAGCACTTGATTTAACAAGAATGTCTTATGACGATAAATCTTCAAATACCTCCTTTGAACTTATATTCTGTGCACCATAATTAATCTTCCAATAACAATTTAATCTTCCTTAATGAACAACTTCACTTTACACTTTCTGAATTGTGAACTACAACTTTATTTTCTTTGAAAATACATTAAGTACATGAGGTACTTTAAAAGTATGGTGTTGTAAGAAATTTGTTCTTGCCTACACTAATAACTGTCAGATTTTCAACAAATTAAACGTTACAATACCATCTTTTACTGATTTACATTTAATATTATACTAACTTCTATAATTAGAACTATTTTACATACTGTTTACCGGCTTATTACTAAACTGCTAATGTTTATGCATTTATAATTTACTGAAACCTAGAGGCTACAGATAAATTATTAAATAGATAAACTATGGATCTACACAGATTACATAATACAGTGCTTTATGATCATTCAGGTATAATGAATGAATAAATAATTGCAGCCTATTACGTACACCACTACGTTATTATGGCTCCATATTTTATCAATTATTTTCTTGTTTTCTTTTTCTAACTGTTATCCTCAATCATCATCATATGCATATACTTCTGTGTTACATAAATCAGGTATAACCTTTTAAGGTATAACATTTTAAGAGTCGCTGTACATACAATAAATATAATTACAACAATAAATACAACCAATTTAATACATATATTTATACAATAAATATACATACACCTATTCTTAACATATACCTAGTTTTAATCATTCAATTTGACACTCCACTATTCTATGTTTCACTTTTCAATATTTTACTTTCCTAATCTTTAATTCTTTAATCCATCTTTCTCTTTTTAGAGAATATAACTTAATTACTTATTTTATATTATGAACCTGTTTGAATTATCAAATTTAACTATAAATCTTCTGCTTATCATTTCTTATCTTCATGCCACGTGTCCTGGGTTCATAGCCTATGCTTACAGATGTTTCCTCGTCGAACAACTCTTCATTCGCTTTTAATAAATTATAAAACTAAAAATACAAAAATAATGAAATATATACCTGAGAACTGCATTAAAATTTCCTTAGCATAAGAAGCAATAAAATTATGAGAAAGCGTTCCGCTTATCTGCATATCCAAGATGGCACCACCGCCCAGGCATACCAACGTGGTGCTTCACCCCATTTTTAATTTCAAACTGCAACATAATATAAAACGTCCACTTTAATAATTTTATCAAAAACAATCTTTTCTCAAAATTTATTTAATTCAAAAATAATTACAATTTAGTCCTCAAGTCAAATAAAAGGTATCACAATATTTTTTATTTAACAAAACAATAGAAGATCTATAATTTTATCAAATTTTACGTTCCTCTAAACATCAACAGTATCTGTAATCGAAGAAATTTATAATGTAACAAAGATGTATTCAAATAAAATTACTGTAAAAAAATTCAAATCTTTATGATTTAGTTAACAAGGATGTCCTGTTGCAGAAGAAAAGATGAATGTGAACAATATTTTGATAATATTTGTTATGGTTAGTTTTTCAAAATAAAATTTATTTATTGACATTTTAAATGTTTTAATAAAATTCTGATATGTTTAAAAAAAAATTTAATTAATAATTAATAAAGTATTTTATTTGACAGAATTGTGCTGTATTATAATAATAAATAAAAAAATATTTATGATATAAGATTGATCATAATTTAATTTTTAATACAGGCAATTCTGATGACAACGACACAAAAAAACGTTTGACCTTCAGTCCTGCAATGCACGTGTGCCTTTGTCGAAACAACGAAAAATGCTATACCTCCACCGACTGTAGTAGTCTCGTATCCAGTAATTCTGCTACGAGTTTAGAACCCTGTCAATGCGCCGAAGAAATAATGTGGAACTGTAATACTCCACCTAAGCCAGGTTGCAAATGGTTTAATAACTTTTCCGAGTTACGTCGACAGTGGAGTAATCATGCTCGTCGACAAAATTGCAGGTGCTGCAATTGCAAACTGCGGTAAGTAATCTTAAAAATTATGAAAAATTAGTCTTAGGTAAATTGTTTGTTTATGATAGGCATCGTCTTTTAGCTAATCAGGTGATAATTCTGGTTAAACTGTTAATATAACAAAAGTGGAAAATGTTCGAGCTTAGGGGAACAGTATGAGGACATCCTGAAGAAGAGATTTATCAGAGAATATAAATAAAAAAAATATGACATAGTTTAAATAAATTCCTAAATAATCGAATCCCAAAAATAGCCAAGAAATTTTATTTCCCTGAAGTGTTTTGAAAATACTCCCCTGGTTAGATAAACGTGAAAAGTATTTTACAGTTCTTAATATTTAAAAAAATTTAAATATATTTATCTAATATTAAATAGTAAAATAAATATTTAATATTAAATTAAATACTGAATCTGATAAACTGTCTCTCCATGTAAATTAAGGATTAAAACATACAAGATACATTAGAAAATAATAGGAACACAAAAGGTCAATAATTCGAATAAATTATTACATAATCATCAAAAGTTGCAAGTGTTAACATCCGTGAACGACAGTGTATATATATTCCAGTGCGCATAGTGTTAAGAAATGTAGATTGGACACGTGCAATGTGTATACGATATAACAATTTTTCCTTTTATGTAAGTATCGCACATAACATTTAAAATAAATATAATCTCGAAAATATTTGTCGTAATATCAAATAAAATTACGATACCGCATAAAATAAAATTATGTTCCATGCGCATGGATAATTACTAATTGCCCAACATTATAGCTGGCATATGTTTGTTACATTGCATGCAATCGTGTACAGATAAAACTTTTAATTATAAGTACTTTATGATTCATAATAACGTCTGAGATAATTAAAGCGTTTGTAACCGTTCTTTTGATATTACACGAAATTTCAAATTGGCTTGCAATAGTTATTGGCATTTTCAGAGGCGTGGTATTTCTTCCATGCACTGTATGTGAACGGTACACTCGCTGATACACGTGCACTTCGGAATAGTGTTACACCTACACGAGTGAACAAACGTGAATCGTAACCTGAAAACGAAGCTTATAACATACAATTAAAGTTAAATAATAATTTAATATCAACAGTGATTCATAAAATTTTATTAAAATTATATTTCATTAGAATTATTATTCGGTTCAAGTTCGCCGACCGCTGTTCACGCTCATCGACTTGTTCACGTTCTTATGTTTGTGAAGGGTAACGAATACAGACTTCGTATTTTACATAATCTATAAGCGTATAAATGTTTAATATGTTTTGACACGAAATCAAATTTTAGGTTGTGTATTGACCAACGTGTATGCACAAAAATTCGTGTGTTAAACATAACCTCAAATGAACGCGTGGTTGTTTGGACCAAATGTGTTGAGCACTTTGTTTATGCTACTTTTTAATATTTTAATTACAGGCCGGTGCTACGGAATAAAGTTTAAACATAATATATAAAATTGTGTCATGGAAACAGAATTTTTAAATTTTCATGATGAGGGTCACTTTTCAGATTTCTCATTATCTTTGGAACAGGTAACTAACTTCTTCATTTTTTATATTTTTATTATAGATACTCAGTCCTATATTTTATCTCGAATTCTACTTTCATAATATTAACCATCGTTCCTGTTATATTTGCCAATTACATCTAGTAACGATAGATCCTTTTATAACTTTTGTTAATCATTTTACAGTCATTATTTGAATAGTACATACATCGATATAAATCCCTTATATATATTTGTATTACAATAATTTAATATAAGCAATATGCATTTGCTTCTTTGTCCCCTTTCTAATTTATTCAAATAACTTTCTTTTAATTCAGTCACTAGTATCATATTGAACTTATAAATTCAGCTATGCCAAATTAAATTTTGTTATACATACGTCTACCTATGTAAATGTTAGATATATATTATTCTTGGTTGTGGAATAATTTTTCATCTTCAAAATAAACTATGGTCAACAATAAAGTATCAAATATAAGAATGTTCATTCCATGATTGTTTCAAGTTCCAATTCAATTCAATAAAACATTTAATATACTTTATATAAGTAGTTTAAATTATATTGTTTGGCACTAGAATTTAGTGGAAAAACCTCAGGATTTGCTAATGCACATGGTTGAAAATGACTTTGATTATATGGAAACACATCTTGACATTACAAATTCTGATGGCTTATGGAATAATCAACATGAGTAAGTAGAACTGTTTGTATCAAACTTTGAAATTGAGATATATCATATGTTATGTGATTTTAGATGCAATGACAGTGCAGGTGAAACATCTATTTGTAAACTTGATAGCATTAAGGAAGACTTTGCAAAAGTCCTTACAGATTGGCAGGAACACATTGGTTACTTACAGGTGTTTATTAATCTTAGTCTGAAATGTTTAATGTTTTTACAATCATGTTAACCAGATTTTTTCATAGACCTCGGACATGGATGAATATATGGATATCATAGGATTTAATATCAATGCTACAGATAAGAAAAATTTCTATACTTCAGAAAATGTACTTCAAGATGAGTTAATACATAGTATAGAATCTGATTTTCTTGTGATGAAAGAAGAGGACTTTGAAAAAGAATCGCTTCAATCTTCTCACAGTATATTGGATGTTGAAAACAGTAATAACAAAACAGGTTTATTTAATACTAGTTAGGTTCTATAGAATTTGCAACAAATAAAAATTTATACAATCCAATAGGTGACTTTACAGAGAGTGATAATAAGAAATCAGAGGTAGAAACTGAATCATTATTAAAGGAACCTAAACTTTCAAAAAGTCAGAATAAGGTAAAAAAGAATGCAGCTAAATATAAGAATGTAGGAATTGACATTAACACAACACAAAAGAAGAAGAGGAAAGAGAAACAATTACAGTACAATAAAGATACACATAATAGTAATGGGAAAAGTGAAAAATCTCGTGTAAATCAATTGCCGGGTATTGTAACGATATTTATATAATTTTACTTAACGAAATTTAAAGGCACATAAATATCTGATTCAGATGGTAATAACCCCTTCTTCCACTTCAGTTTTGCAAGCTGGTGATGTTAAAAGTTTACTAGAACAATTTGAGGCTTCTGAAAATACGCTTTACCCGTCGTCCAGCACTAATGCAGAATGTGACCAAGAGGTGGTACAGGCAAAATCTAAGGAAACGCAGCAGTATACAAAACAGTCGCCATCTTTCACAACAAAGAAGTCATTGTCACGAATGTCGAATTTGCATAAAAATATCAGGAATGCTCTACCTAAAGAAATGGTCGAAAAAATAAAGGTAATTATTTGAACTTTTCATTCGATAAAGAAGTAGTAAGCAGAATAAAATCACAGTAAAATTGATGATATTACGTGATGTTAGACATCTGCACATAAAAAAGGGATTTCAATAATATCAACAATACCTAATGCACAAAGTAATGGTCGCAGCAATGGCACACGTATGCAAGATGCTGCTGTGACTCTTTTTCGAAACAAGCTTTTAAAAGTAGTTGAGTATACAAATCAAAATACTTATGTCCTCCTAAAGGATGCAGAATGCACATGAATAACTTCAAACTGTTTAAATTATGAAGACTATTAAACAATGATTGTTGTATTTTCTTAGGTGACAAATGACACTAAAAGTAAATCTATTAATGGTGGATTAATCCAGCTGGATCATGATTATTGCAGTACAAATTCCTCCATTAGTAGTTCAGATAATAACAGTGAGTATGAAAGTCGTTGTAGTGATAGTGAAATTGTGATTCCAATGAAGGTGATAGTCAGCAGTTTTATTTTATTGTTACACAGAGTACGAGAAACAATCATTTTCTTCGCATTTGAGTAAAAATGTGACAAAAAGTAAAGAGTGTTTAACTGAAAACAGTTTGAAGAAAGATAGTGGTTTGGAATCAGGTGAAGTAAGTGACAATAGTGAAGAACAATCATTGGTTACAGTAGTTAATGGTGTCCAAAGTAATGAATCTACAAAACAGCTACCAAATAAAGTAAAAGAGTGTCAGAAGGAAACATTACCAAAACAAGGGAATTATCAACAACACAGTGATATTTCAACTAACACATCAAACTTTGTTGTTAATAAAGTTCAAAGTAAATCTGCAAATATTCCAAAACATGAAATGAAAATTCAATCAGCTCTAGCAACAAGTATTTTGCAATTGCAACAAGGTGTCTTAAACAAAACGGAATCTTTAACAACGGGTAATCAGAGAGTAAAACAAATGGTTTCTGTGTTAAAAAGGCCATTAAATGTTCAGCAGTCACCAGTTTTAACAACTACTCCCAACGAAAGTGTTGTAACTACCACTAATAGCTTAAATAATGAAGTACAAAATATTATTGTTCAAACCAATGAGAACACATTTGTACAAGAGAATAACAAGAAACCACCCCGCAAAAAATTAAATCTGGCAGAGTACAGAAGTAGAAGAGAACAGAATCGTAGTGATAATAGTAGAACAAATTCACCAGTGTCGCCTATGACATTAGTATATATTCATCATGCTTCTACCACAACAGAACCTATTAAAGATGATCCCGACAACTTGATCTGGTCAGAAAGAGAAATTGTATCGCTTTTGAAGCCAAAAGCGGAAGTAGACGAAAAAAAAGTTCTTCCAAAACCACCCACTTGTGATGTAGGAATTCAAACTTACGAAACAGTATTTGAATTTCCTAGGAATTCCGTAATTGCTATTGATGAAAGGTGAGGAACATAGGTAAAAGTAGAAAGAACTTTTAGAAGTGTTGGATATTTGTTGTCACAAATACGAAGATTAATAAAAATGTCAGCACTATCTGTTTTTTTTTTGATACCCTACAATGTTAGCCCAAAATTTGTTTTCACATATGACGTTATATTAAGGACGTTTATTATTGTTTGATGATTTTCAGGGAAATGCCAACGCGAGATAAAACTCCACAACCTTGTAAGAAGCAGAGAATTAGCTCTAGCTCAAGCCGATCTAGATCAAGAAGTAATAGTAAAAGCAAAAGTAGAAGTAGAAGCAGAAGTAGCAGTAATCGAAGTAGATCTTACAAACGTAATAATACACGTCATCGAAGGATAAGTCATCGTCGTAGCTCAGTTAGTTCAAGCAGTAGTTGGTCATCACGTTCACGTTCACGTTCACGCTCACGTTCACGCTCACGTTCAAACACAAGATCTTCTCTCAGCTCAGAGTCAAGGTACTCACGGTCACGTTCTAGATTGTCTAGATCAAGATCTCGATCATCATCCCGATATTCTAGTTGTTCTAGGTATATACTTATTATATAGGTACACATTATAAACGCACGTGTTCAGATACGTATTCATGAGACACATTTACAGGTCCTCGTCTCGTTCGAATTTCGGGAGAAATAGATGGTCAAGAAGGAAAAGACGACAAAGTAAAAAGTATCATAGAAGCTATGACAGGGATAGCCAACATTCGTCAAGCAGCTATCGCGATTATGGAGATTGGAGAAGGTATGTATGTATTTATTATCCTTACTTTAGAAGCTCAACCTGTGGCTATTTATTTTAGTAGGTCATCGTCAAGCTCTTATCGAAGACCGTATGATACTTGGTATGATCGAGAAAAGCAAAGACAAGTAGAAGAGAGAAGAGTAATTTACGTTGGACGTTTGGATGAAGGAATCACTAAAGCCGATTTGCGCAGAAGATTTGAAGTTTTTGGTCCTGTAGTAGATATTAGCGTACATTTCCGTGAACACGGGTAAATATCCTTATTATATGTGTATCTATCTGAGTGCAACGTCATTTTTACTTCTTCTTTTAGTGATAATTATGGCTTTGTAACATTCGCTTACAAAAATGATGCATATGAAGCTGTAGAACATGGTAACGATAACCCAAGTTTACCTAGATACGATTTATGTTTCGGGGGTCGTAGAGCATTTTGTAAAGTAAAATACGCTGATCTTGGTAAGGATACATTTATATAATTTATTTATAAACTTAATGCGTGTTGTACAAAATTATAACTTGTCTAAACAAGGTGTTTCAAAATATATTTGTGTACAGACTTTTACAAGTAATGTTATAGATATATTATCTTTGACAGATGGCATGGCCAGCGATTCGTTTAGCAATGAACTACAAGGTAACGAAGACAACACATTCGACCTGTTACTAAAAGAAGCAAAAGCAAAATTACGTAAAAGGAAAGTTTGACATATGTACTACTTATTAGTTATAAAGGTAATTTAATAAAATTAATGTATATGTCGCAGTCGATAATATTCAAAGGAAAAGCTGGTGGAATGGTATGTACCAGTATACCTGATGTCTTAGAAATGTTGTACACGAATTGCAAATTTTGTATACTAAATTAAATTGCATAGTTTTTTTTTTTTATTTTTTAATCTACAGTTTCGTTTTCAAAGCATAAGAATGAAGTGTTCAACTTTTGTTGTATCATATTTAAGCCATAGTGCAAGAGTAATTTATTTTGGAATGGAGAATTTGCAGGCGTCATAGGTTACAACTTTCTACAGACATCTTTTGTATACTAAACTGCATGGTACTTTCCACAAATAGAAATATAGTAAAAGTTACATAATTGTTATACAATATAATACTGAAATTTTACAATATGCCATTCGAAAGATAGGTATGATTTGATAGATAGATATTTTCCAAATTACCTAGAAATATCAATGCTGTAAAAGATATTTTGCTTCAATTTATTACATTATTTTCAGCTATAGTGAAAGTATTAAAGTTTAATTTATAAAAAAGTCTGGTTAGTTAAGAATATATAATTAATAGATTTATTTTGAAGATTTCCTTCATTTTTATAAATAATTTATTGAAACTCATACAATATTAGTTATAAACAGATGAACATGTGAGGTTCGATTGAGTTCAAGGAACACAGTATAATTTCAATGTGTTTTAACCCAGAAAATATGAATTACCATTATAATATGTAAAGCTTGCATATAAAAGTAAATGTATTTTTGTCACTTTTAAAGATGCTGGAAACTAATTATAATATAATGTATTGCAAATTATATTTAAGAGCATACGTATTATACATAGCTCGTACGTATGTATGCATGCAAAATTATATAACAACCAGAACGAAGTAACAATATATCTATTCTAAGACCCAGTTAACACATTATTTACTATATTTTTTTTTTAAACGATATATTTGTATTTGATCTTGAACACATCTATTATCTTCTATCCAGCAATTCTATTTTGAATTGAAACTCGTTATTTAATTATATATGGCATTTCATATAAATTCTTAAATGTATTATCATTTTTTATTTTTAAATAAAAACCATAAATTAACAACACTTTTTACTAATTGTATTTTAATCAATTTTGATTTCGATAAATTGAGGAAAACATTTATTTTAAAATGTATGTTAACATAGAAATTATAAATGTATACATATTTTAATGTTCTCATAGGAATGAATATTTTATGAATTTAAAAAGTAAAAAGTAAAAGTGTATTGTGTTATTTTAATTAAATTTATATTATATTTTATGCTTAACTTAAGAATCCTAAATAATAAATTTAACAATTTTATAAGTATGCTAGCAGTATGGGCAATGATTAATTAACACAAAAGGGTTAAAAATTGATAACACTGAAATTGAAACTTTACAGTTCCTACCACATAAAAAAAGCAATATTTGCTTATTATTTCTAAGCAATGAAAAACATAACTTTTCTTCAACAACATGTCAATTATTATTTTTAATTGTGTATTTTGTACCGATTCTTATTATGTATTTGATTTAATCATGTCAACAAATACATATAATTATGTCAATTAATTCTGATAATCCTATTGTTTTTATGTTATTTAATCTTACCACAGATTCCCTGCAATTACTATTTCTTTATAAGAGGAACAAGTTCTTTAATAAATTACATTAACAATTATATTATCTAATCAAATAATAGTTGAATTAAAAACAATGACAATAAATGAAAAATAGAACAAAATTCTTACAATAAATCCTTAATTTTAAAAAATAACAAATTCTAACCTCAAACATAAATACGTAGTGACCTTTCTCTCACGTCCACCGCAACTGCGTTCAACCTTCAAAGCCAAGAGCGCCAACTATTAAACTTCATAGGCAACTCGCACTCACAGATTAGATTTTTATAATTATGAAACAGAATATGAGTAATTGTTTAAATTAAAACTCATATTTACTTTCTTGATGATCACTAATTTAATTTATAAATTAAGAAAGCTTTAGTTTCTCGAGATTCAAATTTAGGAACACTAAAAAAGTGTGCTACTGTCGCCATTCAGTAGTCAACTACTGCAACATGGGTACAAAATGGTGCGGTATTCGAAATTGCTAGCAGTAGGTATTATGAATGCTGAGGTTATCGACGAAATTATGTCGGTAATGTATCGACGAAGTGTCGGTAAGGTTGATTAATGATGATAAGAAAAAAGTTTATAATTTTATTGTCATTCCCTTTTTTATTGATATTACAATTTTTTATTTTCATTTCTATTTAAATCCACAGTGTCTAATATCAATATTGGTGTCAATATACATTCTTAATACCAATATACAGCAGCTATATTATATATCAGTCAATTTTTAACAAATTTAAGTGAAATAATATAAATTAACTGTAAATAAATTTTGTGAAATACACAGAATACTATTTATAAATGTTTAATGTGAATAATACAAACAATTAAAAATATATAATTCTAAGATATAGTAAGATAAATTATAAGGTGATTAAAGTAATATACACTTGTATAATTCATCAAAATAATACATACAATGTTTATTAGATATAATGTTTAAGTCAATATAAATATTTTAATATATTTTATAGCTATATTTTAGATGTGATGTACAGTGTCATTGCGGAAAGAGAAAATACTTCCAAGCGATCCGGTATGGTCTAGTGGCTAGGATACCTGGCTTTCACCCAGGAGGCTCGGGTTCGATTCCCGGTACCGGAAATTATTTTTTGCATTTTTTATCCACTTTTTTAACACAAGTGATGCTATTTCTTTTTGTCCAATCAGATTCTTTTTTTTTTTAATAAACAATTGTCGTCAATACATCACAAGTCTCATATATGTAATTTTAATTTTTTCTTCATATTTTATTTATTACAAATAACTTTCTAATTACTAAAAATTATAAAAATTATAAAAATTATTATTAAAAATTTTAATGTTTTTTTAATTAACACAAAATGTAAAATTATAAACAATTTAATATAAAATATAAAATTTAAAATATATAAAAGGGAGGTCAAAGGAGAAATATTAAACAATAAATTCTTCACAAAAATTTTATTTTCGCACATTTCTCGCGTTCTTTTACAACTTTTGCTACCTCTTACACAATTTACAAAAAGTTTCTCGTTTTTCATCCCGACAGATTTTACGCATCAGCACAGAACGCACACCTCAAATTATTAATGAACAAATGAATTCGAAGACGCTCGACAATAATCGTCTAAATGAACAAGTCGATAATTTATTACATGACAAGTAGCAACGATATTAATCGCTCGAAACGAAACTTTACGTATCTTCTTTGCTTTTACTAGCTCCGCCTCTTTGGCTTATAAACTGACTGACCGTACATATAAACGTTATAAATAAATAAATAGTAAGAAAAACTATTCGTCGAATACTCTAAACTGTTATTTATTATTCGAAGATATAAATGTGATGTAATTTAGCTGAACAGAAAACGAGCTTACGCGTTTGTCTTTCGAAGGATTTGACATTTAAGCGCGGTTAAAAATCCTGACCGCTTATTGGTTTAAACTCGCGAGGAACCTGCCCTGGCCTAAGTAGAAAGCAAATCATTTAATTGGTGCATTAAACTAAAAAAAATTCGATGAACCTTGCGTCTATAATAATTTTTATAAATATAATTTTATCTTGCAAGTATTTCAATTTTTCAATTACAAATTTTTACCACCTCAGATTTTCGAAAATAAATTTTACAGAATTTTGAACAGTTTTAAATGATATTTGATATGAAACATAAATAAAAAAAGTGAACCTTCCTGAAAATACTATTTGTTTCATCATAGAATGTTTACAAATTATATTTTGAGTGTTTAACGCAAGGTTTCCATCGACTGAGAAGATTCTAAAGTCACGAGTCTGACATGACTCCACGCCTTCGAGGCGTATCTTAAAATTTCCTTAAAATAGCGGTACAGGAAGTGGACGTTGTTCTCGAAAGGTACAATTGTTTTTAATCGCTGAAACGTCGAGTCAAATCAATTTAAAAATAACATTCAAAGAACTAATTGTTCTGTATGGTTCCGCGATGGCGCTGCAGAGGCACCGAACCTAGTGATCCCCAGTTTAATAATACGTCCGCCATATTGGTCTGAACTAGTGGCGGGAAAATTCAAAATACACTTGAGTGACGGTCGACTTTTATAGAAAAATAAAAAAGAATAAATATTTATATTTAGTATGAAGTTCCATAATTTAATTTGCCACAAAATTAATTTTATTTCTGATTTTTGTATGTAGAACAATTTTTATAGTAAAATAGCAAAATATTTTTGACAAATTTAAATGAAAAAAGTAATAATAATTTTGTGTATTTAATTTATGATTCAGTGACAAATTAAATTTGTGTATAATGGAAATTCATTTTTAAATTTGAACTTTCCCGCCAGTGCTGCTTCATGTCAACATAACAGCAAATGAAGAACACGATCTGGAGGATCACAATATCGAACGGGTCGACTAGAAACAAAATTCGAACCGAACAATGCCCACTAGATAATAGGAATTAAAGAAATTAACGCTAGTTTCACTGTATTTAAGCGCCGAATGTCGAGCGCATATTCGAAGCCGCTCAAGTGTCGAAAATCAAACGAAATCTGAAGCCGCCATTTTCTTCCGTCGAGCGCCGTTTGAATAAATAAATAAATAAATAAATAAGAGACAAAAAAAAGAAAATATATCTATATATACTTATGTGACAAGAATCGAATATACACTCGTGTTTCCATTTTGGTAATTCAAACAAAATGGCGTGTGAATTTATGTGAAAAACTGCAGCGAAAATATGGAATGACATTTTTTAACCGATACTGAAAATCGTCGACTAATATTCAACATTCATTTACTCCAAAACGAAGCGTACTAAAAAACGTCACTGCACATTTTCATTTTGGACGTTCATTTTGCTTGAATGTACACCCTGTATACTGTGAACGACACTTAAGCTTCTTCGACAGACGCGAATCGTTTAACAAATAATCGTAATTTCTCGTTTCAATTATGTTAACTTGCCTACTCTGTGCACTTTCGCAACAGAAACATGCGTGCTTTTAAATAAATAAACGATCACCGGTTGAGGACTGACGCCATTTGCGCGGCCACCTTTCGAAATCACTTCCCTTGAGGTTTTCAGATCTGGTGATTCGGTCGTATTTCTTTTATGAACTTATAAACAATTGGCAGTTTCATGTTTTAGTTAACTTTACCATATTACTATGCTAAATTTTAGGATACTGTGTTTAAAATATATAGAGAGGTTTTGAAACTAGTGTAGGTTTATAGGGTGGATGATTCTGAACAAAATTTCCCTTTGCAGAAATGGGATACGAAGCTTCGTTTTTGAGTTATTAAGGAAAAACGCTGGGACCAATCAGAGCGCGATGCGCGCGCAGCCGCTAGGCTCGGTGCTGCGTACTGCAGTCTGCGCAGTAGCGATGCGCGCGCAGCCGCTAGGCTCGAAGCTGCGCACTCACGTCTGCGCAGTCGCGCTCTGATTGGTCCAGCGTTTTTCCTTAATAACTCAAAAACGAAGCTTCGTACCGCATTTTCGTAAAGGGAAATATTGTTCAGAATCATCTGTCCAATAAATCTACACCAGTTTAGAGTCACCCTGTACACTTTGAATATACAGTCTCTCTATAATGCCGCTTATGTGCGTAACGTGGCAATGATGAGTTCCCAAACTACTGTAAATTATACATCTCAATTAAAATAACAGTCTTCATAGAAAAGTTGGAAGAAAAGAACATTAAACAACCGAATCACCAGTTTCGAAAATCCGACTTCTCAGAAGCTTACAAGAAAAAAACTATTTTTTGGCAATGTTTTGCTGCCATCTGCCGCTACTAATTGACTAGCATCGTTAATCACTCTCGGTATGAACTCGTTCGCCTTATCGCCGTTGGCTTTTTGGTACGAATCTCCTAATTTCTTTAAACTGCTCTTCTTTCGCAAAGTCCGAACGCGATATAAGAAAATATTTCTCGAGTATTCTGCAGGATTAACGCACGATACAAAGGAAGGATAAAGCGAATTTGCTTTGAGTTGTCTCGTGAATTTTTCGTCGATGAAGTTGAAAGAAGTGATGGTACGGTGATTATGGGCGGAGAGGTTAGGGTAATGTGCATTAGTCTTGAGGGTAAGTAGAGTACTTGAGTGGATGTAGAGGGGAATATTTTAATGGGATTAAATTATTTTTGGGTGGTAATATTTTTTAGTATGGAATTTTTGAATTTTGGAGATGGAGGCTTTGGGAAGTTAGGGATTTGATAAGTTAGGAATTTGGGAAGTTAGAGATTTGATAAGTTAGGAATTTGGGAAGCTAGAGATTTGATAAGTTAGGAATTTGAGAAAAAAGAAAAATTGAAAACTTTGGAATTTGGGAATTTAGAAATTTGAAAACTTAGGAATTTGGGAATTTAGAAATTTGAAAACTTAGGAATTTGGGAATTTAGAAATTTGAAAACTTAGGAGTTTGGGAATTTATAAATTTGAAAACTTAGGAACTTGGGAATTTATAAATTTGAAAACTTAGGAGTTTGGGAATTTAGAAATTTGAAAACTTAGGAATTTGGGAATTTAGAAATTTGAAAACTTAGGAATTTGGGAATTTAGAAAAATGCACACTTCGTACACCTCTGCGCCCTCTAGCTCACTGTCCACCACAGATCCTAACCTAAGACCATAAATTTCCACCCATCTTTGTACAAAGAATCCACACACATTGTTACCAAAACAGTAACAAATTGACTTTCCCCAAGAAAGAAGAGCAAACCCTTAAACAAAAAAATAAATACTATCATACACTTAGAACAGGCAACACGTAACAAAGACCAAAAACAAAATCCCCAGAATCCTCTGCAGCGACTCGAATATAAAAAAGTGTTCCAATTGGAAACGGTGCGAATACGAAAGTGACGAACGAAGACAGATCGAGAACAAAATGGAGGCTCGTAGCAAACCTGCACTGCCCATTCGCTTCCTGTTAATAGGATCTTAGAAAAAGGGATGCCGTGCTAGTCCGCAGGACACCGGATTCAAAATATTCTTTGTTTCTCTGTTTCGACGAGCAATCATACAATCTCACGATATTCGGACTAGATCGTGCGACCATGGTCGGTCCAGCACGCTAATTAGTTTCTTCGCGCGCGCACACACACACAAGCGACGGAGGACGCGGTACAGACGCCCAACGTCTAGACTATGTACAGAATTATTTACAGTAGGTATACAGGTTTCGATCGCTTTTGGGGACCGGGAGTAGACGCTGGCGACGGAACTGGATTACTGCGAATAATGGCGGTGTTTTTAAGATTTAAGTTCTACGGTTTTCTAATTTTATGAGTTTCTAGTTTTAGGTTCTTGGGTTTGCAAATTTTGGGAGTTTCAAGTTTTGGGTTTTTTAGGGTTCAAATTTTGTGAGTTGCAAGTTTTAGGTTCTTTAGGTTTCAAATTTTGTGAGTTTTAAGTTTTAGGTTATTCAAGTTCCAAATTTTACTATTTTCAAATTTTAAGTTCTTGGGTTTTCAAATTTTATAGTTTTCAAGCTTTAAATTGTTTAGGTTCCAAATTTTATTGTTTTCAAGTTTTAAGCTCTGCAGGTTCCAAATTTTATAGTTTTCAAGCTTTAAGTTCTTCAGGTTCTAAATTTTACTATTTTCAAATTTTAAGTTCTTGGGTTTTCAAATTTTATAGTTTTCAAGTTTTAAGTTCTTCAGGTTCCAAATTTTACTATTTTCAAGTTCCAAATTTAAAAATTTTCAAGCTTTATGTTCTTCAGGTTCTAAAAGTTGACTATTTTCAAGTTTTAAGTTTTTTAATTTACAAACTTTCTTAATTTTCAAGTTTTAAGTTCTTCAGTTTACAAATTTTTTTAATTTTTAAGTTTTAAGCTCTTCAGATTACAAACTTTTTTGATTTTCAAGTTTTAAGTTCTTCAGTTTACAAACTTTTTTAATTTTCAATCTTTAAGTTCTTTAGTTTACAAACTTTTTTAATTTTCAAGTTTGAAGTTCTTCAACTTAGAAATTTCACAATGTTCAAGTTTTAGGTTCTTCAGTTTATAGCTTCAGTTTCATATATTTATAATTTTAAATCCTTAAACTCAAATTTAAATAACTTAAAATCCCTTCTATATATTTAAATAAACCTATAAATATCTCTCTCCACATAAACACCTATAAAAACACAAAATCAGCCATCTTAGTTCACAGTTTCCCAATTCCGCCGCCAGAGGTCCATAATTTCCCTCCAAAACTTGGTCCGCCATACTCCAAAATGGCGCGATCCACTTTTTCCGGTATTTCGAGCAACAATGATGATCACGTCCCGGATTAACGAAGGCAGCTCGCGTGAGTATTAGACGTTGCTTTGTCTTATTTCGCTTTCAATAATCGCCGATCGTTTCTTTAGAGATTGTTCCTCACTTTCATCGATCCCTTGCGAGTTACGTGAACTAAGTCTTTGTATCAAGCTACGTCTATAAGCAAAGGCTAAACTACTGCACAATTGGACGCCATGTTGTTTTAATATTTTAACAAAATTTTACTTTTATTTAAATAAAATATTTTTAAGGTTCTGTGTTGAGAACTTTTACTTCTATTTTTATTTATATGGAGAGCTCAGATAATTTTAAAATATTGTTCAAGAAAATTAACTGCAAATGTAGCATGTGAAACCATGATGTAGACATAGTCGTACATAGTTAACAAATGGAGCCCCAAATTGAAGCACAAGCTTTAAATGAATTGTTACACTATTCAGTGAGGCCATAGAACACAATGGGTGAACGGTACATAAATAACAGTGCCTTTGTTACTTCGCAGACGTAGCTCGGTACTTGAAGAAATTATTAATTCTTTACACCGCTATATTTCCCCGAAACGATCTTCCAAAGGCGGCCTCAGAGTGATTGACCAAAAAACGATCTTCTCCCGCGGTTTCTTCCTGGATGTCTGGACACTTTGTTTCCCTGAATTTCTCCGGCTATTCCGGTCCTTTGGAAAGTCGAATTGAAAAGGACAAAAGGTGGACACGTTCGGTAGGATTCTTTGGTTTGTTCGTGCCCAGGGGCGGCCGATAAATGTCCTCGCCCCTCCAATGACTTTTTACTTTGAACTGGGTCCCGAATACGGATTCCCCGAGGTATTTTGATTCTTTGGTTTTTTCACTGGGAAAAATAGCGCTCGTAAAAGGGATCGATTTTTCGACGCTATGAAAAAATAAAGGGGACACGCAACGCGAACCTCTCGCCATTTTGCTATCGGAGGCGATCTAGTTTCCTTCTTTGTCCTCTCTCTTTTGTATCCTTCGATCGTGCAGCTTATCCTAGGAACATTTCTTTCTTCTGTAATCGGATTGTCTCCATCAAATATTTGTGTTAGTCTGATTCGCGTTGCGTGTGGATCTCCGAGAAAAACCAATTATCCTTCAGTCAACGAGATACCGGAGCACAATTAACACTCGTTAAAAATACCTCGCTATTTCTCTCCATTTGGTTTATATTTAAGTTCGCTCGCAGGCGAACCGCCGGCTCGGCGTCTCTTCATCAACTGACTTTGCGTACTCTTGCAGCTGCAGTTTTGGCTCGTTGTTATCCAGCTTCGCGTTACGTGTTTCGCGGTTGACCGTACGCGAAGCTGACCTCGCGTCATGGGTAGTCCGGATGCATCAGGTTGTACATGATCGCGAAGATCGTGCACGCTGCGTACACGCCGAGGGCCACCCACCACAGAAGCTGCTCGTGAAGACGCTGCTCGAAGTTCTTCAACACCAGGAGCCCGATCGTCAGGCCTGCCAACGCACCGGTTAGGTGTGCCACGTACGAAACTGGAGGACCCATCTGCTCGGCGGCGTAGCGGTCGTAGATCGCGAAACCCACGTCGGCGCTTGCTGAAAAGTTTACATTTTATACTTATTTTATGTTTAATACTAGTTACATTGTAGTTTTATACTAGTTTAATACTAGTTTCATTGTAGTTTTATACTAGTTTAATACTAGTTTCATTGTAGTTTTATACTAGTTTAATACTGGTTTAACACTAGATTAACACTAGTGCAACACTGGTTTTAACGTAGTGTTGAAATCAGGGACAAAGAATAAATATAACAAGAGGCGACACGGTCTTAAGTTTACACTGTGTCACAGATGTCTTTATTCAAGAAGACATAGATGTCTTATATTAAGTTATCAAGTAAGTTATAAAGTAGTATAAAATAGTTAATTGATAAAGTAGTAAAAAGCAGTCAAGTTATAAAGCAGTATAAAGTAGTATGAAGTCGTTAATTTATAAAGTAGTCAAGTCATAAAGCAGTATAAAGTAGTTAATTTATAAAGTAGTATAAGCTAGTCAAGTTATAAAGCAGTATAAAGTAGTTAATTTATAAAGTAGTATAAAGTAGTCAAGTTATAAAGCAGTATAAAGTAGTATAAAGAAGTTAATTTATAAAGTAGTATAAAGTAATCAAGTTATAAAGCAAGCTTCCATTAAAATGTAAATTAATCGTAATAATAAAGAATCATTGTCTAAGCTAGTTTATGTAAAATGTTGAATGTCTTACCGATAACAAAAATGCCGATTAATCGAACTATGCCGAACTCCATGTTGTTGTAATTGAGCAGGACATTAGCTAGATGGGCTGCGAGAAGTGCGTAAACGCCACCACTAGCGCCAACTAGGTAGACATCAGTATCGAACACTGAAGTACCCAAAGAACCTGGAAATATAATTAAAGAAAACGATATTTAATAATATATACTACTACTACTTGTATAAGGTGTCTTAAAACTAGTGTAGGTCGATGGGGCAGGTGATTCTGAATAAGTTTTCCCTTTGCGGAAATTTGATTTGACGCTTCGTTTTTGAGTTATTGAGGAAAAACGCTGGACCGATTAGAGAACGACGCTTGCGCAGACCCGAGTGCGCCGCTACTGCGCCGCCGCTAGTGCGCAAACGGGTGTGCGCAGTCGTGTGCGTAGACGTCGTGCGCTGTAGCTACTGCGCCGCCGCTAGTACGCAGACGGGAGTGCGCAGTCGTGTGCGCAGACGTCGTGCGCCGTCGCTACTGCGCAGACGGTAGTGCGCCGCCGCGAGTGCGTAGACGCCAGTGCGCAGACGCTAGTGCGCTCTTAAGTGTTAAGTGCGTAATCCTCGCGCTCTGGTTTTTCCTTAATAACTCAAAAACTAAGCTTTAACCAGCATTTTGGTAAAGGAAAAAGTTGTTCAGAATCCCCCCAGCTACCGCCTCCTAAAATTAGAATTCTATATAAAACTAAAAATACCCTGTATACTACTACTACTACCTTTCAGATAGTAAATTATTTTTTAAAGTATAACTATTCTATTAATATCCATAACCAATGTATTTAAACTTGAGAAGTAATTATTCAAATAATAACCGTGTTCATCAAGCCGTTAATTCTAGTAACCAGAATCACAGTTATTCAAGATCGGTATTACACGTACTGGTAATTAGCAAGCACCTCCATAGAATTTCCTCTGGGTTGAAATCGGATATGTGTTTCTGCAGAAGCAAGGAAATAATAGCTTTGGTACTAAGCCGGCTACCATCTGCATTAACGAAATTAATATCACCGATAAACACGATAAAATTACCCTAATAACAAATTAATAATCCAGTATGTTGTTTAACAAATTTTTTCTTTGAATTACTACTTGTTACGTTAAAATGAAAAACGCAAACGGAAATAACAAGTTCATAAAAAAGGTACACAGCTTTGTAACTTCGAGGCACCATAACTTTGTTAAAATTTATCTAAAGCTGTTGCGATAAAAAGCAGTCGCGATCAAAAGCGCTCTCTGCCCTTCCATCTCTTTGGGTAGTAACATTTAAATTGCTACTCAAAGGATAAAATCAGTTTTAATACTTCACATTTCATTCTTCAGTTGCAATGCATAAACGTACGCGTTTTATATGTCAGTTACCATAATTTTGTCTCCGATAAGAATTAAAAATTTACATTATTTCGTATAAAATGTTTCGCGCGTTTATTGCTATCGGAATCGGGCAAGCAATTTATTCCTATGGATATTTTTTATATTTAAGCAATACAATTTTTATATTATACATAAACCTTATTTTGCAAATAAATCATAACAAAAAATTAAAATTAGTGGTGAAACTACAAATATTTGTCTCATATGGAGCATCTTAACGAGGTCTCGTTATATTGCCCATTTTGAAAACTTGCTATTCTAGCTCGATAATCTGCAGAATTTATAGTACACTTGAAGTTGTACAAAGTAGAATTAATGCGTCTTAATAACCGAATCAAAATTCCAACAGCAGTTATTATTAATCAGATAGTTATTATCGGTAACAATGATAAAGTGGCAAATAATGAAGCACTAAATGGCCGATTCCAATTTGCGACACGTTATCGTCCGAATTCAAATAACTCCATTAAAATTAAGTTTCCGTAACAGGAAGGATAGTTGGGTCTCGTGAGATTAGGCAGTTGGAATTTGTCCAGCTACATTCTATGTTCGTTGAAACGTTCGCTCGCGAAATGTTGATCTGCGTTTGCAAAAACTACTTATCTCGCGGACATTAAATTTTGTACTTAACGAATATAGACGTTTGTAGAAGAGTGCTTCATTAGATTTGTGGGCAGAAGGTTGGGAATGGGGTTAGTGCACAACCTAACCTACCTAACCTACCTAACATACCTAACCCACCTAACCCACCTAACATACCTAACCCACCTAATATACCTAACCCACCTAACCTACCTAACCCACCTAACCTACCTAACCTACCTAACCTACCTAACCTACCTAACCTACCTAACCTACCTAACCTACCTAACCTACCTAACCTAACTAACCTAACTAGGAAAAGGAGTCCTTTTGTACTTCATTATTTGTTTATCACAATAATCATTAATAGCTATAACTAAAAAAAAGTATAATTTAATATTCTGATCTCCAACTTTTGTAAAAAAGAAGCAATTTTAAAAGGGAATTAAAAATGATTAAAAATGAAATTTCACTTATAAGAAACTCAATAACCGAGCTCCTTTTATTTCTATATTTCCCAAAGTATTATTATCAAGGCATCGACTTTTATATTTCCCGTCGTGCTTTTCATTTTTCTCGCAATCATAATCCTGAAACTGGAACGTGTGCAACAGGTGCAGCGAATCAAGTACGAACGGCGCAACCAATAGCAAAAAGAGCTACGAAAAGTGCAGGCGCTTGCATCGTTCTATGGGGACCATATGCATTGTTAGAAAAGATTTTATTACTGCAATAATGAAAATCAATGAACGAACCATTTCAGTTTTTTGGTAGGAATCAACTGGTACTAAATTCTCGATATTTCGTGGTGAAACTTTTTTGGGTATTTTCCTTTGATGTGAATTTTGGGTGGAATTTAATGCACTCTCGTTATATTGCATATTTGTATTATATTCTATTTTATTACATTTCAGTTCTTTGGTGGAAATCAACTGGTCCTAAATTCTTGATATTTCATGGCAAAACTTTTCTGATTACTATTTTTTTTCATTGTGAATTTGAACAAAATTTAATGTACTCTCGTTATAGTGCATATTGTATTATATTCTATTATATTACATTTCAGGTTTTTGGTAGAAATCATGTGGTCCTAAATTCTTGATATTTCATGGCAAAACTTTTCTGATTACTATTTTTTTTCATTGTGAATTTGAACAAAATTTAATGTACTCTCGTTATATTGCATATTTGTATTATATTCTCTTATATTGCATTTCAGGTCTTTGGTAGAAATCAAGTGGCCCTAAATTCTTGATATTTCATGGCAAAACTTTTCTGATTACTATTTTTTTTCATTGTGAATTTGAGCAAAATTTAATGTACTCTCGTTATATTGCATATTGTATTATATTCTATTATATTGCATTTCAGTTTTTTTGGTAGAAATCAACTGGTCTAATTCTTGATATTTCCTGGTAAAACTTTCTTAATTATTTTCCTTCGTTGTGAATTTGAGCAAAATCTAATTTACTCTCGTTATATTGCATATTTATATTACATTCTATTATATTGCAATTATATGTATTAACCAGCATTTATCGATTAATTGAGAACCACTGGTTTGCGATAAAAATGGAAGTTCCAAGTGTGCGAGAACGTTTTAAATTTTTCGTGAGTGCCTCCATCGGTAGATCTGGTTATATCGGAAAGTGGGCACAAAATCGTGCTGTCGGGTTGCAAATAGGATAAGGAAACGGGCATCGGGGGAAGAAAGGGGGAATAAAGTGGAAAGGGAGTTGCAAAGACAGGCGATGCGTCTCGTATTGCTTGGGACGAGAAAATAGAGCACGCATTTAGAAGGCGAGTGCAGACACGTCGATGCATTCGTAAAGAGGGACGCGGAAGTAATGGAATGGGAAACCCCGGAACTAGCAACCGGAGGACGATATTTTAAGTTCGAAGGAAAATTGCACGAGAAAATAGCTGTAATTAAGCTGAAAAACCCAATCAATTGTATTGTTCGATAGATTAGCGTTTAATCTTAAATGCAGACTTTTGGCGGGAAATTTAAATCGTCCTCGCAAAAAGCAAGTACACACATCAGTATACAAGTACAATAAAAATATTTAAGTAAAATTTATTTGTAATTATACAATTCGACAAAATTGTCAAAAATGTGATTATTTTTAAACAAATATCGTAATTCCGAAGAAATGTTCAATTTCGTTTCCCCTGATAAAAGGGAGTATTGACATGGGAATGGAAACACGAGTTACGATCAGTTTTCGTTTTTTTCTTAAACAAACATACAGGATGAAGAAAGGGAAGCTGAAATAAGGATGGAAAATAGTGGTTGCGAAGAGAAAGAAAATAAAGTCTATCCGATACGTTGGATTTTCTTCTCCGGTTTCCCGTGTACCTTTACGATGTTCTTGAAATTTTCAATTTTACGCTTTTTGATGAACAAATAGGTGAAATGCGATGGAAAATCGATGATCGCGTTCCTATGGATGAAAATAGTCGAGATTCGAGACGTACCAGACTTTACGACATTATTATATCAAATTTTCAGGTTTAGGGATTTTTTATGGTCGAAGAGAATTTTTACAAATTTATACATTTTAAATTTACGGAGTTTGAAGTCTTTCGTTATATTGCACCAATTATGGCACTCTTGTTATATCGCTAAATTGTAGCACTCTTGTTATATTGCCAAATTATACCACTCTTGTTATATCGCCAAATTGTAGCACTCTTGTTATATCACCAAATTATACTACTCTTGTTATATCGCCAAATTATACCACTCGTGTTATATAGCCAAATTATACTACTTTTGTTATATCGCCAAATTATACCACTCTTGTTATATCGCCAAATTATACTACTCTTGTTATATCGCCAAATTATACTACTTTTGTTATATCGCCAAATTATACTACTTTTGTTATATCGCCAAATTATATCACTCTTGTTATATCACCGAATTAAACCACTTTTGTTATATCGCCAAATTATACTACTCTTGTTATATCGCCAAATTATACTACTCTTGTTATATCGCCAAATTAAACCACTTTTGTTATATCGCCAAATTATATTACTCTTGTTATATCGTTAAATTATACTACTTTTGTTATATTGCCAAATTATACTACTCTTGTTATATCGCCAAATTGTAGCACTCTTGTTATATCACCAAATTATACTACTCTTGTTATATCGCCAAATTATACCACTCGTGTTATATAGCCAAATTATACTACTTTTGTTATATCGCCAAATTATACCACTCTTGTTATATCGCCAAATTATACTACTCTTGTTATATCGCCAAATTATACTACTTTTGTTATATCGCCAAATTATACTACTTTTGTTATATCGCCAAATTATATCACTCTTGTTATATCACCGAATTAAACCACTTTTGTTATATCGCCAAATTATACTACTCTTGTTATATCGCCAAATTATACTACTCTTGTTATATCGCCAAATTAAACCACTTTTGTTATATCGCCAAATTATATTACTCTTGTTATATCGTTAAATTATACTACTTTTGTTATATTGCCAAATTATACTACTCTTGTTATATTGCCAAATTATACCACTCTTGTTGTATTGCCAAATTATACCACTCTTGTTATATCGCCAAATTACACCACTCTCCTTATATCACCAAAACCACTACACTACAATTATCCACACTATTTCCACATCTCTTTACATCATTCCACAACGTCCTCGACATATATTGCATAATCAATAAAAGAGTCCACATTCCCCATAATAAACAGCCCTCCGCCACGCACAAAAGCAAACGATTAACGTCTATCAACTAACTGAAAAAGAATTCTTGGAAAAGTACGCAGGTCTAAGAATAATTTCCAGATAAAGAGGTTAAATTTCCACGTAATTTCATTCGTTCCATCAACGGTGCCGCGTTTCTAATGTGCGTCGATGAGGTTTCGTGTCGCAGAATCACCGGCGCCATGCCGATTGCGTGACACAGACAATTATACAACGATATCTGCATGTCGTCGCGTAACGTTCCCGTATGCGTGATGCATTTTGCATGCACGAGAGACTGATGCTATATGGCCGTCTGTCGAAACCCTTCAGTGCCGTTATTTGCCTTCGAGCTTCCGTTTTCGTTCCTTTTCACCTACGTTCGCTTGTATACCCTCCCTTACAATCTTTAGTTCAGAAACATGCCATATAACAAGTGGACTTTTGGAGACCCAATTGACACGTGCACCACTGGGTTCTGTATGAATTGCTGTTATTTTCGAGTTCACCTCGTTTTATTCTTCATATACAATTTTCTTGATATTAGTCTTGTAGAGTGACTGGGTCAGATTTCATATTTTTGAATTTCCCGCCAGAAGGAAAAAAAGAGTAGACCCTTGGCGTGAGAGGGTACAGAAGTCGTTTGCACGTCATAAGAACTCTATCAAGATTACGATATGATCGAGGTAGTAAGATAAGAGTGGTTAGAACGAAAAGTACGTCCCTCGCGTTATATTGCATTTCTGTAAAGAGCAAGCTATCGTTAATGTGTAATCGTTTTCACGTATCGAGGTGGTTGTACATTTCACCTTGCAATGCTGAACTGTGATAAGATAGTCACAAGTATGTGACTTATACCGTTATATGTTTCAAATATTGACACAGCGTCAAATCTTCACATCTTCAAAATTTTCTCCCGAATCTTGGGTTTATTATTCATGCGTCCCTGTTTTGCAACGGTTTACTTTCATGACTGCTAATAACCCGGGATCTGAGTCTAATCGAATTTATGCAAATGACAATTAGGTTTACACGAATGCGCGCCGGGTCGCGCAGTGTCGGTTCGGTGCATGCTAGTGAACGCGTTCGCGCGTGCATACACGTATACAAGAAAACTCGCGTACTCTCGTTTCTCGGTGGCACGGGACGCAAATGAAAATAATGGAAAGGGAAGTAGCCGAAGGTGAACTCGCAGAGGGGCCACGATCGAAGGGGCGACAGAGGGGGAAAGCAAAAACACGTTCCATGTTGGAAAATCCCGAAACACGGTAAATGGAAAGAGGGACAAATTGTGTTACAGAGAAGAAATAGAGTCGTGGCGTGGCAGCTGCAGCTGCGCTGCCGGGCATTTATGCGGGTGAGAATCACCGAGTGATTTAAATTCACGAATATTGTTGCGAGCATTCGTGCATTATTGCATTACATGCCGGTGCATAATCACGCGTGCAAGTATCGACGAGGCTCGCTGCAAACGTTGTACGGTAAATGTACTTGGACCGGGAGCTTTTGCTTAATCGTATTTCGTTGACAACGAACGACTCTCGTTCTTTCCCTTTATTCCCTTTTATTCTGCTTTACTGCTCCTTTTTTTGTTTTATCGATCAATTTACTGGCTTATTTTCTTTCATTGTTATCACAGACCTCGATTACTTTTATTTATATTAACGCTCTTACTATTTGTCAAACAAGTATACATTAACGCCCTTTTTATTTATAAAAAACATAATTGCAATGAAAGTAATGTCATTTTTTAATTATTTCTATGAACCATAAGTATTACAGACTCGCCACTCGATACATCATACTCTCGTTCGTTTAAATTTCGCGCTCTAGCCGCCAGAGGGCAGCCATGACAGTCTGACTCACGTGACAGCGTCACGTGACTCTTATACGTCCCATCATACACTTCCCACTTCATCAATATTTTATGAAGATAACGTGAGAAAATGAACAATGTAAATAAACGAAAATGTGCTCAAATGAATAATAAAAGATATGTTCAAACAGAGGAATGTATACAGTCTCATAAATAAGGGTTAATTTGTAATGTATGATTACTTACCGGCAAGAACTCCGGCCATATATACCGCCGCGATCCTCAGACTTCCGTGAACCATTTCCAGGGGAAGTCCCACGACCACCTGCACTCCTAGGTTAAATAGTAGGTGAAGCCACCTGAAATGCAAGTACGTGCATTCCTGAGACACTGTTCGTTCGAATGTACAGGCATAAAATGTCCGAGTTTATTCAAAACGGAGTTCACAAATTTTTGATGTTAGGTGACTTCTCCTGAGGCGTACATAGAGAATTATATAAATACATTTGTCAATCTAAAATTGATAATTGCTTTCAGTTAAATTTATAACTTTGTTAATCTACAGTTATAGAATCATTTGTATAAATAAATTTATGAATCTAAAATTGATAATTGCTTTTAGTTAAATTTATAACGTTTTTAACCTGCAGTTATAGAATCATTTGTATAAATAAATTTATGAACCTAAAATTGATAATTGCTTTTAGTTAAATTTATAACGTTGTTAATCTACAGTTATAGAATCATTTGTATAAATAAATTTATGAATCTAAAATTGAAATAATTGCTTCTAGTTAAATTTATAATGTTACACTTAAGTTACAGTGATGTTAACCTTAATGTCTATGTGGAATTTGAGTAGATCAAAAACGTAACCAATAAAAGTTACAGCTGTCCCGGTATTTATGGACAGCGTACATGAAACAGATAGTAACACCGATCACGAATTCTACATGGATATGTGAGATGAAATATAACCTTGATTGCTCTCGCACCAACTGACTAACTAATAACTGACTGAAATATGGAAGTGAGTAGAAGCTTGATTGCTTCTGTGACTGATTAACTGTTTCTGAACCGACTATACTGAAAGTGGGATTGCTTTTGAACTGCTCCGTGCTTTGTTCATGATTCAGTGCTAACAACAAGCTGACTGATTAGTCAACCAGGCCGTTTGCGGGTATCACCTTTTGTCCATAAATGCTTCTCCTACATTTCTTATTTCGTTTGTTCGTTTTTTAACATGGCCACTTAAATCTATCACTAAATCTGTTGTCACTCAAGTATTTTTGACATGAGTACTAAGAAATTTATAATAAACTATGAATTAGTTTAATAAATACATTAAACCGTGTTGAAAAGCATGTAAACCATGTAACATTTTTCCAAAAATATTTTTTACGATATTAATGAAATTTTCAATTTTTACAGCAAATGGTATTCACAGCGACAGAAAAGATTTATAACAAAAAATCCTATAAAACTACTATTAAATTCACTATTAAAATTTTATGAGTTTCAAACAGTGTAACGTATCTAAAGTCTCTGCGCAAAGAGAATCGCGTCGACGAACAGTTAGCGCGGGACAGAGAAGAGCGCGCAGTAAAAAAGGGAAGTAGAAGATAAGTCCAATGATACAATCGATGTGGCTCGTTGAAAAATTCGATTCGTTGAAGCACGATTATCGCGACGACAGCGGTGGACGATGAAATTAAAGCAATTATGAATTTTATCTTTCCAGTGTCGCTGAAAGTTTCTCGCGAAGGAAGATGATCAAGCTTATCTTCTCCGCTCGACGGCGTGGAAAAGTCTTTTCAAGATAAGATTCGTTTGACTCAGTTTTTCATCTCTTATTCCATTTACCATTCAACTCTGTGGTGCTTTAAATTTCATTTATTGTGAAGCAGAAAAATATATAGCGTAACACTTATAGCAAGTAGAGCTCTTCTTGACAGAGACATTTTGCCAAAAGCTGATTTTATTGAACTTATAGGATTTATTGAAGTTATAGATGAAAAATTGAACTTATAACTGAAAAATTGAAGTTGTAGCTATAAAATTGAATTCACAGGTGAATTATGTTATTAAAAAAGTAAGAACACGTCCAAAAGAAATGTAGATAACGTAGGAGACTGGGGGAAAGATAGAGCTTGACAGGAGGCATCTAGCACCCGTAGATGGAGCAATTTTGCAAATGCAGAAGCAGAACGATACGTATGCATCAATTTGTCGAAAGTACGCAATTCACGAAATGGAGTATACAAAAAAGTAACTCGTAAGGCTCGCCGAGGACAGGAAGCTGGCAGGAACGACAGAACGATAAGACAAGAGGGAATAGATATCCACTTTCTGAGAGCAACGAAAGACCGCCATTCGTCATTCGAATTCGTGAGATAGAAACTTCGATTTACCAGGATCATCCTACGGGAGAGACCGGATCTGACAAACTGCTGTAATTCGTCCGTGAACCGGTGTTGGGAGATTCCTTTAATTACTATCCAATTTACTGAAACCGTTACCTTCTTATTATCCCTAATTCTTCAAGCTTTTCTCTGCCGGAGGATAGCGCGACTCGAATAATAATGAATGCACGGATTCTGGGAATTGATTGTACTTTTGGGTCTTGGGAAATTATGGGATTTAGGGGAAATTGATTTAAACCTCATCTGTGTTGGATTATTTAAATTAGTACTTTTCAAGTTTTAGGATATAATTACGCTTTAAAAAATAATTTAACCTCTATCTAAAAGGTGGTAGTAATACAAGGCGTTCTAAAACTAGTGTAGGTTGATGGGGGAGTTGATTCTGAACAAAATTTCCCTTTGCGAAAATTCGATAGGAAGCTTCGTTTTTGAGTTATTAAGGAAAAACCCCGGACCAATTAGAGCACGACGCGCGCGCATGCGCAGACTCGAAGCTGCGCAGTCGCGCTCTGATTGGTCCGATGTTTTTCCTTAATAACTCAGAAACGAAGCTTCAAATTACATTTCTGCAAAGGGAAAATTTGTTCAGAATCAACTGCTCAATGGATCTACACTGGATTAGAGTCACTTTGCATACTTTCAATATACAGTCTCTCACTATATTGCCACCTTCACCATAACATAACATAACAATGGTGTTTTCTATAAATTACAGTAAACTATACTTCATTCTAATCAAAATAACAACAGCCTTTGTAAGAAAGTCAACTACAAAAAGAAGAATAAATTTAGTTGCCATATATCGTTCTTTTGAACTCGCATTAAGCATGCGACGGCATTAAGAATGCGAGACACAGACTACATGTAACAGGTTAACAATTCGCGCTGCAGTATGTTCTGATTCATATCGAGAAGAGTTTTATATAGCCCGTAAAATGGCGGCGTACTAAAAATATATGTTGGCTATGTGTTGAACGTTAGTTCCACGATTAATTACTAACTACGACGTTGAATTATTTCTGTTACGAGGACCCTCTGGTTTCATGTAAAATGCAATTCTCGCGCAGTCTGTTCCCCCAATCTGCACGAACATTTTCCACTGTTGGAGAAGTTTTCGTTTCCATGTGACGCATCCTGACGCAAGGCGTAACGACGGGTCGAGGGTATTAAGGACAAGGCCTTCTTTTTTGCATTTATGTAACATTAGTCGAGTCTCGAATAATGCTTTCTCTCGAATGTGCATAATGTTCGCATTGGGACGTGTACGCGACTGGAACACAAAATGGACGGTCTGGATACAAAATGGCGGCCGCTCGAACAGTTGTCAATATCGTAGTTTTTGAGGAGGACAGTTATGATGAATATTATAATCAATTAATTATGATAAACATTCCTTATGACCAATTGTGATGAATATTATTTATGATCAATTATGATGAACATTTCTTATGATCAGTTATGACGAACATTTCTTATGATCAGTTATGATGAATATTCCTTATGATCAGTTATGATGAACATTCCTTACGATCAGTTATGATAGACATTCCTTACGATCAGTTATGATGAACATTCCTTATGATCAGTTATGACGAACATTCCTTATGATCAGTTATGATGAATATTCCTTATGATCAGTTATGATAGACATTCCTTACGATCACTTATGATGAACATTCCTTACGATCAGTTATGATGAACGTTCCTTGAATACCAGTTTATGAAGAATAAAGAGTAACCTGTACAAAATGAATCCTATAAAATAGTAGATTACAAAGTACCTACGACGCTAAAAAACGCATACAAGTATTCTGACCGAATCGAACAAGCTATCAGCAGCAGCTAGAGTCAAAAGTGGAGTCCTTTCGCTAAAACAAAGGCGGAAGTAATTTCGTCTGGTCCGAAGTTCGCGATAAAACCGAGTTGCAGGAAGGCAATAAAACGTTGAAACTTGTTCTATCTGCAATTCGAACAATGCTTTTCGAAATACAATTCCTGAGACACGTTGAACATTTCGATGAGCATTCCGTAGGTAGGGAGTTTAGCGGAGTATCCAGCATAGATGGCGTCCATCTTTCTTTTTCCGTCGGCGTCCCGAGGAAAGGGGGAGGCAAAGCTTATCGTGCTTGTTATTAATGTGAAAAGTGTCTTCCACCTTTCGGTGGCGTATCTTGACGCTCGGCGTCGGTCTTCCGCGACATGAAAAGGTTCACAGAGGAGGGATACGTTGTGAGAAACGTTGAAGCGGAGAAAAATCGAGACAATCGCGGTAATTACAGGAAGTGAACGTGGCACGCCGCTGGATCGGACAATGGTATCGCGGAGTTCGCGAAAATAAGAGAACAGGTTACTCTCCGAAAGATGTTCCCGTGTCACGTTCGTGGTTACGAATCGTTCGTGACCTATGAGCTCGATGGGAAGTTGGGAATTTGGAAATTTCAAAGTGGGAATATTTGGAATTTGGGGAATTTCGGGACATTGCGAATCTGGGGAATTTGAGATTTTGGGAAATTGGGAATTTGGGCAGTTTGAGAATTTGAGGAATTATGGAATTGGGAAATTATGGAATCGGGGAATTATGGAATTGAGGAATTATGGAATAGGGGAATTATGGAGTAGGGGAATTATGGAATAGGGGAATTATGGAATTGGGGAATTATGGAATAGGGGAATTATGGAATAGGGGAATTATCGAATTGGGGAATTATGGAATAGGGGAATTATGGAATAGGGAAATTATGGAATCGGGGAATTATGGAATCGGGGAATTATGAAATTGGGGAATTATGGAATCGGAGAATTATGGAATCGAGAAACTGAGAATTTGGAAACTTGAGAATCTCCAAAATTTGAAACTAAAAATACTAAAGACTTCGGCATTTATGAACAGGTAAAAAATCCTCATCCACCGCGTTAAAAGGGTTGAAACCCCTCGCCATAAACCCATCGTAACGACGGATAATTATTACCATTCATTTCTAATTCACCAACACATAAAAGTTTGTCGAATAACAGTGGAATCGTATCTCGTTCGGAAACGGTTTTCCAGACTTTATTCCTGATCTCGGTTCCAACCGTTGCTTTTTTCGCCGGTGTTCTCTGTTCCTGCCGACGATTGCTCTCCGACGGAGGGTAACGCATAGAAAGGATCGGAAAGATAGAACGAGACCGGTAGAGAAGTTTTCAGCAGCGAAGCTTTCTAAATTATTCATGGAAACGCCAGATAAGGCGACCATTTTCCCTACGTGCGTATGGAAACGGCGATAAGAGTGACCCGACATTTTCCCATAGACCGCATGCCTTCTTCCTTCCCGTATTCTTCTTCTCGCTTTCTTTTTTTTTTTACCTTCCCTTTGTTCATTCGCGTCGTTCAACGTATCATCGGTCTTCTCGAATATCATCTTTCTTTCGGAATAAAAGGGGCGGGGTGAATGGTTTATAAATATTGAACTATTTAGGAATAGGGGATGGAAGAGGGTGTATGAGTTTTCTTATTTCGTAGAGAAAATGTGTTTAGAGGGAGATTGGGGATTTTAAGATTTTGGGACTTTTGGAAGTTGGGAATTGGGGAATTAAGGGATCAGGGAGTTAGGGAATCGGGGAATTAGGGATCGGGGAATTAGGGAATCGGGGAATTAGGTAATCGGGGAATTAGGGAATCGGGGAATTAAGGAATCGGGGAATTAGAGAATCGGGAAATTAGAGAACCGTGAAATTAACGAATCGGGGAATTAGGGATCGGGGAATTAGGGAGTCGGGGAATTAGAGAACCGTGGAATTAGGGAATCGGGGAATTAGGGAGTCGGGGAATTAGAGAACCGTGGAATTAGGGAATCGGGGAATTAGAGAACCGTGGAATTAGGGAATCGGGGAATTAGGGAGTCGTGGAATTAGAGAACCGTGGAATTAGGGAATCGGGGAATTAGAGAACCGTGGAATTAGAGAACCGTGGAATTAGAGAACCGTGGAATTAGAGAACCGTGAAATTAGAGAACCGTGGAATTAGAGAAGCGTGGAATTAGAGAACCGTGGAATTAGAGAACCGTGGAATTAGAAAACCGTGGAATTAGAGAACCGTGGAATTAAAGAATTGGAAATTTAGCTAATTGACAATATAGCTAATTAGGAATTTATCTAGTTGATAACTTGGAACCTCAGAATTTCGAAAATTACCGAAATTAAGAATTTTTGAATTTATACTCTAATAAAAGAGTACCACTGCTCTTCTCTATATATTTCTAGAGATCATCTCGTGGTGATATGCAAAAAATATAAAATTAAAGTAACCAGAAAAGAAGGTGCTTCCCTACAATGAATTATCGAACGTACGTCCCCTATCTCTGTTCCCTTGTCGATTCTGCACGTCTTTTTGAAATGCTATCAAACGTTTCTCGTTATTAATGCGAAAAGTGTCTCATAATTTTCAAGACTCTTTTATTATTACTATGCACGATTTTACGTTGGGATACGCTTTTAGAATATCTAATTTATGAGGCGTTGAAGAACCAATTTTATCAAAGGGTACAATATTTTTAGTGGATTTATTTGGGTATTGCTATCTTGAAATTTGCATGTTTTTCGAACTTAGAAATCTCAAATTTTCAGATATATGGACATCTCTCGTTATATTGCCAAATATGCAAGTTCTTCAATTTCGAACTTTAAAGTCTGAAATTCTAATATTTTAAAATAAATAAGCGTACGAATACAAAATTTGAAAACCTACAAATTCACAAACTAAGAAAATTTCAATAACCTCTCGTTATATTGCCAAATATGCAAGTTCTTGAATTTCGAACTTTAAAGTCTGAAGTTCTAATATTTTAAAATAAATAAGCATACGAATACAAAATTTGAAAACCTACAAATTCACAAACTAAGAAAATTTCAATAACCTCTCGTTATATTGCCAAATATGCAAGTTCTTGAATTTCGAACTTTAAAATCTGAAATTCTAAAATTTTTAAATATATAAGCATATAAATAAAAAATTTCAAAAGCTACAAGTTTACAAGCCATAATTCTGCAACCTCTCGTTATATTGCCAAAAGTCAATATCTTCTGTGCAACATAACTGGAGCCGTACTTTCCTGTATTCGGAAATCCTAGGAAATATTTTAACATTACTTAAGTTGCCATAATTTCCTATTTCGCCTTCTGCATTATTTACACCCGTTAATACCTGGGCCGACCGCCACGCTCCTAAAACTATGGAACCTCGAAGCAAAGCTAGGACTGTACCATAAATTCGTAACGCAAGCAAATAAATTTCAGTACCCTTCGACGTTTCCGTTGTTCCAGTATCGAACAGGGAAGGGAGAAAAGAAAAGAGGGAAACGGTTGAACGAGACGGTACCTTGAAAAAATAGAACCACCAGGAGGAGAAGAAACGTATTTTCCAACGCGTGCCAGGACATTTACGTAATTCTGTTCGACTTGTGAAACGATGGTTGAATTCGATTCGTGTCGATCGTGGAAAGATTGCAACGTGATTCGTCGACGGTGAAAAGGGATGGAAATTAGCGTCAAGAATTAACGCGGGAATTGCATCGGGTGCATTCACGGAGGTCAATTGAGAAAAGTGGCCAGAAAAATGTCCAATTTGCTACACGTGTCATTTTTTACTCCACGCCATCTGCATTTTAATCGACATTTCTTTTTACACGGATTAACGCGTATGAAACATAGTAATGAGGTTACGTGTTAAACGAGTATGTTAAATTGTCGCAATTGTACGAATTCATTCCTTTTTATTAATACTTATATAATTCTTCTGTAATTCTTATAAAATGTTTAGAGACATATTTATAATAAAGAATGCAAAATTCATTGAAAAAATTCATGATAAAATATCACTGAAAAATGATACTGTCCGAAAAGTATGATTTTGCAAAAAAAAAGAAAAATGCAATATAAGTAATTATGCAATATATGATGTTGAACTTACTATGACGTAGTAAATAGAAACAATTGGTTCTAGTATACTTTAAAAATGATACTGTGTGTTAAAAATATGATTTTACCACAAAAAAATGAAAAATGCAATATAAGTAATTATGCAATATATGATGTTGTACTTATTATGACGTAGTAAATAGAAACAATTGGTTCTAGTATACTTAAAAAATGATACTGTGTGTTAAAAATATGATTTTACCACAAAAAAATGAAAAATGCAATATAATAAGTTATGCAATATATGATGTTGAACTTACTATGACGTAGTAAATAGAAACAATTGGTTCTAGTATACTTCAAAAATGATACTGTGTGTTAAAAATATGATTTTTCCACAAAAAAATGAAAAATGCAATATAATTAGTTATGCAATATATGATGTTGAACTTACTATGACGTAGTAAATAGAAACAATTGGTTCTAGTATACTTTAAAAATGATACTGTCTATTAAAAATATGATTTCACCAAAAAAAAATGAAAAATGCAATATAATTAGTTATGCAATATATGATGTTGAACTTACTATGACGTAGTAAATAGAAACAATTGGTTCTAATATACTTTAAAAATGATACTGTCTATTAAAAATATGATTTTACCACAAAAAAATGAAAAATGCAATATAATTAGTTATGCAATATATGATGTTGAACTTACTATGACGTAGTAAATAGAAACAATTAGTTGTAGTATCATTTAAAAATGACACTATCCCTTAAAAATATGATTTAGTAAAAAAAAAAAGGAAAATGCAATATAAGTAATTATGCAATATAAACAAAGTTAAAATTAGCATAGAGTGAAACTATTTAAAACACAATATCATAGGTTTAGAGGTTTCATATGTCAAAGAAACATAACCGACGATTCAAACGATCCCTTGAAACGTGAATTTTCTCCGACATATTTGTCAAATGCGACGTGAATTTCAATTTCCGCATTTTCCAATAATCGTCGTGAAATTTCATTTCGCTACGAATACCCATATAATATCGAAAAAAATTAGTAGCATTCAGATGAAGTCACTGTCGCATATTATAATATCACATCGAATCATTTCTGCCATTTTGTTCCGCTGTTTATTAACACACTGTTTCCCGACATAAATGTTAATGAAAAACTTATCAAAATAAATTGTACAAAAATTCCTACCATCTACCAAACTTAAAAAACCTCCAATCTCTATTTCTTAATAAAAAAAATAAACAGTAATAATTTTACTTTTTCTTATTTTTAAAGATATTTACTGATCAATTTAATTTTTGAGATGGATAAATTTTATATTTATTAATTACTGCAATTTTGAATAAAAAAATAATTACATAAATAATGATACAAATAATAAAAATAAATAATAATTTTTACAAAAAGAATCATTGCAACACTATTATTATTGCAATTAGTAATTTCACTTGAGAAGTACTACTCTCTGTCCGCCATATTTGTTTCATGCACTAGCACCACGGTGACAGTTTTCTGTACTATTATGTCTGACTATGTACGTTGATTTTCACTGTGATAGAGTGTCGAAAATTTCATATTGTTTTTATAGAATTTTTTTTTAAATGAAACTCACCCAGCATGAAGGAACATATAGAAAGCGAACCTCCAGAGCTCGAGACGTTTGTCAGGTCTATAGATAAAGACACTGTCGATTGGTACGGGCCCCGAAGGATTTACTTCTCCCATCGCCACTGTGTAATATGTGAAGAACCCCAGCTGCAAGCAGAAAACGTTACAAATTAACATACTGTAACTATTACACAATCAGTGCGGACCCATCAGAGTGTGACGCGTGCGCAGACGCTACTGCGCAGCTTGGAGCGTAGCCACTGCGCAGCTTCGAGTCTGCGCATGCGCAACCCTCGCGCTCTGATTGGTCCGGCGTTTTTCCTTAATAACTCAAAAACGAAGCTTCGAATCACATTTCTGCAAAGGGAAATTTTATTCAGAATCAGCTATCCAATACACTAGTTGTGACACCCTATAGAAATTTATAAATATATACTTGAAAATTTCATCAAATGCTAAAAAATGCAGAAGTCCAGAACCTTGAAAAGTAAATTATAAAATTTCTGGTTGCACAGTCTTTTCATACTGACCACACGAGCCTATTTTTACTTCGATGCGTCAGTATCACAAATCGTTGCATCGGTATCGAAAGCCTCTGCAAATACTCGAATCCGAACGTCTTATTCGGAAGGGATAAGCACGTTGTAAGAAATATAGCGCACACGAGAATAAGTAAGCGGGCAGAGAAGGAAAGAATGCGAGGGAAAATTCTATCGCGGGTATAAAATCTCGTTCGCATGGATTTGTACGATATATTCTGGCACGGTCTCTCAGGGATTTCTTTTTCGTCAACGTGCATCGAGCCGCTAACGGGATTTATGCATATATGACATAATATTGCAGAGATGGCAACCGAGAAGCCTGATTCCTGGGAATCTCTCGATAATCGTCGCCATGTAATCGCGTTTCCATTCGGATGGACGATTTATGGCCGGTCGTGTCACTTGCAATCCAGATGCACCTTTGACCTTCGTTAGCTGATTAATTGCAGAAATACAAATACGTTAGCTGATTAATGTCAGAAATGTTTTGATTTTTTATGAAAAATAGACTGAGGCCGTAGGATATTTAAATATTTGACTGTACATATGTTTGAACATTTGCAATTAATTTACTATGGACAACGATTTTATTAAAATAAAAAAATAATGAAACGGTCTCCTTTAAATACACTTGAATTTTCCCGCCAGTTCCGTCCATTCAAGACCAATGGTATCGCTCTCAAGAGGGTCACCAGAAACAATCGACACAAAAGTGGCAACAAAACTTGAAAGTTTTCTTAAAAAAAAGAACCATGTCCTTGTCGAGCAGACTTTATTTCCACGAATAGAAATGTGTTCGAGAGCGACGGTTGCAACCCTTTTTCTACCGGCTGCCCTTAAAATTCAGTTCTATCCTTGCAAAACGTAGAAGGAAGCTGGGAAGCTATCGTCGGGAGCGTACCGTAATATTGTTAGGTATGCAAATTAAACCATTCAAAGGCCCTGATGAACTTCCGTGAGTTCTAGCGAGCTTAAAAAAGAAGGAAGATGGTGGACGGGAGTTGGGGGGTCTGCCGATGGAACAGGGGGGGTTGAAAAGGGCGTGGAAGTTTTATCCCCAGCTACGAACGACACTGGAATCAGGGGCTACTCTTGAAACAAACTTCACTCGGATTTTAAACGCGCATAAAATCTTCGGTACTGATATACTGTAATAACCTCTTATCCATTTTATGCCCTTAATATTAATGATGGCGACTGTTTCGTGGAAACCTTTTTCCTGCGGAAAGTTGTTGAGGGGATCAAGATACGTTCAGTTTTAAATTTTAACTGCGGTAGCCTATTTATCGGGGAATTGGTATACTCTCGTTATATTGCCGTTTTTAATAAGTAATTTTAATATGATATTTTTAATTTCGGTATCTAATTTTAAGAGTAAGTATAAGAGCACTATGTTAGTATAGCATTTGTTATGCTTCTAGAGGTCTCTCGTTATATTGCCGTTTGTGTAATAAGGAATTTTAATATATTTAATGATATTTTTGATCTTGGTGTCCAATTTTAAAAGTAACTATAACAGTACTAATATTAGTACAGTATTTATTACGTTGCTGGGGGTCTCTCGTTATATTGCCATTTGTGTAACAAGGAATTTTAATATATTTAATGATATTTTTGATCTTGGTGTCCAATTTTAAAAGTAACTATAACAGTACTAATATTAGTACAGTATTTATTACGTTGCTGAAGGTCTCTCGTTATATTGCCATTTGTGTAATACGGAATTTTAATATAATTTAATGATATTTTTGATCTTGGTGTCTGATTTTAAGAGTAACTATAAGAGTACTAATTTTAATATAGTATTTATTATGCTGTTGGAAGTCTCTCGTTATATTGCATTTTCTGTAATAAGCAATTTTGAATATGACATTTTTAATTTTGTTGTTTAATTTTAAGTATAAGAGTGCTAGTGGTAGTATAGTATTTGTTATGCTGTAGATATCTCGTTATATTGCCATTTCGTGAATTTTCAAATATACTTCCTCAACGTCTCGTAAAGGGAAAATTTAGTACAACTGCGGCTTTTGCTCTAACTGGAGCTGCATCGGGAGAAAATATTAGGCATAAAGTATCGCGACATGTATGCTTTAACGGTATGTACTCTCCTGCACCACTAATGTCCCCAAACGTTCGTGGATGGATTATCTGAACTGTTGCAATAATTTTTGCCAACACCAGGCTTAAGTCTAAAGCTGTACGCCATTGTTTATCGTAAACCGACAAATTTTCGCGGCTTGTTCTACCATCGAGTACACGTGACCCACATTGCCCTTACTATATTGCAATTGTCACTATCCTCAAATAACAAAACTAAAACCTTTTTACTGTCATACAAAAATTGTAGAAATTCAATATATTTAAAAATTTGATAATCAAATTGTAAATTTACTGAATGTTGGTTTTAAGGGAAAATGGCGATATAGGGAGAGGAGGGATAATTTTGTCAATATGTTTATTTCAACAGGAAATTTCTTCAAACAAGAAACTAAAATATGTGTTATTACATAAAAATCTATGATTTGAAATGTACTTAATGACTTTAAAGGAAATGGCGATATAACGAGAGGAAGGTTAATTTCATCAAGATGTTTGTTTCAGATGGCAAATTTTTTTGTATATTCTTTTTAAACAAACAAAGAATAAGAAGTTAAATTATATTTCTCCATTAACATGAAAATATTGATAAAAAATAATTGGAACTGGTAATTTAGTCGCAACACTTCATTTGTCATATAAGCACGTCAAAGGCTGCACAGGTGATTAAATAATTCAGATATTGTACACGTATGAACGCATGACAGATATTCTTGTTAAATAAATTGAATTTCATGTAACATTTCCGACTGTGACGTTGTAGTTACTCTAGAAATGAAATTACATCCTTCATTTGCATTCATAGGCACATGTATTATAATGTGCTTGTAATATTAACATGATCAAACACTATGAATTACACTCCACTATTAATTTCTAAATGGATCGATGAAATAACTGTTCTAATTTTACTTAAAACTATTACTAAAATTAATTTTCATTTCACTTTCTAAATTTTTGTTACCATTAAAAATTTATAAAACTGTTCACAATATAAGAAAATGAATAAATAATTTCCCAAAATATTAAAATCATAGGTGTGTCCTTAATTACTCAATTTTTATTTTAGTTCTTAAATTTTTGTCACCATTAAAAATTTATAAAATTGTGCACAATATAAAATAATAAATAAATAAATTCGCAAAATATAGAAATCACCAGTGTGTCCTCAATTACCTTAATTATAGCAATGAAGCAATGGTAAAGTTTTAGCGCAAACATAAATGTAACATAAAGCTGAAATGTGTACACGTGTGTATCATTTCTGGTCTACATACGCAGTAACACGTGACCCTATTCTAATATTTCCATGCAATATCGACAGTATGTCGTTATGAAATGGCCTACAGTTTGTATAATGCTATTGCCGATACTGAACTCTGTATTCCCGCAATATCCTTTTATGAAAAGATTCTTCCTCGTGAGGTATGAAGGATATATGCTCTGATCTGGAAAATGAACTATTTTCTTTCGTTTTAACGGATGCATGCTTTTGTTAATGTCTGAGATTTTAGTGTGTGACGTGAGAGGACGCTTTTGAGGGACATAAATTCATTAGAAATTTATGAGATTGATTATTAAGAAATTTACAAATTTGCATGATTGGAAATTTTTCAAGACTCAAATTCCCTAGATTTCCAAATTTTAAAGTCCCCAATTCCGTAAATTTCCCAAATTTTCAAGGTTCCAATTCCATATTCCCCAAATTCTCAAGGTTCCAATTCCATATTCCCCAAATTCTCAAGGTTCCAATTCCATATTTCACAAATTCTCAAGGTTCCAATTCCATATTCCCCAAATTCTCAAGGTTCCAATTCCATAATCCACAAATTCTCAAGGTTCCAATTCCATATTCCCCAAATTCTCAAGGTTCCAATTCCATATTCCCCAAATTCTCAAGGTTCCAATTCCATATTCCACAAATTCTCAAGGTTCCAATTCCATATTCCCCAAATTCTCAAGGTTCCAATTCCATATTCCCCAAATTCTCAAGGTTCCAATTCCATATTCCACAAATTCTCAAGGTTCCAATTCCATATTCCCCAAATTCTCAAGGTTCCAATTCCATATTCCCCAAATTCTCAAGGTTCCAATTCCAAATTCCTCAAATTCTCAAGGTTCTAATTCCAAATTCCTTAAATTCTCAAGGTTCCAATTCCAAATTCCTCAAATTCTCAAGGTTCCAATTCCAAATTCCTTAAATTCTCAAGGTTCCAATTCCATATTCCCCAAATTCTCAAGGTTCCAATTCCATATTCCCCAAATTCTCAAGGTTCCAATTCCATATTCCCCAAATTCTCAAGGTTCCAATTCCATATTTCCCAAATTCTCAAGTCTCCAATTCCCCAAATTCCCCAAATTGCTAAGTCCCCAATTCCCTAAATTCTCTAAATTCTCAAGTGCCCAATTCCCTAAATTCCCCAAATTGCTAAGTCCCCAATTCCCTAAATTCCCCAAATTCCCAAGTCTCCAATTTCCTAAATTCCCAAAGTCTCAAAATCACCAATCTTCCAAATTGCATATCCTTAAAACTCCTAAACTCTCAAATCTCTCAAATTCCACAAATTCCCCAAATTCCCCAAATTTCCAAAATTTCTAACTGTCCCAAAAATTCCCCAAATTTCAAAATCTTGAAATTCTCTAAATATTACTTTTTATCAATTTATAAAGGCATACCTCTTCACTGTCTGACCAATGCATGGTTATACTACTGATTACAGTAAAGCAACACAGTACTACAACTACAGCACACTTTTTCCCATTTTTTAATTTTCCATACACATTTTATTGTCATCCTGCTAAATAATTTATTACAAATCCCCAGCACCGATTATTTACAAAATTTTATTTAATTAATTCAAGCTTGTTAACACAGAATCGAGTGCTCATTAATTTAATTAAACATTACTTATATATTTGCTACTGAAACACACGAGGTAAATAATTAATTAAACTCAGAAACTTGTCGCTAATTACTTATAATAATGGAGTACGTATTATTTCAATTTTAATATCATTCTTCTTTGTTCTATTTTTCAATATTATTTCATTCTGTATTTTGCTCCTCTCCTATAAATTTAATATCCTTCGTCTAATTGGAGCGTGAAATTAGTAACTGTTTGTATTGTACATATATTTAGTAATTATTATACTGCCTTGATAGTATCGTATCATCAGTAGCATACGTATTACAATTAATTTGATGGATATTAATTTATAGTTGTATCATGGTAATGACATTTCAATTCAATAATCGTGTATGCCAATGCAATGTTAATAATTATTTTTAACGAGCTAGGTACATGTTAAAAAATAAATATTATTATAACAGACATTGCAGAACAGTTTACATGAAATATTTACTCTCCACAAAACTATAAAAAAGTATTATATACATCACTATACCAATACGATATAATATAAAAAATTTTATAGGATATATATATAAATTTTATAAAAATTCATAAACTTCACATTTTTTCTTCAAAATTCTTCATTCAATGTTCACTGTTTTTAAAATATAAAGAAATGTGAAAAGTTTAAACTTTCGAAGTGATAGTTCATATGATGAGCGTGCGCCATTTTGGAAACGACCTAACGCCATCTTGTTATAACTCCGAAAAATCTCCCATAAATGATAAATTTCCTTCATATACGTTAACGTTACCGATAATGTTATATCGAGGCAGTTTCAGTCCATTAAACTTATCAGACATTTTGTTCCCGTCTATAATTTGACTCCTATCTCGCGTTACATTTTCGCGACAACCGTAAATCGTTCGCTTCCAATTAAGTTCCTTTGATTATAACGCTCCCTCTAAACCAGACCAAGTCCTCTAATCCTATGTTCGAGGAACGTGCGACTGCCGCTCCTTTGTGCTAATGGAACTGAGGAATTCATGAGGACGCGTCTAAGAATCAAGGTTTTGAGTGTTGTGTCTTATCAGAAATAAGAGATTCTTTATTGTAGCTTCACAAGTGGGAGAAGATACATGAATTTAATGGCTGATGGATGTAAATGTGGATGGAGTAAGTAACTTACTATACTTTTCTTAATTATTATTGTTCTTTGTGGATCCACTATCTTTATATAACTCTTTTCTTGTATTTGTCAAGGTTCTACTATTATTGTGTGTCTTTGTCTTCATATGTTCCCCATATTTGCCTGTTATATCGCCCTGACAAACCAGACTTCACTTTCTTTGCATCAATGAAGATTCTACTACCACTGTATTCCTCTATAGCACCCTGCTCTATGTGTTCCTATCACTATACTACTCTTAACATATCTTTGCAACTGTCATCATATTCCTATATGTGACTGTCTCCACATACTCCTATTCCTATATGTGACTGTCTCCACATTCCCCTATTGCTATATGTGACTGCCTCCACATTCCCCTATTGCTATATGTGACTGCCTCCATATTCCCCTATTTCCACATGTGACTGTCTCCATATCCTTCTATTTCCACATGTGACTGTCTCCATATCCCTCTATTTCCACATGTGACTGTCCCCATATCCCCCTATTGCTATATGTGACTGCCTCCATATTCCCCTATTTCCACATGTGACTGTCTCCATATCCCTCTATTTCCACATGTGACTGTCCCCATATCCCCCTATTGCTATATGTGACTGTCCCCATATTCCTCTACTTCCACATGTGACTATCTCCACATCCTCCTATTCCTATATATGACTGTCTCCATATCCCTATAACCCTATATTTCTATACCCCTGTACCCTACTATCCCCATACCTATATCTCTGCACCTATGATCACTCTGTCCACCTATGATCACCTATGATCCCCATACCTACATCTCTGCACCTATGATCACTCTGTCCACCTATGATCACTCTGCCCACCTATGCCCACCTATGATCCCCATACCTATATCTCTGCACCTATGATCACTCTGTCCACCTATGATCACTCTGCCCACCTATGATCCCCATACCTACAGCTCTGCACCTATGATCACTCTGCCCATCTATGATCACTCTGTCCACCTATGTTCACATCTCTCTATCACATCACTATCCACACCCCCAAATCCTCGTACCTCAGTATCTTTATACACCCGCTAAAATTGAATGAAACAAACTGTGACGGAACCGGGATCATCCATAACAAAGATAATAGAACAAGGGGAGAGAAAAAAAGAACCCCGGGAGTAGGATAATGACAGAAACGAAATTAAAAGAGAGAATTAATTAATTACGAGGCTCACGCAGCCAGCGGTGGACCGAGAAAGAAGCAACGCTCGGAATTAACGTCGGAACTCGAAAATCACAAAGGGGAAAGAGGCTTCCAAAGGGCGGCCGTCCGCTTAGCTTCACAATGAGATTGTGATTTCCACCGTGCTCTCGTGCTACGAATTTACTAGTAATCTGAAACGGACGGATGTGTCTATTAATTATGTGTAACTGTTTGAAGGACCTCGATGATACGAGTGTATTTGATGTGGACGTATGGATGCAGAATGATATGCTGATTTTTATATTGAATTTTGTTATATTGCCACTTGGTGAAACTTGTTATTCTCTCTATATAAATGTACTATATTATTACAAATAATTTAAAAAGAAATATCAACATTTTTATAATTCATGAAGGTTCTCCTTATATGGCTGTATAGAAGATATCTTTATAATTCATATCTTATACGGCCATATAAGGGGAACCTTCACCTTGTGCAATAAAAAAGTGACTTTTTTAGAAAATTCTAACATTTTTATAATTTATGGAGGTTCTCCTTATACATATGACCCTATAGAAGATATCATCTTTATAATTCATATCTTATATGGCCATATCAGAAGAATCTTTACCAAGTGGAATAGAAAAGTGATTTTTTTAGAAAATTCTAACATCTGTATAATTTCTGAAGGTTCTCCTTATATGGCCGTACAGTAGATATCATTCTTATCATTCATATCTTCTACGGCCATATAAGAGGAACCTCCACCAAGTGGAATAAAAAAGTGACTTTTTTAGAAAATTCTAACATCTTTATAATTCATGAAGGTTCTCCTTATATGGCCACATAGAAAATATCATCCTTAAAATTCATATCTCATACGGCCATATAAGAGAAACCTTCACCAAGTGGAACAAAAAGCTGATTATTATATTATTGTCCATAAATACGAAGTGTGGAACAATGTCGACTCAACAAAGGACTCGAATTTATTAAGTAGCCGTGTACATCGTAAAATTCTGGACCGTTCCAAAATACGAGAGGAGAAAAAATGAGGAGAACGAGGAAGGTTTGAAGCACCGGTACAAGAAAAGAACAAAAAGTCTTTTTGAGTGTATGACGAGCACCCCTTATTAAGGTCCATTAGCTAGTGTTTCCACTAATTGCTTCATTTGTTTCCTAGTCCGAGGCGGGCAACCTCTCTTAGGAACATTTCAGAATTCCAGAATTGAACAGCATGCTCAGGTAACTAAATTCTGCTACAGCATACCGTTCGTGATGTTCATTCTTTTCCGCTCACTGTGGAACAATGATGGTTGGACCACGCTAAAGCCCACTGTAGGATTACTCTTGGCCCTTCTACAAAGAACATCCACGTACGTTGGTTAACGTGGTCTGATTTTGCGGGTGAAATGGCTGTGTGTGGGGAACAACTGATATTAATTCCTCGATCTCGGGTTCGCTTTCAAAATTTAACTTTATGGGTTTTTAGGAATTTTAGGGGGTGGGAGTTTGGGAATTTAGGTGTTTAGGGGTTGATCTGGGGAATTTTTGTGGTTGGAGGTTTGGGTATTTTGGAAAGTTGGGGAATTAGGGAGTTAGGAAATTAAGGGTTGGGGAATTAGAGAATCGGGGAATTAAGAGATGGTTAAATTAGGGAATCGGAGAATTAAGAGATGGGGAATTTAGGGAATCGGGGAATTAAGGAATCGGGGTATTAGAGAATCGGGGAATTAGGGAACCGTGGAATTAGAGAATCGGGGAATTAAGAGATGGTTAAATTAGGGAATCGGGGAATTAAGAGATGGGGAATTTAGGGAATCGGGGAATTAAGGAATCGGGGAATTAGAGAACCGTGGAATTAGGGAATCGGGGAATTAGAGAACCGTGGAATTAGAGAACCGTGGAATTAGAGAATCGGGGAATTAGAGAACCGTGGAATTAGGGAATCGGGGAATTACAGAACCGTGGAATTAGAGAATCGGGGAATTAGAGAACCGTGGAATTAGGGAATCGGGGAATTAGAGAACCGTGGAATTAGAGAACCGTGGAATTAGAGAACCGTGGAATTGGAGAACCGTGGAATTAGAGAACCGTGGAATTAGGGAATCGTGGAATTAGAGAATCGTGGAATTACAGAACCGTGGAATTAGGGAATCGGGGAATTAGGGAATCGTGGAATTACGGAATCGTGGAATTAAGTAATCCGGAAATTAGAGAATTGGGAATTTAGGGAGTTGGGAAATTATGAAGTTAAGAAATTAGAAAATAAGGAAATTAAGAATTTGAAAAATTTGTATTTACTACGTGACATAAATCGACTTTATACTCCGAATCGATCAGCATGCGCCCACAGACACACCCAACATTCATTCCCCGTTATTTTCAGCGCATAAAATAAATTTTATGATCAACTTTGTAACAGTTATATCGCATGTTTGTTGCGGACGTTGCGAGTATTTTGGCTACGTGCCACCAAAACATTTAATGGCCCTGTAGTGCATACCGTAATGCAAAGTCTAACATATTCGCGTACATTCACGTGAAAATATCACATTACTCAAAATTGTTTGCTTCGGTCGTGCGTAGGTATCATGGTACCTCTTTACATCATTCGACACACTATACAAATTTCCCAGGGAAATATCGATGAAGTAATTAGCTGAAGGGTTTTAAAAAATACATTTCAGCGAAGGTTATGAAGGTTTAGGAAGCTTAAAGCAAAAGTTTGAGGGGTGTACGCCTCTCTTAGATTCTTATTGAAAGCAGCAGCTTAAACTTAGAGTCAGACCATTGTTTGGAATATTTACGATTCATCAAGGCTTAACCATATGCCATTGCATAGTATTGAGTTCTGAAGTGAATTAATACAGAGGGAGCTTTAAATATTTCTGGGTTGTTCTCTTGTAAGTTGAATTCTGGTACTTTGGTAAATTTGTGTAATTGAAAATTTTGCGAATGACATAATTCTCCGATTTGATAATTTCCCGATTCCATAATTCCTCGATTCCATAATTCCTCGATTCCATAATTCCCCTATTCCATAATTCCCCGATTTCATAATTCCCCGATTCCATAATTTCCCTATTCCATAATTCCCTAATTCCATTATTCCCCAATTCCAAAATTCCCCAATTCCATAATTCCCCAATTCCATAATTTCCCAATTCCATAATTCTCCAAATCCATAATTCCCCAATTCCATAATTTCCCGATTTCATAATTCCCCAATTCCATAATTTCCCAATTCCATAATTCTCCAAATCCATAATTTCCCAATTCCATAATTTCCCGATTTCATAATTCCCCAATTCCCTAATTTCCCGATTCCATAATTTCCCAATTCCAAAATTCTCCAATTCCATAATTTCCCAATTCCATAATTCCCCAATTCCTTAATTCCCCGATTCCATAATTTCCCACTCCCTAAACTTCCACCTTCTAAATTCCCAACTCCCTAAATTCCCACCTTCTAAATTCTCACCTCCCTAAATTCCCAACTCCCTCCAACTCCTGTGTCACCATCAGTACCTTTTGTCTCATTACCAGTCACAACTCACCATATTGATTTTATTAATTCCAACCTTTGTACCACATTCACAACGTCTTTCATAAAACCTCCACGTCCAAGTGTCCTGATTTTCTTCCTCATCAGATCATACCTCCTTTTCTTACTTTACATATCGAGTTGGACGCCATTTGCATTCCTCTGTGCCCTAAACCTTCCACTACTATCAACAGACTACGACAACCTCTGTTTCTTCGTTTTTTCTCCACCTACCTCATTACATTTCGTTTTTCTTACGTTTCATCGTTTATTTTTCAGTTCCACGCTTTGATTCTCTCTCTTTTCTCTTTATGAAAGCCCGTTGTTCCGTGCCGCTTCGTTGCACTGAAAATTTCTTTCGTTCCTCATCCTCTTCCGACGGCTTACCTTCTAATCTTTGATAGTTCTGCTTCTTTTTATCAGTGTTTGTTTTCGATTCCTTCTTTGAATCACTACCTTATTATAGTTACAATCTTCTTCTTTCGTTATGGTTCAACGATCAACACGATTCTATTATAGTTATTTTTCACTTAAATTCTTCTTCAATGAATTTGAAGCCTAATCTAAAATTAAGTGATGTGTTTAAGAGACCTAACCTAAAAGTAATCGTCGTGTTTAAAAACCTAGCCTGAAAATAATCGATGTATTTAATAACCTAACCTAACAATACTTGATGTGTTTAACAAACCTAACCTAAAAATACTTGATGTATTTAACAAACCTAACCTAAAAATATTTGATACATTTAACAAACCTAACCTAACAATAATTGATGTGTTTAACAAACCTAACCTAACAATACTCGATGTGTTTGGAAACCTAATCTAAAAATAGTTGATGCGTTTAAAAACCTAACCTAACATTACTTGATGTGTTTAAACACCTAACTTAACAATACTTGATGTGTTTGAAATCCTAATCTAACAATACTCGACGTGTTGAAATACCTAACCTTACAATACTCGATGGGTTTGACAACCTAACCTAACAATACTCGATGTGTTTGAAAACCTAACCTAACAATACTCGATGGGTTTGAAAATCTAACCTAACAATACTCGATGTGTTTGAAATCCTAACCTGACAATATTCGACGTGTTTAAAAACCTAACCTAACAATACTCGATGTGTTTGGAAACCTAATCTAAAAATAGTTGATGCGTTTAAAAACCTAACCTAACATTACTTGATGTGTTTAAACACCTAACTTAACAATACTTGATGTGTTTGAAATCCTAACCTAACAATACTCGACGTGTTGAAATACCTAACCCTACAATACTCGATGGATTTGACAACCTAACCTAACAATACTCGATGTGTTTGAAAACCTAACCTAAAAATACTTGACGCGTTTAAAAACCTAACCTAACAATACTCGATGTGTTTGAAATCCTAACCTGACAATATTCGACGTGTTTAAAAACCTAACCTAACCATACTCGACGGGTCTAAAAACCTAACCTAAAATACTCGACCTGTTTAAATACCTAACCTAAACATACTCGACGTGTTTAAATACCTAGCCTAGCAATACTCGATGCATTTCAAATCTTAATCTAAAAATACTCGATGTATTTAAAAACCTAACCCAACCCCGAAATATGGCGGGAAAAGTATTGCGTCCTCTCGTCATATATCCCGACTTCGAATTTAATTCCTGCGCATCTCCCATTCTCCACAAATCAAACGATCCTTTATCCGAAGCCGCCGTAAAGAAACGAAAATTTCGCGCAAAGCATTCCGCGAATAGCACCGCGCCGGACAATGGCTGGCTCAAGGAATATCTCAAAAGAAGAGATTGCGCGAACCCGATTAATTAAATTTTCCTGCTCGCTCGTTCACGAAAGCTCGAACGATTGCTTCATGTTTACGGGCACGCGTACACTTCGAGCTAAACCGACCGCAAAACTGTGCCGCGCACTATCCGTGTGGATTTGCTGACTCGAAATTAGAGAAAGAGAAAATGGCCGGGACAACCGGGGGTAGCTTTAACGCGATCACGTGAAAATATACAAGTTTATACGGACATACAAGTCATTTTCGCCTCGACAGTCCTTTTGCGATATTCACATCGTAGTTTCCACCGGGTTAACATCACCAGGTATTTGGTTACGTGTCGAGTGACCGCAGCTGTGTTAAGGTGTGCCGACATTCGTCCGACCCTGTGTCCACGTGTTTGTTTGCATTCGCGTGATCTACTGTAGACGAGACTCCAAACCCAACGACCGTGCACGATTATGTTTGTCTTATTGCCGTCTGTCATGCGATATCAAGAAAAACTGCTATTATTTTCTTATAAATTTTCATGGTTGTTCGCTGTTAGCTTATTTGGGAGCCAATTTGGGTAAGGAACGTAAGTGCAATTATGTATTATGCGATTATCGAACGGGTGGTTATATGTTGTTTAGGTATCTATCGGGTGGTTATCTGATTTATGAATAGTCAATGTGGGGTTGGCTAACGCTTTTTGTAATTTAACGTAAGGTTGTCTATGGTGTAGTTGCCTATGGTGCAGTTATCTATAGCTCAGTTATCGAACTTGTGGTTATCTAACGCGTAGTTATCCAACGTACAGTTATCTATCGTTCAGTTATCCATTACGTAGTTATCTAAACTTGTGACTAGTCAACGCGTGGTTACCTAATACGTAGTGATACAACGCGTAGTTCTCCATTGTTCAGTTATCCATCGCGTAGTTATCTAACTTGTGACTATTCAACGCGTGGTTATCTAACCCGTGGTTATCGAACGCGTAGTGATCCAACGCATGGTTATCTGACGCGTAGTGATTCAATGCGTAGTTATCCATCGTGTGGTTATCGAATGCGTAGTGATTCAACCCTTGGTTATCTGACGCGTGGTAATCCAACGCGTAGTTATCCATCGCGTGGTTATTTAACGTGTAGTGATCCATTGCGTGGTTATCTAACGCGTGGGTATCTAATGCGTAGTGATTCAACGCGTAGTTGTCCAACGCGTGGTTATCCAACGCGTGGTTATCTAACGCGTGGTAATCCAACGCGTAGTTATCCGTCGCATGGTTATCTAACGCTTAGTAATCCAACTCGTAGTTTTCCATCGCGTGGTTATCCAACGCGTGGTAATCCAACGCGTAGTTATCCATCGCGTGGTTACCCAACGCGTGGTAATCCAACGCGTGGTAATCCAACGCGTAGTTATCCATCGCGTGGTTATCTAACGCGTGGTTATCTAACGCGTAGTGATCTAACGCGTAGTTATCTAACGCGTAGTAATCCAATGCGTGGTAATCCAACGCGTAGTTATCCATCGCGTGGTTACCCAACGCGTAATAATCTAACGCGTAGTTATCCATCGCGTGGTTATCTAACGCGTGATTATCTAACGCATCGTAATCCAACGCGTAGTTATCCATCGCGTAGTTATCTAACGTGTAGTTATCCATCGCGTCGTAATCCAACGCGTATTTATCCATCGCGTAGTTATCTAACGTGTGACTATCCAACGCTTAATTATCCAACGCTCAATTATCCATCGCGAAACCTAAAAAGTCGACACAGAAACTTCACCAAAATTTTTCAGCCTCTCTCAAAATAATCATTTAGAGTATTTGATGTGTAATTATGTCCTTAATATCTCTATTACGAAATATTAATTTTTGCGGTTTAATAACGAACGGAAGTACCAGAAGTTGTTTTATAAATAGATAAACAGCTATTAATAGTCTCTTGGTCTAATGCGCTGTACAGCCGATCTGTTCCACTACATCAGGCGTTTAACGAGCAAACGCGTAAACACTTGTGAAAACGTTTGATTGTACACGTAAGCACGAGTAAATATGAACACGCGTGTACATATGTACGTGCATGCTCGGCCATCTGCGTTTCATTGCATTTTGGATTATACGTTGCTGCCTATACTTGTACGTCGATTCCTGTTAATAATATCAAGTGCTGTAATCTGCAAAAATTACAGAAACTCTGAATTTATCGACCCGTTGATTGGTAATCACATAATGCAATTACGTAATTGAACCTCGTTTTATTTATCCTTCATCTGTTTTAATCGTGTTTTATCCTTCTTGATATATCGCATAATTTTATGGATCACGTTACTTTTTATGTACATCATTTTATTTTAACATTGTTGAAAAATATTCTTTTGATTATTTTATAAAGTTTGTAAGTTTGAGGTGGGTGTTAAACAAAAAAATCAGAAAATGTTGATAGTGGATTTTGATGGTTATTTCTTTTTTCACTCAGCAAAAGAAACTTCAATGATGGGGAAAATCTGCATAAAAGAGACGAGTTGGTCTCATGTGCGCAGTATGTCTGAGTCGAGCTTGAAATGGCTTTTGTTGGCTCTAGGGATGTAGGCCTTTCTCCTACTGCCATAACGACCAATATTCGTTATATTGCACTTTTCTAACTAAACAACTAATTTACCTTTTCACACAATTCATTACACTCTACATTATTTAATTTCACACTAGTTTATTCTTTGCAATTTTTAGTACATGTATGTTTATTTTATATAATTTAAGGTGAAATACGTAAATTTATTTCACATATGTGATCATGTGTGTATTCATATATTAACACATTATGTAGCTTGTCACTAAATTATTCTTTGCAATTTTCAGTACATGTATGTTTATTTTATATAATTTAAGGTGAAGTACATACATTTATTTCACATATGTGATCATGTGTATATTCATATATTAAGACATTATGTAACTTCTCACTAAATTATTCTTTGCAATTTTCAGCACATGTATGTTCATTTTATATAATTTAAGGTGAAGTACGTAAATTTATTTCACATATGTGATCATGTGTGTATTCATATATTAAGACATTATGTAACTTGTCACTAAATTATTCTTTGCAATTTTTAGTACAAGTATGTTTATTTTATATAATTTAAGGTGAAGTACGTAAATTTATTTCGCATATGTGATCATGTGTATATTCATATATTAAGACATTTATTAGTAAGTTCAAAGGTTAATAAAATGTGTAAATGATTAAATTAGAAAATTTGTAAATTACAATTTGCATCGGAAGGTTTTTAATTTCTAAATTGACAATCTATACGCGTTAATTCCAGGTTCGCAGAAGGGGTCAAAGTTACTGACTCATGTAACCCTAATGAGTATTAGATCGAAACGTCGAATAGTTTCAGCGGATAATAGATTATTCGATATACACGAGCCATTAATCGCTCGTGTTTCATTAAATTGCGACAAGAATTGAAGTGAAAAACCCATTATCCGACATTTTTCGTTGGGAACCGTTCGATTAAAAATGTTCACGCTCACACTGTTATTGCCCTATGATTACTATACGACGATTAATTATTATTTTATTGACACTACTAAAACCATTGCAATTACAAAAATTAGTGAAATTATTAATGCTGTTAAAATTTATGAAACTATCAAAAGTACAAAAATTAATGAAACTATTAAAACTGCAAAAATTACTAAAACTATAAAAACCACAAAAATCACTGAAACTATAAAAACTATTAAAATTTAAGGAACTATAAAAACTACAAAAATTAATGAAACTATAAAAATGATTAAATTTAATGAAATTATCAAAACTACAAAAATTAGCGAAACTATTGAAATTACAAAAATCAGTAAAACTGCAAAAATTATTAAAATTAATGAAATTATTGAAACTACAAAAATTACTAAAATTGTAAAAATTGTAAAAATTATAAAAATTAATGAAACTATTGAAACTACAAAAATTACTGAAATTGCAAGAATTATAAAAATTAGTGAAACTATTGAAACTACAAAAATTACTTAAATTGCAGAAATTATTAAAATTGATGAAACTATTGAAATTGCAAAAATTATAAAAATTAATGAAACTATTGAAACTGCAAAAATTACTAAAATTGCAAGAATTATAAAAATTAGTGAAACTATTGAAACTACAAAAATTACTTAAATTGCAGAAATTATTAAAATTGATGAAACTATTGAAATTGCAAAAATTATAAAAATTAATGAAACTATTGAAACTGCAAAAATTACTAAAATTGCAAGAATTATAAAAATTAGTGAAACTATTGAAACTACAAAAATTACTTAAATTGCAGAAATTATTAAAATTGATGAAACTATTGAAATTGCAAAAATTACAAAAATTGCAAAAATTATAAAAATTAATAAAACTACCAAATCTACCAAAAGAATTCCACATTGAATCCCCTGAAAAATAAAAAAGTAATACCACCAACAATTTACCTTCCACCCATATATTAATTTTTTGCAGTTCCCTTTCTACAATCAAAATAACACTTCTCCAACACAAACCCACCACAATATATAATAATAACAATTATTTAATAGTAACCGCGATTCAGATTCGTCCAAGGAGAGTCCAACAATGGGTCTCGCAAAATACTATAGAACCGTGGAGAGTAATAATGTCATCGCATCGAATGCAACGTAATTTGATAATTCGTGGTTCAAACAGTTCAATAGCCAATACCGTTAATGGATTACATTGCTGACTGATCTATAATCACATTTCATTTATTCATCGTTTCGTTGTTGTAAAGATGACAACACCGTCAGATTGGATGATTTGTGCTTCACAATTTAGGGATATTGATATCATTACTACATTATATAATATCGGATATTGTTTAAATCATATCAATCGGATGATTTTAAATGTTTTTAATATTATAGGTATTTATGTGGTGATGTAGGTTTCAGTTATTGTTAGGTTATGTTACAGTAGATTTGAGTTATGGTTAGGTTAGGTTAGATTTGATTATTTACCAGTGATGTACATTTGAGTTGTGGTTAGGTTAGGTTAGATTTAATTCATTTCTAATGATGTACATCTGAGTTGTAATTAGGGTAGGTTAGGTTAGGTTAGCAGTAGTGATACATATTTGAGTTATGATTAGGTTAGGTGAGGTTTGTTTAATTTCTAGTTATGTACATCTAAGTTGTAATTAGAGTAGGTTACATTATCACTAGTGACAAAGGTCTGAGTTATTATTAGGTCAGGTTAAGTTAGTCACTATTGTTATAGATTTGAGTTGTGGTTAGATTACATTGGTTGCTAATGATACATGTCTGATTTATGTTTAAGTTAGATTGACAATGTTAAGTTACGTTAGTGTTTATTGATACAAATGTGAGTTTATTTTAGGTTAGGTTTCAAAAATGTTCAAACACATTTACACTAAATAAAATGATACTTTAAATAAAGCAAACAGTTACTTAAAAATTCATCATCGTATAAACTGCTTTTTTTACAGAAGCAAGTAACTGTACATTGCACGTTCATTCCCAATTATTATCCGCGTGCAAGAACCATTGTTCATACATTTCCCACGAAAGTAAGCCTCAGCGAATTCTCTACAATCCCGAAAACAGAAATAACACGCTCCGTGAAACTTTCCAAGAATTGTTTTTTCGTTGATAATAAAAATATGAACCGCAAAGCATTCTTGCTTTAGAAACGAGGCACAAAGGGCGTTATTTACGATTCGTAACTGGATATTACGAATATAAAGTTAGGATTCGGCCTTCTAGGCGTAGACAAACGATATAGAAGCTTTTGTAGGGCTTATGGTTGATGTGGAGTAGGTAACTGTTCTTGGGAAATCTTTGAAGTTTCGAGTTTGAACTGTTTCGCTAGTGGTATAACCAAGCACTTATCAGACAAACTAACGTCTTACGCTCCTGTCGAGATTATGATATATTTTCTTCGCGAACTTGTGGCATATAATCGTTTTTAACGTATTTTGATGGTTCAATATTGAGAATGTGATGTAAGAGGTTAAAGAAATCATAATTTTTTAGGTACAGCTACTGAAATTTGAAGTAATTTTTATATTTTTAGATTTCAAAGACCACAATTTCCACAAATTTTCTTCCAATTTTCGACCGAAATGTACCAGATGTAAAAAACGTAAGACCCTAAAAAATGTGGGGAGTGAAGCAGAGAAAATAAACTGGCCGAATTTTCGTTAGCAACAACTTACAGCGAATTTCGGGGAATTCGGTATCCGCACTTAATGGCCGCTATCCTCTAAAATAAACCAGAAGAAAGTAAGATGGTCCAACTAGTTTAATCCACGCGGATCTAGGGATCTGGTTCGGATGCCACGATCACGCGGAGCATCTCGTTTAACCAGAGAGACGATAATAATTTCCTAAGTCCGTAGTAGGTATTAAGGTACTTCCATTTTGTCCCCCTTTTTCCAGATAACACAAATACGGGTTTTCTCCGTTCCCGGTTCTCAGCCCTCCTTCCCGAGATAACACAAATACGGGCTTTCTTTCCTTTTCCTTCGCCTTTTTTTTCTGCCCTTTTTTCCCCCCGCCCCAAAACAAATGCCGACGGATAACCATCTTCCTTCTCTTTCGCCCGTCGCTCACCCCCGCCGTCTCTCGTTCGCTAATTCCACCCACGAAATCCTTCGAAGGTCGATGACCTTCCAGAAAACCTGCATTCGAGTACCTCCACGCTCTTATTTGATTTCTTTTCTCTCTTTCTATCCTCCCACCATTCTTTCTTCGTTAATGGACGGGTTTGTAGTAATGGCTGGATTAGGGCTTCTCTTGATGCTGTTTTTTTTCTGCGGCCAAAGTTACGCGCAACCAGAAACGATACATTACCATTAGGTTAACTGCTTATTCTTCTTTAAAGCCGTGTTTGCTTCAGGAACAGGTGCGTCCGCGTGGAACACTGCGTTAAACGCAGCGGGAAAGAACACCTGCGGGAATCATATTTTAACGGCCGGATGAAATTTTCCTATTTTCGAGAGATTTTTGGGAGAATTAAGCTGAGAGACGGTTTATGAACGAGGTATGGAAGGCTCTGCTTTAAGGGTTGTAATTATGGATGCGACGGTTTGTCGGGGATTGGGGGTTAAACCCTTGTCTTACGGTGTCGATTGTGACGCATTCGTACATCAAGGGTGACGCAGTTATTCCTTAACGGTGACGCACTGATGATGGGAACCGTGACGCATTGAAGTTTCACCGGTGACTCACTCCAACTTCAATAGTGACGCACTGATGATGGGACCGTGACGCATTGAAGTTTCAACCGTGACGCACACTTTCTTCAATAGTGACGCACTCATAATAGGTCTGATGACGCACTCATGTTTCAAAAGTGACGCACTCAGACTGCAATCGCGACGTACTTAAAATCTTGAACGGTGACTCATTCTTGCTACAAGGGTGACGCACTCGAGTTTCAACCGTGACGCACTCATAATGGAACCATGACGCACTCAAAGCTTCAACAGTGACGCACTCATATTAGAATGATGATGCATTCATGATAGAACTGTGACGCATTAATATTGCAACCGTGACGCATTAAAAGCTTCAACAGTGACGCACTCATGTTGCAACCATGAAGAAGTCAAGCTTCAATGGCGACGCACTCATGTTAGAGTGATGAGGCACTCATGATGGAACCTTGACGCACTAATATCACAACAGTGACGCACTCAGAACTTGAACAGTGACGCTGTCATGTTGCAATCGTGCCACACTCAAAGCTTCAATGGCAACGCACTCATGTTAGAATGATGACACACTCATGATGGAACCTTGACGCATTAATATTACAACAGTGACGCACTCAAAGCTTCAACAGTGACGCACTCATGTTGCAACCATGATGCATTCAAGCTTCAATGGCGACGTTCTCATGTTAGAATGATGAGACACTCATAATGGAACCTTGACGCACTAATATTACAACAGTGACGCACTCAGAACTTGAACAGTGACGCTGTCATGTTGCAATCGTGACGCACTCAAAGCTTCAATGGCGACGCACTCATGTTAGAATGATGACACACTCATGACGGAACCTTGACGCATTAATATTACAACAGTGACGCACTCAAAGCTTCAACAGTGACGCACTCATGTTGCAACCATGATGCATTCAAGCTTCAATGGCGACGTTCTCATGTTAGAATAATGAGGCACTTATGATGCAACCTGACGCATTAATATTACAACAGTGACGCACTCAAAGCTTCAACAGTGACGCACTTATGTTGCAACCATGACGCACTCATGTTTCAAAGGAGACGCACTCATGTTAGAATGATGAGGCACTCATGATGCAACCGTGACGCATTAATATTACAACAGTGACGCACTCAAAGCTTCAACAGTGACGCACCTATGTTGCAACTATGACGCACTCATGTTTCAATGGCGACGCACTCATGTTAGAATAATGAGGCACTTATGATGCAACCTGACGCATTAATATTACAACAGTGACGCACTCAAAGCTTCAACAGTGACGCACTTATGTTGCAACCATGACGCACTCATGCTTCAATGGAGACGCACTCATGTTACAATAATGACGGACTCATGATGGAACCATGACGCACTCATACTTCAATAGTGACGCACCTCTATTGTAACAGTGACACAATCATGCTAGAGCCGTGACGTACCTATGCTTAATTTTTGGTTTATAAATTTTGTTGCTTAAAAAGTATTGAAATTTGATAAAGTAAAAATTAGGTAATATAATAAACCGAATGTTCTGCTTTAAGAATACATAAGAGCAGAGGCTGAACCCATTTAATGAATAAGTAAATATAAAAAAAGAAAAGAAATAAAAGAAAGGGCGTGGAAAGTAAAAACAAAAGAGGAAAGATTTACATATATCGACAGCAGATTGAAGCGAAAGAAAGCGAAAGTGAGAAGCTTTCGAGCGGATTAAAAGAGATATCGTGCAAAGAAGATTTTACACAGAAAGTTTGTTCTTATGTTATTTGTGAAGGAAACTCTCGAAAGTGGCTGGAGAAAAAAGGGTACAATCCTGAAGATTTCGTACATTTACTTTGTATTCAAAATCCGTGAGGAATTAAAAATAGAAGAAGTTATAAATTTTAGTTTAATATTATATAAAAATTGTTGTACTCAAAAATGTACGAAATTAAAAAATTTATAGACAGGAGTTGTTGTATTTTTAAAAATATAAAAGGAATTATAATTTCGTACGTAAAAATTGTTGTACTAAACAATGTATAAAGTTAAAAGTTTCATACGTTGAAATTGCATTAAAAAATGTATAAACTCAAATATTTCATATATAGAAGTTATTGCATTTAAAAATGTATAAAGTTAAACTTTGTATTACTTTGTATTAAAAAATAAGTAAAATGTTAGAAATACTGTACCCTTAAAAATGTCTGTATTTATAAATAATAAAAGACGTTAAAAATTTGATAAGTGTCCAAATATTCACATTCCTAAATTAGAAAATTAAAAAACTCCCACACATTTAAATTTCATAATAACAAAATAAATAATTTTTATTATTAATCCCATAATAAAAGCTTGCATATCAAATTAGAAAATGTGATTAGAATTAGAAAATAATTTTTGTTACTAATTTCAAAATAAAAGTTTGTGTATCAAATTTAAAAATGTGTTGCTATCTCTGTTTCCAAGCTTGCAATTCTCCTGTATTTCTCTATCACAGCTAAACTCACATTTAACTCTATCACCTTGTGCCGAACTTCTTCAAAGCGTAATACAATAGAGGAGGTGCCACTCCGAATTAAAGTCACCGGTTTTTTCCAGAAGCCACCAGGGAAGATACCTCGACTCTTTACGATCCGGCCTCCGTTTAAGAAGATTAGGTTTACACGGATCTTAGTTTTACTTGAATTTACGAAATCGTATTCGGTAGCTAGTATCTACGGTGCAGAACCGGCAGAGTTTTATGCGAGTTTAAAACAGAAAGTCCAGGGACTCGCTACTTTTATTTAGAGAACGAAGAAACGGAAAATGGAAGACGATTGTTTTCGCTACGTTTGTTTCGCGAATTTACACGAAAAAGAAAACGTAGAAAGTAAGAAATATGAGAAGTATGTCTATACACGTGCAGAGTATCGAGTACGGTTGCTACCCTTAGGGAAAATGGCGATGTACGAGAAGGTGGCTCCGCCATTGTGTATGTATGTTTGCTCGGAAACTATTTATTCCATGCTTATTCTATTATTAATGTGCTCTAGTTGTTTCTAACGTACGACGCCATTTTCTATCGGATATCGTTGCGTACTTTCTATTATTGAACTAAATCTCTTCTTTCTTGTACTTTTACATTTTTTATTTAACTACGAATGTAGGTTATGTCACTCTTAATATTACACTCCTACGATTAAATTTACAAATTTTATTCTGAAAATTCTTCAGTCTGAGAGTTTAATAATCTAAGGCTACGATATTCTAATTTAAGGCTTCAGGAGTTAAAAAATTTAAAGTTTAACTAATAAATAAATTCGTTAACTTATACAGCAATTATCTGAACAAAATATGAAAGAAATTTTAATAAACTGAAATTTAAAATCGACTGAAAATTTGTAATGTGAAGTCCGCCATTTTGTTTTGTTTTTGTTTTGTCCTCCAGCAGTTACTATCATCTAAAACGGTTAAAATATTAACAACCGTCTCGTTAACCGACATTTACCCAAAAAAGACTGTCACCGGTCAATCAGCGTAAAATCCGTAACCGAAAGAATGAAACGAGCAAATTTTTCTTGGAACGTACGCGTCGCCGATACGGAACGAGCGTTTCAGAATTCGACTCAAAAATTTCACAACGTGATTGTGCAAGCTGATCTCGTCGTAGTTGCATTAGTGCGTTACGTGACGGACTTGCTGAAAAACTCTCAGCCGAAAGAACGGACGGAGGGACGGAAGGAATAAAAGAGCGAAAAAGCGTACAGAGAGAGGTAGAAGGTAGAGAGAGAGAATAAAAAAAGGGAGAAGGGTATAAGAATCGCAGCTTTAATTTGTCGAGAAAATAAAGTCAGAATAGCCGCGGGCGAAATTGACTGCTTCGCCAAGATTTTAGGCGATTGGCACCCTTGGATGATGGAGAGAGGAGAGAAATGAAGGAGAAAGGAGAAAGATGGCGGAGAGAAGAGTTAAGGAGTTGTGGAAAGTTTTTAAGGTTAACGTTTTAGGTAGTATAGTTTTAGCATTTTTTTGTATGGGGAACTATGGTAGGTTTGGATATTATGTCTTTGTGAGACGGTTTACTATAGTAGCTTTTGATATAATGTCTTTGTGAGGCGGTCTACTATAGCAGCTTTCGATATAATGTCTTTGCATGAAGGTCTTCTATAGTGGTTTTCTATAACATGTCTTTGTAAGACAAACTATAGTAACTTTTAATAACATGACTTTCTAAGACAATCCACTATAGTGACTGTTAATAATATGTCCTTATAAGATGATTCACTATAGTAGATTTTAATAATATCTCATTGTTAGATAGTTTATTATAGTGGCTTCCAAGAACATGTCTTTGTAAGATGGTCCACTATAGTGGATTTCAATAATATGTCTCTATAAGATAGTTCACTATAGTAGATTTCAATAATATGTCCTTATAAGATGGTCCACTACAGTAGCTTTCAGTAATACGTCCTTGTAAGATGGTTCATTACAGTGGCTTTCATTAATATGTCCTTGTAAGATGGTTCACTATAGTAGCTTTCAATGTAATGTCTCTATACAGCAGTCCACTATAGTGTCTTTTAGTATAATGTCTCTCTGCAACAATCCACTATAGTAGCTTTCAATATAATGTCCTTGCAAGATAGTTCACTATAGTAGCTTTCAATAAGATGTCCTTGCAAGATAGTCTACTATAGTAGAACTCAATAATATGTCCTTATAAGATGGTCCACTACAGTAGCTATCAGTAATACGTTCTTGTAAGATGGTTCATTACAGTGGCTTTCAATAATACGTTCTTGTAAGATGGTTCACTATAGTAGCTTTCAATAATATGTCCTTGTAAGATGGTCCACTACAGTAGCTTTCAATAATATGTCCTTATAAGATGGTCCACTACAGTAGCTTTCAGTAATACGTCCTTGTAAGATGGTTCATTACAGTGGCTTTCATTAATATGTCCTTGTAAGATGGTTCACTATAGTAGCTTTCAATATAATGTCTCTATACAGCAGTCCACTATAGTGTCTTTCAGTATAATGTCTCTCTGCAACAATCCACTACAGTAGCTTTCAATATAATGTCCTTGCAAGATAGTTCACTATAGTAGCTTTCAATAATATGTCCTTGTAAGATGGTTCACTACAGTAGCTTTCAATAATATGTCCTTATAAGATGGTCCACTACAGTAGCTTTCAGTAATACGTCCTTGTAAGATGGTTCATTACAGTGGCTTTCATTAATATGTCCTTGTAAGATGGTTCACTATAGTAGCTTTCAATATAATGTCTCTATACAGCAGTCCGCTATAGTTGTTTTAGATATCATGTTTCTATACAACAGTCCACTACAGTAGCTTTCGATATAATGTCTTTACACAACAGTCCACTATAGTGGCTTTCAATATAATGTCTCTCTGCAACAATCCATTACAGTAGCTTTCAATATAATATCTCTCTGCAACAGTCCACTATAACAACCTTCAATACTATTAACTCGAGTAAAATTCCAAAATAAAAATACGTTTTAGAATTCCTGCATTTGCAGATTTAGCATGATTCAGAAACCTTGCCCTATTCCAACCTTACTCGTTCCGTTCATCTGGTGATATCAGATTTGCGCAAGGGTTTTGCGGGAAACCATAAAGTCTACCTGGTACAATCCTAGCTGCTCGCGTGAAAAATTGTCTTCTTACTGGAATGGAAAGCAGAGACAATTCTCCTTGAGAATTATTGGACTTCGGCTGAATCGCGTTCTAAGTTTCGCCCAGAGATTTTTATCGCCATCTTGCTGCCATCACATAATTCTTCCAGTAACCGATGAATTTTAATTTCAGGAAGGACCTTTCTTTCACTTTCAACACTTACTTTATTCCCGAATAAAACTTATTACAATTTATAATTGATAGTTCATAATTATGTTTAGAGACATTCGTTGAAGATCACAGCTATTTTACGGTAACATTTCTTCTCGACCAGCTTTTACAAGAAGCTTTTCGCTGAATTTAACAGGTTAATCTCAGTTTTCATAAGACATGCATTTTCCCAGAACGTTATTCCAGTCTCTCTGCAACTTGTTGAATGCGATGTCGCGTTAGTAACTCGTTTTACCTTCTCTAAATTTAAGTTTCCAAAATACAGAGGTTCGTTAACTTGTAAAATTTTAAAGCTGCCACAAGATCGTCGAATCCATACGGTCACCATTAAAAAATTCCTTTCAATAGCCTTCAATAATTAAATTGAACAAATTAAAATTAACTTCAGCTTCTGTTACAATTTGTCTGTTGTCTTTGACTCTCAAAGATCTCTCATTATATCGTATCACGTTATTTCTTCACACGCTAAGCCACACGAGGGGCCACATGAGGGGAGCAACGAGGGTGAGGATTTGAACTACACGGGATTCCACGATCCTCAATAATCGATTATACTCTAACAGCGGCGAAATTTGTAGCGCAGCCACGGATGAAAATTTACGCCAATTCACGCTATCTGCGCGTCCCCATCGAGCGCAAAAACGTCAATGGCGACTACCGTAAATCCTCCGCTCGGCTGACTGTTCGGTGTTTAAAGGGTTAATCGATAACGCAGTTATTACTTTGGTATCCTTTGTGAACGATTCCCAATGTGCATTTTTGTGCATACTTATCGCTGCATGTCATTATGATTTTTGGTTGGAATATTCGGGTTTTGCCGCCATTTTGTGGTTTACTGTGGCAAAATGGAGTTCTTATATTATTTGATTTTTTTATGTAGAGAATTTGGAAAAGGTGATTTATATATTGGTGGAAATATGTGAGGAGTACGTTTAATTTTTACTTAATAGTACAGTAGGTTAGGTTAGGTGAGGTTAGATTAGTTTTATATGTGAGTAGAGAATGTGAAACGAGTAAATTTACTGTTTACTTAATAGTAGATCATGTTAGGTTAAATTTATGATTTATATATAACTAGAAAATGTGTGACAAGTAACTCAATTATCTACTTGATAGTAGATTAAGTTTGGTTAGGTTAGGTTAGATTTATATGTGAGTAAAGAATGTTTGATGAGTACGTTTACTATCTACATAACAGTAGATCATATTAGGTTAAATTTATCATTTATATGTGTATAGAAAATGTATGACAAGCAACTCAATTATCTACTTGATAGTAGATTAAGTTTGGCTAGGTTAGGTTAGATTTATATGTGAGTAAAGAATGTTTGATGAGAAAGTTTATTATCTAACAGCATATCATATATATAACAGCAGATCATGTCAGGTTGTGTTTATATAGTTAGGTTAGCAGATTAGGTTGTGTTTATATGTAACTATAAAATGTACGACCAGTAAGTTTATTATCTATTCAATACTAGATTACGTTAGGTTAGGTTAAGTTTGTATATGAACATTTTACCCAATTCTTTTCATCAGGAACGAACATTCATCAGTTCACTAATATTCAAAAGTGCAAAAGAGTAGATAAATAGTTTAACAACCGCACATGCACAAAGTTGCACAAAATGGCGGACATAGAAACATTAACGAGAACGAAGGCTTTCGAGTTTGGTCCGTGCGTCGATACTTTCTGCCCATTACTAACTTTCATTCCGCAGAAATCCTTATCTGGAACTGTTCATCCCCCTGGAGCTTTGTAAAATCTCTGATTCGCTATCCTGCCAAACCAGGAAATACCGTTGAAGAACCACGTTAAGCTTTCAGGGAGAGATCTCAGAGTTTCTGCGGTTTTTTATTTCGTACACAACGGGATTTTTCTTCTTAATTTTCTTGCGACTGTCACCTTCTTTCTGTCTTATTTTTACTTTGGTAAAATGTATTTGGTCACTATTTAACTTCTTCTCTTTAAGTTCATAGGTTTATTTATGGAGGTTAGTTGTCGATCAGTTACGAAGGGAGGTATACGAAATGTCTTCGACTTATTCAGTCAACGTATGGTTTATGAAGCTTCATGAGGTTTATTGTAATTTATTTTAAGTCTGTAATTTATTAAAATGTGAATAATGTTTTATACATATAGGGTGTTCTTTTAAAGACATAGAACAAAGTTCCATAAATTCAAAAGCTACAGCAATATTTATTTTTTATGTTACAAAAGTTTCGACACAAAGACCAAAGGTCTTTCAAAGTTTGGAAGACCTGTTCAAACTATCTATTAATTTCTGAGATCGTCAACTAAGATCAATGATTCCCGATCACAAGAAAATTAGATGGATATTTTATACGGACAGATAGGTAGAGTTCGGATTCCGTGTTACCGCAGCCAGAGGTATAGTTTCTATATATAGCAGACGTCGCAAGCATGCTTTTGCTTTGTAGGAAGAACGGATCCTTGAAAGTTTTGCCAATTAAGCGTAGTCATTAAGTCGAAGTCCCGCTTCATTAGTGAGAACATCCGGACAATTATTGATACCGGAGGGTGAAACGTGGTTTCTCGCTTCTTATGTCATTCAAAAACTAATGAAACTGTTGTACACTTGCTAGCGTTTGTTATAGAAACGGGGTTAATGCGTTCTTCTACTATTTCCGTCGTTACCGGAAAATGACGTTAATTGCAGTCACTTTCTTGGAAAAGGCACATTTAACTTTTTAAATGCTCTTCTCCATCACACGTTCTTTTCTATGGTAAATTTCTACTTTACATCAAGATTAAACTATAATAAAATTATTATTATATACACTTTTATTGTGAGGTCCACATGTCGTGATTTGTCATCTTGTTCATACAAATTAAATACATTTTTTATTAGGGTAACTATGTTTAATTCAGTCACAATCCTTGACTCAGTCAAAGGAGTGAATCAGTCACAAGGAGTGAATGGAATCTTGGAGTCACGCTGGAAGTGTTCAAGGTACTGGGAACCTTATTACTGACATGTAGGAGGCTAACGCAAGGATCTAACTAACCTACCCCACCTGATTGGACTTATTTAGTCAGAAGAGGAAAATGGCTACCTACAATCACAAGAATAGTGCCAAAGAACAAGTACAAGCAACAGATGGAATTGTTCAATGAGACTGATGGATTGATGCATTGGGACTGTTCAAGATGAGATGGGCAGTGGGTCTCTTAGACTTGGATCATCGTCCTATGTGCCAAGAATACAGTCATTCACAATAGACGAAGTAGAGTGATCATGTCTATCCTTATCATGTTCAGACTTACATCTGAGACCTTCATCTGACTTAACCTTTATCTGAGACTTTCAACTGACTTCTTCATCTGGGACCTTAAAACTGATTTCTTCATCTGGGACTTTCAACTAACTTCATCTGGAACCTTAAAACTGACTTCTTCATCTGGGACTTTCAACTAACTTCTTCATCTGGGATCTTCAATTGACTTCTTCATCTGGGACTTTCAACTAACTTCTTCATCTGGGATCTTCAATTGACTTCTTCATCTGGGACTTTCAACTAACTTCTTCATCTGGGATCTTCAACTAACTTGAAGAAGTCATCTGGCACCTTCATCTGAAACCTTTATCTGAGAGTTTTAACTGGCTTCTTCATGTGGCACCTTCATGTGACACCTTTATGTAAGACCTTCATGTGACACCTTCATATGGTAACTTCATATAGAACCTTCATGTGGCACCTTCATGTTGGACCTTCATGTAGTACCTTCATGTGGTACCTTCATATAGAACATTCATGTGGCACCTTCATGTGACACCTTCATGTAGGACCTTCATGTGGTACCTTCATGTGACACCTTCATGTTGGACCTTCTCATGTGACACCTTCATGTAGAACCTTCATGTAGTACCTTCATGTAGTACCTTCATATGGTACCTTCGTATAGAACCTTCATGTGACACCTTCATGTGGTACCTTCATGTGACACCTTCATGTGGTACCTTCATATAGAACCTTCATGTGGCACCTTCATGTTGGACATTCATATAGAACCTTCATGTGGCACCTTCATGTTGGACATTCATATAGAACCTTCATGTGGCACCTTTATGTTGCACCTTCATGTAGAACCTTCATGTGGCACCTTCATGTAAGACCTTCATGTGACACCTTCATGTAGGACCTTCATGTTGGACCTTCATGTGACACCTTCATGTAGGACTTTCATGTGGAACCTTCATGTGGCTCCTTCATGCAGGACTTTCATGTGACACCTTCATATAGAACCTTCATGTAGGACCTGCATCTTGTACTTTCATGTGGCACCTTCATGTGGGATCTTCATGTGACACCTTCATGTAGGACCTTCATGTGGCACCTTCATGTGGGATCTTCATGTGGGACCTTCATCTGATATCTTCATCTGGCTCCTTCACTTGGGAGCTTCATGAGGGACCTTCATCTAAGAGCTGGCGTTAAAATTCCTTCGTAAGTCAGCATTCAGTAGGTATTTGTCGCTCGCTCCATCTGTCGGTCCCACAGTTTCCCAACAGTTGGTATTCTTGCGGCTACGGCGATCACAGCGGCAAAACGTGGCGTTATCCGATATTCTCTCTATGGTTGGTCCATGATCTCGGAACGAGGGTATCGCAGGATCAAACGAGGTGCACCAGGGTATATCGGGCCACGGTTCGGCGCTCACCGGTTTCCGGAAGCTTATTGGAGCCACGTAGTTTACACTGTGGGAGGCAGGAAGCGACAGAAGGAGATACGAAGGGAGAACCCTAGATACTACGGCTCCGCGTCAAGTAGTTTCCTTCTACACAGATGCTCCGAATAGCGGGAACACCTCTTCTTGAATTATGACTGCACACGTATGTACCGCCATATAATATTACGTGCTATCATCGCTGGTTATCATCGTCGTCATTATCGTCACCGGGACATTAACGTGCTTCGTGCTCCTCGCGCCATGGCTTCTAGGATTTCGGCTCGCATTTTTCTTTGTTCGAATTGGTTCTAGGATTTCAGCAGCCATTTTCCGTGCTCTCTCAGTCGATTAATGCGTGTAATCGCTGTAATTAATTGCTGCTCCGGCGCAGTATACGCGAAACGCATTTTTGTTACAAGCCGCACCCTTTACTGAATACCTTTTGCTATTTTTCTGATAGCCTTTTGCAGAAATTATTACTTAGGAATGTATCTTAATGGCGATGAAAGATTGAGATATTTCACATTTCTGTGTAGTTATGTAGGCAGCAGGTATGCAAAGTGGAATTTGAAAAAGTTCAAACGTCTAAATTTAGAGATCTGAATCCTGCAAAAGTTCTCATCTACATGCGAGTTTCAAAATGAAATTCCAAAATGCATGCACAGAAGAATAGACACTGGACAAATTTTTTATTGCAAGAGGCGTCAGAATTTCTCTATTAAAAACCCTTTAATAAAAGGTCAGAACCTATCAGCTTTATCTCGTAAATATTTTCCCAGATGAACAGAAAACTCATGATTCCGCGCGTCGCAGGATCTCATAGATTAAATTTCCATAAAAATTTCAATATGCTTTACATTTGCATGTACGTGACTTTCGTGATTTAATATTTTACAAGGCATGAGCTACACGATCTACAATGTATAAATGGTGTACTCATGTAGGAAGGTACAGATATTCATTGGCTGAGCGAACAGAGCCTGAACGCCAGGGACCAGGGACGTATTAATGGGGTGCTAAAGGGAGTACCTTTAGACAGATAAAAATAAGCTGATTGTGAATTTTTTTGTGTAGGACACCTTTGTGACGTCTTCGAAATTTCAGGTATAATTTATTATAACTATTGCGTATTGGAGAATATTTTTTAAGACTCTAAAAGTATTGCGAATACTTCTGTAACTTGATACGTTGGTAACTTGATACTTTGTGACTCGATAATCTCGTAACATAATACTTCTGTAATTAGATATATTCGTAACTTGATACGTTGGTAACTTGATACTTTGTGACTCGATAATCTTGTAACATAATACTTCTGTAATTTGATATCTTCGTAATTTGATACGTTGGTAACTTAATACTTTGTGACTCGATAATCTTGTAACATAATACTTCTATAATTAAATATCTTCGTAACTTGATACATTGGTAACTTGATACTTTGTGACTCGATAATCTTGTAACATAATACTTCTGCAATTTGATATCTTCGTAACTTGATACGTTGGTAACTTAATACTTTGTGACTCGATAATCTTGTAACATAATACTTCTGTAATTTGATATCTTCGTAATTTGATACGTTGGTAACTTAATACTTTGTGACTCGATAATCTTGTAACATAATACTTCTATAATTAAATATCTTCGTAACTTGATACATTGGTAACTTGATACTTTGTGACTCGATAATCTTGTAACATAATACTTCTGTAATTTGATATCTTCGTAACTTGATACGTTGGTAACTTGATACTTTGTGACTCGATAATCTTGTAACATAATACTTCTGTAATTAGATATCTTCGTAACTTGATACGTTGGTAATTTGATACTTTGTGACTCGATAATCTTGTAACATAATACTTCTGTAATTAGATACCTACGTAACTCGATACGTTGGTAACTTGATACTTTGTGACTCGATAATCTTGTAACATAATACTGCTGCAATTTGATATCTTCGTAACTTGATACGTTGGTAACTTGATACTTTGTGACTCGATAATCTCGTAACATAATACTGCTGCAATTTGATACCTACGTAACTCGATACATTAATAGCCTGATACTTTGTAACTCAATACCGTTCTATCTTGATATCTTCGCAACTTTTTAACTTGCTACCGTATTAACACTCCACGTTCCATTCATATCAAAACAGAAAATAAATAAAATTATTCACTGTTCTTATTATAATTACAACTTCTAAACCAAATAAGACTACATTCAAATGAACTGAAGTATTAAAATATTATAATTATTGAACTATTACAAAGTGCTATTACAAGTGCTAAGGTTGTGATTAGAGCACCCTGTGAGTATTTTCTCATCCACAATATTTGTTCCATAAATTATTTCTTTATTTTGATCTAAATAGTGTCCAGGGCACCCAACGAGCGTACTACCTCGCTGCCTCACGCAACTTGCGATTGCACTCATCCGGGAAATTTATTTAGAACGTTATTATTGAAAGCTGTTATTCACGGTGCTTAACGAGAGTCGCCGGTAGTTTCTGGTGTACGAAAGCTCATTTATATTACGTGGCTCGCGAACGTGGTAGGAGGAAACCACCAGAGATAAGAAGAGAAATAGGAGTCTGCGTAAACCGAGTTTGTATCACGCAGAGTATCTTTGATGTATAAGAATGATAAATGTACCCAAGTTTTTTGATAAGCTCACACTATCGGACTACCAATCGACTGCTTCGAGAAATCGTGATTAGAGGACACGACCTTGACATCGATTTCGTTCAAACTTGATTCCATGGAAGATCAGATACGTGACCTCTTTGTAAAATCACAGTCCGCAATTTTGAAAAATGAAAGAGAAATTCAAACTCACGTTGAAGTACTTTCATAGTTCAGAGTAAATAAAAATAATTTTCAGAATATTCGATGTCATAGAAATTTCTCAAGATTCGAATGCAGAATTAAATTTCTCAACGCATAAAATGGACGAATACTTTCGAGTGCAAACCGCTTTTTACCCAGCATCCATTTGAAACCATCACGAATACGATTTCGGTTCTGTTCCTTTCTGAATTTGAAACGCATCGTGGGCCCGCTTTTAGAAACGTAGAAATATCCGGCAGCATCCAGATGGCTTCCTCTCGTGGAAAAAACATTTGATCGTCCTTTTCCCTGCGCCATTTCTGAGTGCTTTCACGAGAGTGGCTTGTTAATAGTGTTGCCATACGCTGGAATAAGGTTGTGTTACATAACCGTAGCATTAATGCGATTTGTGCTGTGACACGTGGTCATAGCTACATTTAATTCGGACATAACATTTTTATATTATAATTACCTTATTTATACATTTATAGCTTTATGAATGCAATGTCTAAGTTTTAATTACGTTTCTTAAGGGTGTGTGACTTTAAATATGACACTCTTTTAATATATTGCATTTGTGTATATTGCATGTAATACTTGAAGGTCATTTTTTGTGGGCCATGAAAGTAAACTTATAGTGAGTTTTTACAGACAATTATATTTTACTTAATTAAGCTTGTAATTCAAAAAGAAATGCATGATGTTACATGAAACACAAGAGACAACATCGTTCGAAAATTTTCTTTCATGGCTCTATACATTATGTAGATAAAATGTGGTCAAAACTGTGTAATACTTATATAGAATTACATTTCTAGATCATAATTTAATGTAACAATAGTTTAATATTACAATTTTTACATAGTTTGTACGAATTCTGTTAATATACAGTATGTATACGCTGTGTGGCTGACTACCTGAGGGCCGCCATTTTGAAACGCGCTACGCGGGAAATTCAAACGTACGAAACCTTACAGTGCACGTATACTGACATATACAAATAAATTTTGTATCTAATTGTGTAATAATAAATAAAAACAATATTTACACTAGAATCGAATAGCAAACATAGTTTTTACATATTTGCAAAATACCCATTGTTATGCATTTTTTCTTAGGGGGTACGACTTGAGCAACCTTATCCTACACACGCACATATTTTACATTTATATAATTTATTCATACTCATTATCTCTACGATAACTCTTCATAAATAAATGTATAATATTGTGTTGTATGTTACATAATAAATATTTCACAGTAGAAGTCACATGTGGCACAGGAGTAATTACTCGAATCAGCTGACAAGAGTTAGGTCGCAAATCATCCTTATCAGTTTTGAATAAGATAGGAGTTAAATCCTCGAGAAAGGATCCGATAAGGCCTAAGGCGTTGGGGGCACGTGGCTCGTCACGTGCCACCGATAGATTCCTTTTACGCCTCTCTGGCTCTTCTTCAAGATAAAAAACTAGCCGAAGAGCCCCTTCGCTCTTCAAACAGGAATGCCGTTGCTCCCTTCCTCTTTGATGCTTTTTCTCGCTCGATTCCCCTTCCCTTCCTCGCTCTGTCTCCCTTTATCACACTCTGTGTTTATACTCGACACTTCATCGTGTTTTTTCCACCCAGGCACGCGTATGCTTTTAATCTGTTTATTCTCCCCTTGTCGACGTAATTCCCATTTCAGCTGATACGCACGGTATCGTCACAACTTGTACACCTTTTAATTCTACGACTGGAATTTTAGACTCGGGAGTAAAAACATCGATCGAGCGCGTAATTGTGTATTCTGATCATCGTGGTCGGTGAAATGTATGAGTAAATAAACGTTCGGTGCTTTTGAATCGATGGTGTTTTTGCATTTATGGGAAAGTGGAGGAATTTTCAGGTTTGGGGAATTTTTGGAGATGGAGAGTTTGAGGTTAGGAATTTTTCAGATTAAAATTTTTAAATGTATTTTGTATGATTTATGTTGGAATTTATTTTTGTATTTAATAGTTCAAATTCATCATTTAACTGCTTTAATTAATAACAACGTCAAAGTTTGTCATAAAGTATAGTCAAATTACTCATACTGTTGGGAAATTAAACTCGTAGCCATGGTTGATTGCTAATTTGCCGTTCGTGTCGAACATTGTGAGCGGTGTCAAAGGATTTTTACCCCCTTCCAACAAAACCCTTCGATATCGTTGCGTGTAACGCGATGCCCGTTAAAATTAGTAATAATGAACTCGTTAGCTATTCACGATCGCATAATTAGTCACGATATTTCGTAATTTTCGCGCGAAATTTCAATGAAAGCTTATAATGTCAAGAGATATGAAAACCGTGTAAATATCGCAATATTCAAAAATTGAATTTACATTGTTAATTCGTGACACGATGCAAATAACGTTGCAAAAGTTCAGTTAATTAATTTCAACCTATCAAATTCATAATAATATTCATTTTATGCCAGCTGTATGATTGACAATCTGTATTTCTCAAACAATAAAATTACACATATATTTATAAGCTGTTGCAAAAAATTATAGGTACTGTATTTAATTGTGCTGAAAAGTTGTGTAGGAATTTGCAAAAATAATTAAATTATTGTGACAGGTAACGAGATGGTGAAGTAATTTCTTTTCGAGGTGGAGACACTGTATGATACCAAGATGGTGGACGCTACTCAGATGTACAAAATGGACGCAGAAAATTATGTGAAGATAGTGGATTTAATTGTGCTGAAAAGTTGTGTATGAATCTGCAAAAATAATTAAAATATTGTGACAGGTAACGAAATGGTGAAGTAATTTCTTTTCGAGGTGAGGGTACTGTAAGATACCAAGATGGTGGACGTTACTCTGGTGTACAAAATGGACGCAGAAAATTATGTGAAGATAGTGTATTTAATTGTGCTGAAAAGTTGTGTATGAATCTGCAAAAATAATTAAAATATTGTGACAGGTAACGAAATGGTGAAGTAATTTCTTTTCGAGGTGAGGGTACTGTAAGACACCAAGATGGCGGACGCTGCTCAGATGTACAAAATGATGGACGTCACATAAGAACACAAAATGGCGAATGCTACACAAATGTACAAAATGGATGCTAGTCAGATGTACAAAATGGTGGACAGTACATATGAAATTGATCCAATTACAAAAAATTATGATATCATAACACAGTAACGTTTTTTGTTATTGTAATTTCTCGAACATTATTAATTATTCAATGCAGTAAAAATGTATAAAACGAGTGAATTACCGAGGGACGAAAGAATTAACTGATAATTTAATTTCATTAATAATGTTGAATTGCAAATGGAGAACGACGAGTTTCCATTACGTAGCAGAAAAGCGATCGAGCTTTTTTTTCTTACCAAGGAAGGATCGCAAAAATATCTACGTATATACTTCGAAGGGAAAGGATGAATGGCTATGCAGAAAAGAAAAGCCTGAAGCGCGACTACGAAATGCTTCTCTTGAATTTTTCACGAGCATCGCCGGGCTCTCATCTCAGAAAAATCTCGTCTGCATTTTCTCGTAATATGCCGCTCGGTTATCCGAACTTCGAGTTCTCGCTACCGGCTCGCAGATTTTTCGCGATTAATTATTAAACAGCGTCACTGTTCCTTTGCATAGACTCCGGTATGGATCTAAATTGCGCGGGAAAATGCTGAAATTGGAATATTCTTCCCCGCGGAAATAATACTGACAATTTACTCCGCGAAAAATCGATTACGTTTATGGATACGCTTTGCATTATACGATTTGCATGGATATTATTTGCGTTCATATTGTTCTCTGCGCTTTTCACTCCTTTTTGTCTGTTCATAATGAGCTGTTTATACAAAATATCTAGTAAGATCAGTAATTTTTTTAATATTTTTCAATTATGATAAAGTTTTATTTTACGATATGAACAGTAGAATGAGTGAATATTTTTTCCAGAAGATATTATCATTAAAATTTCTGATTGGACATTACTTTGAAAAACATGGCGTTAAAACGATTATGAGGAAAGCATACACGAGCCGTAGCGCGAAATGGCCGATCGAGCGTCATAAAAAGCGCGGGAAACAAAAGAGGTTAAACGACACTTCGCTATTCTTTTCGTTTCGAAAATATATTGCCTTCTCGAACAATAAACTGGTTTCACACCGTTCCATTCGGTATCCATGAATAGTCGAATGGATGCGGTTCCCTGGGATTTACCGGCTACTAAATAACGAGGCCAATAATGGGCATAATAATGATAGCGGCGATGAGATTATCGAAATTGGAAAGATGCCAAAAGGCCTACGATGTTTCCATCTCGCTTACCGCCACGCTTCTTTCTTTTTTTATCCCCTATCCGCCGACGCGTAATATTTGCGAAAGAAATACGACCGTCATATCGCATTTTTACTCTGTCTCGTGCTTTTTCTGACTTCGGATCACTCTTCGTAAATTATTCGACTTTAAGATAGAATTCAACAGTTTAACAAATTTACGATGAATTTTTTTTTAAACATTTTTATTTTTAACATTTATTCGGTGAGGGAGTATATGTTTTTATATGGACTTATACATATTCTAGTATATGTACTTATATGTATATATTATAGTATATGTACTTGTACATATTATAGTATATGTACTTATACAAATTATAATATAAGAACTTATGCATATTATAGTATATGTACTTATACAAATTCTAGTGTATGTACTTATATATATTCTAGAAAGAAAATAAGTTAGGAAGATGTTTAGAAAGAAGTCTAATTGGATAGAAGGGTAATTACTGCACTGAAGTTTATCTGACAGCCAGCTATCAGACTGGTAATTGTCTGACGGGTTACTAATGGGCTGGTAATTATGTGACGGGTTACTAATGGACTGGTAATTATCTGAAGGGTCGCTAATGGATTACTAACAAACTGTTAATATTAATACCGTGTCGTTTAATTAAATGTTTATGATACAGAGTTCATTTTTATTGTACCAGTATAATGTTAATAAAACGTCTGTTACTTTAACTTGAAAACTTTTATGACTTTATTTATATAGCTCCAGAACGGTTATATTATCTCCGTTGAGAATTTTGCAAAATTGCAGTGTCAAATTCATAAAAATGAAAGAGAATCGACAAACTGTCTCGCGACAATTTAATATTTACGAATAAAACTCTGAAAATCTGTTCGCTAAATATTTTATTTAAGTGACTGTTATATACGAAGATAAACGATTGACAGACGTATCGCTTTAAAATTCATTTAGCACATCGTAGGAAATTATCGGGAAATCTTCAGAAAATTCTACAAGGAAAACCACTCAACTGAAATCGTCACTAATATATATGGATCCTCAAAATTTAGTCTCATTGTAAAAGTATCAAGACTTCAAATTTAGAAGCCTGAAAATCTTTCAATTATAAATTAGTGCATTACGGAATTTTAATTAACGTCCACTTCAGGGAATTATTTAACAACAGATATTATAAAGACTCGTGGTCTTTTTAATTGGCATTACAAACCTTAACCGATACAAAGCCTACTTAGCGACCACGAAGAATCGGTGCTTACAAAGTATCAACACGATCGAACATCAAGAGGAAACATTGAACCAGCAAGCGATAGGCCGCGATGCATCAAGGCAGCCAACATGTGGCGCCAACACGAGACGATACGCGGAGATGAGAGAACCTGAACACCAAACGCTATTCTGATCGCGCATACATGTCATATAGCCACTTGAATAAACATCAATTTGATATCACTTGGATATTGTGTCATACGAATGTTTGCCTGCACCGAGTGTTAGGCGACATAATGCATATAAATGTCCCACCAGAAGGAGTTCATACACCTGCCTAGCTGTTCGTTCACCTTTTTCATTTTCTCCAAGTCCTGCTTATTATCTCCTTCTTTCCTCGCGTCTTGTTCCTTGCTTCCTTTGCTCCTTCACCGATACCTATATTTTCTTCTTTCTATTCCGATACGCGTTCAGATTCACGGTTCTTGTATTTGGTCCTCGAGTTCCTGTATTTTGACATGGCCTTAAATTCATATGGAGGGATATCAAGTATTTTATGTTTGTACGACTGTCTTCAAATTAGTCTTTACGTTCGTATATTTGAAAATGATTCTGAAAGTTCTGTCCACGTCGAGTGGATTCTTATATTTCGACATCCATCTTGCAGTTCCTATTGACGTCTTTGCAGATTTTCAAACTCACTAGGTTTAAACATACCTTAGTCCTTAGATTGTCCTCTCAAGTTTGTATATTTGAAAAATCCTAAGGAAGTTGTCCTTTCAGTCCTCATTCAAGTAAATAGCTAAATGTTTATAGGAAGTTAAACGCATCTGTCCAAAGTGTATAGACTTATCTATAGATCCGAATGTGGAATCCGAAAGCGCAGTTATTGGCCATGAACGTTCGACCACCAAGTAATAATATTCGAAGCGATTGAATACATGCATATATGTACGTAGATTTACAAGGACGAGCGGCACGCGCTCACACAGCCACGTAAAATATTCTATCAAAACCCTTGCAGGAACGATCGAAGCAGATGGAAATTTAATTCCCGTAGGCAGCCGGTTATCTCGGGGTCGACGAGAGCAGCCCGAAGTCACGGAATTGAATTTTGAAAGGTCCTGTATGCAGAAGACCTTCCCCAAAAAAGGTAAAAAAAAAAACGTCGATATACGCCGTATTCGCTTTCCCTGAGGATCGAACGTTTTCGCGAAAATACCGAAACAACGTGGGTCTCGGAAAATCTTTCGATATTTGTATTCCGTTTAGCGAGCCAGAAACGATAACTGTTTAGCTTGCCAATCGTTTACTCTTTTGGAGAGGTAAGACAATGCGAGCAAATTGCTTGATCTTCGATTGATGCCTCCATTTTGTCCCCTTTGTCCGCCATTTAATGGCAAGTTGCCGCGTAATGGCCGACTTTCGTGTGACACGGTTTGTCATAATTGTTTGGCGAGTGTTCAAGGTTAGACTAAAGAGTCTAACTCTTCGGAGATTCAATCACTAGGGTATTTATGAGGGTAGTACAATTATTTACTGTAGTACTGATACCTGGGCACTTATTTATGAATCTAAGACACGGTATTAATCCAAGAGTCTGTTATTTTATCGCAGGACTAAGTGATGTTAAAGATAGTCATCGTACCCCTGTGCCATTTCTTCATCTTCTGTTTACAATTCTGTTCCACCGTGTTATTACATGCAGTATTGTAAACGAAAATGTAATTTTCTATGTACTTCCGTTAGTTAATGCGGAGTTATGCGGGTGCACGCAACGACAGTATGTTATCCGCAATCGCGTTCGAGTCATTAAGGATAAAACCGTCACGAATCCAACAACCGATTCCGTATCTTACAACTTGTAAGTCAACTTAGCTTGATCGCATCAGCGTTAATAACAGGTCATTAAGTTCGTAATTTTCTGCTCTGCAGCTTTAAGCAGAAAAACAAATTCTACGACTTTGACTGATACAAAGTGTTCCGTGTCTTCTGGAACTTCGGGCACAATCGACTCACAAGGTTAGGTTACGGTAAATTATCTTGGAGTACTTTCATTCTGTTTAGGAATTAATACCGTATATTTTATTTTTACCAAATCGCAAATTGGATGTTGACCTTTTATTTTTTTTTAAATATTTAAAATGTATTGGTTTGTAAATAATTTGTAACTAAAATTATTGTGGTAGTTCGTAGTGTCGCAACATCTAGACGCCATTTTGCTGGAGGGCAGAGTGCCCAGGGTGCTGAACCTTATTCGACGATACCTACTTTGGGTGAAAAGCGTGCATCGCGTATTGCTTCCAAATATTTACTGGCACACACATGCCAACATACTGATACGTTGGTCTTTCCGTGTCCTCATTAAAACGACCCTTTTCAAGTTCTCCCGTATGTTCCGTGCTGCAAATTACACGCGTGGGAAAACACCTTAAAGGCGAACCTTATGAACGACGTTGAAAGATACTGGAAGGTAGAAGGAAAAAGGCAGATTACTGTTGACCTGCGTATGGCTGTCTAAGTAGGGTCCGCCATGTGCAAATATGATGCGTATTCAGATACTTTTGCACTCGTATTGATTACAAGGTTCAAATGCGAAAACTATAAATGTCAGAAGAAAATTTGTGGATTAGGAAATAAAGTGGCGGGGAGAAGTAGAATTGCTAGTACAGTCACTTCTTTGCAAGATGGCGCGAGAGTACTATAGCATCCATGATAAAATAAGCCACACTTGAAGTACCAAAGTAGAGTTAACGACCGAATAAAAATTCCAGCAATTATTATTAATCAGATTGTTATTATCGATAACAATGATAAAGTGGCAAATAAAGCACTAAATTCACATTATGCATAAACCTTATTTTGCAAATAAATCATAACAAAAAATTAAAATTAGTGGTGAAACTAAAAATATTTGTCATATGTTATATGGAGCATCTTAATCTCGTTATATTGCCCATTTTGAAAACTTGCTATTCCAGCTCGATAATCTGCAGAATTTATAGTACACTTGAAGTTGTACCAAAGTAGAATTAATGCGTCTTAATAACCGAATGAAAATTCCAACAGCAGTTATTATTAATCAGATAGTTATTATCGATAACAATGATAAAGTGGCAAATAATAAAGCACTAAATGGCCGATTCCAATTTGCGACACGTTATCGTCCGAATTCAAATAACTCCATTAAAATTAAGTTTCCGTAACAGGAAGGATAGTTGGGTCTCGTGAGATTAGGTAGTTGGAATTTGTCCAGCTACATTCTATGTTCGTTGGAACGTTCGCTCGCGAAATGTTAATCTGCGTTTGCAAAAACTACTTATCTCGCGGAGATTAAATTTTGTACTTAACGAATATAGACATTTGTAGAAGAGTGCTTCATTAGATTTATGGGGAGAAGGTTGGGAATGGGATTAGTACACTTGTGCGAAAAGTGGCGCCACTAATGATCTCAGTAATCAACTTAACTTAACTAACCTACCTAAAATACCTAGCATACCTAACCTACCTAATATACCTAACATACCTAATCCATCTAACCTACCTAACCCACCTAACCCACCTAACCTACCCAATCCACCTAACCTACCTAACCCACCTAACCTGCCTAGCCTACCTAACCCATCTAACAGGTCTAACCCGCCTAACCTAACCTACCTAACATACCTAACCCACCTAACCTACCTAACCTCGTATCACATTTTTATATAAATTTGTTGGTAACAATAAACTACTGTCATTAATTGCCTTCTGTTATATTGCATAACAACCGAAAATTATTCAGATTAGGTTCGTTACAGCAGATTCTTAAATACGCAGGAAAATGAGGTCCCAGGTGCGAATACGTTTTTCGATCGAGATAACTCTGTAATTAAATCGCAAGGCACCTAAGCTGCAATTACCGAACTGACACGCGCGGCGATATATTCAGACATTTCTTTTTAATAGTCGCTTCATGAACTATTTGTAGCTGTTTCGAATATCGATGGAACATTAAAGGAAATTTTACTTCTACTTTATAAGGAGTCTCGTTATATGGCCTATAGAGTCATTTTAAATAAATATATATTTTAACCAATTTTAAAATATATATAAGAAGTAGTCTCATTATATGGCCCATGGAGTCATTTTAAATAAATACATATTTTAATCAATTTTAAAAAGTTTATTATATTATTTAATTTGTCTGAAAGGAAAAATTGAGTAAATTTGAAATGTTTTAGTAATGAATTTCATCTTCATTTGCTTTCACTTTAATATGCATAATACATTTCAGTATTATCTCGGACTTATAGCTTTTCTTCTAATGTCCCTCCTTTTCTTTATCCCATTGTCAGTATATTTTCTTCATTAACGTAATTATTATCATGAACGAACAAATGTTCCTCGAGTTGTTTTCTATCATCTCATAAAGCTGTTCTTTTTGTTTCTGTGCACGGTCGTTTTAATTGCAACGCTTTTGCTCTCCCTGTTTCTCATTTTTCCTTTCTGTGCCTTCATTTTATAATTCACCTACTTTCCCATACTTGTTTCTTTGTCTCTTTGCAAGCTTCTCACGTGCTCTTTCGTGTTTTTTTCCATTATTTTTGCTTTTTGTTCTAGTAACTCCTTTCTGATAGTCACCCTTTGCTCTTTTATTTCGCCTGCCGTATTTCCGTGCATGCATTTCCGATTCTCGAATATTCATATGGACACACGTCTGCGTCAAGAATTAATAACAGCCCTGACATTTACGTGTTTCTACGCAATGCTTCTATCTCGATCGATTAATAAATTTGCAGCTGTGAAATGTTTGCAATTTCATACAAGTTTTCATTCCATTGCAACGTGTTGCAATTAATCATATTTTTCAAAGTTAATTTCTTTCGAAAAATTTATTTATCAATTAACAAAACATCAGGCTATATCTTCGTCTTCAAAGTTCAAAATTACACAACGAAATTACAATTATAAATTAAAATTCGCAGTCTTGTTATATGGCCCACAGGACAATTTTGAAACTAGTACATGTTTTAACCAATGCAAAAAATGTTTAACATGTAACTAATCTGAATTGACATGTTAATAAATAAAATCAAGTCTGTGAGTCTCGTTATATGGCCCTTAGGACAATTTTGAATAAGTACATGTTTTAACAAATGCAAAAAATGTTTAATATATAATTAATTTGAATTGACATGTGAATAAATAAAATCAAGCCTGTGAGTCTCGCTATATGGCCCATAGGACAATTTTAAATAAGTACATGTTTTAATCAATGCAAAAATGTTTAACATACAATTGTTCTGAACTGACATTATAAATAAATAGAATCAAATTTGTAGAGTCTCATTATATGGCCCAAAGGACCATTTTAAAGAAGTACACATTTTAACCAACGCAAAAATTTTTGACAAATAATTCAATTGATCTGACAATGACATCTAAATGAGTAAAGTCAACATTGCAACCAGGTGCCATCTTTCCAGACACACACAGTTTTCTCCAACCGCAAACAAATGTAGTTCGCAAATTTATTTTTTAACGAATATTCAAAATGCTTGGAATTCCAGTTCGGGCGCTGGAATTACTGACTTCCATTATTCCGTATTCAATTAATTCGCTGATGTTTACCAATGTAAATCGTTGCAAAATGTTCTGGTTAAAAATTCATCCGGACGCCAGTATCGCGATCATTTATCTGAAATACGCGATCGGAAAAACGGTCACAAATGGGAATTTATTATTTATTATTTATTATCAACAAATGTTAATGGCTGAACGTTTTCCGTTCAGGAATTATACCTTTGATCGATTATGTATCAGACGTCAAAGAGACAATTATTTTTTGTACAAAGTGCCGTTCAACAGATATTGTGGCCATAAAGGGTGATTAAGTGAGCCGATAATTTTCGGTAAAGGAAAAATAATGATACGAAAAATTAATGCGGTGTGGTGACAATTTAAACTCAATTTAAAGAAAATTACTAAATTTGGAAAATTCTAAATTTACATAAATTCATAAATTCTGAATTTACGAACAAATTTTTCAATTTAAATTTTTAGAAAATTTTCGAATTTTAAAAATGTCCAAAAAAGAAAATTTTAAGTTCACATAAATTTTAATCTAGAATTTAGAATTTTTTAATTTGAACAAAAATTTGAAATTGCTTAAATATCAGAAAATTCGGTAAGGCAGGAAATTCGAGACAGAAAAAATCTGCAACTGCACCAGGCGAAAATACTGATCTTCCGTAATACGCGTATCGCGACGCAATTTAAAAGCGAGTCAGAAAGCATGCTTTAGCATAATAACGCGTGTTATTCCGATGTTACGGGAACTTTTACGGCATTTTACACTTCGCCCCATAAAGTTCTCCGTTTACAGTGGTGCAAAGTCCGCCGCATAATGTAAACCAAAATTAACGGCCATACTCCACACAACGGATTCGCTCGCGTAAGTGAAAACAAATTCACACTGGCAAATTTAATAAACGCGGCTAAAACGCCGACGCGATAAATAAAAAACAGAAGCCTTTTAGCGTCGAAAATACAAGACAATAACCGTGTCACGTTATTAATCGTGACGCACTGCATAACGGGTGTCCGATTAACGTAACAATTGATAGGTTGAGAAATGTGGACGGTAGAGAAAAATATTTAGGAGAAAAATTATTTTGTGGAGGTAGATTGCGTCTTTTAGAATTTTTTAGGATTATTGGAGGGAATTTAGGAGGTGGGAAATTAGGAGATGGGAATTTAGAAGGAGGGAAATTAGGGAGTTGGGAATTTAGAAGGTAAGAAATTTGGGAGGTGGGGATTTACAAGGTGGGAAATTAGGGAGTTGGGAATTTAGAAGGTGGGAAATTAGAGAGTTGGGAATTTAGAAGGTGGAACATTAGAGAGTTGGGAATTTAGGCAGATGGGAAATTACAGAGTTGAGGATTTTAGAAGGTGGGAATTTAGGTAGATGGAAAAATTACAGAGTTAGGAATTTTAGAAGGTGGGACTTTAGGTAGATGGAAAAATTACAGAGTTAGGAATTTTAGAAGGTGGGACTTTAGGTAGATGGAAAAATTACAGAGTTAGGAATTTTAGAAGGTGGGACTTTAGGTAGATGGAAAAATTACAGAGTTAGGAATTTTAGAAGGTGGGACTTTAGGTAGATGGAAAAATTACAGAGTTAGGAATTTTAGAAGGTGGGAATTTAGGTAGATGAGAAATTACAGAGTTGGGAATTTTAGAAGGTGGGAATTTAGGTAGGTGGGAAATTACAGAGTTGGGAATTTTGAAATTGGGAATTTGGAATTGGGACTTTGAAAATTTGGGGAACATGGAATTGGAACCTTGAAAATTTGGGAAACATGGAATTGGAACCTTGAAAATTTGGAGAATATGAAATTGAAACCCTGAGAAATTGGGGAATATGGAATGGAGCCTTGAGAATTTGGGGAATATAGAATTGGAACCTTGAGAATTTGGGGAATATGGAATTGGAACCCTGAGAAATTGGGGAATATGGAATTGGAACCTTGAGAATTTGGGGAATGTGGAATTGGAACCTTGAGAATTTTGGGGAATATGGAATTGGAACCTTGGGAATTTGGAAATATGGGATTGGGACCTTGAGAATTTGGGGAATATGGAATTGAAACCTTGAGAATTTGGGGAAAATGGAATTGGAACCTTGAGAATTTGGAGAATATGGAATAGGAACCTTGAGAATTTGGGGAATATGGAATTGGAACCTTGAGATTTTAGGGAATATGGAATTGGAACCTTGAGAATTTGGGGAAAATGGAATTGGAACCTTGAGAATTTGGAGAATATGGAATAGGAACCTTGAGAATTTGGGGAATATGGAATTGAAACCTTGAGAATTTGGGGAATATGAAATTGGAACCTTGAGAATTTGGGGAATGTGGAATTGGAATCTTGAAATTTTTATGGAATATGGAATTGGAACCTTGAGAATTTAGGGAATTCGAAATTGCAACCCTGAGAATTTAGGAAATTCAAAATTGCAACCTTGAGAAATTAAAGAACTCGAAACTGCACCCCTAAGATTTTATGAAATTCAAAATTGCAACCTTGAAATTTCAAGAAATTCAAAATTCCAATCTTAAGAATTTGGTGAGTTCCAAGTTAAAAAATTGCAAGCCAAAAATTTAGAAATCGTAAATTTGTGTTTTACAATAGAAAAGTTTAAAAATTTTGTCACGACCTCCATTTCAAGGTCACGGTACCGATGTCAACCCGGTTGGTGAGTCTACTTACAACGCAGTCTTTTTACCAAATCTCTTCTTTAAGTCATCGCGTGAACTACTCAGATTCAATATACAGGCCCATTTTGATATATCGCGTGCATTCATAAAAAACATATATGCCGCGTACCGATGCCAACCCACGAGATGGCGCGTAGCTGACGCGTTTAGAAGAGCTACTGGTCGGAATAGAAAAATGGACGCCTCACACGTATTTTCGGCGGTGTAGGCTCTCGGCGGTTGTATACCAATTAGGCGAAAAAGGAGAGTCAGTCTCTCGAGTGAGATAGCCATTGCTGTTGTCATTATTATTCTTTGGTTGTATGTAACGCTGGAAGTCGGATAGAGCTTTCTGGCGTTGCGAAATGTTTGATAAATTCTATTTAGCGGAGAAGCGAAATTGAATCACCCTGTAGATATACCATCGCGTTATTCGAACAGAGAACGCGCGGCTATCAAAGGCATTTTTAATAAATAACAGAGTATAGATCTACGATGACCTGTTTTTTTTTTCACCTCTATACGGTACATCTTTCGTCGGTGTACGTTTTTCCATTAAAGATTTATTAGTAACGGGTCACGTGGCGAGATCAAAGATGGAAAATTATATAGCAATTTATGTATCTGCATTACAAAGAATAATCTCTATCTACTAACCTCGACGAGGGTGATGAGGATGATAAAGAGAGGCGGTGGGCAACACGTGTAATGATCAGCGTAGTATTTCCGGTCCCTTTCCTCCGTAAGGAATTCATCGCCGATCATGCGGACCATCCTGCAAACAAGAAAATAACCTGTATTGACTTTCCTGCATCTTTTTATATCCGAATAGATATTTATGCTCTTCCTCTTTAAACTTTTATTCAAACGACTGTTATTTGCTTTCTATACTTTTTACCATTTTTCTATATTTCAATTTTTCAATACATTTATACTCAAATACATTTGAATATTTGAATGATTGAATACTTGAATACTTGAGTATTTGAATACTTGAATATTTGAGTATTTGAATACTTGAATATTTGAATGATTGAATACTTGAATACTTGAGTATCTGAATACTTGAATATTTGAGTAGATGAATATTTGAATACCTGAATGATTGTGTACTTGAATGATTCAATACTTGAATCATTGAATATTTGAATATTTGAGTGATTGAACACTTGAATATTTGAGTACATGAATATTTGAATATCTGAATGATTGAGTACTTGAATGGTTCAATACTTGAATCATTGAATGTTTGAATATTTGAGTGATTGAATACTTGAATATTTGAGTAGATGAATATTTGAATATCTGAATAATTGAGTACTTGAATAGTTCAATACTTGAATGATTAAATACTTGAATATTTGAATGATTGAATGTTTGAATATTTGAGTGACTGAATAGTTGAGTGATTAAATACTTGAGTGATTGAATATTAGAGTGATTGAATATTTGAGGAATTGGATATTTGAGTGAGTGGATACTTGAGTGATTGAATACTTGAGTAATTGGATACTTGAGTGATTGAATATTTGAGTGAATGAATAGTTGAGGAATTGGATATTTGAGTGAGTGGATACTTGAGTGATTGAATATTCGAGTGACTGAATATTTGAGTGATTGAATATTTGAGGGATTGGACATTTGAGTGATTGAATATTTGAGTGATTGAATATTTGAGTGAGTGGATACTTGAGTGATTGGATATTTGAGTGATTGGATATTTGAGTGATTGAATATTTGAGTGATTGAATACTTGAATGATTGGATACTTGAGTGATTGAATATTCGAGTGACTGAATATTCGAGTGAGTGGATACTTGAGTGATTGAATATTTGAGTGATTGGATACTTAAGTGATTGAATACTTGAGTGACAGAATACTTGAGTAATTGAATACTTGAATGATTAAATATTTGAGTGACTGAATACACGAATGATTGAATACTAGAATACTTGAACAACTGAATATTCGAATGATAAAACCATCAAACAATGAATACATAAATTCGCAAATCCTTTCCCTATATCACCGATTTCCGTACAGTGGTCAATCACATGACACTAACCACGCACCAGAAACAGTATATACAGTTATAATACTGAAAGCGATATTTCATCGACATTCAAATCTGTTGCATGAAATACCGATACACATATATCTTTCTTTTTGGATACCATACCGGCGCCAGAAAATTTTCCGATTTGTTAAACTGATACGACGTATCGATACATTTAATTTTAGAGTTGAAATATTTTTTACCCGCTCGGACAGCCTGCACACCGAGCGGACGTGCTAGAGCAAACGTGTGTTCTTTGCGAATGTGTTTACTCGATGTGCACCGGGCTCGACACTCACTTTTCATGTAGATATGAAGCACGAGTAAATACGCGATCTTCACGAATGATCGCTTGATAAATACGAAAAAACAAGCTCGTGATGATAGTTGTTGTAAAGATACGTTAAAGTAGCGATAGAAGTAAAGATAAGTAAAGCAAACGAAAAATTTAGTAATTTTTTAATATGGAAAGAGCAAAGTTTCTGTAAAGGGCCATATAGCGAGAGTGGCACGTAGAGTAATAATTATCTGACGCTACCTATGTAGAAATAATTTCTATTATATTATATTAATTTATTTTTACTGATATCAACTGTGGCGAACTTTCCTCTCCTTATATTGCCATTTCCTTATAACTCCACAATTATTCAAAATTACTGTACGTCACATAAATAACAAAATATCCAAATTTGTATTTATATGAAACCTGACCCAACTTAGCAATTGATGTAAACTTTCCTCTCCTTATATTGCCATTTTCCTATAAGTCTACAATTATTCAAAATTACTGTACGTCACATAAATAACAAAATATCCAAATTTGCATTTGTATTAAACCTGACTCAACTTAACAATTGATGTAAACTTTCCTCTCCTTATATTGCCATTTTCAAATAACTCCATAATTATTCAAAATTTCTTTACGTCACATAAACAACAAAATATACAAATTTATATTTAAACCTGAGCTAACAACCGATGTAAACTTCCCTCTCCTTATATCGCCATTTCCCTATAACCCCACAATCATTCAAAATACTTGCACATCACATAAACAAAAAAATATCCAGATCCACATTTGCACGTCACAATATTTACACAAGTATCATTAACAAAACTATAAAAGCATAGAACAGTTCCAAAGAGATGTCCATCATATGCACTATACCAAACCGTTCAGCTATCGCGGGAGAATTATTAAAATGATCAGTTGCTGCAGGATATTCACAAACTAATCGCCGTTGGCCTGCAGCGATTTTCGCGCTAAGGAATATAACTGCGAACCCTCGTTAATCGTTGCCCGAGGGCGGCGAAATAACGAGAAATTAACTTTACCGATTCGACTTCGCCACGAAAAAGAAGAAGAAATACTTTCTCGCGATTATGATTGACTCTTGCCATCTACAGAGTTTCCCTCATTATTTCCGTCTGTCTATATCTCACTGTACCCTTTCAACTGTTAATCACTGGCAATTTACTGTCTTCTATACGCACCATATATCGCCGGTTAATCACCTCTCTTTTGTACAAACAATTTTTTTTTTTAATAATACTATTATGAAGGACAGCTTTTTTTAAATTTAATTTTATTATAAAATATATTATTTTAAATGTTATTATATATTATATATTATTATTATTATTATTACATATGAATGTGCATATTGTTGTACATATAAATTTATTATTATTTATTATTATTTTTATAATTATATTATAATGTTATTTAATTGTTATTATATGTTATATATTTATTATAACATATTATTATTATTATTATTATAGTTTTGTTATTACTAGTGTAGTTATATTTTTATTATTACATATGAATGTGTACATTATTGTACATATAAATTTATTATTATTTATTATTATTTTTATAATTATATTATAATGTTATTTAATACAAAATATTATTTTAATTGTTATTATATGTTATATATTTATTGTTACATATTATTGTTATTATTATTATTATTATTATTATTATTATTATAGTTTTGTCATTACTAGTATAGTTATATATTTATTATTACATATGAATGTGTACATTGTTGTACATATAAATTTATTATTATTTATTATTATTTTTATAATTATATCATAATGTTATTGTTAATGTTATTTAATGAAAAATAGTATAGTACCAGTACAATTTTAGTTAAGTCATAAAATGTGTATAAATATAATTTTCATAAATATGTTAATAAAAAAAATGGTAAAGTTGTTCGTTAATTCCACGCTCGATAACTGCCATGGGCCATTAATATCACTTGACCCCCTCTTTTTGTCGCAGCTTCGCAGAAACCTATTCCGTCGTTCCCTTGATCTCTATATTATTCTGTAATTAGTCTTGATTCTCATTTCTTTAATATCTTTGTGTTCCCCGCCTTTTTCTCCATACCAGCTGTTTTGTTCGTTCTGCTCCACTTTTTCCAAGCCGTTGTTTCCTTCGTCTTTCTCGTTAATTCCTCCTTTCCTTTTTTTCCCCCCTCCTCTCTGTTTCTTTTTTAATATCATCCTTCGTACCGGCTCTGTTCCCCTTCCTCCTCTAATTGCTCTTTTCTCATACACCCTTGTTCAGCCGCGCTCCTACCCTCGAGTCAATGGAAACAAGGAGATAGTTTATATCCGATACCACAAACGTGCTAGATGTTATGGATAGTGCACTGAGTTACGGGCCAATATTTCTTCATAATTATTCCACGGTGCATGAGATACTGCAGCGACCGCATCTGTGCGTGCCTTACATGCATACGCTGTCTCGTTTTGTGATCTTCTTTTTCTTTACGTTAAAGAACTTGTCTCCTTTAATTTTTCTTCTGGAGACTTCGAAATGCCGAAAACTTGCGGAAAACGATTACAAAAGGAGGCGACTTTAGAAACGGTAAAATTCTCTCGGGGAAGGAAACTGCTTTATACAGGAGAAAGAAATAACTGAGAAATAGTGAACAGAAATTGAAGAATTATTTTGTATTTTTGTATATTGTTTTTTATTGTAATTTTAGATTTTATTGAAATTTGAGGATTACGGTTTTGAATTTGCCGCCAAATTTTAAGCATTTAACGCAGTCGGTAAGAGACTTCTTGTTAGACATTTAATAGCGAGTTAGAATTGTAAGACATATTCTTTTTTATGTTTAAAAAAAAAACCCACCCTTTAATTTCCCAGCTCTCTAAATTCCCACTTTCTAAATACCCAACTCCCTAATTTCCCACCTTCTAAATCCCCAATTCCCTAATTTCCCACCTTCTAATTTCCTAACTTTCTAAATTTCCAACTCTCTAAATTCTTAACTTTCTAAATTCCCAACTCTCTAAATTCCCTACTCCCTAAATTCCCATCTTCCTAAATTCCCACCTTCTAATTTCCCAACTCTTCAAATTTCCAACTTTCTAAATTTCCAACTCTCAAAATTCCCTACTCCCTAAATTCCCATCTTCCTAATTTCCCAACTTCCTAATGTCCCACCTTCTAATTTCCCAACTCCCTAAATTCCCAACTTCCGAATTTCCCACCTTCTAATTTCCCAACTTACTAATCTTCCAACTCTCTAAATTTCCAACTCTCCAAATTCCCAACTCCCTAATTTCCCAACTTCCTAATCTCCCAACCTTCTAACTTCCCATGTTGTGTTAATTCACTTTCAAATTTGGCGCCAAAGTAAAATAAGTTTTATCGACGTTCAAATTTGCCACCAAGTCAGAAGCAGTTGTATTGGTTCAAATTTAGCGCCAAATTCAAAAGCTATATATTAGTAAATTTAACTAGCTTGCAGTGTTTGATGATAATTCACGAATGACCTAAAATAGTGGATGTACTTAACCGGTAAATATCGGGCAGATAATTATAAGACTGGTAATTACCTAAAAGGTAATTACAGAGGTAGTAAATTATCTGAGAGGTAATTGTAATGAGGTAGTACATTATGTGCCACGTATCTCATCGCCTCTAGGACAAAATTTATTAATTTCAGATTTAATTCATATATTAATCAATAATCGAAATCAATGAACATAAAAATTACGATATGCAAAAAATAAATTAATTGAAAATTAAAATGACCTACTATTTTTTCGTTTTAATATTATTATCTATATATTAATTAGTTATTATAAAACTACAATGTGTTTTTTAATATAACAATTAGAAAATAATAAAAATAAAAATAAATTTATAATTTATTTTCTATATAACTTTTTTATATTTTTAACAAAGCAAATATATTATATATATTATTTTTAAGAAAGTACCAATGAAGTAAAAAATTAATTAACAATTAAAATAAAAGAACAGATACGTATATAATAAATAAGAAAATGATCGAACAAATTTACCTGAGATCCAATAATAACACCAGCCGAACAGAAACTAAATCGCGTCGTCAAAAAGAAGACGACGAAACCATTCTCGATATTCAGTTATTTGATTAGTTGCCATGCAACATGTAACAATATGTTTGATAGTATAGCAATTTAATGAAACAGTAAATGTGTTACGTCCGAGGAAAATTTACGGTGAGTATGTACACGATATGGATACACATTAACACGCTGTGAACGAACCATTTTATTGCTAATTATACTCAAGAGCATAATAAGCAATATACAACCTGAAATACTGTTTGCAATTATATTGGTTTTCATGTGTGTTATAAATTTCAAACTTCTAAATCTGCTAATGGCAAGTTCTAAACTTTTGACTGGACTAATCTGGGTTGTAATTTGATAATTTATACATATTTACAGTTGCGAATTTAGGGAATTTTGGTAGGTTTGTATTTTTTGGGGAAAATTTGGAAATTTAGAAAATTAAGACTGAATTCAAGTTTTTGAAATTTTTAGATTCTCAGTTTCAATAAATTCTCAATTTTTTTAGTTAGAAATTACTTATTTGCACGCTTTCTAATTGCCTCAGTTTCCAATTTCCCAACTTTCTAATTTCCCAGCTTTCTAATTTCCCAGCCTTGTAATTTCCCAGCATTTTAATTACCCAACTTTCTAATTTTTCAACTTCCTAATTTCTCAGCTTTCTAATTTCCCAGCTTTCTAATTCCTCAGCTCTCTAATTTCCCAAATTTCCAATTTCCCAACTTTCTAATTTCCCAACTTCCTAATTTCCTAGCTCTCAAATATTCTAACTTCCTAATTTCCTAGCTCTCTAATTTCCCAACTTCCTAATTTTCCAACTTTCTAATTTCCCAACTTTCTAATTTCCCAACTTTCTAATTTCCCAACTTTCGAATTTCCTAACTTCCTAATGCTCCACCCTCTAATTGTCCAACTTCCTAATTTTCCAACTCACCAAATTTCCAACTCTCTAAATTCCCAACTCTCCAAATTCCGTACTCCCTAAATTCTTATCTTCCTAATTTCCCAATTTCCTAATGCCCCACCCTCTAATTTCCCAAGTTCCTAATTTCCCAGCTCTCTAAATTCCCACTTTGTAAATACCCAACTCTCTAAATTCCCACCTTCTAATTTCCCAACTTCCTAATTTCCCAGCTTTCTAAATTCCCACTTCGTAAATACCCAACTCCCTAATTTCCCACCTTCTAATTTCCCAACTTCCTAATCTCCCAACTCCCTAAATTTCCAACTCTCTAAATTTCCAAACTCTCTAAATTCCCAACTCACTAAATTCGCAACTCTCTAAATTCCCACCTTCTAATTTCCCAACTCCCTGAATTCCTACCTTCTAAATTCCCAACTCCCTAAATTCTCATCTCCTAAATCTGTAACTTCTAGATTCCCACCCTCTAAATTCCCCACTTCTAAATTCCCAATTCCCGAATTCCCAAATTCCCATATTCTTAATCTTCCATCTCGCAAATCCCCAAATTTCAATTTCTATAAATTCCCCGCCAACCTAAATTCCCCACAGCACCTACCCACCGTGTCCCGCACCCAACACTATCCCAGCTCACCTACAAAACTATTTCCCATTCAAGAATCCTCGAAACAAACAAATTTCGAAACAATTCCCAGCGTTTCGTTTCTCACGGGTATTCGTCGTCCGTGAAACGGCGCGAGCTCGGTGACAAGGCGCACGGTCAGAGCGGCGAAATATGGTCGTAAAAAGTATAAAACAGAAGAAGAAGAAGAAGTAAAAAAAAGGTAAAACGGTGATCTCGAATGCAGAGTGGGTCCCCGTGTGCTGCGCTCGCTAGCTCGCAGGTCCGTAGGCGCACATCTAATTGCTAGTGCGCCTCGAGACACCGTAGATCGCACGAGCGATTTCCAATTAGCGATGTGACTGATATACCTGGGTTCAAGGAAACGAGAAAGGGGTCGTCTACTCTGTTTCTCTCGCTTCCTCCATTCGCGAGCACAGGTGGCGTGCTTGACGTCCGCCACGCTTCTCTGCAACGCCGTCTGGAACAAGATGGAACGCGACCAACGGAGAAAGAGATAGGCCGAGAAATAGCCGGCTTCAAGGATACTGATTAATTGCATCGGCTAGGTATATTGAACCTTCGTTATTAACCGTCACAATGGCCGAACAGACACGCTAATTGATCGGGCATACGGAAAATTGCCGCGTCCCGCCATTTTTTAAACGGTGCATTCCCTCTTCGATCTGTATCTATTTAACACGCCGAATTACTGCTTTATTAACCGACTTTCGAACAGGGGTTCACTATTTTTATGAATATGTGCTTTATTTAGATACTTATAGTTCTCAATTTCATGCTTTGTATTAGTATTCTTATTACTCAGTTATGGACAGTCGTTCTCAACTTGAGGTACACTGTATAAGTGAAGCAATGTCTTTTTTAACTGACTCATTTTTCAATATAATTTATTAGTAGTGGTTCTCAATTTATTATGTACCATATAAGTGGAGTTTTGTTCAGTTAACTTACTTATAAAGACTGCTTGTCAATTTGTATACTGTACAAGTGAATCAATGTCTTTTTTAACTGATTCATTTTTTAATATAATTTGTCAGTATTGGTTCTCAACTCATTGTGTACTATATAAGTGCAGTTTTGTTCAGTTAATTCACTTATAAAGACTGCTTGTCAACTCGTACACTGTACAAGTGAATCAATGTCTTTCTTAACTGATTCATTTTTTAATATAATTTGTCAGTATTGGTTCTCAACTCATTGTGTACTATATAAGTGCAGTTTTGTTCAGTTAATTTACTTATAAAGACTGCTTGTCAACTCGTACACTGTACAAGTGAATCAATGTCTTTTTTAACTGATTCATTTTTTAATATAATTTGTCAGTATTGGTTCTCAACTCATTGTGTACTATATAAGTGCAGTTTTGTTCAGTTAACTTACTTATAAAGACTGCTTGTCAACTCGTACACTGTATAAGTGAATCAATGTCTATTTTAACTGACTCATATTTCAGTATAATTTGTCAGTAATGGCTCTCAACTTGTTGTGGACTGTATAAATGAAGTTGTGTTTTGTTAACTTATTTATGAACAATGGTTGTCAACTTGTACATTGTATAAGAGAAGTTGTGCTTTGTCAGTGAACTAGTCTTTGAATAATTTAATACTTTTGTAACTTAGAAATAGTAGCTTATAAGCTAATTTATAAACAGTGGCTCTCAACTCATTGTACACTATATAAGTAAAGTTGTGTTTTGTCAATCAATTTATTTTTCAATGAACCACTACTTTTGCAACTTATAAATAGTGACTTATAAACTGACTTATAAACAGTGGTTCTCAACTTATAATACACTATATAAGTGCATCACATAAGTATACCATATAAGTTAAGTTCTGTTAACTTGTGTCAAATAATAATAATTAAAGTAATAACCATGTATTTATTAATATAAAAGCAGTAAAATACTCCAGATAATTTAATTAACCATAAAATATTAATATAAAAAAATTGGTGCAAGATCAAAGGAAAAAATTTCATCTGAAACGAAAGTTGTGGAAAGTTTCACGCACAGAGAGGAAAAAGGTTGAACGAAAATTCATCGTTTTCGCGCAAACGTTAAATAAAACAGCGGAGTAAATTGTTTGAAAAAGTTGGCAGAACTGCTTGCGAAGTTACTTAACCAACTCGAAATTCCGAACTTCTCGTCCAGACGATCGAGTAAGTTATCGCGTCACGTAATACCGCGAACGAAGGCACAGGGGACGAAAACCAAGCAAGATGTAATCGTTCTTTTATATTCTCAACGCCCGCAAGTGACTTTTCCTCGTTTCTCACACTTTCTTCGCTTCTTCTACAGGGATAGGCCATTTCGAAAAATTTCGTAAGAGGGAAGTAAAACATAGATTACATTTTTAATATTTCAGTCTTTGAATTTTTACACTCCTGAATTTTCAATTTGACAATTCTTTAATTAACGAAATTTTTAAATATCCAAACTTTTCAACTTTTAGAATTTTTCAAGCTTTGAACTTTCAATATTTTTAGTCGCCAGGTGTTCATATTTAAAAAATATCCAAACTCTGAATTTTCAATAAAACAGTAGTAATATTTAATAAAAAAAATTAGTTGAAATAAATGAACAGAAAAAATTTAAATGATATACCGATTTAAAGAAAATGCAATTAAAGAACGTGGAATTAAGCAACAGGCGATTAGAGAAAATATACGAATTAACCTCGTATTACGAATTTATTTCCCCGTGAAAGCAAACAGTAGCGAACTTTCATCAGAAATTGCACAATATTTATTTCCACTGGCGGTTAATCCCCCAGGTAGAAAAAGATCGAAAAAAATGCGAATAGTTCATTTCTCGCACACATTCCCACGCGGATTTATTGCGAATTACGTGTCAGCACAGCTTTACCATTATAGGCACATCAGTTTTCGATAGTACATGTATGTACACATTCAGAAGAATTATCTGGCTACTTATCCTCTATACGTGTCTTCATACAACGAATTCTAAGAGATAAGTAGTCCTTAAACCGATTTTACTCATCCCTGATCAAAGCCGCCATGAAATCGAATCGTTCGATGATCTACTTCCTCTGCAGATTGAATATCGGATAGAATGTACAGGCTGCTTCATGTTATACGGTCGGTGTATAAAATTGTTATAGTATTTGCAGTGCACTTAGAGTACTATACAAGTATTGTATTAATATAGAAGACTACTATGGAAGATTACTACATAGTCCTCTAATGCAATAAATACTACAATATAGTACCGATGATAAGGTTCCAATTCCATATTCCCCAAATTCTCAAGGTTCCAATTCCATATTCCCCAAATTCTCAAGGTTCTAATTCCATATTCCTCAAATTCTCAAGGTTCCAATTCCAAATTCTCTAAATTCTCAAGGTTCCAATTCCAAATTCCCCAAATTCTCAAGGTTCCAATTCCATATTCCCAAATTCCCAAGGTTCCAATTCCATAGTCCCCAAATTCTCAAGGTTCCAATTCCAAATTCTCTAAATTCTCAAGGTTCCAATTCCACATTCCCCAAATTCTCAAGGTTCCAATTCCACATTCCCCAAAATCCCAAGCTTCCAATTCCATATTCCCAAATTCTCAAGGTTCCAATTCCATATTCTCCAAAATTCTCAAGGTTTCAATTCCATATTCCCCAAAATCCCAAGCTTCCACTTCCATATTCCCAAATTCCCAAGATTCCAATTCCATATTCTCCAAAATTCTCAAGGTTTCAATTCCATATTCCCCAAAATCCCAAGCTTCCAATTCCATATTCCCAAATTCCCAAGGTTCCAATTCCATATTCTCCAAAATTCTCAAGGTTTCAATTCCATATTCCCCAAAATCCCAAGCTTCCAATTCCATATTCCCAAATTCCCAAGGTTCCAATTCCATATTCTCCAAAATTCTCAAGGTTTCAATTCCATATTCCCCAAATTCTCAAGGTTCCAATTCCACATTCCCCAAAATCCCAAGCTTCCACTTCCATATTCCCAAATTCCCAAGGTTCCAATTCCATATTCTCCAAAATTCTCAAGGTTTCAATTCCATATTCCCCAAAATCCCAAGCTTCCAATTCCATATTCCCAAATTCCCAAGGTTCCAATTCCATATTCTCCAAAATTCTCAAGGTTTCAATTCCATATTCCCCAAAATCCCAAGCTTCCAATTCCATAGTCCCAAATTCCCAAGGTTCCAATTCCAAATTCCCCAAATTCTCAAGGTTCCAATTCCATATTCCCAAAATTCTCAAGGTTCCAATTCCATAGTCCCCAAATTCTCAAGGTTCCAATTCCAAATTCCCCAAATTCTCAAGGTTCCAATTCCAAATTCCCTAAATTCTCAAGGTTCCAATTCCAAATTCCCCAAACTCTCATGGTCCCCACTTCCAAGTTCCCAATTCCAAAATTCCTACCTTCTAAAATTCCCAACTCTGTAATTTCCCATCTACCTAAATTCCCACCTTCTAAATTCCCAACTCTCTAATTTCCCAACTTCCTAAATTCCCACCTTCTAAAATCCCCTACTCTGTAATTTCCCATCTACCTGAATTCCCACCTTCTAAATTCCCAACTCTTTAATTTCCCAACTACCTAAATTCTCACCTTATAAATTCCCAACTCTCTAATTTCCCAACTACCTAAATTCCCACCTTCTAAATTCCCAACTCCTAAAATCCCACCCTCTAAATTCCCAACTCCCTAATTTCCCACCTTCTAAATTCCCAACCTCTAAATTCCCACCTTCTAAATCCCCAAATTAACCCTCTTTTACACTACAAAATACAACTCAACTATTACCACAGCTCTTTCAGTCGAACATACAACAGTTAAGATTCCATCGAAAGATACCAGATAATTCTAGAGTTTCATTAATTCTAGAGCGCAGAATTTACCGTCGAAGTTGTGAGAAAACTTTACTCTGGCCAATGACCATTTCCTCTACCGTATATCGTTTCCTTTCGTACCTTCATTCTACTTGTCTCTACCTATTTATCGATCTCTATTTGTCTTTTTTAGTAGTCGCCCTCCTCCGGCTTCCCTTCCCTCGAACGCGGTTGAAGTAATCGCAGGATAGAGGAAAATTGTTCCTTCGTACAATAATGTCTTTACTTAGCATTGTATTCCTTCTGTTCGTTCTCTCTGGGCCGACGAGTAATCGGAAAAATCCTATCGAATCTCTGACGTGCTCCGTCCACCGAGATATTCGTTGATAGGATATCTTTTTTGCAGAGATATATCGGTGTTGATTCAATGAGCAAAAGGGAACCTTCGGGAGCTCTCCACAGATTGCGATTTACTTATCGAGCTAGTGTACTTCTAGGACTTGTTATATTCACGTGAAAACAATGTTCAAGATAATTCTTTGATCTGGGTAATTATTAACGGTCCTAAAATTGACTTATTTTGTGACGTCATGATTTTACGAATATTTGTTGATGTCCGAACGCACAGCCCTAAGCGTCAGAATTTAGCAATTTTTTTATTTTTATGTAATTTTGTTTGCAGATTGTTCAGTTTGGACAAGTATAGCTGAAACGTTGTCATCGAAATCGAGACACGTATAGTTGTAATGGAATTAAAAGATTACAGCGTGTGTGCATTCGTGTCATTGATCGGTAGCTTGCACTTGACACGAAAGGACGGTCTGACCACAACGCGCCATACTACTCGCCATAGTCTGCCCGCACAGAGTCCAGTGCCCCAAAGGTCTGTCCCGACAGGGTTAACCCCGTAATTGTTAGGTCAAATTTTGTAGCACGACAATTTTGGGATTTGGTCGGTTGGAGAGGTGGGAAGCTGAAAATTTCGATATTTGGGAATTTAGGGGGTTGAGAAATTGGAAGGTGGGAAATTAGGGGGTTGGGAAATTAGAAGGTGGGAAATTAGGGAGTTGGGAAATTAGAAGGTGGGAAATTAGGGAATTGGGAAAGTAGAAGGTGGGAAATTAGGAAAATGGGAATTTAGGGAGCAGGGAATTTGGAGAGTTGGGAATTTAGAAAGTTGGAAATTTGGAGAGTCGGGAAATTAGAAGGTGGGAATTTAGGAAGTTGGAAAATTAGAGACTTGGGAATTTAGAAGGTGGGAAATTAGGGAGTTGGGAAATTAGAGGGTGGGAAATTAGGGAGTTGGGAAATTAGAGGGTGGGAAATTAGGAAGATGGGAATTTAGGGAGTAGGGAATTTAGAAAGTTGGAAATTTGGAGAATTGGGAAATTAGAAGATGGGAATTTAGGGAGTACGGAATTTAGAAAATTGGGAAATTAGAAAGTTGGGAATTTAGAAAGTTTGGAAATTAGAAGATGGGCCATTAGGAAGTTGTGAAATTAAAAAGCGTGCCATTAACAAATCCCAAAATTAAAAACTACATCCCAACTTCCATCCCCCAAATCAACCATTCCGCCCACAAACTGAAATCTATCAAATTCTAAAAATAAAACCTTGATTAAATCGAAACTAGCAACAGTCACATCTCCAGCATCCTCTCTTATCGCTCATTTCCCCTCATTTCCGACACTAAGAAAAGTGTACGTGTCTTATCCAAGTGTGCGAACACAGAAAAACATCGTAGCAAGTGACAAGAGGACAGTATCCTTTTTTTACGAGCAACTGTTGGATGGCGAAGTACGTTTACGAGCTTATGGCAGGACGTGCACCGGCACCACTTAACAGCGTAGACAGCTGCACGTAGTCCAAGCACGTGTCCTTACCTGCCAGAAGTCAATTTCCTTCTTCGAGAAACTCCTTTCTTCGCTAGTTTTCTTTAGATCTTCTTTACCACTATCTGGTTGCAGTGTTCGTTTCTCGGACATTCTTCGTTTATACTTGGATCCATACTGTCCTTTCAATTGCTTAGTCTCATCTTTGCTGTTTGATATGTGTACGAGGTGATTCTTGTAAATAGTTTGGGAATTTATGGGGAATTTGGTGTTGATGGTATGTGGATTATGTTTGTGGACCTCATTGTTAGCTCTTCTTTATGAGGAGGTTTAGGCTAGGTGGACACTATGAACCTCTTATGTGGACCTCTCACGTACACTTCACATGTGGACCTCACATGTGGACCTATCATATGGACCTATCATATGGACCTATCATGTGGACCTCTCATGTGAACCTATCATGTGGACCAACCATGTGGACCAACCATGTGGACCAACCATGAGGACCTATCATGTGGACATATCATGTGGACCAACCATGTGGACTTATCATGTGGACCAACAATGTGGACCTATCGTATAGACCTATCATGTGAACCTATTATTTGGACCTGTCATGTGGACCTATCACTCATGTGATCATAAGATGGTTCATAAGGATGCTGATAATTCCTGATCAAACTTCTTCCTCATTAGACTAGTTACCACATCTAGTAGTTCAAGAAATAAGATACATGTGATGTTACATGATCCATGTCCAATTGTCCTCCACATATGTCCCTCAGCTTATAGTCTCACATGTCCAATTGTCCACATATGTTCTTCAGCTTATAGCCTACTATGAACATTATGTGACCTCAACCTTCTTTAGCTTCATCATAAGATGCTCCACAAGGGTGCTGAAGGCTGTCACTGATTAAACAAATTCACTAAAGCCAGTAACCAATGTGGATGTTCATATATCCTCACCAACATACTCCACATATGTCCTCATCTGATCTGTCATGACCATTATGTGCACCCAGCTGTCTTCTTCAATGTAACCATAAAATAATTCTCAAAAATGCTGAAGGCTATTGCTGATTAATTATGAGTAACTCACCAATCCCATTAACCATCCCCATATGTGGACCCCACACGTCATATGTGGACATCCATACCTGTACACCTAAACTGACATATTCATACCTGTCCTCCATCCACATAAACCAGGTGAAATTTTTGTATACAAGACAATTTAAAACATCCCTATCAAAAAAGGACGATCGCGACAAATATTATTCTATTGTCCCAGAAAAACGTATGGGGGTTTTATGGGCATCGCGACGTATCCATGCGAGCGATTCTCGAAACACAGGGCATTAAACGACTTTACGGTCGTTTCGGTGAAAATCTTGTTTCCCCGACGGACATAGTTGTGGCCTGGCTACGTTTGATTTATCGCGAAATTTCCCCTGTATTCCCTACGGGAATACAGCTGGAGGACGTCCAGATGTGTGCGCGCGCGAGTACGGAGTCCTAATAATCTAATATACCGCGACCGACCTGAGCACAATTTCATGCTTTCTCGGGCATGCGGCGCACCCCTAACTCCTCTGCGATCAAACGTCCTTCCATCTCACGTTCCCTTATCCCTCTAACCCTCTGTCTTTCATTCGCCTTCTCGGTTACCTAACCCTGTCTCCCTTTCTATCCCTTCGCTTGAAATATGTATGTACGCATGGTTTATTATTGCGCGACGAATGTTTTGGAACTGAATGCTTAAGTAACGTGTGTTTGGGATGTTGGGGAAGATGCTTGGGAATATTTAGGGTGACGGGGTTCTTTGAGGATTGATGGGATTTTGGGTTTATGGGTTTTTGGAATTTTTCGGATTTGGGTTTTTGGTATTTGGGGTTTTTGGAATTTGGGATTTTTGGAATTTGGGATTTTTGGGATTTTGGGTTCTTGGGATTTTGGGTTCTTGGGATTTGGGGTTTTTGGAATTTGGGATTTTTAGGATTTTGGGTTCTTGGGATTTGGATTCTTGGGATTTGGGTTCTTGGAATTTGGGTTCTTGACATTTGGGATTTTTGGGAATTGGGTTCTTGGGATTTGGGTTTTTGGGATTTTGGGTTCTTGGGATTTTGGGTTCCTGGGATTTGGGTTCTTGGAATTTTGGGTTCTTGGGATTTTGGATTTTTAGGAATTGGGTTCTTGGGATTTTGGGTTTTTGGAATTTGGGATTTTTGGGATTTTGGGTTCTTGGGATTTGGGTTCTTGGGATTTGGGTTCTTGGGATCTGGGTTCTTGGGATTTGGGTTCTTGGGATTTGGGTTCTTGGGATTTGGGTTCTTGGGATTTGGGTTCTTGGGATTTGGGTTCTTGGGATCTGGGTTCTTGGGATTTGGGTTCTGGGGATTTGGGTTCTTGGGATTTGGGTTCTTGGAATTTAGAATTTTTGGGATATTGGGTTCTTGGGGTTTTGGGTTCTTGGGATTTTGGGTTCTTGGAACTTGGGTTTTTGGGTTTTTGGGTGCATTTGGTACTTGTATTGCTAATAAACAATAATACAATTGTTTCTTCATCCATCTTTTCATGTAACTTTTCATATATCACACTCAAAATATTTTTGTACTTCACCATTTTGCAACCATATCAATAATAAAAAAAATATAATATTAAAATTTATAATAATAAAGGAGAAATATTATACTGCAAGGTCAATATAACCACGTCTACCCAAAAAACACTTTCACTGAAATTTATTTAAGAAACGTCGTAAATTCCGTTTGGCACTAATTTCGTAAAACGAGTGAAGGTATTTTGAAACGTTTTATTTCCAATGAACGCCATCGGCTACATCAAAGAGAACTGTTCTTGAAAAGAATGTTCTCTGTCGAAATTTTATTGGAACATGCGACACGTATGTTTCAAACCGAACGAAATCAAAAGAAACTTTTATTTTTCTACCTGGAGACATGCTTTACGCTGGAAAAATATTGTTAACTGTATCAAATAACATGGGAGGAAAACTTCGAGCTGGAATGTAATAGATATAGTGTATTAAATATACTTGATGTGATCAGATGTTCAAAAATGTGGTATAGTATTACAGTATATTATTTTTTGGTATAGTATGGTATTATAGGAATGAAGAAGTTTATTGTAGGAATAAAAAAAAATTTATTTAGGATAGTATATATAATTAGTATAGAGCACATTAATGTATGAATAATACAATTGCATATGAGCCAGTATGGAATATATACACGGTGCTTCAAAATTAGTGTAGGTCCCTGAAATGAAGGGTTTCTTATTCAGAATTAGCTACTCTTCATTTCAGGGACCTACAATACCTGTGAAACATTCTGTAGCAGCATATAGTATACTATAAAAAAATCATATAGATATGCTTATCATATAGATATACAGGTTGCTTCAAAATTAATGTAACTCTCAGAAATGGTAAGAAAAGGACGCCATTTTAAATAAAATTTCCCTTAACAAAAATAAACTTCTAAAATTTATAAAAATATATATAATAGTACATCAGTAGATATACAAATCCAAAATCAACAAAAACCACTCAAAATACAAAATCATATATTTACAGACCATAGAACCCACGTCTGACCAATAACAGTTACGACTACTTGAAGCAATACGAAACGAATGAAGGGTAGATTTATACGATTCGTATCGAATATAAAACAGTTTTGTATCGGTTTCATTTCAACGAAAACACGGATGTTATCATTATATGTTCATCATACACAGTATGATACTCGATCAGTTAATAAAAAACAAGCGATCAATAGAGGTACATAACAACGCGCAAAAATATTTTCTCGTTTAACTATACCAAATCTACGTCCAATACATTACCCAGAAAAAAATATTCTCTTTTAACAAAAAATAAAAAAATGTATCGACAGATTATTTCGTGTTATTTTGGGTGAATTGAGGTTTAGAGGATTTTAGGGGATATTGGGAGATATTGGGAAATTTGGGGATTTGGGAATTTTGCAATTGAAAGATTTGGGAATTTAGGAGGTGGGAATTTAGGGAGTTGGGAATTTAGGAGGTGGGTATTTAGGTAGTTAGGAAATTAAGAGGTGGGTATTTAGATAGTTGGGAAATTAGGAGGTGGGTATTTAGATAGTTGGGAAATTAGGGGGTGGGTACATAGGTAGTTAGGAAATTAGGAGATGGGTATTTAGGCAGTTAGGACATTAGGAGATGGGTACTTAGGTAGTCAGGAAATTAGGAGATGAGTACTTAGGTAGTTAGGAAATTAGGAAGTGGGTATTTAGCTAGTTGGGAAATTAGGAGGTGGTATTTAGGTTGTTGGGAAATTAGAAGATGGGTATTTAGATAGTTGGGACATTAGCAGATGGGTACTTAGGTAGTTAGGGAATTAGGAAGTGGGTATTTAGCTAGTTGGGAAATTAGGAGGTAGGTATTTAGATAGTTGGGAAATTAGAAGGTGGGTATTTAGGTAACTGAAAATTAGGTAGTTACTAATATAGGAGTCGAGAATTTAGGAGGTGGGAATTTACGTATTGGGAAATTAGGAAGTAAGGCATTTAGGAGGTGCATATATAAGAGTTGGGAATTTAGGAATTGGAAATTTAAGATGTGACAACATATACAAAAAACATCCCCAAAATTGACCTTGACACCCTACACCAAGGTCACAAAACTCCCCAAACCTAACCAAAAAAAATGAACCCATTTGAAATAAATATCCTACTCCCTCATCAACACGTAACCTAAACGATTCAGCCACGCCACATCTTTTTCCGCGAGGCTCTTCCGGGAGATTCCCTAGATTAATTAGCCACCCTGTAGGTAATTACACGTTCACCCTCGTCGACATTTACACGCTCGTACGAGGTTTCGTGGCTAGGAACGAAACGAGCGAGATCTCGCCGCAAGGATGAGAGGTACACACCGGGTATAAGTAGAGTGCGATGAAAGGGGGGTGTGCCAAAGGGCAAAGAGAGGGGCACGGGAGGAAAGAACGGGGCACGGGGATTACAGGAGAGAACCATACGGTTGGCGTGTACCAAGGATATTGGGCTATACGTCATACGTTGCATAGCTACGAGACCCCAAACGAGCTATTGTTCCTCGCGACGAAGTGTTTCTCCTCCTGCTCTCCTCTCATCCACTCGAAGCGAGCTATTTCGTGGCGTGTCATCCCGATAATTTTGGAAATTTCGTCGGTCGACTACCATCGCCCTGGGCTCGATTAATCGCGCCGCAAAATCGAACCATGCCCCTCGATTTTATGGCGCATACCTTCTTTCGATGCAGACGTTTTCTCAACTTTCATTGTTCTTTCTTTTTATTTTTAATTTATTTTTTTGTGAATTGACATTTTTTTATTTTGGAATTTTTTAGTTTTGGAGTTTTGGGGTTCTGGAATTGGTCAAGTGGTAACTTGATACTTTGGTAATTTGATACTTTGGTTACTGGGTATGTTGGTAACTTGATACTTTGGTGACTTGGTAACACTGTAACTTGATACTTTGGTCAACTGATACTTTGGTAACTGGATACCATGGCAGTTTGATACTTGAATGACTTGATAGCTTTGTAACTGAATATTTTAGTCACTGGATACTTTGGTAACTCGATGCTTTGGTGACTTGATAATATTACATTATAACTTGATACTTTGGTAACTTGATACCTTAGTAATTTGATACTTTGGTGGCTTGATAACATTATAACTTGATACTTTGGTCACCTGATACTTTGGTAACTGGATACCATGGTGATTTGATACTTTAGTGACTGACAGCTTTGTAACTGAATATTTTGATCACGTGATACTTTGGTAACTTGATATTTTAGAGTCTTGATAACATTGTAACTTGATGCTTTAGTGACTTGACAGCTTTGTAACTGAATATTTTGGTCACTTGATATTTTGGTAACTTAAGACCTTGGTAATTTGATACTTTGGTAACTAGATACCATGGTAGTTTGATACTTTGCTGACTTGATAGCTTTGCAACTTGATACCTTGGTAATTTGATACCTTGGTGACTAGATGCCATGGTAATTTGATACTTTGGTGACTTGATAGCTTTGTAACTTGATACTTTGGTCACTTGAGACCTTGGTAATTTGATACTTTGGTAACTGGATACCATGGTAATTTGATACTTTGCTGACTTGATAGCTTTGCAACTTGATACCTTGGTAATTTGATACTTTGGTGACTTGATAGCTTTGTAACTTGATACTTTGGTCACTTGAGACCTTGGTAACGTGATACCTTGGTAATTTGATACTTTGCTGACTTGATAGCTTTGCAATTTGATACCTTGGTAATTTGATACCTTGGTGACTAGATACCATGGTAATTTGATACTTTGGTAACTCGATAGCTTTGTTTCTTGATACCTTGGTCACTTGATACCTTGGTAATTTGATACGTTGGTGACTCGATAACTCTCTAACTTGATATTTCAATAACGTGATACATTGGTAACTCGATAACTTTGTTAACTGCTTATGTCTCTAACTCCCTACCTCTCCAACTCCCTATATCGCCAACTACTCATACTCCCCTCTTCTTATATCACCAAATCCACACCTCCATACACCTCCATATAAACAACCCCCATAAACCTCTCCAAAACCTGTAATTTACAATACTCACAACATAAACCTCGCCTCCCTCAATCAACTAATTTATCACTCCGCAAAAGATCAATCACCGTTTTCGTTAAGTAACACACCTCATAATGCGTCTCATTAAATAGAATGAATAACGCTGTTAGCACGAAATCAATCTTTCCTTCCACTGTGTAAATGCATCACACACACACAGTAAGAACAAGAATCAATATTCCTTCGCGTGTAATGTCACTTGCGTAGCTAGTAAGCTGATAATGATACATGACCATGATATAACCAATAACCATGGAGATAAGCGATCTTTGATAGATATAGGCAGCATATATTACCATCTGACAGCTCGTCTTACGACCAGCAGACGGTGTTCGGGTTAAGGGGATTGCAGGATGTTTCTAATTTAGTAATCTTCGATGGTAATGGCGAAGGTGACCGCTGCAATTATAATCACACCGTTTACCTTCGTTATAATCTATGAACAGAAATCAACGGTGCGTGCACAAGTTTCGTGATATAATCGGTGCCATTAGTTGATTGGAAATTTTCCGTATTGATTAAAATTTATTCGAGGTGCATATTTAGTATGCAAGGTATCTATTTGCAAGAACATTGCAGGACATTTTTTAATTAAATCGATTTAAATTGTCGTTATGTCTTTTGGCGCCAAATTCAAATCTTTCAAAGTTAATAAAGTACTAAATTATTAATTCATTATATAATTGTCAGAGGTGAGTTTCATAATAGTTACCAACACGTTATTTAATAATATACTAATTTGTTTAGAAGGCAGTCAGATGAATAAAATAAAGTTGTGCAGAAATACGACCGTCTGACATATCGTACTCCACTACTACTTGTAACGCTTCACTGCCGCAGTAGAATCATCAATGCCAAGTCTGGCACGTGATAGAATTATTGAACCGTGGACAATAGATGGCGCTACGGTCTTAATCCTTAGAAGATGGACGTCCTATTGAGAGGTTACGGTTATATGATCATTTTCGTACACAACACGTTATTATGACTGTACACAGTTTTAATGATATCACAAATATATTTAAGCATAATCAAGTGCACTGAGGTACATAAACACAATCACCACTAAAATTAAATAGAAACCCATACAATAAATAAGTGTAAATAGGTGCATGTCACAAATTCATTCAAAATACGTCAGCAACATTTTACAAACTTAAACATGTTCATATATAAAAAAAATTCGATTGCCACATATTTAATAGGGCCTACTTAAAATCATAGTCCATCACAATAGAAAAAATCATAGTTCATCACAATAAAAAAAATCATAGTCCATCACAATAAAAAAAATCATGGTCCATTACAATAAAAAAGAATCATAGTCCCTCACAATAAAAAAAATCATAGTCCATCACAATAAAAAAAATCATGGTCCATCACAATAAAAAAAATCATAGTCCCTCACAATAAAAAAATCATAGTCAACCACAATCATAAAATCATCTCCCTAACGATTACTAAAAACCTCAATAATTCTCCTAATCATTTATTTCAAAAAAGCAACGCTTTTTAACTCAAAAAAATCCAAGTCACGTTAAAAAAACGTACGTGATTAGATAGACAAACAGATGTATAGTCTATGCGTAGTTTGCCATAGGATCGTACATCATCGGTTGGTCTGTGTCGGTTTAACCACCCTCACCGCCAGTTGCGCTCGGTTATTCGAACATGGTGAGCAAGTCAAAATGATTCAAGCATCGTGGTCACCGGTCGCGCTTGTCCGAGCAAACCTCGCCCATACTGTGTTGAAACATGGACAACTATTCTGTTCTATGACTAATCAAGCGCAATTATACTGGCGAATATAGACATTCATAGAAGAGTTTAGGACAGGTGAATATAATTCTGTGTTGTCCTTATTGTACTTAAAACAAAAGTCCTTAAAAAAAATTTACAGTATATTATACATATTAGAGGTGGTAGTTTATACGTATCACGTATTCATATGTGGATGTGCAAATTTAAATTTTATTTTTTAGAGAGTATTTTTTGGGTCGTTAATTTATTTAATAATAATTATATTATTATAGCTTCTTTAGGTTTAGGTATGTTTGTGTGCATATGTATGTCAATTTCTATATGCAGTGTTTGTGTGTAGTTATGTTTATTATACTATATATATGTAGTGTGTGTGTATATACATATATGTAGTGTGTGTGTGTATATACATATATGTAGTGTGTGTGTGTGTATATACATATATGTAGTGTGTGTATATGTACATGTATGTAGTGTATGTATATATGTACATATATGTATAAACATTGCTAGTATAAATATTGAGAATGTTTCAAGATGAATAAAAATAGCGTAGACAGTCTGCACTACACTGTCCGCCATGTTGACTGGCCGACGAACGCCGAAGAGACACGAAGCTGTCCGAACCCCCACTCCCTCCACCTACTACCTAGCGCTCCACTAAAGCTCTACTTTTGAAACACCCAGTAAATTTCCACCCAAAGTAATTACAATTACCGCCATTCGACAGCGATTAAAGACAAAAGCCCGAAAAATGCAAGCCAGCTGATCCAGTAATACCCCGATAACGAAGTAGGCTACGGTAAAAACACGAATGGACTGTATTATCGATACGGAGCACGATCGAAGGACAAGCAACAAAGCCGTATTTCTCCGTGATCAGCGAAATCACAAGCTATAAAGACGCAATTGAAAGGTGAGGGGTGAACCGTGAGAATAACCGTCGAGTGGACCTACTCGACGTTGGTCGACAGCTTGGACCTTCGACTCGGTATAAGCTGCCAGTACAGCAGTCAGAAACACCCTCTTGTAGACGCTGCGTCCATCGGGAAAGGCCGTGCAAAGCTGTCCTGTCGGTTAGCGTTCGGGGCTCGAAACGTCGAGGCGCACTGCGAGTAGGAAGCACGCTCTGCCGGCGTCCCGACGCTCGTTAGCGCCGGTAATTGTCACTTGTTAGGTGGCAGCTTGTCCTCCACCCGCTCACTCCCAGTTTTGCGTCAACTAGGTTTATCGCTCGAAAAGCCTCGACCGAGAGCTTTTTCGGTTACGCTTCGCTGCAATTCTTGACCGACTGCCGCCCACGAGTTGGCCTGTCTATGGAACACTCGAAAATGCGACGATAATTGACTTTTCAGGATTTGGACGGGTTTGAATTTCGCGGGCGCTGCCGTCGCCACGTGACCGCTTTCCCGCGCAAATACAAATTATATATTAAAGCTACTTCAAAAGTTATGTCCAGAAAGGTTCAAACAAGTGCACTTCTACGATATTTAAAAACCAATTAAAAATCCCAAAAATTAGACAAAATTGCATATTCTAAAATATTTTTATGAACCACGAATGTCTGAAGAAATTTTTTGTAGGAAACTTCCAATTAAACTTAAAAAATGTACAGAATAAATTGTAATATCGTGAAACATGAAGAAATACGATATTTTAGGCAAACATGAAAACAAAGTTGTATTTCAATATGTTTCAAATGCAGAGGTTACCGATATTAATCGGAACACGAAACTGATGGTACACGTCAATGGAATATCACAGGGGATGCATCGATTCATCCATTTTAGTGTAACTTAATTAAGTCGGACAATATATCTGTTCTATCACTGTCAATCATTCGTACAATTTCGAAAAAAAAAATATCGAATGTTTTCACAATTTATCAGCGTTATAGACTGCGCGAAAAAACATTTGGAATCGGGAATATCTGTTTTTTCTCTGCATTGTTTAATTTCGATGTAACGGAAAATTGTTAAATAACGAAAGTGATGCTGGCGAATTTAAAACTAATAACGAGAACGCATTCTGAAACGATCGAGTGAAATTCGATTGAGTACTAGCGCTAATCGCGCTGCAAACTTGTTTCCACTTAATGGATTACACGATAATTGCTGTGTATCGAAAATAGAGACAAACAATTTGTAAAATGCAAGGTAATCCCTCGGGGTTGAAAATTTTGGGGCAAGCATGCTTTAATGTGTGCTGATATAATTATTTAGCGAGTTATGTAATCCTCTATTATATCATGGAGTTTCGAAATGCTGTAAAGCAAATTAGTTTGCATTCGCAAGTAAAATGGTATTTGTACTAAATAATAGCTGTACCAAAGGATCTATAAAATGAAATTTCTGCGAGGTTATCCGTGGAAGAATTCATTTGTAATTTCGACGTGGAGGTTTGGAAAGTAAATAATGTGATGTGGGGATTGTGTTTTTGTTGGTGCGTTTTGGGTGAGGAATGTTAATGGGTTATCAAGTTAAAAAGGTGCGGAAATGTCGAGATTAAAAAGTGTTATGTTACAAAGTATTAAGTTACGAAGATATTAAATTGCAGAAGTATTATGTTACAAGATTATCAAGTTAACAATGTATCAAGTTATGAAGGTATTAAATTACAGAAGTGTTATGTTACAAGATTATCAAGTTACAAAGTATCAAGTTAACAATGTATCATGTTACGAAGATATTAAATTGCAGCAGCATTATGTTACAGGATTATTAAGTTACAAAGTATCAAGTTAACAATGTATCATGTTACAAAAATATTAAATTGCAGCAGCATTATGTTACAAGATTATCAAGCTACACAGTATCAAGTTAACAATGTATCAAGTTACGAAGATATCAAATTGCAGCAGTTTTAAGTTACTAGATTATCAAGTCACAAAGTATCAAGTTAACAATGTATCATGTTACGAAGATATTAAATTGCAGCAGCATTATGTTACAAGATTATCAAAACATAAAATATCAAGTTACCAATGTATCAAGTTATGAAGGTATTAAATTACAGAAGTGTTACCTTGCAAGATTATCAAGACATAAAATATTAAGTTACCAATGTATCAAGTTAGGAAGGTATTAGATTACAGAAGTATTATGTTACAAGATTATCAAGTCACAAGGTATCATGTTACCAATGTATTAAGTTACGAAGATATCGAATTACAGAAGTGTCAAGATACGACGATATCGAATTACAGAAGTGTCAAGTTACGAAGATATCGAATTACAGAAGTATCAAGTTACCAATGTATCAAGTCACGAAGGTGTCAAATTACCAATGTCTCAAGTTACAAAATGATCAAGTTACCAATTCATCACGTTACTAAAGTATCGAGTTACCAATGTCTCAAGTTACAAAATGATCAAATTACTAATTTATCACATTACTAAAGTATCAGATTACGAAAGTATCAACTTACAAAGCATGAAACTACCAATATCTCACGTTACAAAATGATCAAATTACCAATTTATCACCTTACTAAAGTATCAGATTACGAAAGTATCAACTCACAAAGCATCAAACTACCAATGTCTCAAGTTACAAAATGATCAAGTTACCAATTTATCACCTTACTAAAGTATCAGATTACGGAAGTATCAAATTACAAAGCATCAAACTACCAATGTCCCAAGTTACAAAATGATCAAATTACTAATTTATCACCTCACTAAACTATCAGATTACCAAAGTATCAAATTACAAAGCATGAAACCACCAATATCTCACGTTACAAAATTCTCAAGTTACCATTTCACCACGTTACCAAACTATCAAGCCCAACTATCACATCCCCAAATTTCCAACATTTCAACATTCTAAAAATCCACTCCAACTCCAACTCATAAACCTACCAAAATAAACCAGTACTAAAAAACGTCTGAGTATTTCTTTTCCCTATATCGCCATATCAGCCATCTATTTAGCAGCACGTATCGCTGTTTCATCTCCCTCTAAATATCTCCCACGTCTGATAGGTCGATCAATAATTAATCGAGCGTAAGTTGATCTATTCTATCGCTGAACGTTCGAAAGGATTTCCCATGGCTAGAAATCCGTAGCCGAGGATATATTTTACGGTATCGAAGTTCGCAGCTGCTCCATCGGCTTTATCGTTATTACGTTAACGACGATTGCAGCACCACGGAGATATCGAAGATGAAAAGTGTTGAACGATGCCGGAGCATTACTTGTTTACCGCGCGAGCGGCATTAGCTGTTTTATCGCCGCTACTCGCGTGTTGCCTGTTCGAATAGATAATTAAATACGAGAGGCTGAACGATCAGCCTGGCCGAATTGGCTGGTACGAGGAGAGCCGGATAACTTAACGAGCCAAATTATTAGCCAGATTAATTCGACACGATCATCGAGAATGCAACTACGAATCTGCAACTGTAACGATCAAATTTCCTGCACGATGGATATACCATTTCCATCATTTCCTAAATTTTCCTGCTTTTGATTCTTCGGTTTCTATATTATTTATGTTCCTAAATTCTTGTGTCTTCAAATTCCTTAAATTAAAAAATTTTTTATTTTACAAAAATTCAATGATTTTTCAAATTTACAAATTTTTGAAATTTCTGAATTCTAACATTTTATTTTATTAAATCTTTAAATCTCAAAATCCTCAAATGCATCCTAGTAAGCTTACAAATTTTTTAATTTCAAGTGTGTGGTAACTGAACGCTTGATAAGTGAACGTCTGGTAATTGAACACTTCATAATTGAACGCTCGATAATTGAACACGTGTTAATCTAACAGGTAGCGATGTAACCTATACTTATCTAACACACGAGAATTTATAAAGTAACTTAACATCTTACTGCAATAAAACGAGTGGCAATATAGCGAGACAAGAACAGTCGAAAGCAGAAACGAACATAGAAAAGCGACGCGCTATCCAATGAACTAATATAAACAATTTGGTGAGCTGGTAAACCTCCATGAATTTATTATTATTATTACTATGGAGAGTCGTGAATGTTTTGTCGAAATTCGACGTAATTATTTACGAGTGCCGCAATGCGCGGGTCTACTGGATTTTATACCGACCGAAACGTCGATGATTTACCGGTAGATTTAGGTCACCGCAATAATTTCTGACATGTTTTGCATGTTGTGCCGATAATAACGTATTGTCCGATGCGAAATGGATCGGTCGGTAAACGACAAATCGACGCGCATAAACGTAATAGATTATTAGTGTCTAATGGCTGTCAACAACTCTATCATTCCCTAGCAATGTTATCGTAAATACAGCATGATACTAGCTCGTAAAATCGATTAGGTTACTGTGGTCTGTATTAAATGACACTGGCGACCTATACGATTTACGGCGCACACAGTGGCGCGAAGATTTGAAAGTTTAAAGTGGGTGAAGTTGATCTGATAAGGTGGCGCGAAATTCAAAAACTTAAACTATTTAAACTTGATTAGGTTTGTATTTTATAAATATTTTTAACTGGGATTGATTTATTGATTGAATTAACACTGGGAGATCTGATATGATTTTAGTGACACAAAGTGGCGGGAAGATTTGAAAATTTAAATTCCACAAACTTGATCAAATAAGATGGCGCGAAATTCAAACACTTAAACTCTTTTAACTTGATTAGATTTATGTTTTACAAATATATTTAACAGGAATTGATTTATTGGGTGAATTAACACCTGGAGATCTGATACACATTTAATGACACAAAATGGCGGGAAGATTTGAAAATTTAAACTGCACAAACTCGATAAAATACTTATCTATAAAATACTTATAAGATATTCCACCAAAATTTATTAGAGAAATCACTGAAATTACAGTGGAACGTCGAATCCGTTTGCAACAGAAAATGGCGCGAAATTCAAAAACTTAAACTCTCAAAACTTCCTTAGCTTTATACTTCATAAATATTTTTAACAGGAATTGATTTATTGGATGAAATAACACTTGGAGCTGTGATATGATTTTAGTGACACAAAATGGCGGGAAAATTTGAAAATTTAAACTCCACAAACTTGATCAGACTTATATCCATAAAATACTTATAAGATATTTCACCAAAATTTTTTTAAAGAAATCACTGAAATTACTTTGAGACGTCCAATATGCTTCCGACCGAAAATGGCGCGAAATTCAAAAACCTAAACATCTCATGAATATTTCCAAGAATAATTGAACCTATAAAATTAACTTTGTTCACAATTTACGATGTACAAAACAAGTGTAATTAATAGAAGGTAGTTAAAATGAACGCAATACACTTCTGTATCATAGTTCTTCAAGATGATTAGTGCTTTAATACTAACTGGATTATTAATCTCGCTTCCTTGATAACACCAATTACACTAATGTACAGCGTAATTGATACTAGAGGGTACGTTAATGTTTAATTCAGTCTGCTCATTATTAGGTGTTTCATTATCTACGAACAAGCAATTAATTAGTACAGTTATTGTTTATGTCAATCATTTCCGGATAATTGACGTATAGCTTTGAGGTACACGTATCTCGAATCAAATATTGCGTACATGTTATTCTCACGGGAACGATGTTCTTTTATTCCAATTATAATACAATTTATTATATAAATATACGAAGAGTAATGTGTTGCTTTCGCATTGAATTGACCTGAAATGCAAATTCAATGTTTATTCATTTTTTTTAAATTAAATCTTGTATTAACATCTGAAATTATTTTTATAATTTTTTATCAAAATTTGAAATTAACTGAAGACATATTGGATTGACTGACTTTGTCAAAATATATTAAATAATTTTCAAATAATAACTTCTATAAAAATTACAAAATTTGTAGAATAACAATTTTAATAAAACTTACAAAATTTGTAAAATAACAATTTTAATAAAATTTACAAAATTTGTAATATAACAATTTTTAGAAAATTTACAAAATTTGTAAAATAACAATTTTTATAAAATTTACAAAATTTTCAAATAATTTTTATAAAAATTAAAAAGTTTTTAAAATATAAATCAAACAAATTTTAAAACTTAAAAAATTTTTTAAAAAACTTATTGAATTTTATTATTTACTTCAGCTAACTAAAAAGAGATTGTGTTAAAATTATTGGGTTTAAAATTATTTTTACAGAAAATCTTTATTTAAAGAACTTTATAAATTTCATTTATTAACTTTACAAATGTAATTGTCCTTTTCAATCCAAATCACCTAAATATATTTCTATTAACTAAATAATTAAATTTTGTATTCGAAGTTAACTCAACCTAAAACTTTCTCGTCTCCTCAAAAATTAAAATTACAAAATTTTCCAAATACGAAGGAAATAAAATATTAACACCGTCTCCATTTTAAAATATCAGCCTGCATCTATTCCAGATAACTTTCATAAAAACTACGTGTAAATTGTTATTATCTATCTAGCTCGTAAATCGGACGAAAATAAAATTCACCTTTATCGTCCTCGTGCAAAACAATCAATAGTGGCTGTGAATGTGTAATACTTTTAACGACTCTTACATAACAAATCAATAACGTTTCATTTAAATAAAATTTCAGATTCTTGCCTCAGAATATTTTTGATGAAATATCAAATTTATTATAAATATTCACCCATCACATTTTAAAATTTATTCACAGTTATTTATTATTTACAAAAATTGTATTTTGATCTTAAAATTATTAGCGTTCTTAAATTTTCAAATTTACACAAAAAAATATTTTATTTTGAATTTCAAGTATTTGACTATTAATAAATTTAACAAATTTTGAAATTTAAACAATTCTGCAATTTCTATAAAAATTAAAAAGTTTTTAAATACAAATCTGACAAATTTTAAAATTTAAAAAATTGTCCAATAATTTTTATAAAAATTAAAAAATTGTTAAATAATAAATTTGACAAATTTTTAAATTTAAAAAATATTTTTAAAGCTCTACTGAATTTTTATTTATTTAAGATAACTAAAAAGAAATTGTTTTAAAATGATTAAATTTAATAATTAATAATTAAGGTAAATAATCAAACTAAAATATAGTGAAGTTCATTGAAAGGTATTTGAAAGAGAACATCAATTAAAAAAGAGTATGTACACTAATTGCTAAAGGCGCGAAATAACATGGCGCCATTTTTTGCCCTCCGTATGTTTTCGTTTCCATTCCGACTAAATAGGTGAATCCTTCGTGCAAATGGCCGTCCGACGATGGTTTTGACTCTGTTTATTTTTCCGTGGAACGACAGCAGGGACAATGGGATTATAACGAACGTCGTTGACTGACTGCTTTCTCTCGTTCTGCATCTTACGAAAAGAAAACGAGATTACACAGCTCTCGTGAGAACTTTTGCTATGGATTTCTACCGTGTAATAATTTTGACTATCTAACGAACGATTTCATGCAAATTTCCTGTCGCATTGTTGCAACGAGGACATAAAAGAATATTTACTACTTGGAGGAATTTTGCTTACGTGTTTAACCTCTTAATGACTGAGTTAATTTCTTTGAGGAACGAACAAACAACTTGGTAATAATTATTTAAATAATTATTTAGGGTATGCTTTTTTATTTGAATATTTTGCTGGTTTATTTGGAAAGTTTTTTGGTTTTGAAATTTTTAAATTGAAGTTACAATTGAAACTGAAATTTTTAGTTTAAGTAAGAAGAGCAGAGGAAGAATTTATATTAACAATACAAAAAGTAAAATTTACAAGAAAGAAGTATGTTTTGTTATAGAAAAATGATGTTAAGTGATGTACATAATAACAGTAGAATTAATTATGAATTTATAAAAAAAAATCTTTAAAAATACAGTTTGTAAAAAGTTTGCAAAAATACAGCTCATAACAAACTGTACAATTAATAATAAAAAATAGAGTTTATAACAAAAAGTACAAATTATAACAAATATACAATTTCTAATAAAAACACTAAATAACTAAAATAAATATTCAACTTAATTTCAAAAAAAAAAAATTAAAAAAAGAAATTCAGATCATTGTCCTCTTTTACTCCCATCTCACCTCCATAATAAAAATACAAACTCTCCATAAAATTCACCAAAAAGTATTTCCAAAAAAATTCCATGAAATAAACATTTAATTTAATTTAAAAAAAAAATGAAATTCAGATCACTGTCATCTCTCACCCGCATCTCACCCCCACAATAAAAACGCAAACTCTTCACAAAATTCACCAAAAGAAATACCCCCAAAAATTCCATGAAATAAAAAATGGCGTAAATATTTAATTTAATATTAAAAAAAATGAAATTCAGATCTCTGTCTTCTCTCACCCCCATCTCCAACCCCTTAAAAAACTTAAACTTCCCAGAATACCCCAAAAAAAATTCATTCAAACGTTTTTTCCGCGATCAACGTTAATTCCCGGCGTTAGAATTGGAGGTTAGATATCTGGTACAAAAAAAGCGAGGCAAAAGGAAGGCACGACAGGAGGGAATTCACCCGCGGCTGAAAAATACGGCAGCGGAAACTTATCGGCGACCATTTAATCCGTAGTGGTTCGAAAATTTAATTTTTCATTTATTCGTCGGGCTCTCGGCGAATAAAGCCGTAAGGAAAACAAAGTCGTTTCATGGCGCTGCTGGCAACGGCGGACGAAAAACTGAATGGCAGAGGTAAACAATGCTAAGGCGATTTTCATCGTCACCAGAGGCACAAGGGATGATGGCCGGGGTTCACTTTATAGGATGAGTTTGCATTAACACGAACCTAATGGGACGATATACTGACGCTACGGAAACCGGGGAACACCTAACCTAAATGCAATTTGTTGGGGAAAATTTGTCGAATAATTGAAAAATATATTTTGCAAATTTTTGTGGATTTTTATGAATTACTATTTTGAGTCAAATGACTTGTTATTTGATTGTATAGTTGTCAAGAATTTTTGTAAAAAAAAAAAAAACATTAAGATATCTATCTTTAATTGTTATATTATTTGTAAATAATTATTATGAGTGACTAAAATTGTTTTTGATGGTTATTGATCATTGTTGATGACAGAAGTAAATTTTGGTTACGAATAATTAAAAAACAATGATAAAATTTAAGTTTGTTCACAACTGATCAATATAAATGGTCTTTGAATGTATATGATCTATGAGAAATACTGATCTTTTATAATTTAATGTTTTCATATAACAAAGTCTCCATATTTATTGAAATAAAGATTGTTTTCAACTTGTAGATACAGTAAGAAGTTGTCAGAAGTCAATTTTCATTGCCACAGACCTAACATTTGTTAAAAATGCAGTGTTTAATCAGAAAACAGTAGAGAAATGTTAGTAGAGTCAGGTAGAGTGCATTGCGCATGCGCAGTGTATTTACGCGCCTGTCCCACGCGCATGTGCTGTAAGACCCGCGTAATTCAAACATTAAAATCATTCTTCCACATCTCTCTTGATAAATACATTAATTTGAACAACACTTGCAGTGTAAATAATTAGAATTGTATTTATACTAATTATAATATATATTTTTATGTATATATTAATATATATTTTTATGTGTATATTAATGTATATTATTATGTGTATATTAATATATATTTTTATGTGTATATTAATATATATTATTATATATTTCTACAATTTTTTATAAAATATTATTTCAATGCAACAGAAACAGTTGCTCCTACTATTTTTCAAACCTAGCTTTCTTACTTTATCTCCAACAAAATTTAAACAATTACTTTTCTGATCCTCTCAAAAACAAATTAAAATTACAGACAAATGAAATACGTAAATAAATTCCAATTAATATACATTGCTTAATATACTTTTAATGTGAGAATCGTATTGTAAGGGTATAAAGGTAGACAGGAAGATAAGCAGACACCCAAAAAAAAAATGGAGTCGCCTATACCGTCTCGATTTTCCTAGTCTTCAAGAAAAAAAGAAGCTCGTTTCTCGTTCGACAGATGGTGCCGACAGATCGAATGCGTTGAAACATAGCCAGCTGAGAGAATTTCAGAAGCTGTCCTCTCTCTCCCTATTCAAAAACGTTTCGTCGATGCGTGTACCCTGTTGATCATTTCAATGTCAGAATATCTTCAAAGCATATTTCGCACGTTTTATCGAGAAATTTATTACGCAAGCGTGTCGTTAGAAATGTTGGGAATAACGGTAATCTTTCTGTCAGCGATGATCGCTGTGAAGTTGGTGATTTTATGATTTACAACAATGGCGACGGGCATAATGGAAAGGCGATAAATAATATTGTTAATAGTGAAATTTTTGAAGGAGGTGTTTATTAAAATTTTTGGTGGTGGTTTCAAGGATGATAAGATGAATCAGATAAAGTTAGAGGTAAATTAGGTTAAGGTAGATTAGGTTATGAAATATATGAAGATTATTATATTACTCTATGTATATTGCATAGATTAGGTTATAGTTGGTAAGTGGAATTAGGTTAAGTTTAAACTAGATTAGATGAAGTTAGGTTAGGTCTAGCTTAGATTAAAGGATGTTAGGTTAGGTCTAGTTTAGAGTAGATAAAGTTAGGTTAGGTCTAGCTTAGATTAAATGAAGTTAAGTTGGGTCTAGTTTAGATTAAATGAAGTTAGGTTAGGTCTAGTTTAGTTTAGATGAAGTTATGTTAGGTCTAGCTTAGATTAAATATAGTTAGGTTAGATCTAGTTTAGTTTAGATGAAGTTATGTTAGGTCTAGCTTAGATTAAATAAAGTTAGGTTAGGTCTAGTTTAGTTTAGATGAAATTAAGTTAGGTCTAGCTTAGATTAAATAAAGTTAGGTTAGGTCTATTTTACTTTAGATGAAGTTATGTTAGGTCTAGCTTAGATTAAACGAAGTTAGGTTAGGTCCACCCAGGTGATATTAGGTTCACACTTCCTCATATTCATAATGTTCCATCTCCTCAATATTAAATTTGTAAAATACTAAATTCATAAATAGTAAATTTGTAATGTGAACAATTGCAAATACTAACACGCACAATCACAATTGTCATTAACATCTAATTTTCCTAATTACTCATAAATTATTAATGTCCCCATAATTTTCTCAAACAGTACATAATTCCACATAAAAATTCAGTTTTATCAATGGAAATATCCCGCATTAAATATTCTACATTTCTTCACAGTGTCATTATCCACGAAAACATCTGAACATCTCTATTCTGCAATTGTTTCGCCGTTTCACATCATATAAAAGAATGCATTGTACTGCCTGAGATCTCGGTTCATTGCCATAACACGGTTTTTAATCGTTCATAAAAAATTATGTCCATTTTGTTTTCAGGTCAAGGAATACAATTCTAACCTTGAATATTGACCATTTACTAGTCAAATATGACGGTATTTTCAAGCATTATTAACACATTCCTCAAGTTTTTATTGTCAAAAATTTTATAGGTGAAAATTAAGTAAGGTTAGGTTCAGAATTTTGTACCTGAACATTTTTAACTTAGAATGATAGTTCAAAGTAGTTAATTCTAGTAAGAATAAAGTAACTATGGTGCAAAATAGTATAATAATGACAGTAAGATGTTCATACACATGTTCAGAAAGTGTCAAATGCGTTAAAACTACAGATCTAAAAAGAGCGCGAAGTTCAAAATTAAAAATAGAGGATAAAACATGTACTATTAAATACATTAGAAACTTCAATAAAAATCAGTTTGGACTTCAAGAAAAACACCCTAACAAAGGGATCTAACCATCCTAACCGATTCTAGCTACAGTAATAAACCTCTAATGAGATTTTTCAGTAATCAACAGAAAAGCATAGGACTACGACCGCGTCGAAAAATGACGCATCAACCACGTGGTCGAAACGGTTCTGGAATTCGTGATAGATATAATGTGTAGTTATTTACATGATCGACGTGTGTTGCGGCCTGTCCGCGTCTCCGGCATTGTTCGCTCCCGTTAATCCTTGCACCTGTACACTGGTCGCGATGCTAGTTCTGGCCGGGTATCTCGCACTATCCTTTAGTATTTTGGTCGCGCTAAGCGGCGTGGCTGTCACGCACATTGTTTTGTGCGGTATCACGATCACCTTGGTAGCGCGCACTTTGAAGGAGCGGCGTCGCGTGCACAAAACAACGGGGCGCCGGTCACGATCGATGGAAACGTAGCTCGCGCGCGACGAGATGGCAGAGGACACGCGAGACCATACGTGAAATGTATCGCGACGGGGGATTTTGTCCGAGGCCTAGCCCGCGTGCGTGCAGTGGCGAGGATTCGAGCCGTGTGGACACCAAACGTACCCGATATATGGCCGTTCCACGAGATAAATCCCGCAACAACGGGCTGTAAATAAAAACTCGCGGTTTGTTTGTTCACAGATCCCACCTCATAGCGCACCGCAGGCCTACTGAGTGACTGACTGAGTGACTACCGAGCCACGAGCCACCCTGCGTGGGTGCACACGCGGTCTAGCCGAGTGGAGGGGCAACGGACGCGCTGATTGGCTCCGTCGAGAGGCTGGTTATCGTGGGGGGTGAGCGGGACCCAATCGGAGGACGAGATGCACTACCGCACCACAGGAACAGACTACACTCGACGGTTTTACAGCACTCTCTCGCCGGACGTCTGGCAGTGCGTGTTGTTGTTCTTCTACTCTGATATTTTCTCGATACTGTGCGATTTTATAGTAACGTGATCGGTTTTATGTGCGTTTGTGTATAGTGCTGCGAAGTTTTTTGAGGTTTGTGAGCCAAAGTGTGATGTTTGACAATGTGATTGAGGGACTGTGTGAGGATTTGAATTAAATTTAGTGGAACATTGGATTTTGACTGTGTGCTGAGTGCAGTAGGGTAATTGTTGAGAAGCATTTATCATAGTTTTGTTGATTTTGTGATCGACTTGATTTATTGTATTTAGATAAATAGAGGATTTTTGAGTTTGTTTAAAAATATTCTGTGTTGACATATGAAGTTTGTTCAGAATTTATTACCGAGTTAAAAATACAATTCGTGACGAAATATAATATGTTAAAATAATGAACGTTGATATTAAATAATATTTAGTATGTCGCAAAATATTAAACAATATTTAACATATTGTAAAATAAACAATATTTAACACAGTAAAAAATGATACAAAAAATAATAAATAACAGTATACACATTCAATAAAATTCTACAAAAATTAAAATATGTGAATAAATATTTCTAACGAAACTGAAAATAGAAGTGTCTCACTGCTGTCACTTATCGATACTTCGTATATCAAGTATGTTAAAGAAACGTATGAACAGAATATAAATTCCGTGGTAATGCAACGGCCTACGCGTAAATTTTCGTTCGTTGTTTTATATTTGCGATTCATTAACAAACATCGATCGTCCATTGTTAAACTCGAGCGATGGAACGAGCAATTTAACAATGTTTCCGTCACTTTGCTGAATTTTACAAATAAATTCAACTGGTGCTATTAATCGCTTGATATAAAACGGTCGTTTAATTTTATTGTTTCTGTGCTACTTTTTTATTTGCTATTCTGGTTTATTGTGTAATTTTTGTAACTCTACAAACTTTAAATTTAATTTAATTTTAATTTCAATTTTGGTAATTATTTTAAATTTTTAATTTAATTTAATTTAATTTTAATTTTGATAATTTTGTAAATTTTTTAATTAATTCAGTTTAATTTTAATTTTCTTAATTCTAAAATATAAAAATTGTTTATAAATAATAAATAAAATTTAATAAAGATTCAGTGCAGTTGAGAAAAATAGTTTAAACTTGTGACATTGAAATTTGTAATCAAAATAATTTAATTATTAACATTCATTTTAAATAAATGTGATTGGCAGTGATTTATTTTGAATGAATTTAATTATTAACATTTCAGTGAATTTAGTTATTAACCCTTCATTTTAAATAAATGTGATTATTAATATTTTAAATGAATTTAATTATGAACGTCATTTTAAATAAATTAAATTATTAATAATTTATTTTACATAAAAACAAATTTATTTTCTTGGGAAATATTTGCCGTGTTAGGGGTTGAATATTTCAGACTGCAATACGTTTAATTAATTAATTTTATATTACACAAAATAATCACGTTTTATCATAATGTACTGTACTGTTATTAAAAATATTTTCATTTTCTGAGAAAATGCCAGAATGACAGATGTTGCTGTCATTGCTAGAGGAAATCATATTTAAATTAGTTTTACCAGGAATTTATACCAAAAGTCAATTTTATATTAATAATGTGAACTTGCAATTTAAAATAATTTTTTTTTGTTAAATTAAATATTTTATAAAAATTAGTGTCTTTATACTTAGTTTGAGAAATTGGTATAAATTATTAAATATTTGTTAGTCACTATTAATTAGTATCATTGCATTGAACCAATCAAAAATCTTGTTTAGAAAAATCAGTTATTTTTAGATTAGGTTTCTATGTAGTCAAATATCTCCAAATTCTCAAAACAAAAAATTTGAAATTAAAGTAAAAATTTCCTTGGTGCAGCAAATTCTACAACAATCAAATTCCAATCCTTTGAATAATCAATTTTTTACAACAATAGAAATGTGTCAAAAATAAAAAAATAACTCAGATCATATCTTCCACTAAAAATATTCCCAAAAAATATTTATCACACTTTGGTAATAAAATTTTTTCTAAGAAATGAATCCTCACCATTTTCAAATTGCTCTGTTCTGAATCTAACACTTTCTTATCATTCTAAATCCACGTGGCTTAAATCCCGTCCCCCTAAATCCACGCGTCTTAATTTCCGTCCCCCTAAAACCACGTGTCCTAATTTCCGTCCCCCTAAATCCACGCCTTATTAATTCCCATCTCCCTAAATCCACACGTTTTAATTTCCACCCTCCTAAATCCATGTGTCTTAAATCCCGACCCCCTAAATCCACGCGTCTTAATTCCCATCTCCCTAAATTCACGTGTTATTAATTCCCATTTCCCTAAATCCACGCGTTATTAATTCCCATTTCCCTAAATCCACGCGTTATTAATTCCCATTTCCCTAAATCCACGCGTCTTAATTCCCGCCCCCCTAAATCCACGTGTTTTAATTTCCACCCCCCTAAATCCACGCATTTTAAGTCCCGTTCCCCCAAATCCACGTGTCTTAAATTCCGTCCCCCTCAATTGCCTCCGCATCCACTAATTGCCCATAACAAAAACGAACGTCCCGCACTCAATTTCCCTCTCACAAAAATATTACGGTCCCCCCGAATGATGAATGTGATTTTTACGCGAAAACGCAGGTACCGACAGGTTCTGCGGCCCATCTGTTGAAGACTCGGAGCAGTACCTGCGAAAACGTGCTCGTCGCAATTTTCTCGCTCTGTTTGGCGAAGGTGGTCCCGGGTCTGACCAGGTGCGGGTCGGGCTTAATGCCCGCCGACTGGTGTGCACCTAAGTGTTTTTCACGAGCCAGTAGTTTACAACGGCTCCTTTATGTCCTTTATTAACTTCGGGATTCGACGCTACGTGACTGGGTCGAGTTTCGCCGGATTTGTATTTCGAGACACAAGAAGGAGAGAGAAACTGCGAGGAGAGATACGGACTTTAGCACTTTCGATGGGTTTGCGTTAACAGCATCCTTCGTGTGTATACTGTTACTATACAAAGTATTCAGCTGTTATGTATTGTAGGGTGAGATGGTTGAGACGTTTTGGGGATGGGGTCACTTTCGATGGGTTTGCTACGGCATCTTCCATGTGTATACTGTACAAATTCGTGTGGAAGACAGATGGTGTGCGTTTTATGATTTGGATGAGCTGATTGAGACACTTTGTGGATGCGTTTCGATGGGTTTGCTTCAGTAACAACTTTTATGTACAGTTATTGTTAGTTAGTCTAACAAGTCTGCTTTTATGCATTTTGTAACATGGCTGAGCTGTTTGAGACACCTTGTGGATGAATGAAGATCAGCAGTATAGATGAGTTTGCTTCAACAGCATCCTTCATGTATACACTATAGAAATTACTATATAAGTCAGCTGTTATGCATTCTATAATATGTCTGAGCTAGTTGAGACACTTTGTGGATGAGTGAGGACCAGCACACTAGATGAGTTTGCTTCAACAGCATCCTTCATGTGTATATTATAGAAATTACTATATAAGTCTGCTGTTATGCATTGTACAATATGTCTGAGCTAGTTGAGACACTTTGTGGATGAGTGAGGACCAGCACACTAGATGAGTTTACTTCAACAGCATCTTTCATGTGTATATTATAGAAATTATTATATAAGTCAGTTGTTAAGCAATGTATGATGTGGATGACTGAGGAGCAACACTCTAGATGAGTTTGCATCAACAGCATCCTTCATATGCATATAGTTACTGTATGAAGTATTCAGCTGTTATATATTGTATGATGTGGATGAACTATTTGAGACATTTTGTAAATGAGTGAGTGAGGACCAACACTCAAGATGAGTTTGCATCAACAGCATCCTCCATGTGCATACAGTTACTGTATGAAGTATTCAGCTGTTATACATTATATACTGTGGATGAGAAGGTTGAGACATTTTGTGGATGTGTATACAGTTACTGTATGAAGTATTCAGCTGTTAAGTATTGTATAATATGGCTAAACTGTTTGAGACACCTTATGAATGTATAAGTGTGATGTGTTCCTCAGCATTCTTTATATATTTATATCAACAGTATCGTTCATATGTATACATTCACTGTACCAAACCTCCTTATACAATAACATTTTCATTGAATAAACAAATTATAGCAAAAAGATTTCTTAATTTTCAATACCTTCTTTTCATAATTTGCAAACATTCAGATCCTAAAATTTCCTAAAATGTCCTCAAACGTCTACGTAAATGTCCACATACCTAAACATCCAAGTTTCCAGTTCCCAAATTCTGAAGCTCACCAATTTAAATTGAATTTCTAAAACTAAAAAAGTCTTTGATCCCTAAATTCTGCCCTTTTCTAAAGTTTCGAAAATTGCATGTCCAAATAAAAATTACAATTGTGGTGCGAAGGAATACATTTTAATCGAAATAGACATCCGAGCAGCCGGTAATAAGCAGAATAATAAATGACGATCAAACGAAGCGAATTCAAAGGCATCGCGGATCTCTTTTACCAGAAATCTCGCCGTTTTGCTAACACAGTATCAAAGAGCCGGGAATTTCATCTGAAGTTCCCTTTCTTCTTTTGTATCGACCGGCTCGTTATTTCTACAAAGTGCAGGAAGCAGCGTGAAAAAGAAGCCTGAAAAATCTGCCGGTGTTCGCGGGGAAAGCAAACTTTTGCATTTGTGGTTTGTATAATTACGGACTCCCTCTGAACATTCTTCGACAGTCTTTGCTTTTTCAATTTTTGACAGAGAAATTCGTTGTGTAAATACTGTATTGTAACGAACGGTAAAGTATTTCGTTTATATCGAACATAGAATATCTTTCATAAAATAATTTTTATGAGATTTAAAAAAATTAATAGACAAGGATTAATATTTGTATAAGTTTTGGAGTAAATTATTACTTTGGAGGAATATTTTTGTTTCAAAAATAGTATTGAAGTGTTCTTTTAATTATTTTAAATTTTATTTAAAAGTTTAGTAGAGGAATTTGTGTATTTTGTATAGTAACGTTCAAATTTCCCGCCGAGCGCTTCAGACGCCATATTGATTTACTCCATCGTAAAACTCTGTATTATAAAATATATTATACTGTAATTTATTCGAGTATTTCATTGTGTACCCATTAATATGGTTTGTAATGTTAATATTATTTATACTGTTCAGTTTCAATAAATAGAAGGTTCATTAGTGACTCTGTCTGCCATCTTAAATATTAAACACATGCGCAGTAGATAACGGGAAATAATAAACCTGCGCAGTAAAGTACATACATTATACATACTATAATAAAGTAAATCAGCGTTAGTGCGCATAATTATCATTTACAGTTAACTGCGCACATCTTCTATATTAACGTCACCTCAAAAGTTACTTAACAAATACTGCGTCTTAAAATATATCTCCTTAAAATTTTGAACTGACATTTTATAAATTTTGAACCTCTGTGTTAATATATTGTAAAAGTGATAAAACCTTTTGTAAAAGTATATCAGTGACGTCTCTAAACATATTGTCACCCCTTGCACTTACAAATTAAGAGTCATTTAATTGTAAAAAAATAAGATCACAAAATGGCGACAGTAAAAACAAGCGAGTCTTCCTGAATCTTTTTCTTTCCACCAAAGTAAAATCCCGTAACTTAAACCCATATTTAGACCTCAACCTTCTATTTTATACCCGCGAATTTCACGTGTCTAATTGAAAGATCCCGAGCGTTTCGAGTTCTATAATCTTCATTGTCCGTCTATACCTTTCTCCGCTCGTGCACACGCGAGCGACGTTTTTAATCGCAGTTTCGCCGGTACGTGCAGAAAGCGGAAAATTTCTCGGAGAAACACGGCTATTAAACGTAGATCCTTTATTCCGAGGTTTGTGCCGTTTTCTACGCGGCCATTTTCTACTTACCCTCCAAGATGAAGGCTATCTGCGTGGTCAGGCCGTTATAAAACATAATCCACGAAACAAAGATTCAGCGGCGTTATATTTTACTTAAGCTTGCTCGGTTAATATGACTGATTTCATTCCTGCGACACTGGCGGACATTTTTTTGCTGAAAATGGTGGCGTAATAAGGCACGAATTCCAGGAATTAAATCTTGCAGAGAATATGCTTTATAATTCGAGGTTGGAGGATGCTTGGGACGTCTTTAACTAATTTTATTGTTGTTAGTGTTTCTTTTTTATGTTTCTATATTTTGTTGTTATTGAGATGGCTCTAGTTTAAAAAAATTTATGTATGCAATACTTGGAGGCAATATAACGAGAGTCTACTGTAACCTACATATTTTACTATTTTTTATATTATAATATTCTCGAGATGGTTCTAGTTTGCAAATTTTTATATTCTGACATGCAAATTTTATGCATGTAATGTTTTTGTGGCAATATAACGAGAGTCTACTGTACTTCTACTGTAACCCACATATTTTACTATTTTCTATATTATATTATTCCTGAGATGGTTTTAGTTTGCAAATTTTTATATTCTGCACAAATTTTATGCATCTAATGTTTTTTCGGCAATATAACGAGAGTCTACTGTACGTCTACCATATCGTCCACAATTCTAACATTTCCTAGTTTGTACAACATTCCCTAATGTTCTTTAATCTTGTATAGTCTTTAAAAATTAAAGACATGAAAACTTGCAGTGTACTAACTAATAATGCAATATATTGCGAAGAAAGTAACGTTACATCTAAAATAATTTAGCAGGAAAATTAATGAAGTCCCGTATTTACGACTACACCGTAACGAAAGGGTTAATTTTTTTTCTTCCATGAGTAAGTTGATGAGATTAATAGGCGAGGATATGTATCAAACACGAGGAAGGCGCCAGGTCCTTCGGGCGTGATCGATTCGACTTGTTTCTGGGTGCCGTTCATAAATAATTCATCGTATCGTCGGCACGAAGATGGGAAAGAGAAACAAAGAAAAATGAAAGCACGATGAGAGCGAGTCGGTGAATGAGTGGAAGAATGACTGGAAAAAGGGCGAGACAAAAATAGGGGTAATAAAGAGAAAGATGTAAAGAATGATGCGGTTACAGAAACCGGGGCGCGAAAATTTTGGGGAAAAAAGCTTCGAATTAAATTACAAAAATTAATGAATCAAAAAAAAAGTGAAAACAATAGTTGAAAAGTCTTTAGAAGCACTATAAAAGTTAAATTAGAAATCCGTTAAGTGAGGTTAGTCCCTCCGGCGACTGCGCATAAGGTTATATCAAATTATGTGGAAAATTTATTTTTAAGTTTGTCAATAAACTTTTGAAGGGTAGGAAAGTATGAAAATTCCCGAACAAACAGTGAACTGAAAGCGTCGTGAAAAATTTCAGCCGATTAAGCCGGCCAGTCGTTGACGAGAAGTGTGCCCGGAACTTTGCTATTCTGTCCCCGAAGGCATTAAACTACTAAATTTCTCTGAAGACATCGAGAGGCACTGTGCGTTATAAAGGAGAGCATTCATTCAAAATTCCATTAAAACTGTTTGAAGTTTTATTTTTCTTCGTTAAAAGGAGCCGGTCAAACACGCGCTTCGAGACTCGTCGAACAAAACCGAATACGCCGAGACGGGAACAAATAAAAATTCTCGTAGACCGATTAATTTTACTGCACTTTGTCTAACAACTTTATTGCTAATTACCAGCTAAAATAACTAGGCACTAATTAAATTTTAACAGAAATTTTTGAATTGTTGGGGACCAATTAGAGTCGTGTGCCTTCTTTCCAGCTGTGAAGAGTAGGTGCGTAGTTTTTGATCTGATCGATATGGATGGTTGTTGTTGAAAGTATATATAAGTCGGAAATGCGTTTTTTGCTTTGAAAAATGGCGGAAACGTCCATATGCCATCTTGTGGTGCGCGAAGTGTATCTGTGTTATTTTTTTTTCTGTTGTGTATACAACTCGTTTGGACTATTTGTACAGTGCTGTTTACTATTTTTAAACTTTCTTTTATATTGTTTTTCGTAAAATACTTGTGTTATTGGACAATTGTTTGTACTGTTTGTATAGAGTCTGTTAGTAGAGTGGACGTAAAAGGATATGGCGTGCATTTAGGAAGTCGGTTAAAAATAGAGAAGCGTCGAATCGAAGATAAAAATGTAACAAGGTATCAGTAGGTTTCTCCTTGTTCCCTGTTTTCTTTCGATAGCATGAAATCTCGCTAGCAAGGAGACATTCCTGTGCACACAAGATAAGAAGCAGTGGCAACCTGCAGGCGGGCTCTTTGCAAATAAAATATCGCTCGGGCGTCAAGCGGGCAGAAGAGAGAGGAGATGAAAGAGCAGAGAAACGGGAGAGGGTGCCCGGACGGAAATATGACGAGACTATATTCCAGGCAGGTAGCGTGAGCACGCTTGGAATTCGACGCGAGTAGAGCCCTTAAGTCTCGTGCCGTTCCCCCTCCTGCTTTGCGCCCCTCTTTTTCTCGTCGCTCCTGTTCCGCGGCTCGACACCTCGACGCCCCTCTCGTCGTTCATGGGGACCATGCAAATTTTCGCGGTGACTCGAGAAAAGGTGTAAAAGTGCCTGCACGGCACCCCGGAGACCCCGACTAGTTCTGACACCAGAAAACTAAGCGTGGTTTATTGCCGGCGATTCGTCTGCCGGCAGCAATCAGACGAACCGGATTCGCGCCAACGCGAGATCTCCTTCAGGACGATGCAAGGTGATTTGTCATGAGAACGTGAGCGCGGTTTGGGAAATCGATACGGACGAAACACGCTTTCGGCCATATAACGAGCGCTTATGGAATACTTAGTACTTGCACAATACTTTTAATATATCAAGGCTCACTTCTATTCGAGCTTCTTGCCTTCGGGACGTGAAACATACTGTAATGAGTATATGTGGCGATGTATGGAGAGTCGATGAAAAATGCAATATATGAAAGGGTGTTGAAAAACATTTTTTTTCACTATTTGCCTCATTGTTAGTATCAATTGAGTATCATATATTCATTAATACTACTTATATTTATGTTAATACTGTTTTGTCGAAAAATGCAATATATGAAGAGGGTTGAAAATCGTTCCTTTTCGTTATTTGAGTCATTGTAATTATCAACTGAGTATCATATATTCATCAATACTAGTTATATTTGTATTAATACTGTTTTGTCGAAAAATGCCATATATGAAGGGGGTTGAAAATCGTTTCTTTTTATTATTTGACTCATCGTTATTATCAACTGAGTATCACATATTAATCAATACTACTCATATTTATATTAATACTGTTTTCTCGAAAAATGCAATATATGAAGAGGGTTGAAAATCGTTCCTTTTCGTTATTTTTCTCATCGTTAGTATCAATTGAGTATCACATATTATTCAATACTACTCATATTTATATTAATACTGTTTTCTCGAAAAATGCAATATATGAAGAGGGTTGAAAATCGTTCCTTTTCGTTATTTGTCTCATCGTTATTATCAACTGAGTATCACATATTAATCAATACTACTCATATTTATATTAATACTGTTTTCTCGAAAAATGCAATATATGAAGAGGGTTGAAAATCGTTCCTTTTCGTTATTTTTCTCATCGTTATTATCAATTGAGTATCACATATTATTCAATACTACTCATATTTATATTAATACTGTTTTGTCGAAAAATGCAATATATGAAGAGGGTTGAAAATCGTTCCTTTTCTTTATTTGTCTCGTCGTTATTATCAACTGAGTATCATATATTAATCAATACTACTCATATTTATATTAATAATAACTCATATGAATTTAATTCTAAATTGAATTATACTGAAATGAAATTCTAGTACAGACTAGCACACAAAAGTTGAGATATAGTTAATAGCAGGATTATAATACACAATACAAGTCCGAGGTGCTTACCTGGCATTCAATTGACACCCTATTGCCGATGAAAAGGCTTTTATCCCGTTAGATCAGGTATTCGATAATCTGAAGCTCATTTATGTAATAATCCTAATGACCGAACAATGAATAAGTAGAACGTGTCGGATAGCGTGTGAAATATAATAGATGGTGCTTCATGTTGGAGATCTTTTGTCCACGTATCTGATCGGAAAATGGGGGACTGAAAGCTTTGAATATCCATAAAAGAAATTAACTTCAAATTCTGTTCTTTTTATTCTTCAAAATTTTATAATTGATATCAGAGTTTTATATTTGAAGTTAAAGTGGATGTTGGTGATATACGGTTCTCTCGCGTTATATTGCCGTGGAGGTCTAAAAATTGATACTTTAGGAGGAGGTTAAGATAGACAGTTTATTTTTTTGAGGAATTTTCTGTTTTTCATGAAAAATTGAAGAGGTGATGGATATTGGTGAGTTGATACAGTTCACTCGCGTTATATTGCCACGGATGAAAGTTTAAAAATTGACACTTTAGAAGGAGATTAGGATAGACAGTTTATTTTTTTGAGTAATATTCTGTTCTTTAGGAAGAATTGAAGAGGTGGTAGTTATTAGTGAGTTGATACAGTTGACTCGCGTTATATTGCATATAATAGGTCAGTATTATCTAACAACTAGTATTATAAAAGGAAGTTAAAATAAATAATTTACTATATTGAGTAACTCTCTTCTCTATAAACAATTGAAGATATGGTTATTGACGAGTTCATACAGTTACCTCGCGTTATATTGCCGAAGACAGCCATATAACAATTGCTACTATAAACTGTAGTTAGCCTAGACAGTTTAATTCTTTCAGTAATTCTCTTTTCTATGAAGAATTAAAGAGATGCTTATTGGCGAGATCATACAGTTACCTCGCGTTATATCGCCAAAAACAATCATACACCAATTGCTACTATAAAAAGAAGTTATCCTACACAGTTTACTTCTTTCAGTAACTCTCTTTTCAATCAACAATTAAAGAGATGCTTATTGACAAGTTCATAAAGTAAACTCGCGTTATATTGCCAAACCCAACCCCCTAACAATCCCCACTACAAAGAACGTCAAACAGTTTACTTTTTAAAGCAACATTCTTTTCTCCATGAGTAATTTATTCCCCTTTGAAATGCAAAACCACAGGGAAACGTTAAGCGACTCGCAACTGCGACTAACCACGAAGAAATTTCGACTGACTAGGAAATCGTGTCTATAAGCAATGACTGGAAACACATTTGCTTGCTGTACCGAGTAGAACGAAAGAGGTTAGGTTAGTCGGAGACGACGAAAAAGAAACGTCGTGTGCGAAGGACCAATAGGATGCCGAAAGACGTTGGTGTTTCACGTGTCGCATGATGTACAGTCAGGAGAAAAACTTTTCTGCTTTATAGCGAAATATATTATCTCACATAGTGACATTTTACAGTGACTTTCATATTGATTTTTAGAAATTTTTTAATTTTGGAGAAGGATTTATTTTTGGATTTATTTTAAGCATATGGACACTTTGGGATTTCAAAATTTATGAGTGTAGGAATCTAGGGATTTTTTTGGGGTTATGGAGAAATTTAGTAATTTTGCTGATTAGAAAGATGTGAAGTCTAAAAATTCAAAATATTCCTGAAAGAATGCTTATGTTGCATCGAACTACAAATATAGGAATTTAGGGATTTTTGTGTCTAAGAAATTTTGCAATAGGGAAATTTTCAAATTTAATAATTTTGTCAATTAAAAAATGTGAAATCTGAAAATTGAAAATTCTTCTAAAACGAGACTTGCGTTGTATTGAACTACGAGCATAGGAATCTAGGGATTTTTGTGTCTAGGGATTTTTGCATAGGGAAATTTCAAAATTGAGTAATTTTGCTAATTAGAAAAATGTGAAGTTTGGAAACTGAAAATATCCCCAAAAGGATGCTTGCCTTGCATCCAACTGAGAGTACAGGAAATCTAGGAATTTTTATATCTAGGGATTTTTACATAGGGAAATTTCAAAATTCAGTAATTTTGTTAATTAGAAAAATGTGAAATTTGGAAACTGAAAATATCCCTAAAAGGATGCTTGCCTTGCATCCAACTGAGAGTACAGGAAATCTAGGGATTTTTATATCTAGGGATTTTTGCATAGGGAAATTTCGAAATTTAGTAATTTTGCTAATTAGAAAAATGTGAAATTTGAAAACTGAAAATATCCCTAAAAGAATGCTTGCCTTGCATCCCACTACGATTATGGGAATCTAGGGACTTTTGTGTCTAGGGATTTTTGTCTAGGGAAATTCTAAAATTCAATAATTGACAAATTAAAAAATTTGCAAATGTAAAAATGATAAAAATGGTAAAAATTGTTAAAACAAAAATTTTAAAATTTTTTAAATTGTCAAAACGTGTGTTTCTCGAAAGAAGGCCCACGTTGCATCCGAGTGTACGCGAGGAACTTTCTCGAGGTTCCCTCGCATGGGTAACGATGCGAAACATAAAATGCAGAACAGAAATACTGTAAGAAGGTCCTCGTCGTCGGTGCCGTCGAATATTTCAACGGAATAATAAAATGAACCTTCTCTTTTGTGCGTTTCCATCGTTTCACCTACTTTCCTCTGCTCTACCCAGCTCGTCCTTTTTACCATTTTCATTTGCCGGCATCGTCGACAGATAACTTTATCCTTAATATCATAATACCACGTACTTTTTACTTCCCCCTGCTTTTATTGGCTATCAACTTTTTATCTCGTCGAAAATTAGCTGTCTAACTTGCAGCATTTTTTTATTATTGTGGAGACGTGAGAAATTTAGTCGACCGGTTCATTTCTTTTTAGGGAGTTAGTAATCAGGGAGTTGATAAAAATGGTACTGATAACAGTAACAATTTCTGGATAATTTAGATAAGATAGTTTAAGTGGTATTGAAGGAATAAATGATTAACGTACCTGCGAAACAGGGGAGGCTCATGTATGAGCAGGTGAAAATCGTTTTCCGAGCAAACCTCACGGTCACGATGGTGAACCGCGCATTTGAAACTCCTAGTTCGTTTTCCGCTCATCTGTAACAAAAATAAAGAAGTAGTTACTATACTTTTATGATTACTTTCCTTCATATGGAATTTTACATGTGCAACACTCATACGAACTTGACAATTTTTATATTTTCAAATCTAATTTTAAGTCACCACCTCTAAGTCTTCAACATCCACCTTTCCAAACTGTCTATCTATTTCTAAATATCTCAAACACACCATATTGCAACCCACCCCATATTTCAACCCACTCCCATATTCAACCCATCTCAACTTCAAAATTCCTCCAACTCCCCAAAAATTATCAACACAGCCCTAAGAGTCCACCCATCCCAACTCCAAAATTCTTCACTTCCCCAAAAATTATCAATACAGCCCTAAGAGTCCACCCACCCCAACTCCAAAATCCTCCAACTCCCAAAAATCACCAACACAACCCTAAAAGTCCAGCCACCCCAACTCCAAAATCCTCCACTTCCCCAAAAATGATCAACACAGCCCTAAGAGTCCACCCACCCCAACTCCAAAATCCTCCAACTCCCCAAAAATCATCAACACAGCCCTAAGAGTCCACATAACCCTCCACCAGTCACCTAAAATCCGTGAGCCACCATATAGTCTCCCAGTCTCCCAAGAGACTTCTGCCAGCGACTGTACGTGTCACATATATAATAAGATATGTAAAACTCTCGGAGCTTCGTTTAGACAAAAGGTAGTTGCAGTTCTTGGCACGATCTCGTTGAGGAAGCCTCGTCTCGGTGTTCTTTTAGCTGCGGTGTCTGATATTTGGATCAGGATCCGTTAACGCGGTTAGGCAAATGCAAGCAGGAACGCTAGCAAACTCCTTGAGCTAAGTCGTGTACATAGAGCGGCTCTGTACTACGAGGACACGGACAAACATTCACGAACACGAGTATATACCGTCTTTCGCGTGCAGTTTCTACCAATGTAGACGGAAGAAAGTGTATAGACAGTGGCGTAAGATCTAGTTACATTACTGGATCCATCGATCAGGGAGCCCTTGTTATTCTGTTTACGGATGGTTACCGAATATTAGACTC